>CM053409.1:34453833-34547773 GCA_028644305.1 Xerus rutilus
TTGTATATCTTCTTCTGTGAAGTTTGTGTTCAGCTCTTTGGCCCATTTATTGATTGGGTTGTTAGGTTTTTTGGTGTTAAGTTTTTTGAGTTCTTTATACATCCTGGAGATTAGTGCTCTATCAGATATGTGATGGCAAAGATTTGTTCCCAGGATGTCGGCTCTCTGTTCACTTCATTGATTATTTCTTTTGCTGAGAAGCTTTTTAGTTTGAATCCATCCCATTTGTTGATTCTTGATTTTACTTCTTGTGCTATAGGAGTCTTGTTAAGGAAGTTTGGTCCTAATCCGACATGATGAAGATTTGGGCCTATTTTTTTCTTCTATTAGACGTTGGGTTTCTGGTCTGATTCCCAGGTCCTTGATCCACTTTGAGTTGAATTTTGTGCATGGTGAGAGATAAGGGTTTAGTTTCAATTTGCTGCATATGGATTTCCAGTTTTCCCAGCACCATTTGTTGAAGAGGCTGTCTTTTCTCCAGTGTACGTGTTTGGCTCCTTTATCTAGTATAAGGTAACTGTATGTAAGTGGGATTGTCTCTGTGTCTTCTATTCTATACCATTGGTCTACATGTCTATTTTGATGCCAGTACCATGCCGTTTTTGTTACTATAGCTTTGTAGTATAAGAAGGTGGAATAATCTCCCATGCTCCTGGATAGGTAGAATCAATATTATCAAAATGGCCATACTTCCCAAAGCGATATATAGATTCAATGCAATACCAATTAGAATCCCAATGTCACTCCTTATAGAAATAGAAAAGGCAATCATGAAATTCATTTGGAAGGATAAGAGACCCAGAATAGCCAAAGCAATCCTTAGCAAGAAGAGTGAAGCTGGAGGCATCAAATATGTTTTCCACACCAATCTCTTCTCCCTCTGGAATTGAAATGACAAACATTATATTTTATTGTTCTATATGTCCTTGCTGATCTGTTTGATTTTTAAATATTTTTTCTCTCAGTTCTTTACAGTGGAGGATTTATATTTGATCAATCTTAAAATTCACTGACTCTTTTTTCCATCATCTTAATTCTATTTTCCCATCCACTGATTTTTTAAAATTTCACACATTGTATTTTTCAATTATAAAATTTCCATTTGATTTGATTTGTTTATAATTTCTCTACTAAAAATTCCTATCTTTCATTTATTTCACTTTTACTTCATAAAGGTGATTTATAGCAGCTGATTTAAAGTCTAATATTCCAACTTCTGGATTTTCTTGACTTAGGAATTTGGAGAAATTCTTAAGAATTTAGAGAAAGAAAGATGAGTATCAAAAGAGAAGCATTCATTAACCATTGGAATTAGGAAAAGACACCCAGAAAACATTGGGATGGAAAACAAGCAACTCCTAAGCAACCCAGCCCTGTGTCCTTGTGCTCAAGTCTTGTCCACAGAAAGTAGGTTAATGTCAGGGTAAGAAAAACTAGGACAAAATTGCATAAATTGGCCCTGACTCCACCTCAAGTTCAGCCCCCTGGCTACTGTTCTATAAATATTAGAAACCCAGATCAAGGCATGACTGGTCACTCTTGAGATTGTTCACACTCTCTCTTTTCCTTCTATTGTGTAATCCTTGCTTTTCTAAATAAATCTCTGCTTGTGCCTCAGTATGTGCATGCTGAAATTCTTTTCCATTACATATATCAAGGACTCTGTCATCCTGAGTTGAAGTCTCCCTCTGTGGGACCTTCTCAGAACCTCCTCCAGTGATAATCTCAGGGTTGGCAACTGTCCATTGTCTTTTAACTTAAATATTATTCATATTTTCCTGTTTCTTTATATAATAAATAATTTGGGATTGTATCCTGGACATTTTCAATATATATTATAATACAAAACTCTTGTCTTATTAAAATCCTCCAGAGAATATAGATATTTTTGTTGTTTTAACAAGCAAGCAGCCTGGTTAGATCCAACTGAAAATTCTGTTTCTCCTGCTTTGGATAATTTTTCTAAATTTCATTTATTTATTTATTTATTTACTTACTTACTTACTTACATACTGCTCCCAAAAAAGCCTACAGATAAAGAGCATTTTTCCTCATTTTTGGTTGATTTTAATCCAATTAGCTCTGTGTCCAAATGAATCTCTCATTTGCAAAGAGCTTTCTTTCTTTCTTTTTTTTTTCTAATATGGGGATTGTTTATTTTTGCTTTTATACTTTCATAAAGGAGTATCATTGTGTCCCTTTTTTCATGAGAGAAATAGTTCTTTGGTCAGTTAGTTTCAAAGTAAATTTCATTCTTCTTTAGGTCTTCGTCACACATGTGCCTCTCAGGGGTCAGCTCTGAACTGTGCATGATTTATGTCACAGATCACTTCTCAATACCTTTGCTATGCAGCTTTGGACCTGTTTCATGCAAACATACCTCAGGCTCAAGATATAAGATTCTAATTTGGCACTTCCTTCCATGAAGTTTAAGAATTATAGAGATGTTATAATAATAAGACATTTTTTTTCCTTTACTATTCCTTGTGGCATTGTGTTAACTCTCCTACCATGTCAGCTTAATAGTGATTTATACCTGAGTCACAAATCTACCATGTTAGAGTTTGGATCGCAAATGTCCTGCAAAGGCTCAAGTGTTGAAGGCTTGGTCCTCAATGCAACAATGTTCAGAGGTGGGGCTTTTGAGAAGTGATTGGATCATGAGAGCTGACTTCATCAGAGGATTAACAGTTGAATGGACTATTGGGAAGTGATGGAAATTGCAGGTTGTGAAGCCTAGCTAAAGGGAATGGGTCCTTGGGGTTGTGCCCTCAGGTATTATCTTGTCCTGGGCACACAACTCCCCACTCCCTCCTTCCTGGATGAATTGCCCTGAGCAGCTGTCCTCTGCAACAATCTTCTACCATGATGTTCTGCCTCAATTCAGGCCCAGAAAAATACAGCTGGCTGATTGTCTACTCAAACCTCTGAAAACATGAACCAAAATAAATTTTTCTACTTTAAGTAGTTGATGTCAGTTATTTTGGTCACAGCAATGGAAAGCTAACTAACATATCCTAAAACTGATTTTGTTCTTTCTGTTGTTAAAAAAAATATTGAAATTTTATTTATCAATGGGAAAATAAAAACTTTCCATGACAAGGATAAACTAAAGGAATGCATGATCACCAAATCAGCACTACAAAGAACAGTCAAAAATAAACTGCACACAGAAGAACCCAAAAGCAAACTCCAAAGCTCCCAAATAGATTAAGATCACTAAAGGAGCAAACAACTAAATGAGAAGACAGAATTTAATATAGCAAACAAACCAAAATGACAAGTAACTACACATATTCATAATAACACTCAATGTAAATGGTCTCAATTCCCCAATTGAAAGGCATAGATTAGCAGAATTGATAAAAAAAAATATATATATCCAACTATATGCTGTTTGCAAAAGACTGATCTCATAGGCAGACGCCCACAGGCTGAAGGTAAAATGCTAGGAAAAAATATTACATGCAAAGGAAGACCAAAAACAAGTAGGAGGGCTGGGATTGTAGCTCTGTGGTAGAGCACTTGCTTCGCATGCATGAGGCACTGAGTTCGATCCTCAGCACCACATAAAAATAAATAAATAAAGATATTGTGTCCAACTACAACTAAAAAAATATTAAAAAAAAAACAAAACAAGTAGGAGTAGCTATTCTTATATCTGACAAAGCAGATTCCAAGCCAAAATTAATCTGAAGAGACAAAGAAGAGATCACTATATACTCATAAAGGGAATAATCTAACAAGAAGTTATAACAATAGCAAATATATATGTCCAAAATGTCAGTGCTCCTAATTATGTAAAAACAAAACAAAACAAAAAAATCTTGACATTAAATCCCAGATAGACCCCAATACAATAATACTAGGTGATTTCAGTACACCCTTATCACCAATAGGTCATCCAAACATAAAGTCAGTAAAGATATTTCCAACCTAAATAATTTTATACATCAAATGGATGTGATAGACATCTACAGAATATTTCATAGCAAAACACCTAAATTTACATTCTTCTCAGAAGCTTATGAAAACTTTTCCAAAATAGATCACATTTTGGGTCACGATGTAAGATTTTTTGGGGGGGAGGTTACTAGGGATTAAACTCAGGGGCACTTGACCACTGAGCCATACCCCCAGACCTATTTTGTATTTTATTTAGAGACAGGGTCTCACTGAGTTGCTTAGCACCTTGCTTTTTTGCTCAGGCTGGCTTTGAACTCACAATCCTCCTGCCTCAACCTCCTGAACCACTGGGATTACAGGTGTGCTCCACAGTACCCAGCACAATTTAAGTCTTAGCAAATGAAAAAAAAAAAAAGGTAGAATTATGTACATCTTATCAGATCACAATGGAATTAAATTAGAAATCCAAAGCAGGAAAAATAATAGAAACCACATTATCACATGGAGATTGAAAAATATTCTTTTAAATAAAGAATGGATCAAAAAAGAAATGAGAAAAGAAATCAAGAAATTCTTAGAAACAAATGAGAACAGAGATATAACATATCAAAATCTCTGGGACAGGAGCTGGGGTTGTGGCTCAGTGGTAGAGTGCTTGCCTAGCATGTGTGTGGCACTGGGTTCAATCCTCAGCACCACATTAAAAATAAAGAAAAAAATCTCTGAAACAATATGAAAGCAGTCCTAAGAGGAAAATTTATAGTATTGAGTGCCTACATTAACAAAATAGAAATTTCAAATAAATAAACTCATACACCTCAAGGTCTTATAATAGGAAAAACAAACTAACTCCAAAATTAGTTCAAGACAGGAAATAATTAAGATCAGAGCTGAAATTAATGAAATTGGGCATTTAAAAAAATATGCAGTTATCAAGAGTTGGTTTTTCAAAAAGATAAATAGGATTAGTAAATTCTTAGCCAGACTAACCAAAAGAAAAAGAGAAAAGGGGGCTGGGGATATATCTCAGTTGGTAGAGTGCTTGCCTCTCATGCACAAGGCCCTGGGTTCAATCCCCAGTACCACAAAGGTGGGGGGGTTGAGAGGACACAACCAAAATTAAAGATAAAAAATAAGATATCACCACAGATAGTTCTGAACTCCAGAGTTTCATTACAAACTATTTTGAAAATTTTTACTTCAATAAACTAGAAAAGACATTGACAGATTTCTAGACACATATAATCTGCCCAAATTGCACCAAGAAGATAGAGAAAACTTAAACAGACAAATATCAAGTAATGAAATTGAAACAATAATTAAAAACCTTCCAACACAGAAAAGCCCAGGACCACATGGATTCTCAGCTGAGTTCTACAAGGCCTTTAAAGAAGAACTAGCATGTTTTTCTCAAATTATATCATGAAATTCAAAGGAAAGAAACACTCTCAAATACATTTGATGAAGTCTGTATAACCCTGATACCAGAACCAGGCAAAGACACATCAAGGAAAGAAAACTACAGATCAATATCCCTGATGAATATATATGCAAAAATCCTTAATAAAATATTATCATGCCACATTAAAAAACACATCAAGAAGAGAATACACCATGATCAAGTAGGTTTTGTCATAGGGATGCAAGGTTGGTTCAACATTATGCAAATCAATAAATGTCATTTGCTATATAAACAGAATTAAGGACAAGAATCATATGATATCTCATTAGATGCAGAAAAGACCTTTGATAAAGTCCAGCACTTGTTCAAGTTAAAAATATTGGAGAAACTAGGGATAGAAGGAACTTACCATGACATTATAAAGGTTATTTATGACAAACCCAAAGTCAACATCATACTGAATGGAGAAAAACTGAAAGCATTCCCTCTAAAATCAGGAATAAGACAAGGATGCCCACTCTCACCACTTTTATTCAATATAGGTCCTGAAACACTGACTAGAGCAATCAGGCAAGAAAAGAAAGTTAAATGAATATAAATGGAAAAAGAAGTTAACTTATCTGTTTTCTGATGACATGATCCTATACCTAGAAGACCCAAAAAATTCTACAAAAAGACTGCTAGAACTGTTAAATGGGTACATCAGAGTATCAGGATATAAGATCAACATTCATAAAACAATGGCTTTCCTTTATACCAACAGTGATACTGCTGAGAAAGAAATCAGGGAAACTATCCATTTCACAATATCCTCAAAAATAAAATTTGGGGCAATTAATCTAAAAAAACAAGGGAAAGATCTCTTAAATAAAAATTACAGTAATGCTGAATAAAGAAATTGAAGAAAATCTTATAAGGTGGAAAGGCCTCCCACATTCTTGGATAGGCAGAATTAATATTGTCAAAATGACCAAACTACCAAAAGCAAATTACAGATTCAATGCAATCTCCATCAAAATACCAATTACATTCTTCATAAAACTAGACAAAACAGAACTAAAATTCATTTGGAAAAATAAGAGATCCAGAATAACCAAAGCAATCCTGAGCAAGAAAAGTGATACAGAAGGCATCAAAATACTGATCTCAAATTATACTGCAGAGTTATAGCAGTTAATACATAGAAGGTATTGGCATCAAAATAGACATGAAGATCAATGAAACAAAATAGAAGACATAGACACAAGTCCACATATTTACAGCCATCTGATACTTTACAAAGACACCAAAAATTTATATTGGAGAAAAGATAGCCTTTTTTTTTTTTTACAAATAGTGCTGGGAAAACTGAATATCTATATGTAGAATAATATCCATATGCAACTTAGTGAGACCCTGTCTCAAAATAAAAAATTTTTAAAAAGGGCTGGGAGTGTGTCTCAGTTGTTAAGTGCCCCTGGGTACAATTCCCTGTACCCCTCCCCCCAAAAGAAATAAAGAAAAAAGAAATTTAGACCAGAAACTTTTCTACTGCTAGAAGAAAACATAGGGGTAACACTCCATCATATTGGTGCAGGCACAAACTTCCTTAACAAGACCCCTAAAGCTCAAGAAATATAACCAAGAGTAAGTGGCATGACATCAAATTTAAAAGTTTTTGGAAAAGCAAAGGAAATGATTAAGAGAATGAAGCATGAGCCCACAGAATGGGAGAAATTTTTGCCAGCTGCTCCTCTGATGGGGATTTATATCCAGAATATATAAACAACTCCATAAGCTTAACACCAAAAAACAAATAATAAATAGGCAAAAAAAAACCCTAAATAGATAGAAATCCAAGATGGCAGAATAAAGGAAGTTGCATTCCTGGTTGATCCCTGGCATGAAACCAAGAAAGCAGACAGGCAGCTTCTCCGAAAGATGGGTGTAAAGACCAGATGACTAAAAGGAGGCGAAATAAACTGCTGGGCAAGGCTTTATTGGAAATACACCCCTCGGGCTGAACTCTCCTGCCCATCAAAGTGTGTACGGGAGAATGGCGCCCATGTTCCGGCGTATAGACAATTTTAAAAGGCCCAGTCAGGAAGGGGAGGGCTTAGAGGGCAGGAAGAGAAGGCCAGAATCCTTCCTGGATAAATCAAGAAAAACCCACAAATTGACAGGAGGCATGTCTACTGGTGACATCAGCATCTGGCTGGCCACTCTGTTCTGCAGCTGCCCTGACTGGTCCCCCTAATTGGACGTCCTGAACCCTGAACTGACCTAATATCCTGGCCTTTTTGATGATATAGGACAGCAGATTCGGTCTGGCTACTTCTTGCAGGATTGGGGGCGCCAAGAAGTGGAGATGGCTCGGGTGTTGGTCAGGCAGGGAGGCAGATGCAGGGGTGTGGGAGCCTCTGGTTGTCAGTCATGTTGCTTGAATGTAGAAGCATCACCTGTGGGTAGAAACAGAAGCTTGGGAGAGATTACTGATTAGCAGAAAAAGAAGGGGGCTGCTAAGAAATTTTGAGTTTGGTGGGAGTCCAGCGTGATGGGAGTCCAAGGCTGGTTGGTTCTGTAAGGAAATTTGTTCAAGTTTCCGAGTAGCGGTTACTGCATAATCGAGTCCTCTTGCCCCAGCCCAGAGGCAGTGAATGGGGGCCAAGGACAGCCCAACTATTATCAGTAGAAAGATGGCCTCTTTTTGCCCTAGAAAGGGAGGTGGTAACAAGTCATGGTAATTCAGCCTCACTGTACAGTTAATTGAGTCAATGGGAATCACATTTACGATCCAAACTTGCATAGAGGAAACAGCCTGAAATGGAAATATCAGGGTTGAGAATTTGTCCCCATAACAAAGCTGGAGAGGACAAGGCATGTAAACATAGTATCTAGTTTTTAATGTCACAGATGTCTATCTTTAAATTATTTTTAAATGCCCAGGAATGGCTGTGTTCTTGGTTTTGTTGTTTTGCTAGGTGTTTAAGATGAAGCAAGTCAAATTGACTTTTGTTTTTACCTATTGTTAAGAGTCACCTTTTGGTCTCCTGGGAGGCATCCTTGAGGAACTTGAGAGCAGCTTATTAGCTCTGCTAGTGCCATCTGCATTAGGGTAGGTCGAGGTCTGGCGCTGACCATGTAGCTTCCCCGGGAAGCATGAAAGATGGTTCCCTCTCTCTTTGACCTTCCTCTCCATCGTATGGCATTTGATCAGCTCTTTAATTCTCTAATGGTCTCAGTAATCTCCCTGATCAGGAGGTCCTGTGGCCCAGAGGTGTAGAGTGCTTTAGAGAAGTTTCCTCATTTCTTGGATTCAGGCTGACTCAGAGAGCAAGAGCCAAATACTTGTTTTCTTGGCCCTTTAATTTAATTTTAGTTTTTAAGTCTTGATCTTAAACACTCAGCAAGCCAATATCATTTGTCTTAAAGTAAGGTTACTGGGCTTTCACTTTAAGGTCTATCTGTCCTGTAGATGATGGCTTATTTATTTTAAATTAAATTGGGTTGTCTGTTCTTGAAATAGTACCTCTGTAAAACATTAACAGGCAATAGTCAGAGTTTAAGGAAAATACAAAATGAAATTAACAACAGTAAAAACATATTTAGTTTGTGTAATAGCCTTCTCAAATTTTGGCTAAGTTACACATTATATCCCTGTTTGAGATATAATGATCTTTACAACAAAATCAATCCTTTGAACATATCTTTAAATAAACTGGAGTCTGGCCTACATTGAAGCCATTGTAGTAAGCTGGGAGACAGAACTATCTCAGGTAAGACAGGGCTCCTTGCAAAATCTTAGCAGAATATTAAATAGATTAGGTCCTCATTTATTTAAAAGATTACTCTGATGTAAAAATAACTTAAAGCCTTCTTATTGATGATAGGTTCAGTTATAAAACATTAAATGATATAAATTGATACCATACAAGTTCAGTTTGGAGAACATCAGCTTGATATAATGCTCTTTAAAACCTTTTACTTTAAAGCTTGTACATCTGAAAGATATGATCACTTTTAATATACAAATAGAACTAGTAGAACCATATTACATTGATGTTATTACATTAAGTTTAGTTCTCAAAGAAAAATTTAGATTCTAACTTCTTGTTTAATCACAGTTGTAGACCTTTCGATCAGAAATATTCTCTTTCCTTCCAATAAATACCATATTTAGAATCTTTAATTCCTTTTGTTCATATCCCAAAGCAATCCTTGTAATTTTTTTGAACTTAGGCAATGGTAGAAACCTTTAAAACTTCAAATAGGAATCTATAAACCTTTCTGTTTACTCAATTTAAATCGAACCTTTTAAATCACATGAATTAAAATATTTGGATCCATTTCTTTGGTTTTAATTTATGAGTGCTCATTATCTGTGCCAATTTTGATACCATGTACATGGTACGCACACACACACACACACACACACACACACACACATACACACAATAGTAAAGGCCTGCAGACAATGTTAGATGTTTTTTTAAAAAAAACTCCATGGTTGAGTAAAAATAGGACTGATCAGAAAACATTAACCTAGATGTGAAGGATTAAGGTCATGAGCTTAAAAAACATAGAAGTTAAAAGAAAGAGTCTTAGAAAAAAAATGATGTGGCCAGTAAAAATTAAAAAATGCAGGGTGGTTGACTTGGTAGCTCACAGACGCTGAGGGAGAGAGAGCTTGTGGCCTTTCAGCTTTAAGTCTCTTGGTCTGTGGCAGCTGCACTAGCCCGTCTGAGCGGCGAGCGGGCACAGGGAGAGATGCAGGGATGCGGGGCAGGCGGGCTCCGCCCAATGCCTCATCTCTACCCTCCAGCGCTGGGACTGAGGCAAGCTCTGTCTCCCAGGAAGATGGCACTGCACTTCGGCAGAGCCAAGAGTGAGGGGAGGTGGGGTCTGGGTAGGGAGCAGGACATAATGGCGGCTGCACATGTAGATCTGAGAATGAGGAAGGAGATACAGAAGAGCAAATGGGAAAGGGGGCTTGGGATTTTCCCTAGCGAGAAGAACTTGAGAGGACAGAACAGATGGGAAAGGAGGTAGGGGCGAGATTGTACTTTCCAACAAAGCCTTAACATAAGGAGTTTCTGTCCATTTCCCCGTCCAGTGACAAAAATTGGCCAAATCAGTGAGGATTTGAAAATCAAAGTTCCCCCTGGAGGCCATTTTGATCCATTGTCTAAGCCATACTGAGGCCATAGCAAATCCTAGCATCTCAAAATTGCGATACAGACAACCCAAAGGAGTTTTGGGGTCTAGAGAAGAGTCGGTGTTTCCCGTGACCTCTCAGCGCTCCCGGGAAGTGGGCAGGAACAGAAAAAGGCGCCCCTCAAGCTGTTCACGTCCACTGGAGAATGGAGGGCCAAGTGGAGAATTCAGGCGTCCCTGGAAACTCTCCGGGCCTGGGCAGCAGGTGGCTAACATGAGGACTGGGAACATCTTCCCAATCCAAGCGGCCCTGGACAAAGACCTATTGCACACATATGACTTATCGGATAGGCCTCTGGATCAGACAGACGGGAGGGAGACAAGCTGAGAAGTCAGGAGAGACGGGGCGGGGGCGGCCTACCTCACTTTGTCCATCTGGGTGAGAAGAGACGGAGAAAATGGCTCAGGAGTTCTCCCAGTCTGGAGGGCTTTCCTCAACCCCGGTACAGGGGAGGTTCAAAAACCCTCCCGGGTTTTGGGCACCATTATGTAAAGACCCGATGACCAAAAGGAGGCAAAATAAACCGCTGGGCAAGGCTTGATTGGAAATACACACTCTTGGGCTGAACTCTCCCGTCCATCAGAGTGTGTACAGGAGAATGGCACCCGTGTTCTGGCGTACAATTTTAAAAGGCCAGGTCAGGAAGGGGAGGGCTTAGAGGGCAGAAAGAGAAGGTCAGAATCCTTCCTGGATAAGTCAGGAAAAACCCGCTGATTGACAGGAGGCATGTCCACTGGTGACGTCAGCGTCTGGCTGGCTGCTCTGTTCCACAGCTGCCCTGACTGGTCCCCCTAATTGGACATCCTCGACCCTGAACCGACCTAACAATAGGTGAACAAAAAAAGGAAGGGAGAGACTTTACTGGAACCTAAAACTGGACATTCAAAGCAGACCAGGGACACAGGACGTTGGATATAATAAAATAAGGAAGAAATCCCTAGTGGCACACCCGTGGCCACAGCCAGGATGGAAGTTCCAGCCAGAGAGGTCCTTCTGTGAACATAGTAGAGGGATAAGTGAATCAAAGGAACCCATATTTTTGGGGAGGCCCGAGGTGTGTCTGGGTATGTACCGTTCAGAGATCAAGGACATTGCCCAACAAACCTGAAGGACATGCTGCACAATATCCATGGGGGAAAGGAGCCCTCATCTCTCAAGCAGTGTGCAAAGGACAAAGGAAACAACCATTTTGCAGCTGTGGCATGGGAGCTGGCAATGGAGGGAGCCAATTCCTGGCAAACTCAAGTTTGCCCAAAATACAGGCCCAGTAAATACATCCTGCATGACACAGAGTGTGCGTAAGTGACCAGAAGAAAATCAAACATAGAGAGATATTTACACAGGGGACAACTGGTCACAGAAACTCACCTCTTCCCCTCCAACCCAACTGCTTGTAGGACTGGCTGGGAGGCATACATCTGGCTAGGAACTCAAAGGGGCAGATGTGGGAAAGATTGTTTGGAGACTGAACCCAAGACCAGGAAATATGGGGTATGCAGGTGACATAGGGGACTAAGAATTGGCTCCCCCACCACATGAGTGAGACCCAGGGGAGATCCCTGGGGTAAAGTCTTCCAGTGTGGATCAGTAAGTACTGGGTGCTGGAAGTGCACCGATTTAAAATCTCCAGACAAATTAACATTCAACAAAGGGCCTGGAGCCTGCCTAAGCCTAAACTCTGCCTCCAAAAACTCTGCCTGCAGGATTACCTCTCTTCTCTAAAACTGCTGAGAAGAGAAGCTGAGAATATTTTAAACTACAAGGGAAAGAATTCTTTAACCTTTCATCAAGACTTTTTTTCCTTTCTTTCCTTTTTTTAAAAAATTATTTCTCATTGTTCAATTGTGACCTTAATGGTATATGGATATTTATACAGTTTCCTATTTTTTTTCTTCTCATCTCCAGCATTTCTGAAGCCAGTTATTTTACATGGATTAGTTTTTGGTGAACTAGGATGTTTAATTAGTATATTTTAGTATTATTTTGTACTCTTTTATTTTTTATTTTTAATTTATTTTTAATTTTTGCTTTATACATACATTTTCTCCTGCTTGTTTCCCTTGATTCTCTTTTCTTCTGTTAACAGCCAATCTCTATTGTTCTCTCTTTTGCTCTTTAATCTTTTATTTCTGTCTTCTCTCCTCCTCCCTCATAATCACCACATCCTTTATCATTTGTGTTTACTCCCTGTCCACCATCTGAAAATGTAAACCCTTTTGCAAACTTGCTGTTTTTATTATAGTCAATAACTGATCATATCATTTATTTATTGTGATAATTAACATTGTAGATGTCATAGTAGGAACTATTGGGTTTAATGCTGTAAATTGCATTGGTTATTATTATTTGTCTCCCCCTAAACAGTGAGGTACTAGAAACCTTCAGGGACACTATAAATCCACAGGGTAGAAACTCTACTGCCTCAGATCCATACTGTTAGTGGGTAGACACACAAACAACATGAAAAAGCAAGGGAAAAAATCTCCCCAAGCAAACCAAGATACTCCAATAGCAGAATACATCAACACTACAGTGGAAGAAATGTCAGAGAAGGAGTTTAGAATGTACATAGTTAAACTAATTTGTAAAGTAAAGGATGATGTAAGAGAGCAAATACAGATAGCAAAAGATCACTTCAATACAGAGATAGAGATTCTAAAAAAAAAAAAAAAACCAGATCCTTGATATGAAGGAAACAATAAACCAAATTAAAAATTCAATAAAAAGAATTACCAACAGACTAGACCACTTGGAAGACAGAACCTCAGGCAATGAAAACAAAATATATAATCTGGAAAATAGAGTTGACCACAGAGAGATGTTAAGAAACTATGAACAAAGCTTCCAATAATTATGGGATAACATAAAAAGACTAAAATTAATATTTATCAGGATAGATGAAGACATGGAGATAAAGACCAAAGGAATGCACAATCTTTTCAATGAAATAATATCAGAAAATTTCCAAAGTCTAAAGAATAAAATGGAAAACCAAATACAAGAGGCTTACAGGACCCAAAAAGTGCAAAATTACAACAGACTCACATCAAGGCACATTATAATGCAAATGCTTAGCATACAGAATAAGGATAGAATTTAAAAGGCTGTGAGATAAAAATATCAGATTATATATAGGGGAAACCAATATAGATCTCAACTATTTTTCAACCCAGACTCTCAAAGCTAGGAGATTCTGGAACAACAAATATCAAACTCTGAAAGAAAATGGATGCCAGCCAAGAATACTATATCTAGCAAAATTAAGCTTCAGATTTGAAGATGAAATAAAAACCTTCCATGATAAACAAAAATTAAAAGAATTTGCAACCAGAAAGCCCGCACTTCAGAATAGCCTCAACAAAATATTCCATGAAGATGAAATGAAAAAAAAAAAGTGAAAACCAGTGAAAGGAGGAACTACACTAAAGTCAATCAAAGGAGAAACTAATTCAAATTAAAAACAAAAAATAAATGACAAGGAACACAAATCATATCTCAATAATAACCTTGAACATTAATGACCTAAACTCATCCATCAAAAGACACAGACTGGCAGATTGATTTAAAAAACAAGACCCAACAATACGCTGTCTCCAAAAGACTCACCTCATAGGCAAAGACATCCACAGACTGAAGGTGAAAGGATAAGAAAAAACATATCACTCACATGGATCACGTAAACAAGCAAATAAATAAAGGGTCAAACTAAAAGAGATAAAAGAAAGTTATAGGTATAAAAATATTATATTTTTCTTTTGAGATGGATATTTACAATTTTGGTAAGATATAAGATATGATTATGTAAATATATATGAAAATGTATGGGGTTGTCATTAAGGTACATACATATATACATATACATATACATATATACATATATATATATGAATGTATATAAACATATATGGAATATATATGTGAAAATACATATGGATATTCAAAGTTATATTTATAATTTTTGTTTGAAAGGTTTACAATTATGGGTAGGGATAGGTTTAATTCTGAGTTATGGCTTTGGTTTAGAGAATGAGTTACCTTTGGAACATATATATCAATACATATGAGTGTAAATCTGAATATAAAGGTAATATTATATATCAAAATTTATATATATATACTTTTATCTATGGATATCTTTGAGGTAAGCAATATTGTTACATTACTTGTAAAATCTGGGTTATCCCTATGGAAATGAGTATATATATAAAGTATCTGTAATGGTTAATTTGAATCATCAACTTGATTGGACAAAGAAATGCCAATGATTAAGAGGCTTATGGGTGTGTTGGTGAGGTATGTCTAAGAATGATTGGCATGTGGGATAGCCAACTGAAATGGATACCCTCCCTAAGCATGGGCAGCACTGTCGAATAGGATGATGGCTTGGATAGAATAAAAGTTGGAAGAACAAGGAAGCAGGAGCAGATGCAAGTGATTCTTTTTGAACGGATTCTTGATTGCTACTGTGATCATGTAAGCATGTCAGACCCTTCTTCATTCTTCCAAAGCAGACTCTGCCAGTGATTCTCTAGAAGCCTTTGATCTCAGACTAGGGTAGCACCTTTGATCCCTCTTGTTCTGCGTCTTCAGCCTCTTTGGACTGTGCAGCTACTGGTTCTTCCAGCTCTCCAGCCTGCAGATGCCATGGTGGACTGTCCAGCTTCTGGTCATATAAGCCAACCTAATAAATCCTCTTTTTATAATTCTACTTTCTGTTGATTCTGTTCCTCTAAAGAACCCTGGCAAATACAGGGTTCTTTAGAGGAACAAGTACCAGGAGTGGTGTGGAGACAGGAATGGTATCACTCACTATTACCCCTAGTAATCACTAGGAAAGTTTTTGCTTCCTCTCCCTGCAACTGTATGCTCTGCAAGCCTAGAAGTCTTAGTTCCAGAAAATATTTTAGTATGGAAAATTAAAAGGTAAAAGAAATGTTTCTTGATGAGAAAGTATTTTGTCTGGTAAAGTATTATTCTTGGGCTAAAGTCCAAGATGGAAAAAGAACCAAATAAAGGATGCAAATTTGTGAAGGTCTAAGTCTCAGGAGGTTTGTGGAAGGTAAATCTCAAAAAGTTTGTGTTTGTGATTAAATTGGCTACAATTAGTATAGTCAAAGTTATTTGAACTTTAATGTACTAATGTGAAGCAAAGTCTGAAATATTGTTCTGCTCTTATCTATCAATGATTTTCTTGTATTTGTTAGGTTTTATTACTTGGAGAAGCTAAGTCTTAAATGAAGTAGGGTTTGTACCTGTTTCAAAGTCTTAAATGATTACTTTGTAACTGGTTAAATAAACAACTGTTATTTAGGTTATAGCAATATTGTTGACATCCAAAATATATGTGACTAGGTATATGTATGCATCTGAGAACTAGCTGTCTAAGCCTTGTTTAAGCATTATGTAAAAGCTTATAAAATGAAAGTTTATGTAAAAAAAATAAGTTAGGCAAAAGATTGAACAAAGCTTTATAAAAAAAGATTTCCAAACATCCAATAAATGTACAAAGGAAGTGCAAATCATTATTATTACTATTATTATTATTATTATTATTATTATAAGGAAAATACATTAAAACATCAATAAGAGATCATTACAAATTTATCAGAACTGATAAAATAAAATGGGGGCTGGGATTGAAGCTCAGTGGTAGAGCACTTGCCTTGCATGTGTGAGGCACTGGGTTTGATCCTCAGCACCACATAAATAAATAAAAGGTACTGTGTCCGCCTACAACTAAAAATTTTTTTAAAAAAAATTATAAGTCCAACAATGAAAATGTTGGGATAACACTTTTCACAAATTAATAAAAATGAAGGTGCTCATATCCTACAATCCTGCAGTCCACTCCTAGGTATATCCCTTAGAGATACTCTTGTACCTGTTCCACACAGGATACAATAAGAATCATCCAAGCAGCATTCTTTGTAATAGACAAATCTAGAAGCAACTCAAGTGTTCATTATAGCATGTTATATATTACCACACAGGTGGTAAAATTAAAAAAAAGCAAAGATGGTGTTTACTTCTGGGAAGAAGGAAGGGACTGCTTTAGGGAAGACACATGGGCACTTCTAGTACTGGCAAAGTTCTGTTTACTGATCTGCATGATTTCTGTGTGGATATTCACTGCATGCTTTATTATTTAGATTGCATATGCATGTTTTAGGCACTATTTAATACTTACGATACAAACAAAAAGAAGAAATTACAAGAAATCCATGTAATTAGATTTTTTGTTCCTATTTAAATAAAAATGTATTTGCTAATCAGAAAAAAAAATACTAAACAGAAACTTCTCAAAAGAAGAAACACAAATGGCCAACAAATGTTATGAAAACATGTTCAATATCTCTAGCAATCAGGGAAATGCAAATCAAAACTGCAATAAATTTCATCTCACTCTAGTCAGGATGGCAATTATCAAGAATACAAATAATAATAAATGCTGGTGAGGATGTGGGAAAAAGGTCCACCCATACATTTCTGATGGGACTGCAAATTTACTACAATGACTGTGAAAAGCAATATGGAGATTCCTCAAAAACTAGGAATGGAATCACCATATGACCAACCTATCCCACTCTTCAGTATTTATCCAAAATAACTTAAATCAGCATACTATAGCAATACGGTCACTTCAATGTTTATAGCAGCAAAATTCACAATAGCCAAATTACGGAATCAGCTCAGAAGCCCATCAATAGACGAATAAATCAAGAAAATGTGGTATATGTACACAATTGAGTTTTACTCACCCATAAAGAACAAAATAATGGCATTTGCCAGTAAATGGATGGAAATGGAGAACATTATGCCAAGTGAAATAGGCCAGACTCAGAAAATCAAGAGTCAAATGTTTTCTCTCATAGATGGAATATAGAGCAAAATAAGGGAAAGAAGAGGGGAGATAGAATATCATAAAAACATAGGGAAGATCAGTGGAGTAGCAGGAGATTGAAAGGGAGGGAAGAGAGATGGGAAAGGGGAGGAAATACAGAATGAATTTTTAAAAATCATGTTATGTGCATGTATAAATATACCACAGGGAAATTCACTTTTGTGTGTGGAAAGCAACAATCAAGCATAGATAAATGGATGAACAAGGGGAGGGTCAGTGGAATGGAGGAGGTTCTGAGGGAGGGAGAGCGAGTGAGGGAGATACCAGAACTGAAATGGATTGGGTAAGATTCCATGCATGTATGCTTTAGTCAGAATGAACCCAGTTTCCATGTATAACTATAATGCTCTAATAAAAAATTTTTGTTTGTTTGACTTGCAGCACTGGGGGTTCAAACTCAGGGCTTCATGCACAGATGGTGAGTTACATCCCACCCTAAGAATCAAAGTAGTTTTTTTAAAGTATTTGCCAAAAAGAAAAAGCCAATGCAGATAAAGAGCATTCTTTCCCACTGTAGGTTGATTTTAATGCAATTTTCCCTGTGTTCCAATGAATCTCTCTTTTGCAAAAAGCTTGCTTGCTTGCTTGCTTGCTTTTTTCCAAATGAGGAATTTTTATTTTTTACTTTCCTAAAGGAATATCAGCATGCCTCTTTCTCCATAAGAGAGCAAGAAAGGGAAACTTGAAACTTGGGTCAGTAGATTTCCATTCAATGCCCATGTGTTACTAAGCTGAAGATAAGATACTTATGTTCAAAAGCATCCCCACTGTAGCTCAATGGTAGAGCAGCCCTGGGATCAACCCCCAGTACCATGCAAAACCAAAAAAGTTAAAAATCATCCCACCATTTATCCAAATTAGTGGTTTTTTAGTGAATGAATACCTATTTCAACAGCAAGCTAGGTTAAAGCTAGATTATGTTGCTGCTCCAATATCTACCTACAAATGCAACACTTATCCCTGTAAAAAATTCCATTACATTGTTCGCACAGAGAGAAAGCAATTACTTGGAGAAAAAAGGATGAGGAAACTTCATGTGGGATAAAACAGGCAAGTACATACCACAAATTCTTTTATCTCATTAATTCTCATAGAGACCCTTGAAAATTAGTATCATCATTCTCATTTTTCTTCCATTAAGAGGTCTGCCCAGAGAAGTGGAAGAGTTTGCCCAAATTTACACTGAGAGTTAAGCAGAAGATCCAGGTCATACAGGAAATCAGAGAGAAAGCATGATGCAATGAAAAAAGTGTTGACTAAGAAGTCAGGAAAACTGGCTTTGCTATTCACTAAATCTGTGTTAAATTTCAGGATATAGCCCAGGGAGATACAGAAGGATGAAGAAGATTAGGTTATCACAGAGCTGATTGCTCCTATCTAACTTAAAACATTTTAGTGCCCCTTATCTAAATTCTTAGAGCCTTTCCTCTTCCCCTTCCCTTCCTCAGTCTCTAGTAAGCACTATTCCACTCTTTTCTTCTCAGATCTACTTTTCAGCTTCCACAAATGAGAACATGAGGTAATTGTCTTGCTGTACCTGATAGTTTCATCTGTTTTGACAAAAATGACAGGATTTCATTTTTTCAGGAGCTGGATAATATTCCATTGTGTATACATACCACA
Organism: Xerus rutilus; assembly: GCA_028644305.1. Taxonomy (NCBI): domain Eukaryota; kingdom Metazoa; phylum Chordata; class Mammalia; order Rodentia; family Sciuridae; genus Xerus; species Xerus rutilus. Next base: position 34,472,860 of record CM053409.1, read on the forward strand.
TTTTGTTTATGCATTCATTCATTGATGGACACCTTGGTTGAGTTCATATCTTAGCTATTGGGAATTGGGCTGCAATCAACATGAGAGCCCAGGTTATCTTTTTGATATTATTTTAGTTCCTTTAGCTATATGCTGAGAAGTGGGATAGCTGGTTCTCAGGGTAGTTCTATTTTTCGTTTTATTAGGAATTTTGATCTTGTTTTCAATAGTAATTATACTAATTGACATTCCCATCAAGAGTGTTTGAGTGGGGCTGGGATTGTAGCTCAGTGGTAGAGCGCTTGCCTTGCATGCGTGAGGCACTGGGTTCTATCCTCAGCACCACATAAAAATAAATAAATAAAATAAAATTTTTTTTTTTAAAAAAGAGTGAGTGTTCCCCTTTCTTTGTATTCTTACAGCATTTGTTAGTTTTTGTCTTTTTGATAAATGTCATCTTAATGTGTGAGGTGGCTTCTCATTGTGGTTTTGATTTTCACTTCCCTGGTGATTAGTGGTATTAAACATTTTAATTTATTCATTGGGCATTTGTCTTCTTTTGAGAGCTATCTTTTCAGCTACTTCATTTTTTAATCAGATTATTTGGATTTTTTCTGTTGAGTTGACTCCGGATCGTAATCCTTTGTCAAATGAATAGTTTGCAAATATTTTCTCCCCTTCTGAAGGTTGTCTCTTCACTCTGTTGTCTTTTTTGCTATGCAGAAGCTTCTTCGTTTGATATAGTACCACTTGTTTATTTTTACTTTTGTTGTCTGTGCTTTGGGGGTCTTATCCAAAAAATCTTTGTGTACACCAATGTCTTGAAGTTACTCTGCTTTCTTCTAGTAATTTCATAATTAGAAGTCTTGGATACATGAAATCAGTGACTTCTCGAGAATGAAATAATGAGGCAAGGTCATCAAATAAACCTGAAGTATCTCTAAAAGGAACCAAATTGCTTATAAGCCACTGCTTCTGAAATTGTATACCTCCACACTATCACAATTATACATTTTCTACTTCTCATTTTTGTCTCCAGTACTCAATGAATTAATATGTCCCAATGAAATCCACTATCCTATATAATTAATAGACACCAATAAAAAGAGGAGGGAGCATAATAGGCATCTGATATGATAACAACTGCTTTTAAACATATATAATAATATAAGACAGGAATAGATTATCTTGCATGACTCAACCTCAGTCTATGCTCATTTGCTGGCTGTGTGATCTGAGATAAAGTACTTAACCTTTCTGAATCCTCCTTTTCTGAACTATAAAATTGGGAGAACAATAGCTATGTTATAATTGGTTAGAATTTAATGTCTATCACTATTACTTGTTAGGTGACTAAGGACTCAAAGTCAGTGAAAGAGAGTCTGTACATTTGGGGGATGAGGACTGGGGATAGAATTCAGGGGCATGTTACCACCAAGCTATATCTCCAGCCCTTTTTCTTTTTTAAAAAATTTTTAGGGGCTGGGGCTGTAGCTCAGTGGTAGAACGCTTGCCTAGCATGCGTGAGGCACTGAGTTCGATCCTCAGCACCACATATAAATAACAAATGAATAAAATAAAGATCCATCAACAACTAAAATATATATATATATATAAAAGAAATGTAAAAAAAAAATTTTTTTAGACAGAGTCTTACTAAATTGCTCAGGCTATCATCACACTTGTGATCCTCCTGCCTCAGCCTTCCAAATCAGAGGGAGGTATGTGCTACCATGCCCAGCAAGTACATGCAATTGTCTGAAAATACATCTTTGGTGAGAATTTATCCTAGCCATCTCTTATTTTATAAGTTTAATAAAATGGAAAGATGTCTTAAAATATTATCACCCAAGACAGAAAAACAAATCTTTTTAAATAATGTTTTCCTACTTCAATATCTCATTCAATTAGATTAGATTAAATGTTTCTGGAAGGACTTGAATATAATAATGCACAAACGTTTGTCTATAGCCAGCCTCAAGCTTTGCTGACACTTAATGAAATCTGTTTAATTACTCCAGTAGCCCCCATGTTGGCTGCTATGCTGGGGTCACTGGAAAACTTGACCCTGTGGTACTTGGGATACAAGAACATCTTCTGCTGATTGAAGGCTGCACCCTGTGGAAATGTTTTAATGTGGTCCTTGAAGCATGTCCTAAGAAATGCTGTCAACACATATTCTTCCTTGTCAGGCCTTTATTTGGTCGGGAATACTCCAGAGTTCTGTCTTTCTGCCTGTGGTTTACCACATTGTCTCCTGTTTGCTTTCACATTGGGTTTAGCTGTGTTCAACGAAGCAGAGGTAGCTGAATTAGAGGGACATCATCAGCACCGCTCCCCCAGAGGAAATTCCCCATCAGATAAATCACTAAACCAGCTACCACATTCTGATCACAGAAGTCACATCCTTGCCACCTGATCGGTCACTTGCAGAAAAACACATTCCCCACATGGTGAGCTAAGGGACAAGCCCAATGAACCACATGGAAATCTGGAGTTGATCATAAACTCAAGTATCAAGAATTTCAAAAGCAGAAGGAAAAGGCAACTGTGAAAGGCCAACTTACTCAGAATTCATACCATCACAGGCAATTTTTAAAAAATAACAAATAAAAGATATAAATATATAGATATATACACACACATTCATATAAATATATATCTTTTTTAAAAAAATTTTTTTTTAGTTGTAGATGGACATAACTTTATTTTATTTATTTTTATGTGGTGCCGAGGATCGAACCCAGTGCCTCACGCATGCGAGGCAGGCACTCTACCACTGAGCCACAATCCCAGTCCCTAAATATATATCTTTAATACTGGGAATTGAACCCAGGAGCACTATACTATTGAGCTACATCCCTTTTTTATTTTTTATTTTGAGATAAGTTCTCACTAAATTGCAGAGGGCTTTACTGAATTCTAAAGGCTGGCCTTGAATTCACAATCCTTCTGTCTTAGCCTTCTGAGTCACTGGGATTACAGACATGTGTCACAGTTGCCCAGCTGGCCTTTCTCTTTTGCTCTGCTCCATGAACAGCCATGTGGAACATAAGGATGGTTTTCTTCCAAAAACGTTCAGGATATTGACAGACCTACAGACCAACACACCAGGACAGGAGGACACTGTACCAGAGAGGTGATAGATTGTTTCGGGATCTAAAAGAAAATAGTTGTAGCAAACATCCATACACTTGAAATAACCATAACAAGAAATTCTCAAGACAAATGTAAGCACAACTGTTAGGTTGGTTTAAGGCGGCCAAAGGGAACAAAGCATCAAGCAGCCCTCATGGCTAAAGAACAACCAATCAGATGCTGACCTGTAAGCAGTAATGGCGTCTCCTAACAATCAGCGGACCTCTCCTGACCCATCTTAGAAGGAATCTCAGCAGGATTCCCTGACCAACACCAGCGGGGACATGGAACTCCAAAAACCTCCTTTTCCTGCCAAAAGCCCTCCCCTTCCTACCCTAAGCCCTTAAAATTTCTATCCTGCCAAGCCCCATGCACGATTCCCCCAGACCTGCTCTGTTGGACTGAAGAGTCTCACCTGGGAGTATACATCAATAAAGCCTTGCTCAGTGGTTTTAATTTGCCTCCTTTTGGTCATCTATATCTGGCCTTACAACAACAATTTTTAAAAACTGGGATTCGAAGCTGGGCAGTATGGTGCCCTCCAGTAATCCCAGTGGCTTGGGAGGCTAAGGCAGGAGGATCTCAAATTCAAAGCCAGCCTCAGCAATGGCAAGGCACTAAGCAACTCAGTGAGACCCTGTCTCTAAATAAAAAATACAAAAAAGGGCTAGAGATGTGGCTCAGTGATTAAGTGCCTCTGGGTTCAATCCCTGGTACTAAATTTATAAAAGAAAGAAAGAAAGAAATTGGGATTTGAAAAAACAAGAGACATATAAAAGTAAAAGCAATTCTGAAAGTGCTTTAGATGAAATCAAACTAACCTACAAATTTATTTCGATTTCTAACTATTAACAGTGGTTACCTCTGAGGAGTGGAGCTGGGGGAAACATTTACAATACTTAAGACAGATAAATCTCTCTAATAGTGATTGATAAAACAATAACCCAATAGAAAAACATGGACAAATGATATATATGACCAAACAGGTCACAGAAGAGTAAATACAAATTGGTCTTAAGTATATGAAAAGAGGCTTAGCCTCATTTATAATAGGAAAAATATAAAATAATACACTTCTAAGATTTTCACATATCAAATTAGCAAAAACCAATGTTTTCTAAAAGCCTAACAGTAAGGCTGTGGGTAAATAGAAACTCTTGTACATTAGTTGCTTCTTCTTCTTCCTCTTCCTATTATTATTAGTAGTAGTATCACTATTATTTTGTGGCAATAGGGATTGAACCCAGCACCACTCTACCACTGAGCTACAATCCCAGTCCATTTTTCTTTTCTTTTTTCATTTTTTTCTTTCTTTTCTTTTTTCTTTTTTTCTTTACTTTTCTTTCTTTCTTTCTTTTTAAAATTTTAACACAAGGCCTCACTAAGTTGCCCAGGCTAGCCTCAAACTTTCTTTCTTCCTGTCTCAGCCTCCAAAGTCCCTGAGATTAAGTATGTGCCACCAACCCCAGCTCTATTTTTTTACATACTAGAAATTAGTAATGATCCTATGGAGGGAAATTTTATAATAATTATCAAAATTACAAATGCAGTCAAGCAAGATGGCAGCTCACATCTGTAATCCTAGCAAAATTCTGGAGGCTAAAACAGGAGAATTGCAAGTTCGAGGCCAGCCTGGGCAAATTAACATGATCCTGCCTCAAAATAAATAAATAAAAAGGGGCTGATATGTAACTTAGTGATAGAGCACCCCTGAGTTCAATCCCCAGTACTGCCCCCCAAAATTACAAATGCATATGTTCTTTGGTATATCAATTATATGAACTTCCTGCAGATATACTCAACTGTGGGCAAAATGACACTAGGTAAATTGTTAAACACTGTCTAAAATAGTAAAAGATTCTGAACAAACCTATTGTCTTTTAATTGAGTACTAATAAAGTAAGGAACATCATATGACTGAATATTATCCAGCCAAAAAGTAAAGGAAAAATTCTTTATGTGTTGACATTGAGAAAGTTGTATGATATATTTTTCATTAAGGCAAGTCAGGTATATAAAAGCATTTAAATATTCTAGTGTTTATATATAAGATGGGAAAAAAATTTATGTCCATATTGCAAGAATATTTATGACAATGATTACTTGGAAAAAGGAGGCTAAATCATTAGGAAATAAAAGGGAAGACCAAAAGTAGAAAGGAAAATTTTCATCATGTATCTGTTTAAAACTTTAAACTTTTTAACAATGTTAATACATTATCTACTGAAATATTTTAAGCAAAATCTAAATTAGACATTTTTTCTAGATAAATTATTTGAAAACAGCCTTTTATATGATTAAATGACTTTGTAAATGTATTTTTGACAATCCCTGTTTTTCAGTAGGATGCTGGTAAAAGCAATTATATTTTAATTAGTAATACCAATTGCTCTCTCATTTTACTTTAACAAAATTTATCACAGTATTAGAATTTAACAAATAAAAAAATTTCAAATAACTAGAACATACTAATCTCTCTTGGCATTAAAGCAGGTGCAGGAAAATAAAGGGGGAAATAGATTTTATATTATATTGTATATGCATACACAATGCATATTTATAAAGGAAATGAGGTTAACCTTTTTTTTAATTGAGGTTAATTTTTAAACAATATTGTGCTATCTCAATGCTTTATTGTTGGCTTAAACTTGTCACACAACCAACATATTCCACAACTAATTGATTCTCATTCACATATAAAGAAATGGTGTCTGTTTGAACAATGTTGTATTTTACTCACTAGAAAAAAGTAGCACTGAAATCAATGGACTTCTGCTCTTGAAGAAATATAATGAACTGCTCTACAGAGAAAAGTTACATGTTGGCTACCATTGCAGCCTAATGGTGAAGGGCACAGGATTTGAAGTTAGACCCATCTAAATTGAATTCACTGCATATATGACTATGAGGGTATTTCTTCATAGGGGACTGTTTTCATCACACAATAGATTGCTCCCCCGGTTGTTTAAATAATGCATGTAAGTGGGTTAGCAAAGAAGACACTACTTACACTCAAGGAATGTAATTCATTTCAAATCCTCTACTCTTCCAAGGTCTCTCTCCAGATTCATATGAATATGCATGCTTGAAGAGAAAACAAAAATGAGAAAAAGAACTCAAGATATGTAGAAAAATAGAGCAATCTGGATTCTGAGAAACAATGAGTGGAAAATGAAAAAGACTCTCCCAGTTACACACCTCTCACCAAAAGTGGCCATGAGTAGTCTCAAAATTCTGTGGAGGAAGTCAGTGGATTCCTCCAGTTTATCCTGTGAAAACATGCAAGTATTTCTAGGAGATTAATCCATAACTGTTAACATTTAGCATAGCACATTAAACAAATACAAGTTAATAGCTAGTGGCAGAATCCATCTTAAAGAAAAATTTCTATTGGTAAAATACAGAATCCTGATGTGCCCTTTCAGATGTGGAAAGTATCTTTGGGGCAGAGCTTGAATGAGACAGGAATAAGACAAAGCCAGCAGAACTCTTCTGCCCAGGAAAAGAACAAGAATTTGCGGCGTTTGGGACTAACTAGTAATGAAGAGAGAACTTGGAAGCCAGGATAAAAGGAGCTGTGGGTCTCAAGTCAGAGAAGACAGCAACTCCCTGGTGGCAAGAGCTTTGGAGAACAGAAATTCCATTATAAGTGGTTTGTGCAGGTTCATGACTCCAGACCTCACAGAGGTTACACACAGAGCCCTGAACTGTCAGGACTTTAGTCACTGAAGGGATCTGGACCACGTGCAGGAAGAAGACACATGTGGAAGTGGGCAGAAGATCAGAAAGTAGGATCAAGTACAGTAGAGAAGGAGACTTCCAGAAACAGAAAGGTATAATGTAAGAGTCTAGGTCTGACACACAATATCCCCCAAAAAGGCCAGAGAGAGGGGAAAGGGTAACAAGAATTACCCCATATAGGATGAAAGGTTGAGTCCATTTAATTACATCTCTAAGGATGGAGTGTCCTAGCTGCCGGCTGATTGCACTCTCTCTCCTTCCTCCCAGCTCTCTAACATCTGGGGGAAAGCTAAAAGCAGAACCCAGAGGGAATAGCACCCAGGGAAGGGACCGGAAAAAGGCACACACAAGTTCCAGGGCAGAGGAGAAAACTTGGGAAGGATAATACATAGAGACATCAAATGGTGACACTTTAACAGGAGGTAATTGTCCTGAAGAAAGATGGGGACCGTGGTTGGAGCAGACCTGCACAGATTACAAATGAGCATTTTAAATATTATTCATCTAAATTTAAGTTTGCATATGTTATGTGAGTGAATGATCAAATATCAAGTTGCCTGTGATATATTGCTGAAAGGAAAATATTCAATCTGTGAAAGGACAAATAGAACAACAAAAAACCTGGGATTTTTTTAAAAAATGAAAATTGTATTTTTCCTCTCAGCAGTCCACTTAAAAGAGTTAAATTAAGACAGGAAATGATACTATCAGCCTTAATTCTTCTCAGTTATTAATTGAACACCTTCTTGGAAACATGCAGATAAAAGTCCCACCTTGGAGAATTTGAGATAAGAGTGAATGGAATGGAAGAGAAATTAGCCAGTTCACACTCACAACCATCATGCTCTGTTTGTTCAAAGCTTCCTACAGATGCATAATATTAAACTGAACCTTTAATACATTCTGATGTGGGGGAGCCTACAATCATAATGCCTGTACTTGAGTCCACACTTATCTTTGTACATAGGGCCATAAAACTAGGTGAACAGCAAAAGGCTGTCGTGAAACAAGATAAATGAGAGTTCCATTATTATAAAGAAATTCAAGCTGCTTCCTATGATGAAAAATACATAGATATACATATGCACTATAGATTTCCTAAGTATAGTAGATCTCATAATACATTCATTTACAGGCAGAGTAATGTGATAAAAGAAATAATAAAATTTGGTTCTTTGCCTGTAGAAAGACTTGTTATAAATAGTAAAACTGGCCAGATGTCCAGTGATCCTAAAAATAAGTAAGCTTCCACTGCGAAACCCATCACCTCACAGGAAATAATGAGAGAAACACAGTTTTACTCTATGGAAAACATCCACCAAGAAAAGGCCAAAATAATTCCTTTCTTTTGACCATTAACCCATCAAAACTTCATGGAATGTGGTCACTGTATTTATGCACTACTTATATTCAGTAAATCATACATGCTGTAGCCTTTTTAAACAATGAGAAAAAGATAGACCCACACTTTCGTGGGACCTGCTCTCTAATAGGAAGTCAAGTATCAATGTAAATCTTCAGAATCCTGAGGAATTTTCTACTGAAATCAACAGCTGCCAACACAGACTGACCTTAGAAATAGGTTATACTTTAGTACCTTTTGACTCCTCAAAACATTTGTTTTTAAAATCTAGTGTCTTATTGGAGAAATACAGGAACTCTAGATGTGGCAGGGGGAGGAGGGAGGAAGGAAAGGGGAATGGGTATAGTAATGATGGTTGTTTGAAATGGTCATTACTACCCCTGGTTCATGTATGAAGACACTAATGGTGTGACTTTATCTGGTTTGCAACCAGAGAAAGGGAAAAACTGAGCTCAGGTTATGTACTATGACTTGAAACGCATTTAAATAAAATAACTAAAAAAAAAAAAAAAAAAAGTTGCACATGGCTCCCCCCCCCAAAAAAAAAATCTATTGTCTTGAATTACTTTATCCTTTAAAAAAAATAAATCAAAGGGATTATAATCAAATAATTTGGCTCTGAAAGATTCATTATCAACTACAGAAAAAAAGGAACAGTTATTTTTAATGAAAATTGAACCAATATCATTGCAGGCCATAAAAATCTTTGAAGTCTTGATCAGCAGAATGTTATGGAAACCATACCTATTTGATACCACCAGAAATGACTCACCTTTTCTTTTTCTGTGCTTTGCATATGGTGCCAGGCTTGGAAATGCAGTGCAGATACTTGCCATGCTTCCTAGCAGTTGTCTGAAAACAGCCGTCTTCCTATCCACAGTCTTTCAAAGAGCAAACTGTCAATGGAACAATATTAACAATGGATGACTTGCTTTAAAACACAAAACTGAAAGTTACAGCCTACAAACAATACACTTAGTACCAGAGGTTACATATTAATAATAGATGTTAATGAATGCTAATGTTCATTATGGAAATTCTAAAAATAAAAGGTACAGAGTTCTGGTACCTCAGCATCTTCTCATCATGGTACATAGACTACACTTTAGAGTTTTCAAAGGCATAGATGATTCTAGATGTTAAGATGGATAAGACTGTATATTATCCTTTTCCAAAAAAATAAAAGTTTGTTTATTGTTCTACAAAAGTAAAGCTGTTTAACTAGTAGAGTAGCTATTTTTTTAAAACCACCAGCTGTGATTTTTAAAGTTTTTGAAGCATTACTTCAAACCAGCACTAGAATCCGCTTTACAAAGTGTAACTGACCCCGTCGAGGGGATCAAAAGGAGGATCTGATCTAATAGAAACCTCTTAGATTTTAGACTTGACCCTTTCTTTCCTCACTTCTACTTTGAAAAGGAAAGAGTAGATGCAGATCTTGGGTACAAAATTGGCAAGGTTCTGGTTCTTTATTTTGTATTGTATTTCTCGAAAATAAAAATGAGGGAAAAAATAAAATAAGATAAAAAACAGAGTTTTTAAAAGTCTAAGCAAAACCACACTTTGGAATTAAAAAAGAAAAAAAAGCAAAAACCCTCTATGAGTATGTAACAAGATCTGAGCATAAATTTTAACAGAACTAACTAAAACTTGTTAGCTTAACCTCTCCTGCTCTTGCCTCAGCCCGTCTGTTTCTTGGTTCCCTTTGTTCACCAGCATCCAGCAGCCTTCTCTGGGGCCGCTTGCCCTGCTACCCCGGAGTGAAAGAACGCATAGTTTTCATGTACTCACATACTTTTGTACCTCTTCAATCAAAATTTTAAAAGTAAGATCGTACTGACATGCAAACTGTTTCTGCCTTCAATTTACAATTTTAAATAGACTGATTTCCCTCTACAGGGTGGAAAGAAGAAAATCCAAGTCTACAGTTACTCAATGTGCTTGGAGATTTTGCTACAGGTGAACAGATATTGCCATCTACTGTTGAGAAAAAATAAAATGGTCGAACTAAAAGTTTTCTGCCTTGTTAGGGTTTTGAAGGATCGTAAGTTTACATGGAAAAAAAAGTGGCCTAAAGAAAATAGTCAATTTATTCTCACTTCTACAGTTATTTAGGATTCATAAAGTAATTGAGAACTAAAAAGAATAGGAAGTAAAATAAATCAGAAAACATTTCTTCCTGCTGGGCATGGTGGCGCTCACCTGTAATCCCAGTGACCTGGGAGGCTGAGGCAGGAGGATCACAAGTTTGATGCCATCCTGAGCAACTAAGTAAGACCCTGTCTCTAAATTAAAAAATAAGAAGGGCTGAGGGTGTAGCTCAATGATAAGGCACCCCTAGGTTCAAACCCTAGTACCAAACAAACAAAACAAACACTTTCTTCCCTAAATTCAGAAATATTGCTATGCAATGTATAATTATTCTTACTTTTGATTAAAGGCTGAAAGAAAATCATGTTTCCTTGGTCTCCATTTGGTCCACGATATCAGCTACTACAATGAAGGAAGAGAAATATAAGTAATATATCCCTTTCTAAACTGTCTTAATTTCATTTTATAACTTAACTTGATATTGGTCAATTTGTTGTTTTCTCATAAAATCACTAGAAGTGCACATGACAAAGTCAGTTTTTAACTTTAGAATCACTTATAAATACACTTTCTTTGCAAAAATAGGGTAGTTACCACATAGCCTTTTTAAGTTTTTAATATTACATACTTAAGCTCAAATTTAGAGCAAGCCACTTTAGGGCAAAAAGCTACCACAGAAGCAATGCATCTGAGCCAGGGAGTCCAGCCACCTCCAGACTCTCCCACTAGTAACAGGAGACAGAGTTCTGAGCCTTCAGATCAATCAATGTGAAGAATGACCTGTCTCTATTCTAGCAGCTGGTGTTGAGGTGGAGGAAATGATTTGGTGGCCAAAATTCAGTTGTTTTTGCACATAAAAAGTATTTTCCCCTTTAAAGAATACTTATTTAATTCTGTCAACAGCCAAGCACCGCACCATGTCATGTGTCAGCTATCTCATAGTAGAGAAGTGGATGTGAAATGTGACATGTGGATGGTGCAGGACAAGCCCCCAATGTGGATGTCTGTGAAGAGAAAAGAGACCTTAATCTTTGCAGTGTGTTAGGTCAAGTATGAAAGCCTGTCACACAGTCTGCACTGGGGCAGGGGAGGCGTTGATTTTTTTAAAATTAGAGTTTTGCTACCAAATTTTCCTTTATCAATGATTTAGGTTCTAAACATTATAACTTATTTGACTACCTTCACTAAGGTATTCATTAAGATGTTCATAACAAACACTGGTATAGCTTTGATCCTGTATTAAAACATCCTTACACAGTTCACAATTTATTTGTTCATTTACCAAATGTGTACTCAATGTCAACTATATGCCAGGCTCTCACAGGCATCAGAAATACAAAATGAAAAAGGAAAGTATCTGATCTTTCAAGGAGTTTCACAGTCTACATGAGGCGAAAGGGAAGCAAACCTCACAGCTGGATTTGAAAAGCAATGTTAGAAGTTCCTTGGTAGAGGGCTGGGGATATAGCTCAGTTGACAGAGTGCTTGTCTTACGTGCACTAAGGCCCTGGGTTCAATCCCCAGTACCACCAAAAGAAATTCCTTGGTGGAGGAATGAAGGGGCATATGTAAAAAGAAGACAGCAAGTCTGCTTGTGCTTGAAGAGGCACAGCAGGGATCTAGGAAGGCAAGAGTGATAGAAAACCCAATAACATTGAGCCAGCAGAGAAGGGCCACTTCTTGAGAATCACAGGGCATTGTTAGATGCCAGCAGGCATCCGCAGGTGGGTCTAGTGAGGAAGTGTCATGCAGAGGTGCACCATCTATAGCGTCACCCAGGAAAGACATAAAATAAAGGTAATAGGAGGAAAGCTTACAAGCAGAGAAGTAGAGCTCACAATCCCCTGAACTCTCATTATCCCACAGCTTTCCAGTAGAAAGAGAGTCTGCCCCAACGGTTCTAAAGGGAACAGGAAACATCTTTGCCCCTAAGTAACATAGACATGTCTGGTCAGAGAAGTGGCATTAGCAGAACTGGAGAGCCTCTGGCATAGGCACAGGGGCTGGTATCAGCCCATTTTTTAAAAATATTTTTTGTTGTTATAGGCAGACACAATACCTTTATTTTTATTTTATTTTTTTAATGTGGTGCTGAGGATCGAACCCAGTGCCTCATCCGCGCTAGGTGAGCACTCTACCACTGAGCCACAACCCCAGCCCCTCAGTCCACTCTTTTAATAAGCTAACTCTGCAGGGCTGGGGTCATGGCTCAGTGGTAGAGCGCTTGCCTAGCATGTGTGAGGTACTGGGTTCGATTCTCAGCACCACATATAAATAAATGGAAAAAAATAAAGGTCCATCAACAACTTTAAAATATTTTTTAAAAAAATGCTGACTCTGACCCGCTGAGCCAGCTCTCTACTAATCTACTGAAAATGGGGAGGATATGAGACTCCAGGATAATACACCTGGCATGGCTTTGCAACACAGTACAGATCCTGGGGCTGTGTGGGAGCTGTGGCTCACTACTGCAGCCCTCATATTGCTACCCCAGGAAAAGATCAAAATTCCAAATGCCAAATATAGTTTCAATATTCTTACCATCATAAAATTTGAACAGTCCATAAAGTAAAACCGTCATAAGTCAAAGACTCTCTGGACTTCTAGATCTATTTCCCCTAAGAGGAGCACAGAACAGTAATTTAAGATTCTATTTACCAGGAGTTAATTAGAAACTACAGGTATTAAGGAGCCACCAATTTTTTTAGGGAAGTAATAGGATCTGATTTATATTTTCATGAGATCACTGTAAAAGGTAGATGGGGGAGAGATGGCCAAGAAGAGAGATATTGAAAAAGCCATACTAGAGAGACTGACGCAGAATAGAGGCAGAGGGTGGGGAGGACTATGAGACAGGAGAGATGCCACACAAAGGTGGAACAGACAGGACTTTGAGAATGCTCGGATTGGAGGGGAAGAAAAACAATGAATCTAATATTGCCTCATCTTGATGGAATGACAAGATGGACTGGGAAAGAAGGAATACAGAAAGAGATAACAAAAGTATTTTTTAAGAACTAGGGATTGAATTTAGGGGTATTCTACCACTAAGCTACACCCCCAGTTCTTCTAATTTCTTATTTTAAGACAGAGTCTCACTAAGTTGCCCAGGCTAGCCTCAAACCTGTGATCCTCCTGCCTCAGCCTCCAGAGTCACTGGGATTATAGGTGTACACCACCATGCCTGGTAGTAAAGCTACTTTTTTTGATAAAGCATTTTTTATTTGTTCTAATTAGTTATAAATGACAGTAGAATGCACTTTGATACATAATATATAGATGGAGTATAATTTCTCATTCTTCTGGTTGTACACCTTGTAGAATCCCACCAGTCATATAGCTATGTATGTACATAGGGTAATAATGTCTGGTTCATTCTACTGCCCTTCCTACTCCCATACCCCCGCCCTTGCTTCACTCCCTTCTACCTAATCTAAAGTAACTCTATTTTTCCCTAGCCACTCCCTTATTATGAATTAGCACCCGCATATCAGAGAAAACATTCAGCCTTTGGTTTGGGGGATTGGCTTATTTCTCTTAGCATGATATTCTCCAGCTCCATCCATTTACCAGCAAATGCCATAATTTCATTTTTCTTTAAGGCTGAGTAACATTCCATCGTGCGTATGTTCTTTATCCATAAATCTGTTGAAGGGCACCTAGGTTGGTTCCATAGTTTAGTTGAGTTGAGCTGCTACAAATATTGACGTGGCTGCGTCACCGTAGTATGCTGATTTTAGGTCCTTTGATTATAAAGTGAGGAGTGGGATAGCTGGGTCAAATGGGGATTCCATTCCAAGTTTTCTGAGGAACCTCCATACTGCTTTCCATAATGGTTGCACCACTTTGCATTCCCACCCGCAATGTATGAGTGTGCCTTTCCCCCCACATCCTTGCCAAAATTTATTGTTGCTTGTATTCTTGATAACTGCCATTCTGACTGGAGTGAGATGAAATCTTAGTTTTGATTTGCATTTCTCTAATTGCTAAAGATATTGAACATTTTTTTCATATATTTGTTGCTCTATTGTATTTCTTCTTCTGTTCAGTGTCTGTTAAGTTCCTTAGCCCATTTATTGATTGAGTTATTTGGTTTTTTGATGTTAGGTTTTTTAGGTTCTTATATACCCTGGAGATCAGTGCTCTATCTGAGGTGCATGCGGTAACGATTTTCTCACATTCTCTAGGCTCTCTTTTCACATTATTGATTGTTTCCTTTGTTGAGAAGCTTTTTAGATTGAATCCATCCCATTTATTGATTCTTGATTTTACTTCTTGCACTTTAGGAGTCTTATTAATAAAGCTACTTTCAATTTTGAAATAGCTTTTAATTTTGAAATAGCTTCACATGACTTTGCAAAGATAACATAGAGAGGCACCCTTTGCCTAATTTCCCCTAATGGGGGCATACTACATGACTATAGCACAATATCAAAGCCACAATATCAAAATAACATTGGTACACTGTGTGTGTATAGTTCTCTGTCATTTTCTCACACGTGTAGATTTATATTTTTTATATTGATTGCATTTTTTTAATTTTATTTATTTTTTTAGTTGTAGGTGGACAGAATATCTTTATTTTATTTTTATGTGGTGCTTAGGATCGAACCCAGTGTCTCACGCATGCTAGGCAAGCATGCTACCACTGCGCCCCACAATCCCAGCCCCATATTGATTGCATTTTTTATAACCAAAAATGCAATCAATTAAATTATAAAATTATTTCATTTGCCTGTTTATAGTTAAATTCACCTCTCCATTCCCTCTGCCAACTTCATCCCCCTGCAACCACTGATCTGTTCTTCATCTCAACAATTTTGTCATTTTGAAGATATCATGTAAATAAAATCATATAGCACATGAGCTTATGTGACTAGCTTTTTTCATATTTAACCATACAGATTAAATAGAAGCACGATGCCTGAGATATTTCAAGCTATTACCTGTATGTAACGAGGTTGTTCCTTTTTATTCCAAATGATTTTTCAAGGTTAGGTCTAGTGCAGTTTATTCACACACTGAAAGACACTTTGGCTGTTTCCAGTTTTATGTTATTAAAAATAAAGCTTGCATGCATAACCGTGTGAAGCTTTTTTTAAAATATTTTTTTAGCTGTAGATGGACACAATATCTTTATTTATTTTATTTTTTTTATGTGGTGCTGAGGTCGAACCCAGTGCCTCACGCATGCAAGGCAAGCTCTCTACTACTGAGCTACAATTCCAGCCCCCTGTGTGAAGCTTTTTGCATAAACATAGTTTTCATTTCTCTAGGATAATGTTCAGGAGGTGAGTGCTTGGCCATATGTTTACCTTTCCAAAAAATTGAATAAGGCCAGTCCTTCAAGGTAAGTATTATTTTATCCCAGTTTTAAAAGTAAGAAATATCTGCGTTTGGTGGCACATGCCTGCAATTCCAGCAACTTGGGAGATGGAGGCAGGAGGATCCCAAGTTGGAGGCCAGTCTGGGCAATTTAGCAGGACCCTGTCTCAAAATCAAAAGGACTGAGGATATAGCTCGGTGGTAGAATTGAGTTCAATCCTTGGGTTTAATCCCCAGAACTATAAAACAAAACAAAACAAAAAGTGAAAAATGAGGCTAATGGTGATTAACAGCCGGGTGTTGGAGTTGACCCTGTCACTGCCATCAACTGTGGGAGCTTAGCAAATCAATTGACCCACTATAATTCTGTCATTTTATCTCATGCAAAATTTTTAACCTTTCAAAGGCTTTGGAAGAGTACAAGCATGATAATATCCTACTTTCCTGTACATGGAACCAGCAGAATTCCTAGGTATGAAATGGACAATTATGCCAATTGTTAAATCAGGAAACAGGATGCTGAGATGAATACAGCCAAGAATACAAGAGAAAATAAGGCAGTTTATACTTAGGTTAAAGTGGTACATACCTGTAATCCCAGCAACTCAGGAGGCTGAGACAGGAGGATCAAGAGTTCAAAGCCAGCCTCAGCAACTTAGCAAGGCCCTAAGCAACTTAGTGAGACCCTATCTCAAAATAAAACATAAAAAGGGCTGGGAATGTGGTTCAGTGGTTAAGTGCCCCTGGGTTCAATCCTTGCTATCAAAAAAAAAAAAAAAAAAAATGAGCAGAGGGAGCTGGATATGGTGGAGCATGCCTGTGGTCTTAGTTGCTGAAGTGGGAAGATCACTTCAGCCCAGGGATTTGAAACAATTCAGCAATCATTAGGACTCATCCTCTGTATTAGGTTTAGGGCTAAACTTCAAAATAAAAATGTATATTGTTGGAGTGGGACGGTAATGGGACAAAGTGATTTAGGAGAGGAAAGTCTAGACAGGAAGCATCAAATAGAAGCAGAGATTTTAACAATATATGGCCCAGTTCAAGGACACCAACAAAAGAAACAAAGGACAGAAACATACCTAAGTCCAGACAAGTGCGTCCAGCTACTGGAAGGTCAACATAATGACAGAATAATGCTGTGGATGAAATTTTTTGTTTGTTTGTTTTGGGTACTGGTGATTGAAGCCAGGGGTACTTAACCACTGAGCTACATCCCCAGCCCATTTCTATTTTATTTAGAGACAAGATCTTGCTAAGCTGGCTATGAACTTGCAATCTTCCTGCCTCAGCCTCCACACCCAGTTTGTGGATGAATTTTTTTCTTCTAGAACAGCTTATTTTCTTTTAATCCATTTTCTTCTGCTTGCTGCTTCTGTGAAGCAGTGGTCTCTTCTCTTGAGTATTAGTTCTAGCCAGGAAGAGATCAAAGATGTGCCATGAATTCTATCTGATGAAAATAAAGAATTGTAATTCCTTCATGTAAGATTAATAAAGGCTAATGTATTGGTTAGGATGCTTTGGGCTGCAAATAACAGCCCCAACTGAAGGGGTCTCATACAATAAAAATATTTATAATCTCACACAGTAAAGTCCACGGGCAAGGAATACTACAGCAAGTCTAAACAGCAGCACAAAAGCAGCAGCTGAGCAAATCGAGGACAACATACTTTCCATATTTCCCTCCATCATCTTCATACTACCCCCACATGGCCACAAATGTAAATGGACAATGTATTAGACTCATGACAATCCAAGGAATTTGAGAGGTTTAGTGTCAATATTTTAAAATTAACCATGATTAATTAAAGACTTTGATTAATTGAATTCTGGCTGATTGAAATCCTCCTTTAGAGGTTGAGGCTGTAGCTCAGTGGTAGAGCGCTTGCCTAGTATGCGTGAGGCACTGGGTTCAATCTTCAGCACTGCATATAAATAATAAATGAATAAAATAAAGATCCATCAACAACTAAAAAAATTAAAAAAAATAAAAAGAAATCCTCCTTTAGATCATTCTTTGTATTTCCTGCTTCACCCAACATCCTCTGTAAGATCAGCACAGACCACTTTGATGGGTTTAGATGAATTTATTTTATTCTTATTCTCAGCACATGAAAAGAAAACTAAAAATATTTCTTATAAGGAAATTAGTTGTATAACTTAAACTAGCATAGCAGTGCACATTCACATGATTGGCCTAATCCAAGCTTTACAAATCTTTGTGAGTTAGAAAACGCAGATATTGCCCAACATAGTGGTACATGCCTTAATCCCAGCTACTCCAGAGACTGAGGCAGGAGGACCTAAGTTCCAGGATAGCTTGGCAATTTAGTGAAACTCTGTCTCCAAATAAGGAACTGGGATGGAGCTCAGTGGTAGAGTTTTCAGTTTTGCTACAAGGAAAGGATGAGAAGGAAAAGAAGATCTTAACAACCACTATTTACAAATGCAGGAATAGAAACTCAAGGATAAGTGAATTTCCCAAGACAACTGAGAAATAAGATTGATCAAATTGTGTCATGTGCATGTAGGAATATAGACTAATGAATCCTACCATTATGTAAAATTATAGTGCACCAAAAAAAATTTTGGTACAGGGGATTAAACCCAAGGGTGCTTTACCACTGAGCTACATCCCCAGTCTATTTTGTTTTTTTATTTTGAGACAGTCTTGCCAAGTTGCTGAGAGTCAATTGCTAAGGCTGACCTCAAACCTGTAATCCTTCTGCCTCAGCCTCCCAAGTCACTGCAATAACAGGCGTGCACCTCCACAACCAGCTAAAATATTTTTTAGAAGAATATAAAACCACTAGCACACTTCTAATCCCAGTGGCTCAGAAGGCTGCTGAGGCAGGAGGATGGCAAGTTCAAAGCCAGCCTCAGCAACTTAGTGAGGCCCTAATCAATTTAGTGAGACCCCATCCCTAAACAAAATATAAAAAAGGTTAGGGCTAACTCAGTGGTTAACTCAGTGGTTAAATACCCCTGGGTTCAATCCCTAGTACCAAATCAATCCCTAGTACCAAAGAAAAGAAAAGAATATACAAACACTATAATCAAAGGGTACAAAGGCCAAACGTGGTGGTGCACACCTGTAATCCCAGCAGTTCAGGAGGCTGAGAGGAGGTTTGCAAGTTCAAAGCCAGCTTCAGCAACAGCAAGGTGCTAAGCAACTGGGTGAGACCCTGTTTCTAAATAAAATACAAAACAGGGCTGGGAATGTGGCTCAGTGGTCAAGTGCCCTTGAGTTCTATCCCTGGTACCCCCCCCCAATAGATAGATAGATAGATGGATAAATGGTGCAAAGACCAGGCATGGTGGTACACACTGGGGATGTAGCTCAGAGGCACAGCACTCCTGGATCCAATCCTCAGTACCAAATAAAACAAAAAAGACTGTGTGAAGGCTCCCAAAGGAGGAATCAGTTCAGACATTCAAGCTGGTATCCTACATTTTGGTACAATAAAGGGATGGGTATCTCTCATTCCCTTTCACCCCAACAGAGTAGAAAGGAAAGAGGGTCAATAAGTAACATGGGGCCAGGGTAGGACAGAGGAATCATGGCTTAAGGGGAGATCTTACCCTCAATTTTACCCTAAATAAAATTTAGGTAATTGTAGTGTCAATGCAGTGTTTTTGTACGAACAAAATTAGATAATCACTTTAAAACACTCGATAGAGAGTGGTTTGAGTATTAGAAGAATGAAGCAATCCTTGCATGTGACAGACACTCACAGAGAAAAAAAAAAGGACATAGGTATCAATCCACCTAATAATTCCCCCCATCAAGTTTTCAAATTGATCTGTATCCCTGTGTATGGTGGCACACATCTATAATCCCAGCCACAAGAAAGATCGAGGCCAGCCTCAGCAATTTAGTGAGACACTGTCACAAAATAAAAATGGGAAAGGGCCAGGGGTGTAGCTCAGTGGTAGAGTGGCC
The DNA here is from genome assembly GCA_028644305.1 of Xerus rutilus. Taxonomy (NCBI): domain Eukaryota; kingdom Metazoa; phylum Chordata; class Mammalia; order Rodentia; family Sciuridae; genus Xerus; species Xerus rutilus. The sequence goes on from CM053409.1 coordinate 34,492,440, forward strand.
CTCGGTTTAATCTCTAGTGCCACAAAAACAAACTAACTAAAAAACTTATATCGGATGGTTCACTTCCTTTCCTCTTACTCTTTTCTTTCCTGAAGCTAATCCCTGTTTTGCTTCTGCTTACTGCCTTCTGGAAACCACAGTCCCTCCAGTTCTGTACCTTATTAGATCACTCTCCTAGTTGTCTCTTCTCCTTCACGGTCAAACTGAAGAACTGTCTACATTTACCACCTCTATGTCCTCCCACAACTCGCTTCTCAATCTACTCCGTTCTGGCTTCTTGCCCCTCAATCCACCAAAACCATTCTTACCAAACAAATAAAATGACCATTAATGCTTTGTTTATTTGTTTGTTTGTTTGTTTTGGGTGTGTTTGGGATTTGATTTTTGTACTGGGGATTGAACCCAGGATCTCACGTTGCTAGGCAAGTGCTCATCCACTTAGCTGCACCCCTCGGTCTTTTTATTTTATTTTGAGAAAGAGTCTCAATAAATTGTCCAGGCTGGCCTTGAATTTGTGATCGTCCTGCCTCAGCCTCTGTAGTAGCTGGGATTATAGGAGTATATCACTTTGCCCAGCACATTTAATTAACTTTTTAAACTTGCTTTAAAAATAATAATAACTTTAAGACAAAAATTATACTAGAGAATATACTCAAATCAGTTAAAAGATGATTCACATGAATCTCTCTGTGACGAACAACCAAATAAAGTGAGAGCTAGCACACACCAGCAGAATTTCACCAGCAAAAGGAAAAAGTGAAAGTGAGAGATGAAAAAGGGCAGAACTATGAGTTTTTGTTATCATATTATTAAGAATCTACACAACTGACATATACACAAAAAAGAAAAGATCCTTTCACCTGTAAGGACAAACATTCTAAACACACCCTGTTGTCCCAGCTTCCTAGTTTGGGGGCTTACATCCCTCAAGAGCATAGGGCTGTCAAGATTGGTTCTTTCTCTTGAATGATAGCCCTGTGTTTTGCTGTTTGAAATCATAAATAATCATGAACAATATCCATGATAGTTGGTAGTTACAAAGCACCTTGAATAGGAGAAAATTTACATGCAAATGGAGCATCTGAAAGTTGGATGTCCTGTATGTAGAAAGGGCAATTCCTCCTGTAACTGTATCCTGGAAAGAGGAGAACAAAGTGGTTCCCAGAAGTCTCTGAGGCACAACCTCTCCTGTTGCAGAGAACATTTTCTTCTAGAAGCCACCTTACCCTCTCTTCTAGGACAGTGCTACGATACAATCACTTGGTAAGATAGCAGTCATATTGCAGCCTTACCAATCTTCCGGCATCAGTTAAAGAGCTTCTGAGTAGAAGTAACAAAAAACTACTCCAACTGGCTTAAACAATCAAGGTGATTTCTCAACTCATATATTTCAAAAGTCAAGAGATAGGGCAAGCCTTTTATGTATAGTCCATTCAGAGCCCCACTTTTCTTCCTCTATGTTTCTCTGGGCTCTGCCAGAGAGTTAAGCTTTGCTTAACTCTTTTCTCAGACTGGCTTCCCTCAGGCTTGGGTTGTAGCCCAGTTGTAGAGTGCTTGCCTAGCATAGGTGAGGCACTGGGTTTGATCCTCGGCACCATATTAAATAAATAAATAAATATCTAGGTAAATAGATAAATAAATAAAGGTATTGTGTCCACCTACAACTAAACAACAACAACAACAAATACAAAAACAACAAAACCTGGCTTCCCTCTTAGTTACAAGTGGCTAATAGCACCAGCTCTGGCTACTTACTTCATTGTCATCTGGGGGAGAGACCTTTACTACACTCAACCATTAAACTGATTCAGCACTACATACTGATTGCACCATCCCAGAATCTATTGTGATGGCAAAAGAGAGGGGATTAGAACATCCCTGGATATAGGCAAGGGTCAGTCCGTCCCATCTACAAAGCACGGATGCAACGGAATGTAAGAGAAGAGTGTGATGCAGGAGAAGCGTGTCTTATCCAGCTTCACCATTGATATCCTTGACCCCTCACCTCTGACTCCTGTGACTTAGAGCCACAAAACCACCTGAAAACTAGACTCAGTATTTTTAGCCATTCTCCCCACCCACCTCCACCTCCATTTGTACCTCCACCAAAACTATTGGCAGGAGCTGGGGTTGTGGCTCAGTGGTTGAGCACTTGCCTAGCATGTCTGAGGCACTGGGTTCGATTCTCAGCATCCCATATAAATAAATAAAGATCCATTGACAACCAAAAAATATTAAAAAAAAAAACAAACCATTGGCAGTGATCAGGTGAGGCGGCACACACCTATAATCCCAGTGATTTGGGATGCCGAGGCAGGAGGATCACAAGTTCAAGAGTAGCCTCAGCAACTTAGCAAGATTCCGTCTCAAAAAAAAAAGAGAGTTGGGCTCAGTGGCGCACAACTGTAATCCCAGTGGCTCTGGAGGCTGAGACAGGAGAATCATGAGTTCAAAGCCAGCCTCAGCAACGGTGAGGCACTAAGCAACTCAGTGAGACCCTGTCTCTAAATAAAATACAAAATAGAGCTGGGGATGTGGCTCAGTAGTCGAGTGCCCCTGAGTTCAATCCCCAGTACCAAAAAATAAAAAATAAAAATAAAATAAAATGAAAAAAGCACTGAGGGTGGAATTCAGTGTTAGAGTGCCCCTGGGTAAGGGGCAGGAGAGTTACTTTTGGCAGTGAAAGTAAGGCAGGAAAAGTATGGGGAAAAATAAGACAGGAAAGATAACAATGTACCCATCATTTTAGTCAAAGAAAGGCTCTGGGAAATATTGAACCACTTGACCTATATAGCTACTTAAGGTCTGTAGCTGTGGCCAAATCTAATACTCTGAACAAGCAAATGGATGTCATAATCAAGAAAAATTCTGCCAGGTGTGGTGGCACATGCCTGTAATCCTAGTGACTCAGGAGGCTGAGGCTGGAGGATTGCAAGTTCAAGGCCAGACTCAGCAATTCAGAAAGATCCTAAGTAACTTAGTAAGATCTTGTCTCAAATATTAAAAAAATAAAAGTGGCTGGGATGTTGTTCGGTGGTAAAGTGCCCTGGGTTAAATCCCTGGTACCAAAAATAAAATTTAAAAAAAAGAGAAAAATTCTGTTTTGGAAAATTCTAAAAGAAAAAATAAAATAGGAGATTATCTAGAGGTACTACAAAAGTCTGGACAATGCTTCAAACCAAATACTACCCTTTGTGTTAGTCTTGTATTCTGAGTAATTAAGTTTTGTTTTTTTAGTTGTGTTTTGTGTGTGTGTGTGTGTTGCTCAGAACTGAACCCAGAGGCCCTCTACCACTAAACTACATCCCTAGCTTTTTTTTTTTTTTTTTTGAGACTGGGTCTTGCTAAGTTGCTGAGACTAGGCTTGAATTTGTGATCCTCCTGCCTCAGCCTCCCAAATCACTGGGATTATAAGCCTGTGCCACCACACCCAGCTAGTAATTTAGTTAATAATCTAAAAATATGCACAATAGAAAAAATGTGAAAACCAGTTAAATATCTATTAGTAGATGAAGTGTTATATAAATTATTGTACATCCATTTAATGAAACATTAGGCCACAATATTAAATAATTATGCTTAAGGCTCTATAATAACACATGATTTATTCCTCAGTGAAAAAAAGCAGAAATTGAAATATGATTGTGTAGCCACATGTGGTGGTATATGATAATTCCCAGAAACTTGGGAAACTGAGGCAAGAAGATCACAAGTTAGAGGCCAGACTCAGCAACTCAGCAAGATACTGTCTCAAAATAAAAATGGAAAGTATTAAGGATGAGTTGGGCATGGCTCCAGTACCAAAAAAAGAAGTATTGGGAATGTAGCTCAGTGGTAAAGTGCCCCTGAGATCAGTCCCCAAAACCAAAAAAGAAAAAAGAAAGAAAAAGAAAAATATAATTATATGAAATATATACATCAGCTATAATTATATAAAATATGCATGTTAAAATAGACTGAAAAAAACATAACATGAATCTTACTGAAATTTGGTTGTTTTCTGTTTCTCACCTTTTTTGTGATACTGTTAATTTTGCAACTGAAAAAAAGAAAGCATTATTAATCACAAATATCTACTTAACAGTTTGCCTCTGTGCTGGTAAAATGGAAATTACAATTAAGTGGTCTATTCTCTGCTCCAATAGACCTCACACATTCATTCAGCAAATTATTATTAAACACTGTGATAGCATCAATTTGGAATGTTCCCCAAAGGCTCATGTGTTAAAGGCTTGGTCTACAACTTAGTGCTATCAGAAAGTGGTAGAAACTTTAAAAGGTTGGGCCTGGTAGGAGGTCTTCAGTTCATTGAAGATATGCCCTTAAAAGAAATGGTGGGGGCTGGGATTGTAGCTCAGCCGTAGAGCGCTTGCCTTGCATGCGTGAGGCCCTGGGTTCGATCCTCAGCACCACATACAAAAGCAATAAAATAAAGACATTGTGTCCATCTACAACTAGAAAAAATTAAAAAAAAAAAAAAAAAAAAGAAATGGTGGACCTCTGACCCCTTCCTCTTTCATTTTTGCTTTCTATCCATGAGGTGAGTGGTTTTGTCATGCACTGCCATCATGATATGCTGCCTTACCCCAGGCTCAAAGCAACAGGGCTAACTAACCATGGACTGAAATCTCCAAGACTGAGACAAAAAAAAATCTTTCCTCTTTATTAGTTGATTATCTCAGGCTTTTTGTTACAGTAATAGAAAGCTGACTAACACAGCACCTATTTTGTACTGAGTGCCAGGGAGCTGTCAATGAGCTAGATGACTTGGTCCCTGCTGCTGTGCTTATAGCCTTGTGAAGTAGATAGATACTACCCAATTTATTACAAATTAGGAAAACATGCTATGTACGCAACCAACAGAATGTCATATGAGAAGGAGAACTTGCTTTAAAAGGGGGTCAGAGAAGCTTCTAAGTGAGATTTGAGGATGAAGTGATGCCAGAAACTGTAAGTCCAATTTAGCAGAGAATCTAAGATGAGAAAGAACTGAAAAGAGGAAGCTGGTGTGACTGGAACTCAGTGCAAGGGGTTAAAATGAGGTTGGAGAGGTAAGTAGAGACCAGATCATGCAAAACATTGAATACAATTTTGAATTTTATTTCAAGTGAAATGTGAAATCCTTCATCTAGCTCATTGAAGGATTATATAGGTGAGAAACAAACCTCTTGCCTTTTAATAAGATCACTCTGGCTACCTTGTGAAGAATGATTGGTGGTGGATTGGAGACAAGATAAGAAGTAGGGAGACTAGTCAGAAGGTCTTTGCAGAAGATGGTGAGTTGGATTAGTGCTGAGGCAATGAAGATAAATCACACTAGAACCAGGCTTCAGCATAAGTTTTCAAGATATACCAGAGGATATGTTGAAGAGAGGGGACAGTAAGACATCAAACGTGGTGCTCAGATTGGGTGAATGGCAGGGGCATTTACAGAGATGAGAAGAGGAAGGAAGAAATAGACTTCAGGATTTAAATGAAGAATTTAGTTAAGTTTAAATAACAAGGAACTGTGCCATGTAATCTGTTTATATAATCTTTCTCTCCAAGACAATATTTAAGAATAGAGAACATGTTTTTTACCTTTGAAGTCTCAACACCTTGAACAATACAACATGTTGCAGAGTAAGCATTCAGTAATGTTATTAAATGAATATCATGGCTTTGCAAATATTTCATACATCCTAGTGCACACTGAGTTTCTAATTACGGGGTTCGGGGTGTAGTTCAGTGGAAGAGCATTTGTTTTGCATGTATGAGGCCCTAGCTTTGATGCCCAGCACAGAGAGAGAGAGAGAGAGAGAGAGAGAGACAGAGACAGAGAGAGAGACAGAGAGAGACAGAGACAGAGACAGAGAGAGACAGAGACAGAGAGACAGAGACAGTGAGATTGTTTCTAGTTATTGTAAAAATTCTTTCTAGTTATTGTAAAAATTCTTTTTCTCACCAAAGCAGACAAGGAAAAAAAAATGACTGACTGTTAACTTAAAAAGATAATGAAAAAAGTATTAGATCTTTATTTTTAATTATTTTGTGTTTGTTTAGTTTTCTGTAGTCAAACCAAAAGAAGAGTTAAAAGCTCTAATGTGTGTGTTTAAATTCTTGGGACTGCTGCTGACCTTCTTCAAGTGATTTTACCTCCCAGTGTTTCAGTTTCTCCATTTGCAAAAGAGAGATAATGGTAGTTGCCTTATCTCAGAAGGATGTCATGAAAATAAGTCAGATAAATTGCTTTTCCCTCCTTGGAGAGGGGTTCTTGAAAGTAAGGATTATTAGATACGATGATGAATACCCACGACATCAAAGATAGTTTTAAATTGCCCCCCCCAAGTCTTTGAATATGTTAAGCCTGTGAATAGCACTGGGTTAGGTGTTTATACTTTCTGGCAAGCTTTCACCTCTTGTTAAAGCAGTAAATGGTCTTTGAACAAATGTATTTCTCATTCTTTGATAACTATGCTTCCTTGTTTGTACACTTGAGAGATGATTATCATCTGGCATATGAGGTCAAGTTGAACTCCTCGGTGCCATTACAGTTCAATTGCAGCTTTAATTGAGTTTTTCTTCCGAGGTTGAAAATAAGTCAGTTGGTTCAGTTTAGCAAGCTACTTGCATTTTTAGAAAAGATTGTTAGGTGAATGCAATTATCTTCTGCAAATGATATATAAAAGTAATGTTTTTTGTTGTAGTTATAGCACACTCATTCAAAAATTGACCATGTAAAGAATTCAGTACTTAACACTTTTTCACTGCTGCATTTTTTTCTGAGGTTTTCTGTAAATTTTTTGTTTGTTTTTGTGGTGCTGGGAATTAAACCCACAGCCTTATACATGCTAGGCAAGCGCTCTACCACTGAACCACATCCCTAGACCATGTAAATTGTTTTTAATAACTATAAGTTTGCTTTTTAACAATTCTAATATATATATATCCATGGGGTACATACAAATATCATGAAAGTAATAATCTACAGCCCTCAAGACAAAATTCAGGATAGTCAAATATCATCTAAAGCTACATTGGTATTGCAGGTGTGTTTCAAGTTCATAATTACTGTTATACAAAAAACTCACTAACCATTATCACTTCACTCTCCACATATCCCTTACCTGTATACACAACACAAATAAAAACCACTTCCTGCTGTAGTAGCTACAACACACCTATTGAAGGTGTTATAAAATCTTTACTTATAAAGGAAAATAATAAGACAGACCTCTCCTCTCCTTAATAATGCAAGTTGCCCTTACATACCTTATTCATGGATCCCCCTAGACACCCTTCAAGGTGTCTTAGCAGATCCATTTGACACATGTAGAATCTAAAGTTGAGTGACTTATGCTAGATTCCCTTGGCTAAGTTAGAACAGACTGAGTACTGGGCCACAATGAAACTCTTATTCCCAGTTCTTCCTGTTTCCTTTTTAATCCCATGGGAAAAAAATAAGAAGCCAGGCGCGGTGGCACAAGCCTGTAATCCCAGCACTTAGGGAGGCTGAAACAGGAGGATTGTGAGTTCAAAGCCAGCCTCAGCAACGGTGAGGTGCTAAGCAACTCAGTGAGACCCTGTCTCTACATAAAACACAAAATAGGGCTGGGGATGTGTCTCAGTGGTAGAGTACCCCTGAGTTCAATCTCCAATACCAAAAAAAAAAAAAAAGGAAAGAAAGAAAAAAATAAATAAGAATTTGAGGCAACACAAATAATATACTACACATTTCCATACCTTCCTAGGAGGGGCACTGTTAATCAGGGTAAAGGACAAGTATAGGGGAAATGGCCTCATTTCCATCAAATGATGATGGTAATCTCTTCACAGCCCCAGCAGAATCTGAAGAAATGGACACTGAAGGACAGGTCCATCTTCCAGGCAGAAGTCCTGGAATAAATTCCCTGGGCCCTGTATGAGGGAAAGGAGTAGCACTTCTATTTTCAGAATATTATTAAAGTTTAAATTTGTAACTTTTGTCTTCAATGATATTCCCCAGAGGCCTAAGAAAGATACCAATCATGGTCATGGTGGCACATACCTGGAATCTCACTGACTTGGGGGACTGAGGCAGGAGGATCATAAGTTCAAGGGTAGTCTTGGCAACTTAGTAAGATCCTGTCTCAAAATTTTTAAAAAGGGGACTAAGGATGTACCTCAGTGGTACAGCCTCCCTCAGTTTAATATCCAGTGCCAAATATAAAAGAAATAGAAAATAAATAAAATTAAAAAGGACTGGGGATATGGCTGAGTGGTAGAGCATTTGCCTAGCATTTGCAAGGTCTTGGGTTCCATCCCCAGTACTTCAAAAATAATAAAGCAAGAAATCAATCATGTAGATTCTTCTCAAATATATTTCTCTTGAATAGATCTTGAACTGGTAGGATGGCCCAACCCTGTACTTCCAGAGAAAGCATTCCCAACTTCTGGCATCACTGAGTTGCTGAGACCAAGATCTTAAATTAGTAGCCTATTATGGACCAGATTTTATCTCCCTGAATTTTTTGACTGGCCCATTGCAATGACTGTGGATATACAACCCTGAGCTAGATAAGGCTTCACAGGTTAAGGGCAAAATCTTCCACAAATTGCTTTTACATTAGACACAACCACAAGTTACTGGATCCTCCGGCTGCCCTCACTTCTGACCAACTAGCTAAAAATTCAGGAGCTCCCACTAACTCCCAAAGGTTTAATAATTCACTAGAATGACTTAGAGAATTCAGGAAAGTGCTATACTTATAATTTTATTATAGCAAAAAGATTCAAATTTGGAACCAGCCAAAGAAAGAGACACATTGTGAGGTCTAGGAAGGTCAAAAGACAAGGCTTCTATTGTTCCTCTCCTCATATCCTCCCAGCACATCCATTAAGTGGCAATGCACAGATACTACCCACTAGCCAAGTTCATCCAAGCTTCGGTGTATCCAGGGCTTTTATTGGAGATTCACTATGGGCATGATTGGTTGAATCACTAGTCATGTGACTTACCCCTAACCCTCTCCCTTCCAGGGAGGTTGGACTGATATCAAGGAGCCCAAAGACCCAACCCTCTAATCACCCTCTGACTGGCTCCTATTTGAGACTTCTCATTAGCATAAACTATTAGGTACAGTCCAAGGTGCCCACTGTGAATAAGAAAGACACTTCTAACACATCAGAAACTCCAAGGGTTTAGAGGCTGTTTCCCAAAATTAAAGAACAAAGGCCAGCCAAATTCTTAATTATGCACTCAATCAGTATTTAAATTTTATTTCAAATTAGCTATCAACATTTTTAATTCAGCATTTTAAAAATCAATCTTTTTATTTTTTATTTGTTCTTTTTAGCGATACACGACAGTAGAATGCATCATGACATACCATACGTACATGGAGTATAACTTCCCATTCTTGTGGTTGTACATGATGTGGAGTGGTCGTGTATATGAACGTAGAAAAGTTATGTCCAATTCATTCTACTGTCTTTCCCATTATCATCCTCCCTCCCTTCCCTAAAATCAACACTTTAAAATCAACATTTATCACCATTTTAAAATCAACAAAATCCTAGCGTTCGGGCTATACGTGTAGCTCAGTGGTAGAGCACTTGCTTGGCATGTGCAAGGCCCTGGGTTTGATTCTCCCACCAAAATGTGAAATCGTGTTCTTCCTTTACAATATTGGAAATTTTAGGCCTCAGGTCCCACAAGGTTGCTGTCTCTTCTAAAAAGTACACTCATTCTCCCCACCATTTCCATAGGCTCTATTATCTTGGATGTGATTCATTCCTTTGTTCAAACATGTGTACTGCAGGCATTGAAATTTGCAAACACTGGCCTAAATCTTGGGTATTTTTGCCGTTTTGACTTTCACTATTACCTTAAAAGAATGAACGAGAAGGGAGTGACAATTGCCTTTTGTAATTTCATTCTCATTTGAGTTTAAACTTGTTAGGTAGTTAGGCAGCCATGAGTGGGTGGGGGAAGGACAATGAATGGTGGTAATTCACAGGGAGGACATCAGATATATACATCAAAGAAAGTCCATAGGTCACAGGATTGGGAATCACAGGGAACCTTATCAAAACAGACAAACATCTGGAAAATGGGAATTGGTATACCAAACCTCCCCCAGTCATAGTTAATTATAACCTCGTAAGGGAATTATTGTTTCAAGATCATGTCACACCCTGCCCACCTCATCATGACCCTCTTAAAGAGTATTTACTGAGGGCTTTTATATAAGGGGGAAATGTGAAACTTGGGCAAGAACAAAAGAGCCTAAAGCCCTTAAAAACCCCAGATTCTGCAAGAACCACCATTCTCTCTGGAGGCAATCCATGCAGTGCCTATACTGTATACTATCCTCATTTCTCACTCTTCTAAAAAACTCCTACTTGTCACTGTGTGCAACTAGCTTGAAATTCTTCCTGCAAAATTGCAAGAATTGCTAGGTGAGGTGGCGCATGCCTGTAATCCCAGAAATTGGGAGGCTGAGGCAGGAGGATTGAGAGCTCAAACCCAGCCTCAGCAATTTAGAGAGGCCCTAAGCAACTCAGCAAGACCCTGTTTCTAATAAAATATAAAAGAGGGCTGGGGATGTGGATTTGTGGTTAAGTGTCTCTGAATTCAATTCCTGGTACCAAAAAAGAAAAAAAAAAAAAAAAAAGAATTACAAGAATTGATGACTTCAGCTCCATGGGTACATCTCCTTTGCAACAAAAACCACACCTCGGGCTGGGATTATAGCTCAGCGGTAGAGCGCTTGCCTCGCATGCGTGAGGCCTTGAGTTCCATCCTCAGCACCACATACAAAGCAATAAAATAAAGACATTGTGTCCATCTACAACTAAAAAAAAATATTTAAAAAAAAAACACACCACACCTCTACCCTGTGTGTGAATGTGGGTGCAGTTGTACACACACATGGGCCTGAGTTATTTGTCTTAAGTCTCAGGTCAGGCTAATATGGAATTTTTTTTATTACAGAATTGGAACAAGATGAATTGAAACTCATTATCATCCTTGGAATCAAAAAACAGCCAACTCTGAACCTTAGCAAAGAGGCCTCTCATTCGGATGGAAGGACAAAACAACATCCACATTTCTCAATATTTTTAAAGCCAAAGCTCCTACATGGACATAATATTTTCGCATTCTCCTTTATTATATGAAATTCAACGTGAATAACTAAAAATAAAGGGGACAAATATTGTTATCGATGAACTTCATATACCCTTTCTTTCACTATACACCTTTGAGAATCACTGAGTAATATAAAAGCCATAAAACAAAAGACCTGACAAGAACAATTTTAGAAGAGGAAAAGTTTATAAGAGGGGTCACAGTTTCAGAGATCTCAGTCCATAGACAGTCTGCTCCATTGCTCTGGGCCCTAGGTGAAGCACATCATGGCAGAAGAAGAGTGGTGGAGGAAAGCAGCTCGGAACATAACATGAAAAAGCAGAGAGAGAGAATTCTACTCACCACCGACAAAATATATAACCCAAATGGACACCCCCAATGACCCACCTCCTCCAGCCACACCCTATCTGCCTACAGTTACCACCCAGTTGTTCCCTATCAGGGGAATGATACATTGATTAGGTTAAAGCTCTCATAACCCAATCATTTGACCTCTAAAATTTCTTGCATTGCCTCACACATGAGCTTTTGAAGGACACCTCATATATAAATCATAACATTCATGGATATGTACGGAGTAGTGAAAATTTTGATTGGTCCAACATACAGGTTCCTAACTGAGCTCAAACACTGCACATTCTTCATTTTTGTGGTCTATTTAATGGTATTTTTCACATTTCTGTGCTTTTTATTAGTGATTTTACTGTTTAAAGTGACTCTCAAAAATAGAGTTTAGCTGGGCACCATGGCACATGCCAGTAATCCCAGCAACTCAGTAGGCTGAGGCAGGAGGATGGCAAGTTCAAAGCCAGTCTCAGTAACTTAACAAGGCCCTGTCTCAAAATTTTAAAATTTAAAAAAAAAAAGATCTAAGGATATAGCTCAGAGGTTCAGTGCCCCTGGGTTCAATCTCCAGTACCAAAAAAAAAGAGTTTAAATGCTATTTAGTGTTCCCAAGCACAAGAAAATTGTGATAGGCTTTACAGGGGGAAAGAATGTTTTTCCAGCATAAATTATAGTATTGCTGAACATGCATTCTATGCTACTGAATCAATAAGAGTTTTAAAATAGAAACACTCACTGGGCACAATGCCACATTCCTGTAATCCTAGTAGCTTGTAAGGCAGAGGCAGAAAGATCACAAGTTCAAATCCAGCCTCAGCAACTTAGCAAGGCCCCAAGCAACTTAATGAGACACTGTCTCTAAATAAAATATAAAAAGGGCTGCAGATGTGGCTCAATGGTTAATCGCCTCTGGATTCAATCCTTGTTTCTGAAAACAACAGCAACAACGAAATGAGATTATGTATTAATCAGTTAACAAAAATGTGACAGAGGCTCCCTGGAACCTAATCCTGTATTTCTTCTAGGAGCAAAGGCACATTATTCACCAATTTGGTGAATTTATAGAAAACAACTACTGCGGAAGATGAGAATCAACTCTACTTGTAAAACAGTGAAATGCACACTGAACTTTCCAGCAGAAAATCACATCAAAGTGTAACAAAGTAAAGGCCCACTGTGGAGTTAAGGCAGCTGCACATATCCTTAGTTAATAGTTCTTGTGATCACGCTGGAAAGGTTTCAGATATGTCACTTACAGTTATAGGCATGAGTTTATTAGAAGGAATAGGAAGAGGGATAAAGGGGAAGCTCTTAAAGGAGAGAGTGGTTCCTCTCAGAGAGGAGAGGGACAGCACATCACTTGCCCTCCAGCTTTACTGGGGGTCCCAAGGAACTTTTCAGAGTCCCACACAGGTCCACCTCTTGACTTTTGACTGACAACAACATTGCATCAGACTTCCAAGTCCCCACTGAGCATGGTACAGATCTACGGCAACTCTGGTCACTTTGGCCTGCCAGCTAGTTTTAATTATCATATATCCCTAAATTCTGGAATCTAATCTATGTAAAATTCACAAAAGGTAATTTGTGTTTTTATCATCAGCAGGGAAGAGACTTTCTTTGAGCCTACTTTTCTCCTACAGATAACAGGTTGTTTCCTGAGGACTATAACACATTCTATTGACTCAAGCCAGGTAGGACTACAAGTAAATTGCTTTTGTTTTTTCTTTTCTTTTTTTTTGGTACTGGGGATTGAACCCAGGGGCACTTTACCACTGAGCTATATGCCCAAACCCTTTTATGATTTATTTTGAAACAGGATCTTGTCAAATTTCTTAGGGCCTTGCTAAACTTCTGAGGCTGGCCTTGTACTTGCAATTCTCCTACCATGGCCTCCTGAGTTGCGGGGATTACAGGTATAGACCACTACGCCCAGCATAAATTGCTTTTTTTTTTAATATTTATTTTTTAATTGTAGGTTGATATAATATCTTTATTTTATTTTTATGTGGTGCTGAGGATCAAACCCAGTGCCTCACATGTGCTAGGTGAGCATTCTACCACTGAGCCATAACACCAGCCCCGCATAAATTGCTTTTTAAAAGAAAGCATGTACTGGATCAGCATAGTAGGCCCAGTTTATAGAAGTATCTCCTCATATTCCTACTGCTCACATCTGTCTATTACTTATCAAAAGTAAGGTGGGGATGGAGGTGGATACACGGTAGAAACCAAGGACACAGGCATGTAACCATGAAGAATGTTATTTTATTTTAAACCAGAAAATGAGCAGGGCATGGTGGTACACACCTGTAATCCCAGTGGCTCAGGAGGCTGAGGCAGGAAGATCACAAGTTCCAAGCCAGCCTCAGCAATTTAGCAAGGCCTTAGACAACTTATTAAAATTCTGTCTCAAAAAAACCAAAAGGGCTGGCTGAGGATGTGGCTCAGTGGTCAAGCACCCCTGGGTTCAATCCCCTGTACCAAACAAAACAAAACAAAACAAAACCCAGAAAATGATGGTCAAGTTAATGCTAGCTATCTTTCCTAGGCTAACCAATACAGCCTAGGATGCAACATAATGAACAGAACACTGATCTACCAGGCACACCCAACCACTCAGAAGTCTGAGGCAGGAGGATTGCAAGTTCAAGGTCAGCCTCAGCAACTAATAAGACTGTGTCAAAATAAAAAATAAGAAGGGCTGCGACTGTAGCTCAGTGGTAAAGTGCCCCTGGGTTCAACTCCCAGCATCTCCCCACCCTCACCCCCCAAAATGAATAGAATACTGGTTTGGAACTTGAAAGTCATAGCTGCTGGTTCCAACTCTGAAAAAAAAAATTAACTTAGAGGAGTCATTTAAACCCCTATAAACTCAGTTTCTTCATCTAGAGTCACTTACATTTTCCATAATTATTATTTACCGGTTTTCACACAGTCTCATTAGATGAACTTAATAGCTACATTCTTACTCCAAAATTACAGAAGAGAATCATCTTGCTAAAAAGAAAAAAAAATAACCAAATGTTTGTGATACTGCAATGGGAGGAGGGTCAGCTTTACAACTTGAGTATAAACGATGCTGCTGAACTGCAGGTGGCTTTTTTTTTTTTTTGGTACCAGAGATTGAACTCAGGGGTACTAGACCACTGAGCCACATCCCCAGCCCTATTTTGTGTTTTATGTAGAGACAGGGTCTCACTGAGTTGCTTAGCGCCTCGCCATAGCTGAGGCTGGCTTTGAACTCGCGATTCTCCTGTCTCAGCCTCCTTAAGTGCTGGGATTACAGGCATGAGCACGCGCCCAGCTGTGGCTTATTTTTAAAGTGACTTTCTCTCCCTTTCCTTCTTCCCTTTTTCCCTTCCCTAACAGCAGGGAAACATGACTAATCTCCAAAGTGTCCCCAGGCTAAGCCAGTGTGTCTTCATTATCCATAATATCACCGCCCACAAAAATAAACTCCAAACCAGGGAACTCTCTGCTGGACACTAATTACATGCATCTACTGATAATATTTAGAACCCATCCCTGTATTCCTCTTTTAAAAGTCCTCTGTTCCCCCAGGCAAGGAGAATCGCAGCTTCTCGGACAGGAATCCCCTGTATTTCTCCTCTGCTAGCAAATCAATAAAACTTTTTCCTTTTTCTCAAATCCTTGTCCTCACTATTGGATTGGCAAAGGAGAAAAGGGCCAAGATTTCAGTATAAATACTAAGAATTTTCTAAAATTAATAATAGACATTAATCAGAGGGAGAATTTCAACTGTAAGAGCTAGAAAACAACTACAGATTTATTTCAAAACTGAATTAATTAAGTCACACTTTTAAAAAATTAGAGAAAAGCATTTCCAATCTATGGACATCCTTTTCTCAAGGACTCACTAACCACCAAGTTTGTAAATGTGGAGGAGCAGAAGTACCACTAGATGGAGCAGGAACAAAAGGCATCTCTCTAGTTTAAGGAACTCACAGTCTTCAAAGGGTTTTAAAAACAAAACAAACAAACAAACAAACAAAAAAAACCCTTCTGAAAAAAGAGAGACTCAATAAACCAGAGTTACTTCCTGAAGATTGTTGCCCAAAGCTTGGTCCTTATCCTTGATGCCAATCCAATAAAAAGGACATAGTTTTGAAAAAAAAAGAAAAAGTTTTATTGCTTTGCTAGCAAAGGAGAAACACAGGGGACTCCTGTCCCAGAGGCTGTGATTATGCCCATCAGTAGGAACAGGGGGCTTTTTAAGAGGTGATGCAAAGGCTACAGTCCCTGTGTTCTCTGCTGGAGCTGTAATTCACTTGATTTGGGAGATAGACATTTGAGATCTTCTGGTACCCTTCCCAAAGTCTAGACACTTAGTTCTTAAAGTGGGTGTGTACTCCAAAACAGATAAATCTGCCTAAAATGCGGAAGAAAAGTAATCCTGTTTTCCTTGGATATTAGGAAGGGGGAGAGATTAGGGAAGAGCAGGGAGAGGGAGAGAAAGAAACATGCCCATTTAAAAATAAGTTTTAGTGGCAGAGTAGCAAGGACTATATTCAAAGCATAAAGTGGATCACTGTCACAATTCCAGAAAGATTATTGGCAAAATTGGTACTATAATTTCATTCCTTACTTATTTTGTGTTCTTTTCCACAAAACTACACAGAGGGGAAAATATTCCTTTTCCTTCTTAGAAAACTACCTACCAAAGCCAGGGCAATGGTGCATACCTACAATCCCAGCAGCTTTGGAGCCTAGGCAAGGAAGATCACAAGTTCCAGGCCAGCCTCACTAACTTTGGGAGACCCTGTCTCAAATTAAAAAGAACTAGTTCAGTGGTAAAGCGCTCCTGGGTTCAATCTCTGATATAAGGGGAATAAAAGACGAATATTACCTACTAGCAACTGAGATTTCACTTTTTCACATTTCTTAACAATGGTGATGCTAAGAAATACCTTTGTTAAACAACTCTGAGGGACCTATTTCAGGTAACAGGCTGAGATACTGTAGACATAGACATGACTTCATAAGTTTCCTTCCCCCCCCCCATATTGGGGATTGAACCCACCAGGGACTCTTAAACTGACCTACATCCCCAGCCTTCTTTAAGGTTTTGAGACAACATCTCCCTAAATTCTTGCTCAAACTGGCCTCAAAAGTTGCTGTAGCTGCTAACCCTTGCAAACATCAGGATTAGAACTCTTGAGTATAACCCGGATGGTTTGCCTTCTTAATGCAGGCCCCCTGGCTATCTTTCCTGCACAGGGTACCTAAAAAAGTGGTTCTAAGAAAGTAAAGGCACTTAATTAGGATGAATCACACATAAACCTGTAGTTACATTTTCAGATGAGTTAACAGAAATGGCCTAGTTGTTGTTTCTTTTAACATAATGGGCCATCCGATTGGGAACGGAATTTGAATAGGGATGGACTATAGAAAGGGTATACATTCCTTTGTAAAATTTTTCTTCTTCCTCCATTAAATATTTTGCATTCAAAGGCAGAGTTAAAGATGAAAAGGAAGGCCATTAAGGAACAAAGATTCCATTTAGAAAAGTGCCAGAACTTTTAGTTCAAAACTTAATCTCCAGCGCGCCCACGCCAGAACTTTTAGTTCAAAACTTAATCTACACACACACACAGCTCTTCCAAGCCTGAACTGGTCTACCTTGGGAGGGACAAAACCCCCAACATACTTTGCATAGCAGGAACTAAATGATACTGCAAGGGTAGGGGGAAAAATGGTGTGGGGGGACAAAATAAACCTCTAAGTGGGGACGTCTAATTGGCAACCTTAGCTCACTGCCCATTAATCTGGGCCAATTCTGGAGATTGCTCCACGTTTCCTGCCAATTTGCTGGCACCCTGACCAAATCTTCTAGGTCCAGGGCGTCCCTAAGCCCACCATTGATAGGGAAGGTTGAAGGACTGCACAATCGGCATCCGCCATTCCACGAGGGATGCATGTATGAACTGAGTCCCAGGTCCACTTCCCACAGCTCAAGGAAGCGCACCGCGCGCGGGGACTAGTTCCGTTCCTCTTCCTGCGGCCAAAGGGCCAAAGCCTCGCCCTTGCCACCCGCAGCACCCGCGGCTGACAGAGCCGAACTCTTCACGGCGGCAATGGGCGCCTCCGTAGAGGACCCGGGCCGACCGCGGCCTTTAGGCAGGGCGCGGGAACAGGGCGGGCGAGCCCCCGCAGGTCCCTGGGAGGGGCGACGAGTCAGTAGCTGACATTTTTTGTTTGCTCCAGACTAAATGGTGGTCGGCGGTAGGCCAAGGCTTTTCCGCCCGCTGAAAGTCAGCCAGAAAAACAGCGCGCGGGGACCAAAAGCACGGCGCCTACGCCATTCTTAATTAGGGTTAGAAAAAGGGTGACCGCCACCCCTCCCAGGCCCACCCTCCGCAATCCACAGCGATGCGTGCCGCAGCTCCTTATAAAGGAAGGGGACGCCACCCCGCGGATTGGCCAAGTATTTGCCACGAATCTCGCGAGAGTTGGCCTCAGGCTGGGAGAACACTTTGAGATTTCATTTCCGGCCATGAGGGCGAGCACCGCCCCTCCCCCTCTGTGGGAGCCGCTGTGTATCTTTTCCTGTGCTTTAAGAGAAACTAATTCTTCATAGCGCCTTTTCCTTATTTTAAATGTCTTTAAGATTCCTCTGATTACTGTGTGGCGAGGCCAGGACACTACTCTGGGCTTATCTGTTAAACCTTTTCATATACCGTGCCCCCCCCCCCCAGCTCGAGGCTAGTGTGGAAGCCACTGTTGAGGGTGGGGGTGGGGAATGGCCAGGTCTGTCTCTCCGGCTTGCAGAGTGTCACCAGGAAGAGTGGAGCAGACTTGCTTTCTTTCCTCTAGAGGCAGTAGGCAGAGTGCCTTTTTCTGTGCCCACACAGACCAGATACGGTGTTCCTACACTACCTTAAGATGGAATTTACAGAAAAAAAATTAGGGCCAAGAACACAGCAGTGATTTCTAGTTCCAGTTCCCACATTTGTTGGAGATTCCTGGGAAGCATCTGAATTCCTGTCCTGCCCACTTCTACCTAGAAGACCTTTTTCAGCTTCTTGAGCAGAGGATGGGTTTTATTAAGTGTAACTACATGTTTTTGTTACTGGCGGTACTGGAGATGGAACCCAGGGCTTTGTGCGTGCGGGTAAGTGCTGTACTACTGAGCTGCATCCCCAGCCCTACCTCACACTTAAGAACCAACTCTCTGGATTGGGGATGTAGGTCAGTGGTAGAGTGCTTGCTTGAGGTCCTGGGTTCCATCCCCAGTACCAACACTCCCCCCCACGCCCCTTATTTTAGGAAAGAAAGGCTTTCAGTCCTTGACAATGCTTGAAAGTAATGTTGTGTTGTGATAAATAGGGTCAGTCCACCATAAATGGTAGATTTTTATAATGGCTAGTATGATGTAGTTTGGTGTGTAACTGGGCAGCTGATCTTAAATTGTACTTGGGCTCAGTGGGAAAACTCGGCAATTGTCACTATTGGCCCTCCCTCTAAAAGTGAAATGATAAGAGTTTGGTTTGTGATGATTGTTAAGGACAGGGAAAATATAACTAAACTGAAATTTCACATTTCATTCCTATTCCCTAGATTTCACCTGAAAAGGAACACCTATGACTCATGGAAGAGGCTAGAGTCTACAGAATATTCCATACTGGTTGCTTTTGCTTAAGAGACCAAGATTAAGGTTTCTGTGCCTGACTAGCCATGCAAGCTATTTTGGGATCACTTTAAACTAAAATCTCCTAACCTCTTTAAATATAGATTTCTTAATTTGTAAAGTGGAAATAAGACTTATCTCTCTGGGCTGTTGAAGTTTAAATTAGATAATGTATAATTAGTCCTATTTTCTTTTTTAAAGTGCTTTACAAATTATAAAATGAGGGGTTGGAAAATTATTGGGCTGTGGGAACTGAAACAGCCAGCTTTCTGGTGAACTTATTGTGGACTTTCGTGAGCTTGTGTAGTTCTGCTTTATAGTCCATAAAGATAGATTTTCTTTTTTAACTCCTAAAGAAAAGCTATTACCTCTGATCGAAAAATTCATCTTTGGGGTAATAAGTGTCCAAAGGTTTTAACTGTACTTGAGGTCAGAGGGAACTAGCCTGGCACCTGGACTCTGCCCCTCCACAGCTGACAGATTCCAACAGAAGTGTATTTAAATTCTCCAGTAAGCGGGTCCCAGTGGCGAACACCTGTAATCCCAGCACTTTGGGAGGCTGAGACAGGAGAATCATGAGTTCAAAGCCAGCCTCAGCAACGGCGAGGCGCTAAGCAACTCAGTGAGACCCTGTCTCTACATAAAACACAAAATAGGGCTGGGGATGTGGCTCAGTGGTCAAGTACCCCTGAGTTCAATCCCTGGTACCAAAAAAAAAAAAAAAAAAAATCTTCAGTTGACAATGCTGGTCAGGGGAAGGGAAAGGATAGGGCTGGGTTATTAAGATGCCTACTGGATTTCAACCAGTTACTGCCAAGGAGAGGTACCTGAAAAAAACAAAATCACTTCCTCTTTTTTTTTGAAACAAAAGAGAGTTGAAAAAATAATTTTTGTTTGGAAAACGGGAGAAAATTCCAGTGTCCCTAGCCATAAAGGACCAGTTCCGCTGAGAAGTGAACAGTAGAAACTCAAATTTGAAAACATTTAGGGAAAGAGAAAATTGGCTTTCTGTGAATTGGCATGTGTTCCAGTGGGACTCCCATTTTTGATGAGATGTGTTGTGTTGTATATAGACCAGAGTCTCAATTGAGTTTATAAGGTTCAGAAAAGATGGTTGGTAAAATCTTGATTTTTGTTAATTTATCTCAATAAAAGCTCATTGGAACTCCAAAAAGAAAAAAAAAAGATTCTGTCTTCAATGCTTGTGAATCTAGTGAGTATGAGCATCAACTGTTGAAACTGCCCTCAAATAATCATTTTCTATCTTACCCAAGCCAGACAATCAGTAAAATGGAAGACATGTGCCAAGTAATGAAATGCACCTCTTCACAAATGCTTGACTCAAGCCAAATGGAGTTATTTCCTGCTCCTTGTGGCCATCTTTTTTTTACAGCTCAACACCTTTGCCTTAACAGTTTTCTTTGTGGGGAAAGTGACTATGGTCAGTTTTGTATATCCACATACCTACCAAGAGTGTACCATAGAAGGCATCAGAGAAGGGGACAGAGATGAAAAGGAAAATCTAAGAGCTTATTTAGGGAGAGAGGCAAGCAAACCAGAAAGTAAAACTTCATAAATTAAGAGGTCAGCTGAAGTACAAGGAATAGAATGTGCTGGAAAACATGAAGAAATCATTTTGATGCCACGGAGGGAGTAATTTCTGAACTGGACTTGTAAATTCTCTTAACTTTATAAGCCAAAAAAAAGTTATGTTTTGAAAATGCCTTTAAGTACATTATTTCATTGAACTGCACAATGACTGTGAGACAGGTATCATGGCTGATTTTACCCCATTTTATGGATGAGGAAATTTATCTTCAAAATGCTTAAATAGCCAGGCTCCAGTGTTGCACACTATAATCCCAGCAATTTGGGAGGCGGAGGCAGGAATATTGCAAGTTCAAAGCCAGCCTCAGCAATTTAGGAAGGCCCTGTCTCAAAACGGGAGGGGAAGCTGGGTGCGGTGGCGCAAGCCTGTAATCCCAGCACTTAGGGAGGCTGAGACAGGAGAATGATGAGTTCAAAGCCAGCCTCAGCAATGGTGAGGTGCTAAGCAACTTAGTGAGACCCTGTCTCTACATAAAACACAAAATAGGGCTGGGAATGTGGCTCAGTGGTCGAGTGCCCCTGAGTTCAACCCCCGGTACCAATAAAAAAATACAAAAAAACAAAAAACGGGAGGGGGGTGCTGAAGATGTACCTCAGTGGTAGAGCACCCCAGTACTGGAAAAAAAAAAGTTTAAACAACTTGCTTTAAGTCATGCAGCTGGTAGCTGGCAGAGTCTGCACCTAAATCCACACATTTTGCCCCTAAATTCATATGGAAAGGCACTCCATTAGGTATAAATTCTCATTGTCCTTCAAGCCTAGCCCAAATCAGATCAAATCTATTGGAAAGACTTCCTTGAGCTCTCAACTGGTATTGGACCCTTATAGCATTTTATACTTCTCATGGGACACTAAATCACTTTTTACCATATACTGTTATAATTTAGGTATGAATGAATTCCGTCTGTTCTACTAGGTTGCCAGGGTTTGCTGTTGATGTTGTTTAAGAGGTGAAGTCTTACTACGTTGCCCACGCTGGCCCTGAACGTGTGGGCTCAAGCAGTCCTCCTGCCTCAACCTCCTGAGAACCTAGGACTTCAGCCCATGCCACTGTACCTAGTTTCATCATCTTAAGGACAGAATTTGATTCCTGATTTAGCACTTATTACACTTGCACAAATCATATGCTAAATACTTTGAATTATATGTCAATACTTATCACCATTCTCTCAGCTACCTAGGTCATTCAGATCCTTCTTTTCCCTTTCATATCTAATTGGGTACCTAGTCTTGTCAGGTTTTCATCATTTTTTTCTTTTAAATTCCTATTGCTTATAATCTTGAGTAAAAGGCAATGGCTACTTTATATCTAAACTAATAACTTGCCAACTGAGATCATTGAATCTCCAGGGCCTTCCCAGTCCGATTCTCCAAACTACTACCACATTCATTTTAACATAATTCCCTAATGTCTCCTGCTTTTATCTTTGCCTAAAGTTTTTTTTTTTTTTTTTTTTTGTACTAGGGCTTGAACTCAGGGCACTGAGCCACATCCCCAGCCCTATTTTTTTTTTTGGTACTGGGGATTGAACTCAGGGGCACTCGACCACTGAGCCACATCCCCAGCCCTATTTTGTGTTTTATGTAGAGACAGGGTTTCACTGAGTTGCTTAGCACCTCGCCATTGCTGAGGCTGGCTTTGAACTCGCGATTCTCCTGTCTCAGCCTCCCTAAGTGCTGGGATTACAGGCTTGAGCCACCGCGCCCGGCTCCCCAGCCCTATTTTGTGTTTTATGTAGAGACAGGGTCTCACTAAGTTGCTTAGCGCCTCGCTATTGCTGAGGCTGGCTTTGAACTCATGATTCTCCTCTGTCAGCCTCCCAAAGTGCTGGGATTACAGGAGTGAGCCACCATGCCCGGGAGCCTAAAGGTCATTCAACACTTAAAACCTTTCAGTCCTTGCTTTAATTTACTTTCCTAGTCATAGCTCTTACTCTGATCCATATGAGCTCTTCATTTTAACAAAACCCAGTCTAATATACATGCCTTGAATATGCTTTGTTCATATCCAGGATGCTCACCTGGATATCTGCCCCCCCCCACCTATCCTAATACCACCCCATCCATGATGGCATACCTCTGTTATGAAGATTTTCCTCCCCAGAGCAACCTTCTTTCCCTAGTATTCAGCAAAACTTAAATCTTATCACTCATCTGATACACACCACATTGTACCACCTATCGGTCTCTCATCAAGGGAAACAGGTTCCCCAAGGTCAAGAATAGTGTTTCTAGTAGTATTTACCTTGGTTCTACTCAATAAATATCCATTTTTTCATCCTTATCACCATTACTATTTCCCCCGTTATAGAAATGCAACAGACAGACAGGGACATCCCAATAATTGAAATATTTTCTTCCCAGAAACATAGTATCCAAAGTTTTCTGCCACAAATACTCAAAACATTTTCTTCTGACCATTTTATCTGTATTTTAGAAGCATCTTTGGTGTACTATGTTGTGTCCAACTTCTTTAAATTCTGCAGCAGTGATCCACATGTCCCGAAAAGCAGACAGGGATGCAAGAATAGACCCTCCCATCCACACTGATATTTTCCTTTCTGGGGGAACTGTAACCTGCACTGAGGTGTTGGGAGGTGCCACCTTTGCTATATCCTTAACTAGCCGCTTGTCTAAACCAGGGAAAGAGGTTGATCCCCCAGCAAGGATAATATTGGAGAAGAAGGAATTCCTCAGATCCACATCACATTTCATTATACTGCTGAAGCACATCTTGTCAATTCCAGGGGCATCAAGGTTCACAAGACACGGAGAGAAGAGGGCCTCTGGACAACGAAAGAGCTGGTCATGGAGCTTGAGGATCTTCCCATCAGGTAGTTGGTAAACTTTTTCTATGCATTCAGGTTTCTTGGCCCTTTCCTCTTCATAGTCCATTGCCACATAACAAGAGGTTTCCTTAATGTTTTCAACAGTCTTTCTGTCTGAAGTACTAAGCAGCATGATGCCGTTGTTCTTCAGTAGCATCATGAGGTAGTTGGTGAGGTCAAAGCCTGCCAGATCTAGCTGTTTGACACCATGAGGCAGACAGTAACCCTCAAAGATGGGTACACATTGAGTAACCCCGGCACCTGAATTCAACACCAAGCCAGTAGTGAAGCCAGCTGCAAAGAGAGCCAGCACTGCCTGGATGGACATATAGAAGGCAGGAACACCCAGATGCTCAAAAAACACTTCAGTGGTCTTTTGCCTGTTGGCCAGTGGATTCAGGGCTGACTCTGTAATCAAGACTGGGCCATCACAGGGCTTTAGTTTCAGGTTAGAGTCATAGATATGCTTCCACATAATCTCCATGTCCCCCCAGGAAGTAATGACACCACGCTCCACAGGATAGCTGTAGGGACAGCAATAAAATAAATGGCAGGTTTTAATTTTTTCAGTTTCTACTTCAAACCTCAACTAGTCCCTGTATTTATCAGCAGTATCCCTTTATAGGCAGTAATTGCTACAGTCTCTCAGAGAAGCTGTCAGCAGAGGCGGCTGTTGCAGTTACATGACTAATTTTGAAAAACTGCAAAATTCCCAAATTGTAGTATAGCTTAAGTATCAATTATTTGAAGAGAAAACTCCAAATGACAAACAGCACCATAAATTACGTAACACCATTAAAGGGACTTGTATATTGTGAGCTATAGCTTTATTTATGTTTGAGTACGTCTGTGTAGATACTGAGAACAGGAGCAAGCCTTTAGCTGTTGGGTACACTAGGTCTCAGGTCTCCTTTCTCACTGGGGAGCCCGCCTCCTCTCGCTGGGCTCCCAGTCCCGCCCTGCCTGCGGGGAGGAGGAAGTACCTGATCGACAGCGAGTGCCTCCTATCCTGCGCCTGGTCGCCTAAGCACAGCTCCAGCGCGCCGTCGGCCGCCAAGTTCTGACCTTTGGCGCGGCCGACAATGTTCGGGTAGACAAAGTCCGGCTCCCGATTCCCGGCCAGGCCCGCTTTGATCACTCCCGAGCCGTTGTCGATCACCACTGGTAGCTGGTAGCAGCTCATGCCGCCGCCGCCGCCGTCGCCGCTTACTGTACCTGGCCGCTCCTTCTTCGGGGTCTGCTAGGCCAGCGGCCTGGAACGCCGCGTCACAGAGGCCCTGGCACCTCGCAGTCCAGTCCTAACCCCGCCGCTGCGGGCCGGGAGCGCGCGAGGCCCAAGGACGAGTTCCCGCGGTGAGATCCGCGGTGCAGCCTCCTACCGCCTCTCCTCCGCTTCCTGGAATCCCGGAATACCAATACTAGGAAAAACCCCAAAGATTGCAAATCTCCTCCTTCACCGGTGCCTTTCTCAACACCCTGAAAAGCCATAGAATAATTTCCCAAAATCATAGAATTCTAGTTAACAGGTGTGCGTTTTAGAGTCCACGGGAAGCTCTGGAAGGCGCCCTTGAAACTGGGAAAGTTGTCGCAGGATAGGAGGCACTGTTCCATGTCTGAAACGCTCAACTTTTAGAAAAAGAAAATTGCTAGAAAGTAAACTTGAGTTTTAGGCACTTTATTGTTTTCTGGGCAATGAATGCTTCCTTGTATTTCTTGCGTGGGGTTTCTAAAGATGTACGCAATTAAATTATCAAGCTGGTTGCGGCCGCGGTCGCCTGTAGTTCCACTCTGGAGGCTGAGGGAGGAGGATCGCACAAATTCGAGGACAGCGTGGGCAAATTAGCAAGGCCCGGTCTCAATAAAAATGGCTGGGGGTGTAGTTCAGTGATAGAGCGTCCCTGGGTTTAATCTCTAGTGCCCCCCACCCGCCCAAAAAAATACACCTCCTCCTTTTTCATTTGGTTTGGTTTGGTTTAAATAGCAAGGTCTTCGCATTGTATCTCTCGGTTTTGGGAAGGTCAGTCTTTGGTCTTGATTTTTAGGTATAAGGATGTGTCAACCTCTTTGCAGGGTAAGTGAGGTTCCTTAGGCCGTACACAGGTCATATTGAGAAAAAAAGTACATTGCGTGTGTACTGGTTTGGCACACCCTTTAGGGAATTTTAAAACAAGTATACACATTAGAACCTCTGGTTGGGTTCAGGAGCACTGAGAGGAAATTTAAAAGTTATTTACTCGTCCTTCCAAGAGGCCGAAAGGTTTGCCTTGTCGCTGGCTGAATAAGAGGGATGGATGGGGCTAGGGGGAGAGCGCTGCGACGCGAGCTCTGGAACTTGGGTTTGCGCGCAGGCCTCGCCTTTCCTAAACCGAAAGCCCCACCACGCGCCCGGGATTCCGAGCCGCGCGACGCGGTGCGGGGGTGCGGGAGGATGTTTTTAAATGTACCCAAGGAGCTGGCGATTAGCAGGTGTCTGGGCTTTACAGCGGTACCTAGGAAACGCTGCAAGGAAAGCAAAGTCGAACTTCTGAAATACTTTCAGTACTGTTCAGTTGAACGATGGTTTTGTTTTCTGGGTGATTGTTATTACACACACACATATTCTTTGGCATTAAAAATTAAATCAGTTCTTTATTTCATATCAAGCTGCATGTTACTCACATACATATCTAGGGCCTGTAGAGTCCCTGTGACCGGCTCGGTTTCCGTAGTGTAGTGGTTATCACGTTCGCCTAACACGCGAAAGGTCCCCGGTTCGAAACCGGGCGGAAACAAACTTTTCATCCAAAGACGATGATTGAATATCCTCATCTCCGAAGGATATGATTTTAATGGCAACTCTGTAGCACTTTTGAGAATTTAAATTTTCAGTTTGTACGTTATTTTATTCATTCACCAAATGTTTTAGTTGTAGATTTGCCACGTGCAAGAACTGCCACAGTTAAAAATTTGAATTTGGCTTGCAACTTTTTTAATGCGGGAAAAACAACGTTCAGTGTAGGAGATTAAACAATATAAAAAGGTGTTATCCCTCTCCCCTCCTGAGCATTCTTGTGTTGTCATTTATTTTCCCCCCTGGTTTCCCAAAACGCCAGGAAACTATGTTTTATTCTTATTCTATATAGAGTCGTGTAAAGCTTATAATTTATTTCTCAATAAATTATCGAAAAGGATTCCGGCCTCTCCCCAATGGAATCAGAAAAAAAATTATACTTAATAAAAAACCAGTCTAAGATTTTTTTTTAACATAACGGCTGTGATTTTATTTACAAACTTGATTCATACAAAGAATCCATAGAGAAAGGAGAATCTAGTAGAAAAAAAATCTCACGGAAAGAAGGGAATAATTCAAGTTGAGATTACCCTTTAAAGTCATGAGTAAATTCCTTAAAGTCCTTTTGTGGTTTTCTTTGGTCGAGGCCGGACCCCAGGGTTTGAATCCACTAGTGCCTAACCACTGAACCACATTCCCACATCTCCAGCCCTTTTTCAGTATTTTATTTTGAGACAGGGTCTCACGGAGTTGCTAATGGCCTCGCTAAATAGCTGAGGTTGGCTTTGACTTCGTGTGGGGATCCTCCAGCCTCAGCCTCCCAAGCCGCTGAGATTACAGGCGTGCGTCACTGCGCCGGCCTGACAGAACTTTTAACAAGAAAAAATATTTAAGTTATAGTTCTGAGATTCATGATGTCCACAGGTAATAGGAAAGAATCCACCCTAACACATCAGTAAGATTCATTTTATTGTTTCTGATACTTTGATATATTGTAGACATAAGCTGATAGCCC
Organism: Xerus rutilus; assembly: GCA_028644305.1. Taxonomy (NCBI): domain Eukaryota; kingdom Metazoa; phylum Chordata; class Mammalia; order Rodentia; family Sciuridae; genus Xerus; species Xerus rutilus. The sequence continues at coordinate 34,519,767 of CM053409.1, forward strand.
TTTCCTTCACCATACTAAAACCGAATTCAATGTAAATAATTGTATTAAAATTGCTCTAGTCCAGACGCTGGAAAACCTTTTCCGGTATAAAGCCCACCTTCCTCTAATGTTGCGCATGCCCAGTGTATCCTACTGCTTTGGTTCGCTTTCGTGCGTATCAGACTTCTTTCACCAGGTAAGGGCATCCTGGAAACTGAGCTATAGTTGGCTGGCGCAAACAAAACCCAGGGGGTCCCAAGAGATTTCGGGTACGTAAAAGGGAAGAGGGTGCTAGCCCTCAGCGTTAACAGCACCCACGGCTGCGAGCCAGAGTACCTAAAGCAGCAGTTTCCACTGGCTGGGCCCGAGGAAGGGGAGGATGACGGGAGAAGACAAGCAACTACAAGCCCCAGCATGCAGTGCGCAGCGTGGTCCCCGGAGAGGCCAGCGGTGCGGGCTGCCCGGCCTCGGTCCAGTGTCAGGGCCGACCGATACTGGCTAACTATCGGCCAAACAGAGAGCTCAGCATGAGGACGACCGGCGCGGTGCTGTGCACCGGCCTTTAGGTCTCGTATCCCCAGCGCCTGCTGTTTCGGGGACGCCTGGCATGCTCGGGAGTCAGGGTTCTGCGGGCCAGTTTGTCGGCCTTGGCCGGTGTCGGACTTCCACGGCCCTAGAGCCTCCGGAGTTACCACGGGACGAGAGAGCCGGACGTGACGCCGCCGTGGAGGAAGAAGGGAGAGGCGGAGCGTGGCGCGGTGACGTCCTCCCAAGATGGCGGAGAGAGAGTGAAGAAACTGTTCCCCCTAGGTGGCCGTCGGTGAGTGCCTGCTTCACCCCAGCGCCCCCTTCACCGCTCTCTCTGGACCCTGGGCCGTGGGAGGGCAGGCTTCTTGGAGTTCTAGCGCTGGTGGGGGCGAAGGTGGAACGCCTTGCTAAGTAGCCCCCGCGGTGGCCTTTGCCACAGTCTCTGCTGTGGGATTTCGCGGGAGTGGGAGCTGGGCGGAGGGCAGGGCAGCAGAGTCCGAGAAGGGACCGCCTTTGGTTGTCACTCTCGGAGGCCGCCAGGCGGGAGGGAGAAGGAGGGGAGGGGTGTGGCCTCCTCCGGGCGAGTGACACCACCTTTGACAACCCTTGGCCTCGTGCATTCTCCGCCCCTCGGGCACGCGCCTGGCGCTTTGGAGAAACTGCACTGTGCAGGCTAACAGGTTTCGGTGATTTGATGGGAATTTTTTAAAAAGTGTTTTTCTTCCTGTCTGTCGCAAGGAATCTTTTCTTGATAGTTTATTTTTTCCCGTTAACATACCATTCACTGAGTTTGAAAGTTTGAGGGTTCAACTGATGTAAAATTGTGCGGCTTTTTTTTTTTTTTGCAGTTTGTGCAAGTATTTTCATTCACGGTCATTGCAGTCTGTTAATATCTTCAAGGATTGTGTTAGTGCCCAAGTCAAAACAAAGGCATTTATCCCCTCAGCTTTATTTATTTACCTGTCTGTCTGTCTGTCTATCTATCTATCTATCTATTTTTACTTTTTGCTGCTGGGATTAAATCCAAGGTCGTTTTACCACTGGCTGACACCCCCAGTCCTTTTTCATTTTTTATTTTGGGTCTGAGTTGCCCAAGCTGCCCTCGAACTTGGAACCTCCTGCCTCTCATGATTTTTTTTTTTTTTTTTTGGTACTGGGGATTGAACTCAGGGGCACTCGACCACTGAGCCACATCCCCAGCCCTATTTTGTGTTTTATGTAGAGACAGGGTCTCACTGAGTTGCTTAGCGCCTTGCCGTTGCTGAGGCTGGCTTTGAACTCGCGATCCTCCTGCCTCAGCCTCCCTGAGTGCTGGGATTACAGGCGTGAGCCACCGCGCCCGGTCTCTCATGATTTTTTATTTTTAAAAGCATTCTTTTGAGGATAGAACCCACTGCCTCGCACGTGCTAGGAAAGCGCTCTACCACTGAGCCACAACCCCAGCCCCTCTCAGCATTTTTAACTGGACACGTTTGATAAGGTATTTTCGGAGGGGATAAAATAAGATTTTTTTTCTTTAAATTTCAAATTCTGTCCTCTGTCTCTTCTTCCCTCGCCAACTGCTTGAGTGAACATTTGATGAAAATTTGTGGTTATTGATTACTTTTTTTTTTCTTTGTTTTTTAGATCAAGGGTAAAATTCCATTCTGATATCAAAATGCAGTATTCACACCACTGTGAGCACCTTTTAGAGAGACTGAACAAACAACGGGAAGCAGGTTTTCTTTGTGACTGCACCATAGTGATTGGGGAATTCCAGTTTAAAGCCCATAGGAATGTGCTTGCCTCCTTTAGTGAGTATTTTGGTGCAATCTACAGAAGCACTTCTGAAAACAATGTTTTTCTTGATCAGAGTCAGGTGAAGGCTGATGGATTTCAGAAACTGTTGGAGTTTATATATACAGGAACTTTAAATCTTGACAGGTAAAGTACACATTTTGTTTTCAGTTATAAAAGCTACTCAGTAGTCTTTAGAGCTAAAGTACATTTGTATTTTTTCTATTCAGTCTCTTCATTCAGTCTTCAAATATTTATGCACACAATGTTTTTCTTTTAATAAAGAAGTCAGTATCACTGATTTGGGATCAATAAGTATTTGATAAGCACAAAACACAATAAGAGTTGTAGCACATTTGTCTACTACAACAAAGCCTCTGATTTCATCTTCATAAATGCGAAATTTAAACAGTGAATTCCAGTTTCCCTTTGCTTTTTGGTCTTTATCTTCCTCTGTTGTTCTTTTGCCCTTCCTCCATCTCCTACCTCTTAAGATGTCTGGAGTAAAGATGGGGAAAGAAGGAAGAACTTCTGGGCTCATAAATAGTGTTTCCTTTCCAACCATAAATAGCAGTGTGCAGGATATCTTCCTGATCCTGATTCTGGAAAATTGCTTTGCTGGAGCATAAATGGCAGTAACTCTTTCTGTTATCTCTTAACACTAACCCACCATATTCATGCTTAAATCAGGTTAGAGGTGCAAGCATGCTTCTCTAAGATGCTTACTGCCATTCTTGCATATACCAGTAGGTTCTGAGGGATCTAATGATAGAGGCACTGTCTCCTCTACATAATGAACCAGATAATTAAGATTAATAGCAATACATTTAATAGTTGTAGGAGAAAAGGAGGAGAGAATAAAGCAAAGAGAAACTGATCAAATTATTCCTGTCTTCTTCCTTCTACCACTTATGAAAATGTAAATATAAGTAGATTATTCTCAGTCCACCCCCCTCATCCACCACCGTGCTGGGCATTGAATCCAGGGCCTAACACATGCTAGGCAATCACTGTACCACCGAGCCACATCCCCAGGCTTGACTTCATAATCTGACATAGATTATGGGCTTTGGAATAAGATATTGCCTGCCAGTCACTGTCTCCTTGACCAAGAAGTAACTTCCCTCGGCTTCAGTTTCTTCATCTTTAAAAATAAGAAATAGGGGCTGGAATTGTGGCTCAGTGGTAGAGTGCTTGCCTCACATGTGTGAGGCACTGGGTTCGATCCTCAGCACCACATAAAAATAAATCAATAAAGATACTGTGTCCACCTACAACTAAAAAATATTTAAAAAAAAAATAAGAAATAACTACTTTGATAGTTTTGTGAAGATCACATGAGAATTGACTTGAAGCCCCAATAAACATTAGTTTATTCCTTCTAGTAACTAATAACATTAATTTCTTTTTTTTCCCCTGTGCTCCCTACCCACATTCTGATTCCACATTTTTCAGAGAAAAATTAGAAGAGAAAAAAAGGGAAGCTCCTGAAATTCTGCCACCCACTGATGACCACTATAACATTTTTATGTAGATTTATTCTTTTTTTTTTTTAATATTTATTTTTTAGTTGTAAGTAGACAGAATATCTTTTATTTTATTTTTATGTGGTGCTGAGGATTGAACCCAGTGCCTCCTGCATGCTAGGTGAGCACTCTACCACTGAGCCATAGCCCCAGCCCCTATAGATTTATTCTTTTCCTGAAGATCATAGATATATGCATGTACACATTAAGAAAAAATTTTTCCCTTTTTTATTGCAGTTTATTATGGAACTACTTTAAAAAACTAGAATCAGGATACTGCTTAATCCTTTTGAAAAGGAAACTCTTCATCCTTTTTTGGAATTATTTTTAAATTTTGGTAAAATAAAATTTTTAAGTGAATCAATTGTTTGATTAAAGGAACAAAGCAGTGCCGTAGATTAATCTCAATTTGCTAAATAGTTGATTGTGCAGGTGCCTCTGATCTAAGATTTTAGAATACCTGATAGAAAATAACCACATACCAGTGATTTTTGGTTGACCTTTAATTTAATGGTTTCTTTTTCTTGGTTCACTGTGTAGGAAAAGATCTTAACTTGATTTGAACTCACTGCAGAGCATCTTTCTTTGTGCCTTCATGCAAAGAAGCAATGTGAAGAAGAGCCAGGTGTTTTATTCAGTCTTTTTTTGGTGCATATCTTTCCTGGTGAGCTGGGGAACTAATTGTTGGAGCCCAGCCGTGAGTATAGGAGAAGATTTATACCAAAACAGAAAGGCTATACAATTTAGTTATTAAGAAAAAAGGCATGATGTTGCATGCCTGTAATCCCACATTCCAAGGCTGAGGCAGGAGGATCACAAGTTTTAGATCCTGACTCAAACAAAAAAAAAAGGGGGCTGGGGCATATGGTTTAGTATAGAGTGTCCCTGGGTTCAATCCCTACTACCAAAAACAAACAAACAAAACCCAAATAGAGTAATAGAAAATTAAGTGGGCTCAGGAGCCGCATTACCTTGGTTAAATTTTAGAATCTTAGTTCTAACACTCTGTGATCTTGGACAAGTTACATAGTTTCTTTGGAACTCTGACTTTTTTTCCCCTTTCTCCCCGCCCCCCCCAGTGTTGGTGATTGAACCCAGCACCTCATGCATGTTAGACAAGCGCTCTACCACTGACCTATACCCCCAGCCCCTGATTTTTCATTTGTATGTAAAATGAGGATTATAAAAGATTTCATAGGTACATTCTGAGGATTAAGTGAACCAATTTTGTAAAGTATTTAGTCATATAGCTGGCAGTAAGTAATTAAATTACCTTCAATGATTGCTCAAAAGATGATAGAAGTCTGGATGTTTTAACTTACTGTTTATAAACAAAACGGAAAGATCAGTTACTGAAGTAAACAAATACTGATTGGATCTCTTAACCATCACTGAGATTATAGACTATGAAATAGACAGTTTGTGTGAATCACTGTTTCAGTATTGCATAATCAGTGTGTCTTAATGTTAGTTTTATTGGTCTTTAAGGCTACCTTAACCTGGTTATCTGTTTGGTGGTTCATTGTATGTAACACAGCATAATAATTTGAGACCACAAAATCTGTTTTAGTTAAGTATAATAAGTATAGTAAATTTGATTTTCATTTTAGTAGTCTCATTAATTGTACTTTTAATAACAGATTAAAGTCAATAAAAATGCTGAAGTATGTTTTTAGATGATGATGATGCTGTACACTTATAAGAAAAAATTGTATAAAAAGCATATATAATTATATTTGGGGCATTTGTGCTATTCTTTTGCAAGTAGAGAACACAATTGCAAAGATTCATTGTATATTTTAAAATTATAGCCAATGGCCAGTAAGAAAAGAATATCTTAGGTAATATATTCTTATCTGGGGGAAAGACTCAAACTATACGAAAAATTTATTTGTAATCTATTTAAGAATTTGGGATCTATTTAAGAATTTGGATTTTCTGAGAGAATAAAATATTCTAAGCTAGTGGGTAGATTTACAAATTAGCCTACAAATCTTCTTAATCTATAATGAGCTAAAAAATGACTGTTGGCAAATTTTTAAAAGCCTTTATAATGCTAGGTTGAATAAGAGAAAACATAGGCAAGGCAGGTTTAACGAAGATGATGAAAACATGGGTAGAGATTTGCAGGTATTGTAGAATGCTTGTAGAGATCTTAGAGTTTCGTGATACTATTATTTTTAATTAAAATTCAAATTTTAGTCCTAAAAGTAATAATATTACCAGCACTATATTAGTATTATCAGCTATAATTAAAACCCTTTTGCTTATAATGAAGAGGGAAAGTAGAAGAGATCATTTTAGAGAACCAAATAATTTGGGGGAGAAATGGTAAGTAGGAACCTTACTTGAGGGTGTGTGTATGTGTCCATCCTCAATCAAAAGGGTCATATTTTTAGTATTGATACCAACTCAACTTTCTTAATTTTATAGCTAAGAAAAGTGAAGTTTCTGAAGGTGCAGACTCACCCTAATTAATTTGCTAGTACAAATCTAGCAATTTTTCTAATAACCTTTCTCTATATTGTAAACTTCTGGTGGGCAGGCACTATTTGATGTTTCTTAATGTCCCTCTTAGTACTACTCATGTTAGATGCTCAGTAAATATTAACTAGAATGTTGAACAGAGTGACTTGTCTTTCTGTATAACTCTAACATGACAAAAACTGTACAGCCAACTTAATATTACCAAACATGTGCAAAGGTTGCTAGAGGGAGCTTAATGCATTCTAAAACATTGTTCCTCTCAGCTGGGATCCATGGACCTGAAACATTGACATCACCAGGGAATATATTAGAAATGTAGAATGTCAGACTCCATAAAGACTTCCTAAATTTGAATCTTTATTTAACACAATTCCTGAGTGAGTCACATACACAGTGAAGTTTCAGAAGCACAGTTGAAAGTCCCTCCCAGGGAACAGGACAGAATAGAAGACAAGTTTCATTAGACTTTTCCTGTTGCCAATCCAGAAAAGTTGTTTGCTATCTGAAGAGACTTCATGGTGAATAGGAGGAAGCAGGGAGTTGCCAACAACTATTTTTATGTTCCATGGTTTTTTAAAAGCAACCAGATAGTTAAACATTTTGTTTTTTTGTAGTGGTCCACCTACAGCTATAGCCATTGTTTTCCACCTTTTCATGTTATGTAAAATTGAAGATCTTTGCCTAAACATTATTTTGAATGAATTAAATTGTGTAAATTTGTTGTTAAGTTATATCTTTTTCAGCATTCTGTCACGTGTTCTTTAAAAGACATTGAAATATATATGCAGCTCTGTTTCAAAAACAGTTTTTCTTCGATCAGAACATTGTCATTTAGCCTTGTTTCCTTACAGTTGGAATGTTAAAGAAATTCATCAGGCTGCTGACTATCTCAAAGTGGAAGAGGTAGTAACTAAATGTAAAATAAAGATGGAAGATTTTGCTTTTATTGCTAATCCCTCTTCTACGGAGATATCTAGTATTACTGGAAATATTGAATTGAATCAACAGACTTGTCTTCTTACTCTTCGAGATTATAACAATCGGGAAAAGTCAGAAATATCTACAGATTTAGTTCAGGCAAATTCTAAACGAGGAGCTTTAGCAAAGAAGTCTTCTCAAACTAAAAAGAAGAAAAAAGCTTTCAACTCCCAGAAAACAGGGCAGAATAAAACAGTGCAATATCCCAGTGACATTTTAGAGAATGCATCTGTTGAATTATTCCTAGATGCAAATAAGTTGTCCACACCTGTAGTCGAACAAGTTGCACAAAGAAACAATTCAGAACTCGAGTTGACATCAGTTGTGGAGAATACTTTTCCAGCACAAGATATTGTGCAAACTGTTAGAGTGAAGCGGAAGCGTGGAAAATCACAGCCAAATTGTGCTCTGAAAGAACACTCTATGTCTAATATAGCCAGTGTCAAGAGTCCTTATGAGCTGGAGAACTCTGGGGAAGAGCTGGATCAGAGGTATTCCAAGGCCAAGCCAACGTGTAACACATGTGGGAAAGTGTTTTCCGAAGCCAGCAGCTTGAGAAGGCACATGAGAATACATAAAGGAGTGAAACCTTATGTTTGCCACTTGTGTGGAAAGGCATTTACCCAGTGTAATCAGCTGAAAACACATGTAAGAACTCATACAGGTAAGATTGGTTGATTGGTTTGTGGGAATATTCAACTGATTGGTTGTTGTTGGAGTTTTTTGTTGTTGTTGTTTGTTTGTTATTGGGGCTTGAAATCAGAGGTGCTTTACCACTAAGCTACATCCTTAGTTGTTTTTTTTTCTTCTTCTCCTTTTTTTTTCAATGTGCTGGGGATCGAACCCTGTACCTCATTCATGCTAGGCAAGCACTCTACCACTGATCCACAACCCAGCCCTTCTCATTTTTTAAGACAGAATTTTGCTAAGTCGATGAGATTGGCCTTAAACTATGATCCTTCTGCCTCAGCACCCCCTAGTCACTGGGATTATAGTATGCCAGTGCACCTGGCTGATATTTTTTATACTGTAACTAAAATGATCTGGGTAGGGAATGCTGGGCATTGAGGCTAGAACCTTGAGCGTTCTAAGGATACAGCCTACCACTGAACTATCTATACCCTGACTAAAACAATATTTTTTATAGGCCACATACTAGCATACAAAATTATCTACTTATGACCAAAATTTGCCATATTCTTTCATTCATAAAAGTATTTAGCAATGTTAGACTTTTGGGAATTTATTTGTAATTATAAGTAAGTATTTAATGGCTATTTGTTTTATTGTAATTGGCATTTTAAATCCTAAGGTGCCAGTTCCTTATCCCATTTTCTCTCAAAATAAGCATAAACTTGGTTCTAGCTTGCTAAGTATTTAAGAGCGACAAGATTACAGCTAGTAAGAGAAATTACAACTCAAGCCAATTTTCACATATTACCAACAATTCTCATTATATGCTTCTCAGACTTTGTTGACTTCTGAACATATTTATGAGAATTATATTCTTTCCTCCGTTGCTACATTTACCTTATTTTGCTTGTTCTTTTGCTGGTGGCAAAGTAGGAGCACCATTGGTACACTTAAATTTGTACTTTTTTGGATAGAACATATATTTCTCTTATTGATCATCTTTCACTATTATGAGTTATAATGATAAACATTAATTTCTCTTAGTTTTACCAATTTTTTCAATAGTCTAGAAAGAGGTCCTATTTACTTTTATATCTAGCAATTAACATTTTCTGAATACCAAACTAGTACTGTTGATGGACACTTTTGAAAACAAATGACTTCAGCAACTAAAACAGAATTTTTCCTTGTTAACATAAATCTTATTTACTTGCCCCTTTAGGTGAGCGGCCATACAAATGTGAACTATGTGATAAAGGATTTGCTCAGAAATGCCAGCTCGTCTTCCATAGTCGCATGCATCATGGTGAGGAAAAACCCTATAAATGTGATGCGTGTAATTTACAATTTGCAACTTCTAGCAATCTCAAGATTCATGCAAGGTAATACAAACAAAAAATGACTTGTTTAACCTTTAAGTTTGTTAATCACTATAATCTTATGAATATACTGCTATATTAGAATTTAGGACAGTAGAGTTCTAATTGTGGTCCCACTATTCAATACTCTTAGCACATTCAAGGAAGCATGGTAGTTGGAAGGTAATAAGAAGGGGTAAAAACTAGGAAATAAGATCAGAATGGTGATATGGTGCTTAGATGGTGTAGTTAGTTTTCCCCCCCACCCCATAAGCCATTGTAGAGCTTTTCCTCTTGAGATTGAGAAACAAGTGATATGCCTTGCATTTTAAGAAGATCAATCTGGCTGCTATATTGGGGAAAGCCTGTAAGATTGCAAGAGTGGAAGCAGGGTAACAAGGAAGGGGTTTTGACAAATGAGTGAATGGACTATTAAAAATAATTGCAGTATTAGGTACTCACTGGTAACCATATATAGATGATAGCAAAACTTCCTGGATCTCAGAACTAATGTTTTAATAATTAAAACATTTAATTTTGGCAGTGTTTTACATTGAAGCAACTATTGATTTTAATTTGAAATGAAATACTACATGAAAAATTATTTGCAAATTGATTGCTACAGTTTCATCTCTAAATTGTTTTACTTAACAATACAATTTTATATTTATTTACCAACAGGAAGCATAGTGGAGAGAAGCCATATGTTTGTGATAGATGTGGACAGAGATTTGCCCAGGCCAGCACACTGACCTATCATGTCCGTAGGCATACTGGAGAAAAGCCATATGTGTGTGACACCTGTGGGAAGGCATTTGCTGTCTCTAGTTCTCTTATTACTCATTCTAGAAAACATACAGGTAAGAGTTTAACACAGAGATTGCCTAAAATAAGGAAAGTTGTAAATAAAACAAAAAAGGGGAATTGGGCCTTTATAGAAGGAAGATTATAGATTTTATAGTTAGATATCTGTTTGTACTTCTTGAAACTATTGTGAATTTCACAGATTTGATATAAAATCTAAAATTTTCTAGAATAATACAGGTGGATGAAATTTTTTATCATGTAACATACACATTTTTAAAATCAGTGAGGTAATTTTGATACTACATAAACTTGAATTAAGACATGTTTTATAACTTTAGAAAACATCCTTAGCCTCTTGAGAATTTATTTCCTTTGGATAAAATTGTGAAGTTAAGAGGTAGGGATGAGTTTAGGTGGGACAGAATTTAAAAGATCTTAGGACCTTTCCTACACAGACAGAAATTCTGAGATTTGCAACTTAAACAGATAATGCAGCATATACAGTCTTGGAGCAAACTATTGATTTGAGTCTCATTTTTTGGTAGGGTATGTTTTAAAAGAGAATCTTCCTTAAGTGCTTTATTCTCCTTGAATAATATTAATAGGTAGTAAGATCTGAAATATGGATTGATGAATTTACATATTCTGAATCACCTAAAAATCTTGCCCACTTGATCTCTACTAAAAGGGCCATTTGTAGGAATAAAGTTTTTTTTTTTTTTTTTTTTTGGTACTGGGGATTGAACTCAGGGGCACTCGACCACTGAGCCACATCCCCAGCCCTATTTTGTGTTTTATGTAGAGACAGGGTCTCACTGAGTTGCTTAGCGCCTTGCCGTTGCTGAGGCTGGCTTTGAACTCGCGATTCTCCTGTCTCAGCCTCCCTAAGTGCTGGGATTACAAGCATGAGCCACCACGCCCGGCTAGGAATAAAGTTTTAATATATGAAAAGTATCAGGTTATAAGAACAGTACAAACTGATTATTAATAATGCATATAAGCTGGATCACTGAAAATACCTCTAAAATAAAAGACAGGTTTTAATTATTTTAGAACAGCTTACTTTAGATTATTTGTAATTGACAAATATCATGTTGGTATAGTACACCACTTCGCTATCTTTTATTTTTCATCTAGGTGAAAAACCATACATATGTGGTATTTGTGGGAAAAGTTTTATTTCCTCAGGAGAGCTCAACAAACACTTTCGATCCCATACAGGTCTGTGTTTAGGGAGAACGTATTATTTTTTGTTCTCTCTTAATTTCTTTTAATGTAAACCTTGGCTTTTAAACCATTATGAACTATCTGGTATCTAGTCCTAATTTACCTATAACAATATTTTAGTATATAAATATCAACATTTTAGTTGCCTTTTTTTTTTAAGTTTAAAATATGAATTAAATTTGGTTAAGCATTGTATAGATTTTCTAAGAAATATGCCAAATAATCAATAGGATTTGAATTAAATTACACAAATGTACCAAGAAACAAAAAGGAATGGATAACACCAAGAAAATATCAGATTTTCTTATTAAACAATGTTTCTGTATGCAAGATTTAGGAATAAATTTAAACATTGAAATATTTATTGTAAAAAGTAGCACAGAGTTATATAAAGAAAATATTTAAAACAAAGGAAATGCCACTTTTAAAGTATACTATTCATTTTAAAGAATTCTTCCTCGTAATTCCTATGTAGAATAGTGTAAGTATCTAGTAGAGATTTAATAAATTTATTGGCAACTTCGTATTCTCATGTTTCTTGGTTTATGGTATGAAGCACTGAATAGCTCTTACTTCAAAAGCATTGTAGAGCCAGGGATGTGGCTCAGGGATAGAGTACTTGCCCAAGATGTGCAAGACCCTGGGTTCTATCCCCAGCACCACAAAAAAAGAAAGAAAGAAAGAAAAAAAAATTATAATATTGTACCATATTATCATTATTTAAGAATTTTCTAATTTATAAGGTACCTGAGAGGAGAAATCATAATTACATTGTTTTCTCTAGCTCTTTTAACCAGGGTCTGGCATAAATTGACACTCAATAAATATCTGATAGAAATAAAAGAATAGGTTACCTTTTGGTTTGCAAAGTTTAGATAATGAAAATACTCAAATTTATCTAAAATAGGTATATACTATGTGGTACAGGAGTGCCTATGTGTATAGAATTTCTCATTTCACTGTATTATAACCAAGTGATTAAAATGGTAGTTTGAAACCAAACTTAAACAGTATAGTAATTTTTGCTTTATATTCTTAAACATTGATATTTTTGTCTTAGCAGCTTTTTAAATATTAAAGTTTTAACTTCTTAACTTTTTAGGAGAAAGACCATTTATCTGCGAATTATGTGGAAATTCTTACACAGATATTAAAAATTTAAAGAAGCACAAAACAAAAGTTCATTCTGGTAAGTGCTTATATATTTAAAAAATTTGTTGGTCTCCCATTGGTGTGTTTCATTAAAATGTTGAGGTGTACATTTCAGCAGCTTAAATTACATTTTAAAACTAAGACCAGAAATCTAAATAAATGGAAAATGTAGGACATAATAGACACAAAAGTGATAAAGATAGTTTTTCTGAGGTATTAGAAAGTTCTAATTTTAGGAAACTTGACATGTAGAGAGAGTTCAAAGAATGGAGGTGGGGAAGGGAGGATTCATTCCAGGCCAGCCTCAACAGCTTAGTGAGACCTGTTCGAAAATAAAAAAGAGCTGGGGATGTGACAGTGGTAGAGCATCCCCAGGTTCAAACCCCCAGTACCACTAAAGAAATAAATAGTACAACAACAACAGGTAGTAGAAAGTTTGTCCCCTGAGTAGAGCAGAATTTCTAACCTCTTAATATAAATGAAAGTGCCATCTTCTGAACCTGAGCTTACAGAATAATATGAACTTCTCAATAAAACACTCAAATTTTATTCTAGTTTTTGGAAGGAATTTACAGTCTAGTTGAAGATACAAGGATACCTAGGTAGACTGTTCATAGCAGTGAGAGAGACAGATGCCACAAGGCAGCATATGAAACTTGACAAATATAAATAAGAAAAAAGTTCATTCTGATCTAGAATAATTAGTTCCATTTCTATAATGGAGTTGGTGCTTTAACCTAGCCTTGCGACCTAGATGGAGTGTGTAAAAAGAAGGCCTATCATATCAGTAAAAGAGAAAGTGCTTACACAAAGTATGGCGGTTGAAATACAGTTCTGGGACCATTAAGTAGATTAGTCTACTTCAGGCATTTTGGTTTGTTTTTAAAGATTGTGTAAATTTTTTTCCCCTTCAATTTCAGGTACAGATAAAACTTTGGATTCCAACATGGAGGATCACACGTTGCGTGAACAAGATTCCATACAAAAAAGTCCTTTGTCGGAAACTATGGATGTGAAGCCTTCTGATATGACTCTACCATTAACTCTTCCCCTTGGGACTGAGGACCACCACATGCTTCTGCCTGTCACAGATAATCAGTCTCCTACATCAGATACATTGTTGAGGTCAACTGTGAATGGGTATTCAGAACCACAGTTGATTTTTTTACAACAATTGTACTGACTTTGTGAGGAATATGGAATTGCTAAGACATCTGTGGTAGTAAGCATAAACATCTCTGGTAAGGTGCATATAGTCATATTAAATTCTCATTCATTTGAATTGTGGCCATTCTTTTCATTCACTGAAGTAAAAGTACCTGATGCTGCATCATAACTGCAGTGCTTGTTTTGATTTGGGGCTTTCACATCTAGACTATATACACAGCTTTTTAAGGAATGAATTCTATGGTAGCACTATCTTGGGTGGGTGGATTAGTTTTATTCTCTTTTAAGTTAAAGCCTCCTTAATTCCGTTTTTATTTTGCATTTTCGAATTGCCCTTCATTTATTGCAGTAGAATCTGTCAGTTTGTAGTGCTTCTGTTTGACCTGTGGGATTTTCTAATCTCCTTCCCCTGCCCCATCCCTGCTCAAAATTTAAACAAAATCCATGCTAGTATCAGTCCCAAAGTGTTGTAAGCCCCATAGATCAAACCATAAACTATAGTGGAAAAGATTTTCATATTTCCACCTATGAAAAATTAGTTACTGAATAAGAGCTGTGTTGTTTTATATTAATATGTTCCATTAGAGGTAACTTCTCTAATGAAACCAAAAAAGAATTGTTTTCTCTTAAAAACTAGGAAACTGTATATGAAAATTTTTGTCATTTAGAACTCAGTATTCTGGGTTCTAAACCAATGGTCAGTTGAGTCAATGTTTTTGATTTATTTGAGACTATATTTCAAAATGAATTTTAAATAGATATTTGGTGTTTTTAATCTAGTCAAAAGACAGTATTGAAATTTGATTCAGTTTATATTGTATTGAGTTTTTGGATTGGAAATGAGGAATATATCTGAGTTTTGAAAATTTTTGATAAGCCTCTCATGCCTATTATACACTTTTTAAAATAAATATTCTAAAAAGAATTTTCTGGATACAAATAGTGTGAGCTAGAAGTCACTTGACTTCTAAATTTGATACATTATATTGCATAAAGATTTAAGAAATTTGTCTAGCAAACTTGAGGCCCTGGCTGTCTACAGCACCTCAAAAAGGAAAAAGAAGTTAAGAAATCAATTTTAATTACAGTTAACATTTTAGGTTATCATAAGGCTAGATTAGCAAACATTTTATGTAAGCTTTGTGTTTTTAGCTTTTCTAAATTAAACCACAACTTTGGGTTGTTGTCATAGTTTTACAGTGGTGCTTTACCTTCCAAGAAAAAAGTCAGTATTTATCCTATTTGCTATCACTCTGCTCCATCTCACTTTTTCCACATATTAATTTATTTCATTGATATTTGGACATTAAATTATTATTGTTTCATGAAGTCAGTTTCCATAATGCTGATTGAAAATCATGGTGATATTATTTCTAATTTCTGCCATGCCTTAGTTGTGACTTGTTTTTGAGTTTTAAACTACACATATAATAAAGATAATGTGTTTATTAGTCTTGATTTCTTTTCTTTTGAACTCAGGGGCACTCAACCACTGAGCCATATCCCCAGCCTATTTTGTGTTTTATGTAGAGACAGGGTCTCACTGAGTTGCTTAGCACCTCGCTGTTGCTGAGGCTGGCTTTGAACTCATGATTCTCCTGTCTCTGCCTCCCAAAGTGCTGGGTTTACAGGCATGCACCACCGCACCCAGTTAGTCTTGATTTCTTTAATCATAATTTTCTTTATTTGAGTCCAAGTCATAGGAATCAGTTGGAGGATGTAATAAAAATAGCAAATTCTTGTAGACTGGAGAGATCTTCACCATTTCACAGCACACACTCACAATTTGTTTTCACAATAAATTGCCACCAGTGGAAATGACTTAATAGAGTATGAAATGCTACATTTGTATAATGCAAATTTAACATTTGGTCACTGAGTTACTGATTATGCATGTGTATTAAGTTAACATACTGGGTTTAAATAAAATCTATAAAGTTTAATGTTAAGCTAATTTGTTTTGGCTTAAATTCAACAGGAAATTGGAATGTGAAGAAATTTTAAAAAATTAAAACACTCAAGCCACTTTAAAAGGTCTGCCAAAATGGAAAGATTATGTTTAATTTATATCTTCATTAATTCAAACATCTAATGGATAAAATTTCTTTTTAAAAAATAACTTTGGTCATGCCATAATTTTATGAGGGCAAGAATGGCCAAATTTCTTCAAATATAATGATAATTAGCATTTTGCCTTTGCATAAATTAGCCTCCAAATTTATTATTTTTAGTATTATTTGGTAGAATTGGAGTGGCTGAGGATGTGCTTTTTTAAAATCACATTATCTGCTTAGCTAAAATAATTTTACTTTAACATTGCTTGAGTCATTGTTATCCTGTACACGAATTACACACTAAGAAAGCTTGAAGACAGTATCCCTTATAATTCTTCTCATAATGCTATACTATTTATCATAATATGCTTGTTTTTTAGTTGTGTCTGGTAATCATGCTAATACTCAATGAATCATTTTAGTTAAGTCCTTTAAATATATTTGTTAAGCAATACAGGAAAGACTTAACTATTTAAGTGTTACAGAATTTTTTGAAAGTCTGTCTTTAGAATGCTGAATATCTTACTGAGAAAATATTTTCTAAATGAATTTAATTTTATTAGATTATTCCTACTGTATTGTTAGGTTTTAGACTTTTTAAAAGGAAATGTTAGATCATATATAAATGATTTTTTGCTATTTTTAAATGGTATTTGTTTTATGTTTAATTTCACAGGATCATTTTGATAGACACATTTTAGAAAACTTTTTTTCAAAGTCAAAGCGTCCATCAGTTCATTGCAGTAGTATTTTGTCGTCTTTTCTGTGTATTCCAATCCTATGGAAATTGTGCATGTGAAAGTGGTTAGAATCGACAATGTACATGTACTAATTTAAAAAAAAAATCCTGGACTAATAGCTCTAACATCTTAATTCATATCAGAAATGAGTTTAAGAAAAAGCAATATCCAGGCCCACTTCACCTTAGACTTACTAAATCAGACAATCTCTAGGGAATATATATATGCTGGAAAAGCCCCACAAGTGATTAATGTATACCAAACATTGGGAACTATTGTCCTAACCATTTCTTGGTATGCTACTTTGGGAAGCAGTTAAAAAGAAGCTCTTAAATATAATCTTCCATCTTTTAGGAGACTTTTAGTTGCCATTTCTTAGCTAGAAACACCATCAAGTAAAAAGAAGTCATACTAAAATAAGATTTAAATTCTAAATTTTCACTCACTGTTTTTGAATAATAACTGAAATTTAGTTATTGGAGCAGTCATTTCTTGAGACCACGATATGATCTACTCTTTTGTCCTCTGCAACCCCTGCCCCCATTCACTGAAGTAAGGTTTGGTGTATTTAAGAAAGTAGTTAATTATCATGTAAACATAGTAACTTTCCAGAACTAGGGTATTTTAATTTCCAGAAAGATCTAATAAACACTGGAGGTAAACATCCTCGTATTTGGATAAAAATATCTGCATAGCATTTCAAATGCTGGAACAAATACTGAAATCAATATGTGAAGATACAAAATTAATCATACAAACTCTACTCTTAAGTGTAGTCATGGAAAAAGCCAGCCTCAATATAACCAGCAGTAATAAGCCAGAATGTTGAGTGCTACGGTAGCAGAAGGCAAGAAGGGAAATGCTGAGCAGTCAACCAGAATTAAATAGAGAACATAGAGAACCGGCCTTTGCCCACCTGGATAGACAAACAGGAGATCTTCCTCCTGAAGGGAGGAAGTAGCACAAAGCCGATTGAGGAGTGAGCTAGGAAGAATGGAGAAGGTATTAAATGAATAGGATACAGGAGTTAGAGAAATGTCCATCCTTGCACCCACACCACCTGAAATAGTCCTCTACCAATGTCTGCTGCAGCAGAGGCTTAGATAGCTAGCTTTATAACCCATGATCTCACACACCAACCCCAGTTGACTTCTAGAGCTGCATTTGTAACACAATTCCATACTTGTGACCCCCAGTGACTGGACACCTTAAGAAACAGTTCCTGGACCAGATATCTGGGCAGACTCTCAGGAGTTTGAGCCATGAAATTGAGACTATCAAGGAATGATATATATGTAAATGAAAAGAACTGGCTTAGAAGTCAGTGCGAGTTAAAGGAAATTATAAGTAAGCAGAAAAAGGCAATCTAATTGTTCCAGAAAGAAAGGAGTGGCCCTGGTTTTTAGCTTTGCAATCCTATGCCTGAGGGGTCACAACTGTGCTTTGTTTCTTTCACTGGATGGCAGTAATTTTTTTTTTTTTTGGTACTGGGGATTGAACTCAGGGGCACTGGACCACTCACTGAGCCACATCCCCAGCTCTATTTTGTGTTTTATGTAGAGACAGAGTCTCACTGAGTTGCTTAGCGCCTCGCTGTTGCTGAGGCTGGCTTTGAACTCGTGATTCTTCCTGTCTCAGCCTCCCAAAGTGCTAGGATCACAGGCGTGTGCCACCGCGCCTGGTTGATCTTGCCGCTTTTTGTATGAGGCCAATAGTAATTTATTGAAATGATTAAGGCAGCCCTGGGAGATGGTATGGGAGAATAAAAGATGAGAACCAAACCTTGAGGGAAATGTATTTAAAGGAAGAACAAAGGCAGAAAAAGGAGGTGAAAATAACAGAAAAATAGGAAGATATCTAGTTGTGCAGGTTTCTCAAAGGGGACTTTATAGTGATCACAAGGTAGGATGAAAAGCAAAGACATTAGGGAACTGAAGCATGATTATCATTTGAGAAGGCAGCTGCAGTGTAACGGTGGGAGTAGGAGCCAGATGGATACTATTTGAGAACTAGATGCTAAGAAGACAATGTGAATGAATACTAGTATAGAAATTTCAAAGTGACAATGTGTAGGGTAAACAAGACCATTATTTTATCAGATACTTAAAAAGTGTATACCAGTTTATTTCTTCTTTTTTTGCTTTCAAATTTGAAACAAAATGATGAGCATAATATGATCTGTGACAATGTAATAGGCTATATTTAAGCTGGGTCTTTTTGTAGTGATAGGAATTAAACCAGGAGCAGTCTACCACTGAGCTATATCCCCAACATGTTTTAAATTTATTTTTAATTTTATATTTTTATTTTGATACAGAGTCTCACTAAGTTGCTGAGTCACTGGGATTATAGGTGTGCACCACTATGCCTAGCTAAGGTGAGTCTTAAAGGATGCTAGCTGCCAAGCTTGGTGGTGCAAGCCTGTAATCCCAGGGATGGTGGAGGCTAAGGCAAGAAGATCCCAAGTTCAAGGTAAATCTCGGCAATTTAGTGAGATCTTAAACAACTTAGCAAGATCCTGTCTCAAAAAAGAGCTGGGGATGTAGCTAAGTGGTAGAATGCCCTTGAATTAAATTCCTAGCACCAATTAAATAAATAATTGTTAAGAGGAAAATGGGAGAAAGCTAAACTATATATGGTTTCAGATTTACTCATTATAATTAAGATGTGCAGAGGAAATGGAGTTCTTACAAAATTTATGTCTTCCTTAATCCCTACCTATTGGTAAGTCCAGAGAAAATAAACTTCTAGTCTTAGCCAGTGGAAAACTTACCATATTCTGATATAAAGAAGATATAAAATATAATAAAGTATCTAAAGAAATCCTTAATCTCTTAGGAAAATGTTGCCTCTTGTCTCTCAAATGGGGTCTACATGTATGGAGAAGGCTTACATTGACATAATGGTACTGGTGTGTGGGATCGTTAGCTCTTCCATTCTCTGGGCATCCTACTGGCCTCTGATATTGTAGGCAGTGGTTTGTAAAAATATATGATCAGGTCTTTCCTAACTTGGTCAGAGCCTGGTGGTTCTTGACTGAACTGGCCTCACTCACCTCAGTTTTCTTGGGTGTGGAGAAATTGCTGAGGCTCTGTCACCTGCAATTCTGTCTCAAGCATTCTAGTGTAGGTCAGGCTGCAGGTTTATCACATGCCATCCCATAGCAGGCTCGGGTGAGCCTCCATGCTTCTTCAACTATCTTCTGAATCCCCCTTCTAAGAATATGGGAACTTATGGGTCCATTCCATACCATACAGGAATACACAGTAGCCTGAGAAAGCCAACTATATTGCTAAAGACTACTTTAACATGGCTGTGTCTTAGCCTGAAAGGCCATATCTTTCCATAAGCCTGTAGGCTATTCTACTTCCAAGCATATGATGGAATACTTCAAAACAATTAGAAATGGATACTGCTACACTCAACATCATGAATTGCATGTACATAATGCTAAACAAAAAAGCCAGACAAAAAGATTATATACTGTATGATTCTGTTTACATAAAGGTCAAAAATAGGCAGAAAGACTCTAGTATTAAAAGTCAGTATAGTAGTTGTCTATGAGAAGAGGGCTAGCAGCACTGACCTCTTTGGAAAGGGTATATATTTACACTTATTTGCCTGTATTTATGAAATTGTTATTAACATCTATCTGTACTACCTAAATAAGATACATAGAATATTTTTTAAATTTCTGAACTTTGAAAACCCTTGAAATTCACTGGGAATTTATCACCTGAAACCTTTCTAGCACTTTGTAAACAACTTTCAGTTAAGATATCTGTAGTGACCTTTATCTGTATCCCATTTCACTTCTTGGTTATATTTTCATTACAAAAAGAATTAGTATAGTTCTAGTTTGTTCAGGATTAAAATTTTAGTCTTTATAATGTAAATTTGTTTTTTAAAAAATTACACTACACAGTTTTTCACAATGATAGCTATACAGAGTTTTACACATTTCAAAAAAGTTACCTATTGTAATTTATAAAAGAAAACAGGCCATAAATCCAATAAAAGTAATTACATGAAAACTATTTTAGAGCTAGTATTTCAGAAATATTGACCTACTGAAACAGCAGCAAAACCTGCACCAGATGAGGGGCAATTAGCATCTCTATGAGTTGGTGTCCAGTAATAATGCTTTTTAAGGCCATTGGAGACTTCTGCAAGATACACCTGTCCATCCACCACATATGGATCCACATCTGTATTGTCTGGTTTTAGATGGCCCATTTGAATTAAATCTGCATATGCCTAGGATTTTTAGGAAAAACTGTCATTAGGAATATAATTTAGTCAATTTACAGTGCTGAAACAAATATAAATATTTGATTTAGCCACACTGTTTTGTAGTTTAAAATAAAATACTCGTATCATTGCTGAATTGTAATATTTTTCAGGTATATTTTTTATTCATTTAATTATGAAATTGTAATATTGCAAAAAGTTTTTCTGTTTTTACTGTATTAGGCATGGTTTATCATTCTGTAACTCTTCAATTCCTTATCCTAAGTGGACTAAAGGTTTCATGGTCAACTTTAAGTCCCACAGCTGTTCTTACAAGGTGATGGTACACTAAGTGGAGGGTTGTTTTGGTTGCTCCAAAATATCTGATGATAACTGGGGACCCATTCCTCAGAAAAAATAAATGAAACCCCAGATTTGGACATTCAGTTTTATGGAGTTCATGAACCTCCTAAAGCTAATACAGATGTAGGATGAGAAAGAATTCTACAGTATTAGATGCTTGCCTATTCTTTCTTCATTGTAGAATTTTCTTTGTGTATCTCTTGGATCCTTGGTATCTATATAAGGGTGTCATACAAACATGGTGAATTAGTTTGTCAATAAGGTTGCCATTATAGAAAGAGGCAGACATTTAGACTTGAAAAGATTTAGCTAGGCCAGGCCCAGTGGCACACTCCTGTAATATCAGCTATTCAGGAGGCTAATACAGGAGGATAGTAAGTTCAAAGTCAGCCTAGGCAACTTAGCAAGACCTTCTCAAAACAGAAATTTTAAAAAGAATTTGGGCATGGTGGTGCATGACTATAATCCCAGCAATTTGGGAGACTGAGGTAGGAGGATCACAAGTTGGAGGCCAATCTCAGCAACTTAGTGAGACCCTCAGCAACTTTGTAAGGCCCATTCTCAAAATAAAAACATAAAAAGGACTAAGGATGGACCTCAGTGGTAGTCGCCAGTACCAAAAAAAAAAAAAGTGCTGGGAATGTTGTTCAGTTCAGTGGTAGAGCACCTGCCTAGCATGCTCAAGCCTTGGGTTTGATCACCAGCAGCATCAAAATTAAGAAAAAAGATTTAAAGGTTCAGTTTGCTTTCCATATTTAGTTTGTCATTATCAGTGGTTCTAAAATCAACTTACATACCTTTTAGTTTATAGAACTACTAAAGGACATTGATGTTTTTCAAAATTTATGTGTGTTTGTTAGACAGTAGTATATATTTTAGTACCCTGTAAGTAGTGGAGTTTTGCTTAGTCCTTTTGCAGATTTTGACAATTTTATCTTCTTTTTCCCCCCAGTAACTCCTTATTGTTTATTCTTCTCTTAGAAAGACACTTGGAACAAATAAATATAAAATGGTATATATCATACTTAGCAATAGCCAAATACACATTTTCTTGGTATTCTCCACAGGAATAAACTAATGAAAGTTTCAGAAGCATACTCCTTCCACTCTTCCCACCTTCTTTTAAAAAAAAAGTCAATTCTCCACAATTTTGGGGGGGTCAGGGGTTACCAGGGATTGAACCCAGGGGCACTTAACCACTGAGCCACCTCCAGCCCTTTTTATATTTGATTTTGAGACAGGATCTCTAAGTTGCCTAGGGCCTTGCCAAGTTGCTGAGGCTGGCTTTGAACTTGAGATCCTCCTGCCTCAGCCTCTTGAGCCGCTGGGATTACAGGGGCATGCCACTGCACCTGGCTCCATGATGTTTAACAATGGATTCTCAAATTAAGTAATCTAAGTCTACTGAGGGACCACAACATCTAAATCAGCAAGTTTAAAAACACGTATGTGGGCTGGGCTGGGTGGCACATGCCAGTACAACAAGCGGCTCAGGAGGCTGAGGCAGGAGGATCGTGAGCTCAAAGCCAGCCTCAGCAAAAGTGAGATGCTAAGCAACTCAGTGAGATCCTGTCTCTAAATAAAATACAAAAAAAAAAAAAAAAATAGGACTAGGGATGTGGCTCAGTGGTCAAGTGCCCGAGTTCAATGCCTGGTACCAAAAAAAAAAAAAAAAGTGACTATACACACACACACATACAATGTATAATATATCATGTTGCCCAGAAACTAATGAATATTCTTAATAAGGTTTTTATTTCTTATAATTTGCATAGATTCTGTTCTGTTCACATCTGCATGGCAAAGTTAAGTGTAGTGTGTGTGTGTGTATGTGTGTGTGTATGTACTCCTAATAGAAAACATTAAATACCGATACATTTAGTATACACTGAACAACAAAATTCTGATTTCCTATACTTTGGAGGTAATGCAGAAGGCATTACCAATGCTATGTGTGGCCATATTTACCCTGCCTGTTGGCCCATCATAATATGCCAAAGTTTGAACAGTGATTTATATCCAGATGTACTTTTTCCCTAAAACTTATCTTCAGCTAATATCTGGACAGCTTTGCTAATACTTTCAATTAGATATTCTTTTTATTTATTTTTTTGGTACTGGGGATTGAACTCAGGGGTACTCAACCACTGAGCCACATCCCCAGCCCTATTTTGTGTTTTATGTAGAGACAGGGTCTAGCTGAGTTGCTTAGCGCCTCGCCGTTGCTGAAGCTGGCTTTGAACTTGCGATTCTCCTGTCTCAGCCTCCCTAAGTGCTGGGATTACAAGCGTGAGCCACTGCGCCTGGCTTCAATTAGATATTCTTAATGGCTTTTCCATCAGGTAGAAATATGTATAACAGTTACTTTAAGTTACAACAAAAGGGGTGATTTTCCCACTGCTCTTTAAAAATTTATTTTAAAAAATCCATTTCAAGTAATTCATTCCTTGATGCTTATATAATTTTCTGCTTTATGAAGATAATCTATAAAGAAAATGTTTAAAGGGTCATCATCAAAATAACCAAATGGATTTGAAATGTACGTTTGTAGTTTCTGTGTTACCTATATCCCATGCTGAAAAGCACCTACAGATAGAGGAAAGACAGCTGTAACATCCTAGGTAAACCACATTTATATGTTTCTATTTAACTAATAGCTTCAGTTCCCTGAAACACTAGAATTTTTCAGTTCTGTCTGAAACTTTCTTTAAATCTCAAAAGCAATTTAAAATTCAGAGGTATTGTTTTTAGACAGTAGTATCTTTTTTTCTTTTTAAGACAGTATATATTTTAGTATCCTGTTAGTGGTGGAATTCTGGTAATCCTTTTGCAAGTTTTGGGAATTTTGACTTCTATTTTTTTCTTCATTTTTTCCAATCTACATGAAATGATTTACTTTTTGTTTGCTTTAAAAGTAGCAGTGAGTCTCAGTATAAATAGGAGTAACATACATTTTGACAGCTTGTCCTAAACTCTCCAATTCCTTATCTTGTTATAATTGTTAGGAAGCAGATTAGAAATTTTGCTACATCAAATCAGCAACTGATTTTTTTCTTGATTACACCTTTTATCTTTAAAATGTTCAATTTTTGAAAAATTAATAAATATTTTTAGAGCAGTTTTAGGTTCGCAGGAAAATGAAGCTGAAAGCACAGAGTTCCCATATCATCCCTCTCCCCTCCCCCCTGTACAATCTCCCTCACAGTACACATCACATATCACAGTGGCATATTTGTTAAAGTTGAGGCTACACTCAACTCAGTTGACACATCACAACTACCCAAAGTCCCTCTTATCCTTGTCATTTGTTTCATTTATACAGAAGCAAATATTTGATATTTACTGGGTATGTGTATATAATTGAGTATATTGTTGCTATTATTTTGAACATATAGTAGATCAATTAAAGATAAGAAAAATAAAATTTTTTTTTTGGTACTGTAGAAAACCTCGACCGCTGAGCCACATCCCCAGCCCTATTTTGTGTTTTATGTAGAGACAGGGTCTCACTGAGTTGCTTAGTGCCTCGCCATTGCTGAGGTTGGCTTTGAACTCGCGATTCTCCTGTCTCAGCCTCCCTAAATGCTGGGATTACAGGCTTGAGCCACCACGCCTGGCTAAAAATTTTTATTTTATATTCACTATTCATTCCCAATGCTCTTCCTTTACATAGACCTAAGTGTCTATATCGTTTTCCTTCTCTTTAAAGAAGTTCATTTAATATTTCTTGCAAGGCAAGCCTACTGGCAACATATTCAATAAAATCATAAAATATTTAAATTCTTCACTTTTAAAGGGTAATTTCACAAATTATAGAATTTTAGGGTCCCTCCTCCTCAATAATTTATAAATTTCATGCTATTCTCTTTTTTGCTTGCATAGTTTCTGAGGAGCAGTCAGATTTAATACTCATCCTTGCTCCTCTATAGGCAAAGTGTTTGCCCCTCTCTGGCTTCTTCCAAGAATTTTTCTTTATATTTTTATTTTCTCAAGTTTGAATCTGATTTGCCTAGGTTTAGTTGTTCTAGGGCAACTATTTTGGTTGGTGTTCTCTGAGCTTCCTGGATCTGTGGTTTGGTAATGACATTGATTTGGGGGAAATTCCTAGTTTACTGAACAACTGTGATTTTTTTAAAACTTTTTTTTTTAATCTAGAGGAACTGGAACTTTATAATTCAGTAATATTTAATACTAGTATATGGTATTTGGTATCTTTTGTTATTTCAACCACTAAACTTTCTAGTAACTAATTTTTAGGACTTAATGTTAAAAATTATCAAAATCATAATGTCTCCTTATACTTGTAACCATTTCTAAGGCACATGTAAATAATGTCTGATGTTAGAGAAGTTCCCAGAAAAAGCCTTCATTGAAGAAAAAACTTACCACACATGTGGCCTCATCAAATTTGTTTCCCCAAATGTAGATATTAGATAATGTGGGATTTGTTTTCATTGACTGTGCAAGTGCAACAAGTCCTTCTCCCCTTATATTGTTGCTGACTACTGACAATCTATAGGAAAAAAAAAGGTAATAATGCTAGAAACCAGTAGTTCAACAAAGAAAAAATGTGTAAGTTAGCAACAACGTTTATTACAGCCATTTTCTTGTGTAAAATCTCAGCATTTTTCTTTTGTTTTAACGTGAACAAAATATTGACCATATAATTTCTAAAGTTCGAGAGACTTAATTTTTCTCATCATATGCTTCATGTAAGCAGGAAAGCTGCCTACATTTTAAAAGTAGTCTTTATTTTATTCAGTAAATGTGTGGGTAAATTACAGATATAAGTCTGTATCATATTGAATGTTTCTGATTTTTTGATATAATTCAGGGTATGTAATATAAAAATTTTCTCATGAATTTTAATAAGGATTAAATGTCTAATTTTTAGAAGGCATTAATTTTGAAATATAGAAATTAAATATTTACTCTAACTTAGAAAATATTAAACTGAATCTTAACTTAGAAAATATTAAACTTAAACTGAATCTTCACATTTTATCATAATCTTAAGATTTAAGGAGTTTGAAGTTAGTATTGTAAAAAAATTTTTTCTGTTACTATGATTAAATATAAAAACCATACTAACACTTTAAGACTTCTGTTGTGTGAGGTAAGAGTTTCACTGAGACAGTTTGCGCCTGCATTTTCTATTCTGTTAAAAGAAATATCTAGAATTTCCAGGGTGGTATTGCTTTTCAGTACATCAGCCAAATACTCCATTCCATCACGAGTTATTTGATTGCTGGGAAAGGAAAAATAGTTGGTAATATTTGCAAATACAGAGTACTACTTTGTTATTTATAGTAGTAAGATGCTTCAAAACATAATAAACAGTACTTTCTATTTTAGCTTACTCAATTTCCAAGAAAGTTAATGAATTTATAAAATACTGTTTTATTTCTGATTAACATAACTAAATTATTCATTCAGGATAGGTGATTATAAGAGACATAATAACAATCTTATCTAAATTAATAAATATTAAGGCTTAGGATAAAAAGTTGACAACAATGGTTGCCTTTCCTAATCACTGGAAATAATGTCTAACAAAATATCTCATGTACAACTTGATTTAGTAACATGTAAATGATCACCTACCAGCTGATATCAAGGTAACGCAGGCTTCTGTTCAGATACAGTGCATTACATAACTTTTGCATACCACAATTTTTTATACCATGCTTACATATGTGTAGTTCAACAAGCCAGTGATTTTCTTTCAACATGTGGCCTAGATGGATAGTGGACTCTTCCTAAAAATAGATAAAATCTTGTTTCTAAAATACAAATTTGAAGCAATGGATGTTTATTCCAAACATATGCTGTTCTTTAGATTCGCTTTTTAGAAATACATATATATATATTTGTTTTGGTTTGTTTTTTTTGCAGTATAGTGGGGATTGAACCCAGGGCCTTATGCACATTAGACAAGTGCTCTACCGCTGAGCTATGTCCCCAAGCCCTTTTTAGTTTGAGACCCTCTTGCTAAGTTTGCTCAGGCAGGCCCTGAACTTGTTATCATCCTCCTGCTTCAGCCACCATAGTTAGGATAATTGACATGCACCACTGTACCAGATGAGAAATATTATATTAAGATTATTTGTCTACTCAGAGTTGCATTTGGCCTTAAGAAAAAAATCATCTTTGCCTCAAATTGTATCTTTTACTTTATTTATTTATTTTTGCAACACTAGGGGTTGAACCAGGGGCATTCTATCACTGTGCTACATTCCCCTCGCCTTCTTAAATTTTTATTTTGAGACAGGGTCTTGCTAGTCTCAAACTTGTAATCCTCCTGCTCTAGCCTCCTAAGTGGCTGGGATTATAGGTTGTGCCACAGTTCCTGGTTTGTACTCTTTTAGAAATAGGTATTAGGCACTTGTGAGATGAAGTGAGTAAGTATGTAGAAGAAGATGGAAAGTTGGTTTACAAAAACAATATTATCAGTCATTTCAAGAGGAAAATAAATAAAAACAATTGGTTAATACTGTATTAAGCATGTAAACTCGGACTTCCGGCAAGATGACGGCTTAGAGGGACGCAGCTACCAGTCTCCCCAAACAAAAGACCAGAAACTGCAGTACAACCTTCTCCCACCAGGCTTTTGGACAGCACAGAAGGAAATTTCACTCGCGCGGTTTGGGCTGATTTTTATGACCATTCCTGAGAGAAGTGTTCCTCCAGTAGAGCAAGATTCAAAACTCGGGGCAGTTCCAAGATGGCGGCCTAGGCAGACGCTCTGGAGAGACGGTCAGTCTCTCCAGAGCCAGAGATTGAAGTTGTGGAAATACCGTCTCCCAGCCAGCTTCTGGACATCATCCTACAGCTGCCCCGGCAGGAATTTCACTTGCGCGTGAAAGCAGGGCCACCAGGCAGCAGCCACTACCACAAACAGCGCGTCTTCGGCAGCAAGCGGCGGCGGAGCTCAGCCACGGCAGCTTAGAGCCGCAGCCGAGGGCCCGCCCCGGGCGCGGCCTGCTTCTATACGGGGTTTCT
>CM053409.1:34548273-34654716 GCA_028644305.1 Xerus rutilus
TTAAATGATGAATTTGCAATGTAAGTGAAAGAAATGACTATATTTGTGGGGGAAGAATAGAAGTATTTTAGACTAGACAGAGAAGTGTGAAGGGAGGGAAAGGGGCATGGGAATAGGAATGATAGCAGAATAAATTGGACATTATTACCCTATGTACATATATGATTACATGACCTGTTTAACTCTACATTATGTACAACCAGACAAATGAGACGTTATACTCCATTTATTTATGATGTGTCAAAATGCACTCTACTTTCATGTATAACTAAATAGGACAAATTAAAAAAATTATAAGAGTGGAAATGCTTTATGTATTTAATAATGATGTACAAGTTTGCAAAAGATAACTCAGGAGATCTGGGTACCAGCTCTACTGTGACCAAATACAAGTGATTTCCATGTATTTCAAATGTTATAAATAGAGCACAGAGTCAGGACCTTGACATTTTGCATTACTAGTGCTTGTGTGCGTGCCATTAGACTAAGTAGTTTCACTGTTAACAAAACTAAGAATACTCTGTAGTCAAATAATACCTGAAGCAGTTTTGCAGCATAGTATGCACCAACATCACTTAGGACGTTGTATCTCACATCCAAACCTGAAAGGTACAGATGAAACTGTATATTCCTTATAAAGAACACTGAAGAGCAGGAGGTACTAGTTCTTAATCATACATACCATTAATATATGGATTGGTCTGTAAAATTTTGGAAAGAATCCAAAAATCTTCACCTGTTACCCTTTCTACTGGGATTAATCGATTGTTACCAGCAATATTTAAGGTGATTCCTTTTTCTGATCTGTTAAAATACAAAAAAAAAAAGGTGGAAAGATTTTAAAATACAAAGATAACAGATATTGGAACCATGTAGTAGACAGAATATATAGTAGATTATAAATATATAGTAGATTTATATATACCAGGTAACTGAAAACTACTGGATATTCTATAGTCTTTGCAAAGCACTGTAATGAATTCTATATGATTTCTCTCTTACACACACATACACAAAGTATCCACACTTCATATGTAACAACATTGAAAATGTTGGAGATTTGCCTAAATTCACCAGCTCACAGGAGTTAAAGGAAATCTGGAGCCCTGGCTTGAAGGTTCCTGGTCTAGTGCTTTTTCCAGTATCCTACACCATCTCTAAGATCTACTAACAGTGTCACTCACCTATTTATTCATCAGAATCAAAAAATTCATCTATTTTACCCAACTTTTTCATGACTACAAAATCATTGAGTAGCCCAGGACTTTCACACACATAAGAATTAGTGAAACTACTAATGTGGTCAAATACTTTTTTTCTTACCCATTTTTTAAAAAAAAATTTTTTTAGTTGTAGATGGACACAGTATCTTTATTTATGTTTATGTGGTGCTGAGGATCGAACCCAGTGCCTCATGTATGTGAGGCAAGTGCTCTACCACTGAGCCACAAGGCCCTCTTACCTGCTTTTAATATCTTCATCCACTTCTTGGAGTACATGCAATATATAAGGATTCATTTTCTTGGATTTTTTCAAACATAGATTACAATAATGTTCCTCAAGACCAGCAATAGATTCTGGAACTTTTGAAAAATAAATACATCCATCATCACAAGCAAATTATTTTGAAAGTTTTTTTTTCAATATACTTCTTTCAAAAGTGTGTATGTAAAAGAAAAGGAGAGAGAACTAAGGATAAAAGAGGAGAAGAGAAATAAAAGGAATGGGAAACAGAATAAAAATGCTGATATTCCTTATAAATATTACTTATTTCTATGAGGACCACTGATGCACCTGCCAAGGCTGGGCAGACACTGACTCAAGTCAGCACCCTAACTTGGAAATGACATAAAGGGAGAACTAACCTCTTTCCTATGATATCCAGAGAAAATGATATCCAGAGAAATTAAATATTTTATGTAAAGTCATGTAATAATAAGAATGCAAAATCAAACTGACTCCAAAGACTCTCCCCATTGTGCTACATGAGGTATAACTATAGATGAAGCAAGTGCAACAGATTACATACACACACAGTTTTTAAATAAAATTTGAAACTTTGAGCATAGTTTATCTCCTGTTTTTTTTTTAGTTAGCATTATATTGTAAGCAGTTTTCCCATGTCATTAGATACTCTGAAAAAATTTTAATTTCAGCATAGTATCTGTCATGTGAATGGGTGTACATAACTAAACCCTATTTTAGGAAATAATCACCTATTTTAGGAAATTTTCATGTATTTAAATAATATTGTAGCATAATATTTCTAAAACTGTTTTTGGTACATTAATATTTTGTTTGGATTTGCAACTTGGAATATTAATGTTCTACAAGACCATCAAATTGAGCAAAGCTACACAACACTATCTACAACACTTCGCAGGGCATTTAAGACACTCAAGTGAACAAAAATTCTTAAAATTGTTGAGTTGGGAGGGGAGAGAGGATAAGACTGCTACATTTGTATGAGTTATGGGACCATGGCTCATTGGGAATGCAATCTAGAAAACGCTGCTTTTGCATCCTGGCCAAGAAATTAAGTACAACAGATTCCAAACAGGAGTTGGAGCTGGACTTCCACTGGGCTTCTTATCTCGGTGCTAGCTACCACCTTCCTTGGTATTAAAAAGAGGCTGGATCTCTGAGTTTCAGTGCTGGCTGCACCATGATCCAGGATACCAGAAATTTATCAGATTAGGAATGGTTTTTGTAAAGGTATAAAGGAATCTTTGATTATAGCCTAAATATAGTTTAAGAAAGTTACAAGAATATTCTTATTTAATTAGCTAGCCATATTTTAAAGCTTTGCTATATTTTCCTGTTACTCTTTTGATTTAAAATTCACCTGTGTTTTATATATGGGGATTTTATGGTGTCAATAATTGGCTTCCTAAACTATGTTCTTATTAGGAGAAAAATGTCAAATCAGTCTTCAAATTGTACAGCAAATTGTAAAGCCAAAACTTGGAAACAATAGCTACACGGGAAAATGTCAAGAATCTAACCCAAATTTCGTTTTTTATCCACACATTTAACAATTTCTAGAGAAGAGGCCTACTTATTTTGGAGCTCCCTCCAGATGATCTTTTATGCCAGAACAGCCACGTACTGGAAAATCCAAGAGTTGAGTCAGATTTGGTCGCCCTATCCATAATCTGCAGTGTGTAACTTTTAAGCAAATTACTTAAATTCTCAGAGCTTAAATTTCTTTTTATGCTAAAGGAAGAGCATAACAATGCTATCTCCCGGGTGCAATGAGGATTAAGGCTCTTTATCCACCTCGTTCCACATCCATCAACACACACTTTAAAACAAGCCCAGTGACTGGAGAGGCCCAGGCAGGAAGATCGCCAAGTTTGAGCCAGACCTCTGCAACTTAGCGAGAACCTGTCTCAGAATGAAAAATAAAAGGGGCTGGGGATGTAGCTCAGTGATACAGCATTCCTGGGTTCAGTCTCTAGTATCAAATAAATAAAACAAATGAGAATCAAAGTTTGAAATAGGGGACAGGTGTTATCCAGGCTAAGCTTTATTTGTTAAACGAAGGAAGTCCAAAAGTGCAAAGTCAGAACGGTTTCTGGATTCCTCTTGCTCGTCTGGGGTCTGATTATTGCGGCGGTGAGCCCCCAGACACACCTTCCTCCAGACCCTGAGAGCGACAAAGCGACTGGCACACCTTCGCCCTCTCACACACAGGGCACACCCGCACGGCGGTCTGGGCTTCTCTCCTGCCTGCGTTTGGAGGCTCCGCAAAGTCTGGTCCAGAGCTGGGGTCCCCAGAGGGCATCCTCCAGCCGTGCCACCTCGGGCAGGCAGCTTGCTTGAGGAATCAACCGGTGCAACCCCGCCGGCCCTCGCGCGTCGCGTCCGGGCCAGGCGGGAGCACAACGGCACCCTCCTTCTTACCGTTCCTGCTCGCGGTGGCCGAGTCTGGGTTGGGGTCAGGAGTGAGGGTAGGAGTTGGGGTATCTATGGTCTCCGCAGCCTCGGCCACTTTCTCCTGCAGGCTGTCGGACATCCTGCTTTCAGCTAAAGGCGGCGGTGACGGCGACGCTGCCATGGCAACTGCGTGCCGCACGGCGCCGCGGCCTGCCCCGGCCCGCCCCCGGCCCGCCAGCGGCCCCTCAGGGAAGGGAATGGGGCGGAGCCACGGCGCAGGCCCAGAGCGCGGGGTCCAGCGCGCGGTGCCCTTTTGGTACCGCGCTCTTCGTCTGCTGGGCACGCGATGAAGCAGATTCTGAGGCTCCTCAGCTACCGCGCGGGGCTGAAAGGCACACTGAAGGAGGGCGCCCCGGCTCCTCTGCAGAGAGGAGTTCCTGGGATTTGGAGGACGGATGCAGGGGTAGGGGCCGGGGCTAGAGAGACGATTATGACACAGCGGTCACCCCCAAAGGGTGCACAGGTCTGCTGGGGCCAAGCTCTGGAAACCGATGGTAGCACCAGCACGCGTGAAGGACGTGACGCTATGGGAACATAAAGGGTTTTGTGGAGGGGCGGGACTTTATCAAAGAGGACTTTCTGGAGGAAGTGACTACTGAACTAGTCAGAGATAACCTGTCAGAGGGCACTGCTTAGTGTGTGCTGCAGAGGCGCAGGTACTTTGAATGTACCGGGACCAGTACAAGGAATTGAGAGAAAGGGGTATCTTCTGAGGAGCACAACTGTGATGGAGCAGGAACATCAACAGTTAAAGGACAGGGTCCCCGGAGCCCTCAGACGGCAAGAGACTGACTGATGGAGGATGTATTTGACTGGACCTAGACGGGAAACCCTGTCACAAGCAGATCCAGCAACCCAAGAGAGACTTTGGCTAAGGTGGGAGTCTTACCGCTCCAGTGTCACTGAATGTGGCAAGAGGGGACAGAACCCAGGGATATTACAAAGTAGTACGGTCAGGATGTGGTGCTTTTGTGAGTGTGGAAGGGAAACAAGGTAGGAAAAGGGCATGATCTTCTGTTTGGGAGTTGCCATAGACCGAAGCAAAGGCGATGGAGGGAACTTGTAGAGGACTCCGGAGCGATTAGAGACTCCTTGTAGGTGAGAAAGTGGAGGAAAATGCGAAAGGTGAAAACAGGCCGCTTCTATGAACACAATTAAGTGTAGAATGCTTGGCTAGTACATGCGAGAACCTGGGTTCAATTCCCAGAAACACACTACCCTATTGGGCAAATTCCCAAGCCAGCGCCCCATCTCGTGAAATTGTGCTCGACTTTGATTGCCTATACGTTTTAGAGTATCACCTGATACTTTCTTCAGATGAAACATGATGATTATAGCAAGCAATGTGCTATTGCTATGTATACTATGCTATGCTATGTGCTCCCAACAAAGAGGCAGCTTGGAATTCTAAAGCAAGAGTGAGTCCAGGTTCCATTCCCCATGTGCCTTTTCCGATCCCTCACTTACAGTATTTAGAATTAAGAAGGTGAGGGAAAGTGAAGAGAGGATGAGGATGCTGCTCCAAAGGAAGGAGAGGATGCTCTTCCAAGGAAACAAGAAGTGTAAACTCACACTTTAGTTCTAGAGAGTGAGTAATAAACAGAATAGAAAAGGAGCTGCCTTAAACCAAGCAGCAGCTATAGCACTATTATTCCTCTC
Source organism: Xerus rutilus (assembly GCA_028644305.1). Taxonomy (NCBI): domain Eukaryota; kingdom Metazoa; phylum Chordata; class Mammalia; order Rodentia; family Sciuridae; genus Xerus; species Xerus rutilus. Next base: position 34,553,872 of record CM053409.1, read on the forward strand.
AGCCTCAGCAAAACAAGCAGAAACAATGACAAAAGTATTTACACAGAACTACAGTGATGTCAAATGCATACCAAATAGGATGGTCAAAAGGACACTGACCACATCTGCAAAAAGTTTTCCTCAATACATTTTTCCTTACTAGTGATTCCTAGGTCGAGGGAGGAGGTAGTCAAAAAAGTTCCCTCCCCTTAAGAATCATGGATGGGAGAAGATGTTATTGAACTGACTTAAAGAAAACTTGGGTGGGTTTGCTGAATGCTTAGATTCAGGATTCCAGAGTGGAGATATAGTTTGATGCTGAACTTTCTAGAAATCAGAACGAAAGATAAGGTATGTTCCAATAAAGGGCAGCATTTACATTTTTCTAGCTTCTTATCCTGGGAAAATTCAGTAGGTATTTTTAAAGTTTAGCAAGCAATGCCTTTGACAATTACTTGGTAGATGATCCATAAATATATGATTGCTTCTTTTGCTGTAACTCAATGTAACAATCCAACATCATCGCATTCAATCATAATTTAAAGATGTAATTTCTCCAGGAACCCCAGATAATGCTGATACAGAGAAAAGGCTTGCTGCCCAATGCACATAGAAGCCAATACTATGGCACCTGTTTTTGCAAAAAGAAAGGGTTTTATTGTCAAGAAGACAGGAGGCATGCTCAAATCTGTCTCCTCTCTGGGCTATAGCAGAGGAATTTAAGCAGCCTGGGATAAAGAACTGTGCCCAGTAAAAGGGACCAGTTGGAATTGTGGATACTTTACAACTAGGAAGTTTCCAGTCTTCCTCTTGTTCTGGTCCACCCTGCAACTCTAGCTGGTACCACTCCTTCCTAGGTCTGCAAGGTCATGTTCTGGTTATTTGTGTTCCACTCAATGAAGACTTTTGGTATTGCTAAGCTCTCAAAGTCATTTTAGGTCAAGTTGTAGGGTTCTGCACCTGTGTTTTGAAAAACAGCTTGGACAGTTTTTAGAAATGGGGAATTGGCCATTTTATGGACTAGTTTCAATAGGGTCCATCTAGGTATGTTTTCTTATAATTTGGAGATAGAACTCAAAGGATCCAGGGGAATTCATACTTTACATATCCATCAGCTATTTTTTCTACCAGATGGCTCAACTGTGCTGCTATCAAGTGCTGGAACAGGGTAAATTTCTGGTTGAAATTTCTGACATTGAATTTTCTGAGGGGTATTTGAAGTGCTGGCTTCTGGTGTTGTTCAGGCACACATGTCATTTGTAAATTGAATATGCAGATGGCAGAATTAGTGTTTTGTTACTTAAAAATGTTTTGGCCCATGGATAAGAGTGAGTCATATGAAAATTCTACATTCTTATTTTCTGATGAGATAGGAAATATGATAGTGAAATACAGCCCAATACATTCTTGTTCATTATGAAAAGTAAGTTTGAAATAACAAATTCCTTTTTTTTTTTTGGTACCAAGGATTAAATTCAGGGGCACTTGACCACTGAGCCACATCCTCATCCCTATTTTTTGTGTTTTATGTAGAGACAGGGTCTCACTGAGTTGCTTAGTGACTCACCTTTGCTGAGGCTGGCTTTGAACTCGCGATTCTCCTGTCTCAGCCTCCCAAAGTTCTGGGATTACGGGCCGTGTGGATTACGGGCCGTGTGGATTACGGGCATGTGCCACTGCACCCGGCTAACAAATTCTTTAAAAATAAATAATTAAGAGTTTGCCTGTGAATTGCCAAGAGAGATGGTGTGGGTAGGGGAATGAAGAGTAGAAACATTCTCAAAAATGAGTAAAATGCCATTTTTAAGTTTATGTAAAGGAAATAAATCCCGAGAAGATGTTTAGATTAATGATTTAGAGTCATAGTGATGGGGGCACACTGCTCTGCCCAAAGGCTGACAATTCTGGCAGAGAGTTATTCTGCTAAGGACTTTTTCATGTTTAGGTAATGATCAGAGAATTTTTTTTTTTGTACCAGAGATTGAACCTAGGGGCACTTAACCACTGAGCCACATCCACAGTCCTTTTTATATTTTATTTTGAGACAGAGTCTCACTAAGCTACTTAAGGCCTTGAAAAATTGCTGAGGCTGGCTTTAAACTTGCAATCCTCCTGCTTCAGCCTCCTGAGCTACTGGGATTACAGATATGTGCCACCGATCCCGGTTTGATCAGAGCTTTTCAAAAGGATGGAGTTATTGGATCCCAGCTTAACAGAACTCTGGGAATATTTTAAAGCTCATTATAAGATTTTTTTTCTCCTACCATTTTTTTCCTAAGCATAAAACATATCAAGGATCTAAAAATTCCAGACTCTACTTTTATGATTGGCTGAAACTTTGAGATTCTCTTCACCTACTGTTAAAAATCTAACTTGCTTATAACAAGTTGTTCACTTCAGCTTACATGGAACTTCATCTCAAGGGATTTTATAGTTTCCCAAAAGTTTGTTTTAATCAAAGAAAAGGGTAGTGTTACTGTAAAGTAGACAAGACTTTACCCTACTAAGACCCCTGCCTGAACCTGAAAATTAATTTGACATAAAATAGGTAAGCAGGAGAAAAATCATACAAACAATATAAATTTGATAAGATATGAGAGCCTTTGTAAGAAGTGGCAAGATCTACATACTTTTAGATTATGTTGAACAAAGAGAGGCATTTCTGGAAAAGTAAATTATGTGGGGGCGACTGAAGGAAGATCAGATTTTTTTTTTTTTTTTTGGTATCAGGGATTGAATCCAGGGGTGCTTAACCACTGAGTCACATCCCCAGACCTTTTTATTTATTAATTTTTTATTTTGAGATATGGTCTCACAAGTTGCTTAGGGCTTCACTAAATTGTTGAGACTGGCCTTGACTTTGTGATCCTCCTGCCTCAGCCTTCCAAGTTGCTGGCATTACAGGCGTGTGCCACCAAACCCATGGTGAATGCCTGGCTAGGAATTGTTTTTAACAAGGTCTGTTTTGTACAGAATTTTCTCAGCTATGACTCCCATTGAAGAATGTTACCTTGCTCCTGGTCTAGGGAGGCCATCTTTCACAGGAAAGTTTTTCTCTCTTGCTTTCTGAGAAAAATCAGGAAGATTTTCCCACATAAAATGCTTGTCGACTTATTCTAAAAAGGGAAAAAATGCTGAGATTTTGATTGGTATTCCATTGAAATGAGATTAAATTGGTGGATCATTGACATTTTAACATCATTGCATATTCTAATCCACAGAGATCCTTTGTATCTCCATTTATTTAGGTTTTTAATTTCTGGTTTATAGCTTTGGTTCAAGTCACTGTAATGTTAAAATTTTACTTAGGGTTTTAAGCCCACCCCTCCAGCCAGACTTAGGGATCTAAAACATGAAGTCTACGAGATCTGGGTTTTTGTTTTTTTTTTTTTGTACCAGGAATTGAACTCAGGGGCACTTGACCACTGAGCCACATCCCCAGCCCTATTTTGTATTTTATTTAGATTCAGGGTCTCACTGAGTTGCTTAGTGCCTCACAGTTGCTGAGGCTGGCTTTGAACTCAAAATCCCCCTGTCTCAGCCTCCCTAGCCCCTGGAATTACAGGCGTGTGCCACCGTGCCCAGCTCTCTCTGCTTTTTAATGCAGCCTGCGACTTTCCCTATAGCCATTTAGTCAGTCAAAGTGGAATGGAGGCAACCCACTTGGTGGGGGAGAACTGATTCTACACCTGAGACCATTCCAGATTCTAATCTCCTATGTCAACCCACACCGAGCTGGTAAAAGGGCTAGCTCTCCTGGTCCCAGAAGTTCTTCTCTGCCTACCAGCCCCAAATGTGAAACATACCAGGCATGAAAGGGCCCAATCACTGGCCTCTACTTACATAGAAACAGCTGGTCCATGTCTAGAATTTCATTCTTTTTTTTTAAAAAAATACTTATTTTTTAGTTGTAGGTGGACAGAATATCTTTATTTGTTTATTTTTATGTGGTGCTGAGGATCGAACCCAGTGCCTCACGCGTGCTAGGCGAGCACGCTACCACTGCGCCATAATCCCAGCCCCCTAGAATTTCATTCTTTTAGCTGTCTTCAGCTTACAACTCCCTAGTGGCTTTAAGGAAAATGATAACGTTTTAAAATATGATACTGTTTCTATTTTTTTTCTCAGTGTTATGGCAAAACAATGATATTTTGGAACGGTCCCCCTAATTGAACATCTTGGACCCTGACCAGACCTAACAACTTTTATATCCTATCTGTAAACAGAATCAAAATAAGCATTTTTAGAAACTGATATTAGACTCTTTTTTTTTTTTCCATTTTTTTCCCCCATGTGAGTCAGCCTGTTAGGAGAAAGAGGAGCCTATACTTTAATTCTTATCCTAACATGAAACACAAAAGCCCAAATTTTAGGTTGCACAACAATTTAAAGCACTAAATTTAATCAGACCTTAATTGTTTTCTTTCTTAGGGATAGCAAATCTGTTGACTGGGGATTTCGGTTCTTTCTTTCTTTTTACAGCATTTTGGATTTTGAATATTTGAACTTTCCTCCAAAATAATGTCAAAGGACTTACTCAAATTACAAGAACGTTCACCTAAAGTTCTTCTGAGAAATGACCCACCACAGGTCACAGACAGGACATTCTTCATTGATGCTTCTAATCAAAACCTGACTGCCATTCCACTGGAGATCTTGGCATTAAAGGAATTAGAAGAAGTGCATTTGGAGAATAACCAGATTGAAGCAATTCCTCAGGACATTCAGCAATTAAAGAATATCAGGATCCTCTACCTGCACAAGAACAAACTGCAGAACCTGTGCCTGGAGCTGGGGACGCTGAGCAACCTGGAGGGCCTGGACGTGAGTTACAATCCTCTCCTCTCCTCTTCCTTCATGGTCATCAGCTGCCTCCGCGCGCTGCGGGAGCTGCGGCTCTACCAGACTAACCTGGAGGAGATTCCCATCTTGATCTGCAAAAGCCTTCGCCATCTCGAACTGCTTGGACTGGCTGACAACCACCTGGAATCTCTACCGAAGGAAATAGTGAACCAGACCAAACTGAGGGAAATTTACCTGAATAAAAATCAGTTCAAGGAGTTCCCGCAGGAGCTCTGTGTCCTCTACAACCTGGAGATTATTGACCTGGATGAGAACAAACTAAATGCCATCCCAAAAGAAATCGGGAATCTGACGAGGCTGCAGAAGTTCTATGTGGCTTATAACAACATAACCTTTTTGCCCGAGTCTCTGGGCCATTGTAGGAAAATATCAGTGATGGATTTATCGCACAACCTCCTCCATTCTATCCCGCATACCTTTAGTGAGCTAACGCAGATGACGGAAATGGGGCTGAGCGGGAACCACCTGGAAAAGGTGCCTCAGCTTCTTTGCAGGTGGACCTCGCTGCACCTGCTCTACTTGCGCGACACCGGCCTGTGGGCGCTGAGGCGCTCCTTTAAGCGGCTGGTCAACTTGCGCTTCCTGGATCTCAGCCAGAACCACCTGGACCACTTCCCAAAGCTGATCTGTACGCTGAAGAACCTGGAAATCCTGGCGATGGATGATAATCAAATAGGGCAGGTACTGATTCCCTTCCTGGCTGTCACTATCCTCTTCTTCAGGGCTCTTCCCCACTTAAGTTGGTGTGTTCTGTGTGTAAACAACAAATTTGAACTGACTTTATGGGTGAAAATTCAGTGTTACCAAATGTATCCCAGAGGGAGTACTTTGTATTGTTTTCCTCTAAATAGCAATGCCAATCATAAACAGCAGCTAGTATTTAATTAGAACCTGTATGTTCCCGTCACCAAGCTAAGTATTTTACACCTATTGTTTTATTTAATCCTCACAATGACTTTTTGTCTTCAGTGGTACAGGAAGAAAATGACAGGCAGGGAACTGAACTTGCCCAAGGCCACAGGGACCTGTAAGTGATAGAGCCAGGAACTCAACCCAGAGCTGCTGCCTCCAGGGTCTATAACAAAGACCACTTCCTGACAGGCTTTCCTTAAACAGCAGGCTTTTCTTATACATTTAGACTTAAACGTTCCCACTCACAGGAAACTGCACAAATTTGTTCCTAATCTCACAGGTGTGCAGGCTGGCGTGTTCAAATTGGTCATTATCGCATTGTTGATAATCATAAAGTATGGGAGACAATCTGAATGTCAGTAGGAGATGGGCAAATCACCTGTGGCACATTCATAACATAGAGTACTGTACAGTAATCTAAAGACTGGAGCTAAAAATACCAAGGTGGATAGATCTCAAATTTTCACATTAACTAAAAAGCCACAAAATTGTGGAACTTTATTATACCATTTGTACATTATTAAATCACACAAAATTTCACATATATGCATCCATATATATGTATGTGTACACATATACTTTCATACAACATATATTTTATGGATATTTATATACACAATAAAAGTATATAAATTGAAAGAAAAATCACTAAATTGTTGATGGTAGCTGCCTGTAGGAAAAGAAAAGAAAGTCAACAAAATAGGGAAGGGATCATAAGGAAACTCAACATTAATATTAGAATTTCATTGTATTTATTAAAATATTTGTGCAGTGGGCATGCATGTGTTTGTGTCTTTATTATTTCTCAACATTGGAAAATTAAAAAGAATAGAATTGCTATTCCAAGCAAAAGACAACTCTAGAGGGAGAAAAGGGAGATTCTGGAAATCAGAATCTGGAATCAAATAATTGTTCTGATTTTCCTGGCCATGGACACCAGTCTCATATATTCACCATAAGTTATAAAAATCCTGGGCCTTATGGATTTATATTTTAAATATCTTTAACTTGCCATTTCTAGAACTGTTTCCTAATTGCTATGGGGCTTTAAAACTACATTTTGAGTATAACTTGAAGTTTACCAAGAGAACCTAGGACTTAATCTCTACTAAGGTAGCATCCCACCTTGGAGAATTTTTAAGTTTCTGTGACACATGACAGCCAATTCCTCCCACTATGCAACCACTTATATAAGAAATTCTTTTTAGTGAACAAGTCTTTCATTCTAGAGGTGAAGTGAAAGGACTCAAAGGATAACACATTGACTTAATTCCTACTCAGTCATGAAGGATACCTAATCCTTTCTTGAGAAATTTTAAGAGGTCAGAGTCACACACAGACGGCTTGTTGACAAAGATAAGCCTTATTCGATACCAAGAGTTACCACAAATCAAACTGTACTACAATGTAGACATGATAAGTATTCTTATATTGAACATGAAAATCTCTATGTACCATTGCTTTTATCCTTCATTATTCTGATGGCACGCTTTGTGCTTGTGTCCCTCCTACTAGATTTCCTCTTAGGCTAATTCCTAACCTCCAGTGCATTTCTCTCCATAATGACACATGGCCTTCAAATCAGCTTCTTATCTCTCCCACCCCAAAATCTCAGCTGATGGTTTTCTTCTGGCTCTCGAAGCCTGACCAATAGCTTCTGTTTGCCTCAGTGGATACAAAAATAGCTGATGTTTAATGTATACCTAGATGGATTTAATTTGTACAGTACATTTCTACTAAAGGAGAGAATCAAAACAATATATTCAACATCAGAATGGCATAGCTCAATTATAGTGTATGCAATCATTCCCCTCCATTGATGCTCTGTAGATTTGCTCTACATCTAGATTTATTTCAATTATACTTTTTTTGGGGGGGGGAGGACTAGGGATTGAACTCAAGGGTACTCGACCACTGAGCCACATCCCTAGCCCTATTTTGTGTTTTACGTAGAGAAAGGGTTTCACTGAATTGCTTAGTGCCTTGCCGTTGCTGAGGTTGGCTTTGAACTCGCAATTCTCCTGTCTCAGCCTCCCAAAGTGCTGGGATTAGTAGTGTGAGCCACCGCCCCCAGCTTCAATTATACTTTAATGTGACTATGAAGAATCTAAATATTGGATCCGGAAAAATAAATCTCTGTATATTCAATATGCTTTGAAAAAGAAAAGCTAAACCTGTGAGTTAAGTAAATAGCAATAACAGTAAAATCACTAGGTTAAAATGAAGTGATTAAAAATCTTTTCCCATTGTTTTGGATTGCACTGAACACAGGTGCTTTCTTCTTTTCCGCCTCTTCCTCCTTCTTGTCCTCCTCCTCCTCCTCCTCCTTCTTTTTGGTACTGGGGGTTGAACCCAGAGATGTTTCACCACTTAGCTACATCCCCAGTCCTTTTTATTTATTATTTATTTATGTGTAATTCTTATTTCAGGGTCTTGCTAAGTTGCTGAGGCTGGTCAGGAACTTGCTATCTTTCTGCTTTAGCCTCCTGGGTTGCTGGGATTCTGACATGTGCTACCTCCTGCCCAGCATGCAAGTACTTTGTATGAAAGGAAACTAAGTGTCTGAAGAAGAATAATTAAATAACCAGGGAGAAGACTTTAAACATCAATTTCTCTGAAGATTGACTTATCTGATATTTTAAAGTAAATTAATAGCTGTGCATGGTGGCCCTTGCCTGTAATCCCAGTGGCTCGGGAGGCTGATGTAGGAGGATGACGTGATTGAGGCCAGCCTCAGCAAGTTACCAAGGTCCTAAGGAACTTAGCAAGACCCTGTCTCAAAATTTAAAAATTAAAAAAATAGTCCTGGCAATGTGGTTCAGTGATTAAATGCCCTTGGGTTCCATCCTGGTGGTGGTAATAATAATAATAATAATAATAATAATAAAAACATTTAAAAAAGTAAATAAATAAAACTGAAAAAATAATAGTATTAAAAAAACATTAATAGTATTCTTGGGAAAATAAGACCATATCTTATGCACACACAAAAGAAAAATGTCTTCTGGAAGACTCGAGGTATATAAAACTTTTGTAGATAAGTTGTTCACCCGGTGGGCTTCTTTTGTTTCCTCAGCTGTGAGTGACCTGTTCACCAATGATCTGTCTCTTCCACCTAGCTGTCCAGGTGCGAGGGAAAGGGAACCGGAGCTGAGCTGAGGTCAGACAAGATGGAAAGCAGGGTGGCAGAACAGGGAATGGGTGGGAAGAATGCCCAAGGGTAATGCAGGGAACTAGGAGGGAGGATTTCCTGGTCAGGAATCAAACCAAATAAAGAAATGTATGTGAAGCGAATGAGATACACAGCTGGGCTTTTTCTTTCTACAAGAAAATCAGTAACACAATCCATAGGGTGACTATGTCAAATATATTATGAGATTTTTTCCATGAGGTTCAACAGAGCCAGAAAGAGACCAGTTGGTGAACATGATAGCGATCCACGTTAAGATTTTTTTTTTTTTGGAACCGGAGGTTGAACTCAGAGGTACTCGACCACTGAGCCACATCCCCAGCCCTATTTTGTGTTTTATGTAGAGACAGGGTCTCACTGAGTTGCTTAGCGCCTCACCATTGCTGAGGCTGGCTTTGAACTCGCAATTCTCCTGTCTCAGCCTCCCAAAGTGCTGGGATTACAGGCGTGCGCCACTGCACTCGGCTGCAGATTATGATTTGATGAAAGAAGAGAATCTGATGCGTAGAGGTATTTGCTGAAGGTAATGAGCTTTTCTTTCCAGGAGGTGATTAGTAACTCAGGCTGGGTGGCTAGTTATGGAACATATGCAACCCCTGTATTACAGTGCTGGCACAGAGAACCTCCCCACAGGCTTCGAACCCTGAAAGTTTGGCCATTGTATGATGTCCCTGCCCCATTACCCATATGGGGCACATAAACTTTGGTATTCACTGGAAGGCAGAATGTGACAAGAGAAGGTCTTCACCAAATGCTTCAATTGGAAATGGTATGAACACATGTTTACTTCCAACTGAGATTTCAACTGAGGTTTCAGAATTGTTCATTTAAAGCCGTTAGGGCCAGATGTGGTGGCACATGCCTGTAAACCCAGTGACTCAGGAGGCTGAGGCAGGAGGCTCACAAGTTGGAGGCCAGCCTTAGCAACTTAGCAAGACCCTGTCTCAAAACAAAACAAAACAATAAATAAAAAGGATGGGGAGATAGCTCAGTGAAAAAGCACCCATGGGTTCAATCCTTGGTACCACAATAAATAAAGTCTTTACAGTGAAGGATGAGTCACATTAAAAAATTTATCAGTTCCATAACTGAATTTATTAAGAATTAATTAGCAGCAGGGCGCGGTGGTGCAAGCCTGTAATCCCAGCACTTTGGGAGGCTGAGACAGGAGAATCGCGAGTTCAAAGCTAGCCTCAGCAATGGTGAGGCGTGAAGCAACTTAGTCTCTACATAAAACCCTGTCTCTACATAAAACGCAAAATAGGGCTGGGGATGTGGCTCAGTGGTTGAGTGCCCGTGAGTTCCATCTCCAATACCAAAAAAAAAAGAATTAATTATCATTGCAATATCATACAACTATAATATTTTTTCTTTTAAAGGGGTCAGGCATTTACCATACTACAGTTTATAAATTTGCAATAAAGCAGGTTATAATCACCTCCAATTTAAAGTAGTGCCTAAAAGTGAAAAGCAGAAAGGTGGCAGGAAAAAAGGTGAAATTCCAGACTTACGATCTACAAGTAAATATACTATGTGTGCAAACTCTTCATCAGTAGGAGATGCTGACTTGCTCTACTTTTTGTTTAGCAATCTGCCTCAAAACCAGAAGTCCCATTTATTTTCTGACTGTTAATAATAATATTTATTTTAAACTTATCTCTTTGGAATACTTTTAGTTGCCTTCGGAGTTGGGCTTACTTTCAAAACTGAAGATACTTGGACTATCAGGAAATGAGTTCTCTTCCTTCCCAGAGGAAATCTTTTCTTTAGTGTCTCTAGAGAAATTATATATGGGGCAAGACCAGGGATCCAAGCTTACCCAAGTGCCAGAACACATTGGGAAATTGCAGGTAAGCTTCCCCAAATGAAGAGAGAGGCACAGGCCACTTACCTCTAAATAAGGGGCCTAAGAAAACACGAGGTGCCCCATAAGCTGGGTATGGGATCATCCATACTAGATTTTCAGTTCCAAACAAGCAGTCATTTTACACCTTGAGGTTTTCACTGTCATTGAACAACCCATACAACACGATGATCGCTGCTGGATATGTCATACCATCCTTCTTTCCATTGTGGGTTTGGTCACATTCCATTTGTAGAAATTGAGTCATACCTCTTTCAAATTAATCTGCATGTTGGTAAGTAGCCCCCTGACAACTGTACTATTTTCAAGCTCAAGTACCATACTAATGGCACAACCAGAGGTACAATTTGCATTCTGGTACAAAGGATTCCCTCCAAGAGGCAGTGTGAGTTCCCTCCCTGCTTGCAGATGAGCAAATTGTGTTGCACTGGGTTCATGCTTTTGATGGGTCCATAGTACTGTGCTGAATCCTACCAAAGTAACAAGATAACTTCATTACAAGGAGGCTTACTGCCCTCTCTTTATATATTTATCCTTTAAAGGATTATTTTTTCCCATGTTTCTGTACTGCATTCTTTTTTCTTTTTTTGTACCAAGGATTGAACTCAGGGGCACTGAGCCACATCCCCAGCCCTATTTTGCGTTTTATGTAGAGACAGGGTCTCACTGAGTCCTTAGCACCTCGCCGTTGCTGAGGCTGGCTTTGAACTCGCGATTCTCCTGTCTCAGCCTCCCACAGTGCCGGGATTACAGGCGTGCACCACTGCATCTGGCCCTGTTACTGCATTCTTAATAATAATAAAGTAGGTAGCTTGGTGCAGTGGCACATGCCTGTAATCCAAGTGATTTGAGAGGCTGAGTCAGGAGGATTGCAAGTTTGAGGCCAGTCTCAGCAATTTATTTTTTGACAGTGAGATCCTGCCTCAAAAAAAAAAAAAAAAAAGGGCTAGGGATGTAGCTCAGTGGTAAAGCAACTATGGGTTCAATCCCTAGTATAGATAGATAGACAGACAGATAGATACATAGATAGATGGGCTATCACATAACCTCCAGTCATGAAACTGAGCAACATGGCATGTATAACAGGTAATCCTCACTATGACATAGAAGTCCTGTTTCTAATTCCCATTCCCCTAACCTGTGTTCATAGAACAACTTTTGTCTTCTAACTCCTTGTACATGTTATACTGCAATCAGAGGGTGAAATGTAAACACTAATTTTTTACCCAGTAAAGTTGAAAAGGGTTATTGAACCCAAACCCATTATCAGTGCATTTCATCTACTTCTACTTAGACAATGTTGGGTTGATAATTGAAGCAATTATAATTCTGTTATAACTGCTGCAGATAACTAGTTATTGAAAGGAAGCAAATGATAAATTAAATTGTCCACATTATTTTTCCATCAAGTTCTAGTAAGACAAATTTTCCATATTTTCTTTTCCATGCATACATGGAAACTAAATTTTTATTAAAAACTAATTTTAATTCTTTGTCCTTCAAATTTGTTTTTCTTTTTATCCCAATGCATGATTTTCCATTGAGAGTTCATGGGCACTCATAGGTGATTTTTGGTTATTATAATTCATTTTTCAAGATAAGGATTATTATGGTATACTATCATGCTATTTCAGAGTCTTAAAGAACTGTATGTAGAGAACAATTATCTGGAGTTCCTGCCAGTATCCTTGGGGACAATGCCTAACCTGGAAGTTCTTGATTGCCGCCACAATTTGCTTAAGCAACTCCCAGATGCCATTTGCCAAGCACAAGGTGAGGAAATGTAGTAGACCGACATCTAGGAGAGTCTGAGGTCAGCATTCCCATGATGAATATCTTCCTTGCCTTACTGAAGATCCATCATGGTGCTTGGAGAGCTGAGCCCTGTCCCATTACCTCCTTGCAGGGCTCACTAGTGAATGACATGGGAGAGGCCAGGTGCCCTGATTCATGAAGTTAAGAGTCTTGCATAGGTAGGTTGTAATTTGAGTTGGAAAGAAAAATTAATAGCAACTGTTAAAAATTAGCATACATATACCTACTATCAGCAATAGTTTACTGAATACATACTATATGTCAGAATTTGGAGTTGGGATCCTGCAATAAATTTTTAATAGGACACCAAGTCACCTGAATAAAAGGAAAAGAATTGGCCCAAAATGGTGAAATCAAGAAGGAGACTTTTTCAACTATATGATTGACTTGGAAAATCACATATTGAGTGTTTAAGATTCATACTTAAGCACCTAAACAAACCAGGCATGGTCATGCACAGCTGTAATCCCAGCCACTCCTGAAAGCCTGAGGTAGGAGAATCACAAGTTCAAGGCCGACCTCAGCAACTTAGTGTGATCCTCTCTCAAAAATAAAATATAAGCCGGGCACGGTGGCTCAAGCCTGTAATCCCAGCACTTAGGGAGGCTGAGACAGGAGAATCGCGAGTTCAAAGCCAGCCTCAGCAACGGCGAGGCACTAAGCAACTCAGTGAGACCCTGTCTCTACATAAAACACAAAATAGGGCTGGGGATGTGGCTCAGTGGTCGAGTGCCCCTGAGTTCAATCCCCAGTACCAAAATAAAATAAAATAAAATAAAATATAGATTCAGACCATACGTTTGCCATTTTGATGAAGTTTTTTATGCACGTGCCTAGATATTTTCTGTACCAAAACAAAACAAAACAAAAATAAAAAACCAAAAACACAAAAAACAAAACCCAAGAACAAAAACAAAAAAATACCCAAACATTTTGCACTGGGCTAAATTATTCTTTATCTGCACATCCATCCATCCATTGAACCATTCATCTGTCTACCTATCCTTTCATCCATCCATCTACTTAACAAGCTTTTGCTGAGCACCTACTGGAGCCAGATGAAGGGTTTTTGCCGTCCTGTGATGAATCTCCAGGTTTACTGACATGTTTTCAAACTGTGGCTATTCAGTGAAAGGAGGTGAAGCAATATGAGAGTTGAAGTTGGCACCTACATACAAGACATTCAAAAATTGAGGTCAGGTCCTTTCCTTAGAAATGCTCCTGAGAATAAATTTTTGTCCTGTCCTTGGTCCCTGGAGGAGTGAAAAGTTTTCAGTGTTCACTCTCTTTCTGCAACTGGTATTTATTTACACTAGCCTAAATACTTCCTGTTGTTATGAAGAAGAGAACTTGGTTTGCCTTATTAAATCAGATGCCTCTTGTATGTGGCAGGACACATGTTTCAAAGTAACTGGACTAACAAATGCATATTTTAATTTTGGCTGATTTTTATTACACATACGATTTGGATTATGTTTCTCAAACATACAGTCTCAGGACAAAATTTCCTGTATTTATCTTCTGTTATGGTGAATCAAGTAGAGAAAAGTAGCTGAGTTTGTAAGCCATTTATCATGGAGTATGATATAAAAAAATCTTTCTCTCCTCCCTCCTTAATACTGAGTAGTATCAAACTTTTCATCTCTGCCTATAGGATCAATGAAACACTGCATTTTGGTGTTTAATTTACATTTTTTTCCATTGGGTGATGTTGAGTATCTTTCCTAGGTTTACTAGTCACTTTTATTTCTCTTTCAGTGAACAGTTTAAGATAGTTCCTTGAAAAATATAGATTCAGACCATTATAGTATGTTATCATTTTGATAAAGTTTTATGTGCACGTATCTATAGACCTGCATGTGCCTAGATATTTTCTGTAAGGACTTACAGAAATGTGATAATAGGGGTTCCTTGTGACAGTGAAGATGTGACAGGGTTGGTAGGAAAGGGAGAATCATTTTTATACTTAATTTGCTGATTTTGGTATATATACATTTTTATTTATATGAGGTTACTCTTACACCAGAAAGTATATATTTTTTTAAAAAATAATTTGCTTAATAACTTGAGAGTGGTAGGGAAATGACTACGTGGGCCAGATGCCCCACATTCCACTGTCTCTGTTGACTAGACAGGTCACATCCATGTGCCCAAGTCTGGAGTGATAATAAGGAGTAGCAAGGCTTGTAGGCCTCTGGAGTATCCCATCCAAGGGCACACAGAGTCAGGTTTTCAATATTCTGCTAATCTAAGAAGCAAATCTGAGGGCAGTTTTTGCCAGTGAGCTGTCAGTTGGCAACTGCTGCTATAAAATAAAGCAAAACCAACTAAACAGAAGAACCCCAAAGACATCCACTCTTAGAAAGATCAGAGTATCCAATTACTGAATTTCTTAATTATGAGGAAGAAGACACATAGAAACAGACTTTTTATTAGATAATATGAAAATATTTGTCAGTTCTTATACAGCTGTGCTCTGATTGTTCTTACAAATGCAGAGTTGGATTCCTCAGATACTGGGCAGGTTTAGGAGCCAAGTTAATGTTGCTTGTTCTTAAGATAAAAATCACCATTTGACCAAGTTAATTGGGTAACTCCCCTTTACTTACACCACATAATTACTCTTTCTTATTTATTTATTTATCTATCTATTTATTTATCTATTTATTTATTTATTTATTTTGATGCTGGGGATTGAACCCAGGGCCTTGTGCATGCTAGGCAAGCACTCTATCACTGAGCCACATCCCCAGACAAATCACCATTTGAAACAAAAATCTTTCTAGACTTGAAAGAGTTGCTGCTGGAGGACAACTTGCTCACCCATCTCCCAGAGAATCTGGACCATCTGGTGAACCTTAAGGTTCTTACACTGAGGGACAACCCCATGGAAGATCCCCCGAAAGAAGTGTGTGCTCAAGGAAACGAGGCCATATGGAAACACCTTAAGGAAAACAGAAGAAGAAAAATAATGGCTACAAAGGTAAAATCAGCACAGATTCTCTTTAACACATTCACAGTTGCTTTGGAGGGGTTCTAGTGTTAAACAAATTATGGATTTTTAAAAAATTTTTTTTAGTTGTTGATGGACTTTTAATTAATTAATTAATCTATATGTGGTGCTGAGAATCAAACCCAGTGCCTCACACATGCTAGGCAAGTGCTCTACTACTGAGCCACAACCCCAGCCCAAATTATGGATTTTTTTATGGAGCTGTTCTTCACACTTCTCTACCTCGTCCTTCTTGGGAAGAGACTCTTATGTACTTTTATATCCCCATGGAATTTTTGAGAGAATTTAAAAATTTTGGCCCTCATATTTTTGTCCTGCATGTTTCCTATCTCTTGTCAAATAAGAAACCAACCCATAAGCAAAGGAAACCAAAATTTCAAATCCCAAGACAATCTAAAACTCTTGGACTATTTCGCTTGAGTGAAAAAAATCTTGTATTAACCAAGGCAGAGAGTTGAAGTTGAAAAATTAAAAATGAAAGCATTTGTGGATCAGAAGCTCACAGACTAGAGTTTTGCTCATCCAGCATCAGGATCAAAGGGCTAAAAGCATTGTGATCCTGCTCTTGCCCATCGAGTCCATGAGACAGAGAATGCCCCACACAGGCCAGGAGTGTCCACTTCAGTCAGTGTTCTTTCTTCCATTACTGAGGATTGAACCCAGGGGTACCTTACCACTCAGTTATGCCCCAGCTCCTTTTGATTTTTTTATATTGAGACAAGATCTCACTAAGGATGTCCTCGAACTTGCAATTCTTCTGCCTCAACCTCCCTACTTGCTGGCATGACCAGCCTGTCAATGTTCTTTACTCTTCAACTGGTCAAGTCCCCATCATCTCATACCAGTGGGACTACGTTAGTCCCCTGTTATCCTTGCTTCCATATCCGCTCCCCCTGTAATATGCCTTCCACTTAAAGGTCACACAAAGCCTGCTAAAACAGATTGAACAGCCCTCCTCTTTGCTGAAATCAACAATTCCTGTTTCACCTGGAGTAAGAATCAAAGTCTTTGGTCTGAAAGATTCTTTTTGTTACTGAGGATTGAACCAACTTCAGTGTTCAACCATTGAGCTACCTCCCCAGCTCTCTTTTTATATTTTATTTAGAGACAGGGTCTCACTGAGTTGCTTAGGGCCTTTCTAAGTTGCTGTCTGGCTTTGAACTCGCAATCCTCCTGCCTCAGCCTCCTGAGCCACTGGGATTTCAGGTGTGCGCCACCGTGCCCAGCCTGAAAGATTCTTTATCAATGACGCTCAACCCTATTAGACTTACCATACTCCCTTTTGTAAGAAATATTTTGTGACATCTCCTTTTCTTTTCTGAAATTTTAATAGAAAATATAACCTACCAAAACACATAATTTCAATAAATCAAAATAATGCACAGAAAATTACAGCATAAAGAAAATTTGTAATTGTATTATAAATTATAAATTAAATAAGAATTTTTTTTTTTCAGTACTGAGAATTGAACTCAGGGGCACTTAACCACTGAACCACATCCTCAGCCCTATTTTTGTTTTGCTTTGTTTTTGGTGCTGCTGGAGATTGAGCCCAGGGCCTTGTGAATGCTAGGCAAGCACTCTACCAGCTGAGGTATATCCCTAGCACCCCCAGCCCTTTTTTATATTTTATTTAGAGACAAGGTCTCACAGCGCTGCTTAGGTCCTCACTAAGTTGCTGAGGCTGGCTTTGAACTCATGATCCTCCTGCTTCAGCCTCCTGAGCCCCTGGGATTACAGGTGTGTGCCACCGTGTCCAATATAAAGTAGAATTTTATTATAAATTATAAAGTAATATATAATGACATTTATTTCAATGTGTACTCAGGAATGAGTATGCTGAAAGAATGAAAATTATATTTTTTATTCATTTCTTCTTCTAAGCATTTTGAAAAATCATGTATCCTTTTGCATATTTTAAAATTCATATTTAAAGTTTTTTGCCAAAAAGTTTAAATCATTACAAAGGATGCAACTTCCAGTGCATTTTAAATGTTAGCATTTTAGCATAGATTGACTAGATCAACATTTTTAATGTATCCAGTGAAATCTACATGTCATTATGAGTTGTCAACAATTTACAAAATACCTGGTCTTATTTTATAAGCAGGAATTTTATACAGTATTCTTTTTGTTTTTGAACCTGAATTTCTATTTCATTTTCCTCAGAGTTGATACTAAAGTTATACATTTATTTTATTCTTTTCTGAAAGTTTCTTTTTTTTTTTCCCAGAAAAAATTCACACATACAAGGCAAACCCTTTACCACTGAGCTACGACCCAAGCCCTTAGTCTTTTTCTTTTTGGTACTAGGGATTGAACCTAGGGGCACTTTACCACTGAGCTATATCTCCAGCCCTTTTTATTTATTTATTTTTTAAAAAGTTAGAGACAGGTTAGGTGCAGTGGCCTATGCTTGTAATCCTAGCAGCTCAGGAGGCTGAGGCAAGAGGATCACAAGTTCAAAGCCAGCCTCGGTAACTTAATGAGGCCCTAAGCAACTCAGTGAGACTCTGTCTCAAAATAAAAAATAAAAAGGGCTGTGGATATGGCTCGGTGGTTAAGTGTCCCACGGTTCAATCTCCAGTATGAAAAGAAAATTTTGAGACAGGGTCTGACTAAGTTGCTGAGAGGCTCACTAAGTTGCTGAGGCTGTCCTCCAACTTGCAATCCTCTTGCCTCAGCCTCCCCAGTCGATGGGATTACAGGTATGTACCACCATGCCTGGCTTCTTAACTCTTTTATAGATTGCCTTTGTGTTTAGCTAGGCAACAAATAGTTTATATAAATTCTATTTTAAAGTTAAAAATTTTCTGTGAACATGTTTTTCAATATTTAGATCATTATAATTATTAATAGTCTAAAATCATCTAAAAGAACAGATTTATTACAAATTTTTATAATTGTTAGACATATCCAAATGAGAGGGACTTTTTTAACTCTGCTTAGATAACCATGCATAAATATTACTAATTACTAGAATGAGACAGGTTTTATCACGGGTTCTACTCATGTCTCTCATTTTACAGATGAAAGTCCTGAGAATCTTTGTTCACAAAAATGAGTTTCTGAGAATGGAAGATTTGTATGTGTGTTATTTTGTTTTAAATAAGAATGCTTCACACATTTCTGAACTTCTTCCAGATTTACATCACCTAAAATGAGATAGCAGATCTTAGCTGGCATATCAACTTGTCTTGCTTCTGTCTTCTTGAAAGCAGAGTTGGAAACCACCTGTCTTGTGAAAGGATCCCTCAGTCCTTGAGCTATTTGCTTCCCCAATGTCTATACAAGTTTTTAGATTGTCATTTTTCTTGATACCCCAGAGTCCAGGGCAATGCTTCACAGTAAGACTTAGAAGAATGCAAGGTATGACTATTCTCTGGAAAGTGCCAGAAGAGCAGTGGTGAGGGAGATCAGCAGTTGTATTCCCAGGCTGATCTTAGGGGCAAAAGGGAAGGTGTAGCTTGGGAGATGGTTTGCCTTCAAGCTACTCATGCCCGCAAACCTTCCTGAAGGTTGTGACGCAGAGTACAGATCACATGATCACAGACTGCTTAATCTGAACAAAAAGTCCTGCCTGTTTCCAAAGTGCCTCTAGAGGGCACACTATTCCCTAAAGAATCACTACCCTGAGGCTGATACAGGAGAATTGCGAGTTCAAAGCCAGCCTCAGCAATGGCGAGGTGCTAAGCAACTCAGTGAGATCCTGTCTCTACATAAAACAAAATGGGGCTGGGAATGTGGCTCAGTGGTTGAGTGCCCCTGAGTTCAATCCCCAGTACCAAAAAAAAAAAAAAAAAGAATCACTACTCTGTTTTTACTCCCATCTCTCTCCTCACTTAATCCCAAATCAGATCCTGAGTGTTCTTCCAGGAACCAAGAATTGCCCTGCCCAGGGCCTTTCCTCTGCATAGTGATGCCTCCCCCAGATATAGACAAGATTCTGGCCCTCACTTCAGTGTCTTCTCTAAAGTCCGCTTACCAGAAAGAGCCCTTTCTTGATCTACCTTATATAAGACAACATAGCCCTACCACCTCATTCATTTAATCAGTGAATATTTATCAAGTTTCTGCCATATCCCAGGCACTACCAAAGGCACTGGAAATACATCAGTGGACAAACAAATATTTAAGTATTTCTGTCCTCACATTGCTTAAACTCTAGCATGAGGGGGAAAAACATGAAAAAATAAAACAAAATGTTATACTATATGAAAAATGATAAGTGAGTGCTATTGGCAGGAAAATAAGTTGAAACTTCGGGGAACTGAGATTGCCAGAAGTGGTGTGTATGTGAATGGAGAGAGGGTTGATTTACATGAGATGGTCAGGGTAGGTCTCATGGAAAAGATGGCTGCCTTAGTCAACCAGGGCTGCCATAAGGAGTACTGTACTCAGAGGGCAGAAGTGTGGTGGGAAGCACAAGGTCTCTGATGTCTCTTGTAAGGACACTAATCCCATCCTGAGGGCCTCACCCTCATGACCTCATCTAAGCTTAACTCCCCAAAGTCCCTCCAAATAGCACCACATTGACAGTTAAGGCTTCAAGATCTGAACTTGGAGGAACACAGTTCATTCCATAGCAACGACAATCAAGCAAACACTTGAGGAGCGAGCCATCTGAACATTGGAAAGTGGGTTCGTGGCAGAGGAAGTACAAAGGCCTCAATTTAGGATTGTGTCTGGTGTACCTGAGCAGGAAGGAGGCCCACATGGATGGGATGGAGTGAGCAAGAGAGAAACTAGTTAAGGGGTCCAGAAGGTCATGAGGGGGAAAATGATATAGGGCCTTGAAAGCATTGGAAGGGCTTTGGCTTTGATTTTGGAGATCAATGGGGAGCCACAGCGGGTTCTGAAAAGAATCTACTACAAGAGAAGAGGTTTTCCTGAGTGGGTGAGAAGGAATAGGACCCAGGGAACAGGGTCTAGCTCCAGTGGGAGCTGGTTTTAGGTAGGAGCCCAGTCTGGTAGCAATAGGTGTTATACACTGATTCCCAGGCTTTCATCTCTATGCACGTCATTCTCCACAGTTCTTATTACCATCTGCCAAAATACATACATGTGTTTATTATTTCTTCTGCCCACTGAAATGTGAGCTTCAGAAACTCAGGGACATTAATATTTAATTGCTGTTTCCCAAATGTGTAGACAAATACTTTTTAAAAACTTACTTGACCAATTGGCTGATTGAGAAAGATAGAAAATAAGATTTGGAATTCTAGTTTACCTCCTATTCTCTACATCATTCTTTTAAAAATTTATTTATTTGTTTATTTTTACATGGTGCTGAGGATTGAACCCAGTGCCCCACACATGCGAGGCAAGCGCTCTACCACGGAGCTGCAATCCCAGCTCGACCCTACACCTTTTAAAGATTCCACCGCTTCTCAATGCCATTATATTGGAAATCATATCCACATGAGTTTCAGAGGGGACAAACAAAATTAAAACCACAGCAATTATGGCAGCAACAGATGCTGAGTTTGGGTTTAACTTCTTTACAGATCCAGGCATGGTGGCGTGGAATCATGGTACGGAAAGGATTGGGGAAATATGAAGAACTAATCAAAGCACGAAAGAAAGGAAAGACATCTCCAAAAGACAAGAAAGGAAAGAAGCCTGAAAAAGGAAAACCTGGAAAGGAAAAGGGAAAAAAGAAATAATTCTATAAATTAATGAATTGAGGTAATGAACTCACCCTAATGGATTAGGAAGGCAAAATGTCCAGGAATCAGATGGCTTCCATACTAAAACTTATAGAATTATGGTTTGTAATAATAAATGATTCCTACTTTTGCCGAATTATTTATAGATAAAATAATATGACACCTGGGAGTGGCTTCAAAATAATATGGGGGAGGGGGAGACAGTAGAGATTGGCCATATGCCAACAGTTGTAGAAATGGGCGATAGGTACATAGGGGTTCATTTTAATATTCTGTCTACTTAAAATTTTATTTTGAAAAAATTATAGATTCACAGGAAGTTCCAAAGAAAGGTACAGGTAGGTCCAAGCACCCTTCACCCTCCCCCAGTGCTGACATATGACATAATAATAATACAATAATAAAACTAAAATGCCATTGGTACAATCAACAGAACTTTTTTAGATTTCTTCAGTTTATGCACCTACTGGTGTGTGTGTGTGTGTGTGTGTGTGTGTGTTTGTGTGTGTATGTTGGTGTGTGTGTGTTTGGGTGTGTGTGTGTGTAGTTCAATGCAATTTCATCATAGGAGGTTTGTATAACCACCACAATCAAGGTACAGAATTGCTCTTTACTAGTCTCCCTTGTGCTATTCTTTCATAGTCATTACTACCACTACACACTCTTGATCCCTAACCTGTTCTCCACCTCTAAAATCCCACTATTTCAAGAATGTCCTATAAATAATATCACACAATTTGTAATTAAGACTGACTTTTAGCCGGGCGCGGTGGCTCAAGCCTGTAATCCCAGCACTTAGGGGGACTGAGACAGGAGAATCGCGAGTTCAAAACCAGCCTCAGCAATGACGAAGCGCTAAGCAAGCAACTCAGTGAGACCCTGTCTCTACATAAAACACAAATAGGGCTGAGGATGTGGCTCAGTGGTCAAATGCCCCTGAGTTCAATCCCCAGTACCAAAAAAAAAAAAAAAAGACTGACTTTTTTCTACTTAGCATCATCACTAGTAGTTCATCCAAAATATTGCATGTATCAAGTTTATTCCTCTTTGCTTCTGAATATATTGCATAGTCCCACACTCATTGCATAGTCCCACATTCATTTATTGAAAGATATCAGGTTCTTTCCAGTTTGGAGCTATTACAAACCAAGCTGCTATGAACATCCATACATAGGTCTGCATAAGCATAGATGTTTATGAAATTCATGGCACTGCACAGAAAAAAGAACATCACATTAACCAAAATATGCCCTTCTTACAGTCCTCAAAACCACTCATCCTGATGACTTTATTTTGAAGTAGTACTGATTTAAAATTTACATGTTTTCCTAATTATATTGCAATCCTAAGAAAAAACAAGACACAATTTGATTTGGGTTGTTCAGAACAGAAATATGTAGGCAAACATCTCTGCTCTGCAATGGCTTTGATGCTGTAGTAAAAGAACAACAAATACAACAATAAAACAAAATAGAGGGGTAGGGTATAGGGGATTGAACCCAGGGGTACTTAACTACTAAGATACTTCCTCATCCCTTTACATTTTTATTTTGAGACAGTTGCTTAGGGCAACTAAGTTGCTTAGGGCCTCGCTAAGTGGCAGAGACTGGCCTCAAACTTGGAATATTTCTGCCTCAGCCTCCTGAGTTGTGTGTGTGTGTCACCACTCCTGGTTTTAAGAAAAACATTTTTCAAAAATTGTTAGAGCAACACAAAAGCTCTTATTAATGAACTAATAATAAGAAATGCCCAGAGGTAATAAGTTAACAATTTGTTCTAACTATAAAATAGTTTACTTTATTTTAAAAAGATGTGATTTTTCATGCAGGATTTTGAATTTTGGGCTACTTTCTAACTAAGATTTATATATAAGTTGCCATTATTAGTGTTCATAGTTTATATCTGAGATAAAAATGCAACAGAACCAATTTTATGTTATAATAGTAAAGATAACGGCACTTTTACACAACTAGTTTCTTTTATACTAGAATATAAAAGAAGGTGCACACACATACACACACACACCTTTATATTTAGAACATGAATAGGAAAACAAGAAAGAAAAAATGTCAGAGTAAGAAGAAAGCAAACACTCTATCAGAATCTCAACATTTTTCATAGGCTTTCTAAATAGTAAATGAACTAATGATATATCCCAAACAAAATCTGTTGAAAAATGTCATCCTTGTTTCATAAGACAGAGAATAAAGGTATTTTGAATTGAATTATTAGCTATGTATATTTACAAAACTCTTGTAACATAAGTCCCAGGAAACAATCACAAGTTGATACTCAGTTGATGACACTGGAATTTGTTCATGTTCTTTTTCTGTTTTAGAGAATTGTTCACAGCTAAGTAAGACCTGAGAAGCCAGTTTACTGAAACCCACCATGGTCAAAGTGAATGCTCCTTTTTTTGGGATCTTGGTCAAAGGATCCTAGTTCTTCCTCCTGTGTGGCTGGGAGGATCCATCTTTTCATTCCTATCTCAGTGATTTCAGGGAGTTTGGTCACAGCACATAACAAGTATCTAAACCAATGTCCACAGTCCCGAAAATGTGATGGCCGAAGGCTAATATCCAGCTCAGTTAACTCTTTGAGGAACCACAAATTTTGGCAGAAGATTGCCCATCCCACGTCACAGATGCCATCATTATAGCTTAGGTCAAGCTTCTGCAGTTTGGCCAGATGTCCCATCCGTATGACTGATGCTGCAAAACAAAATCACTCCAAATACTAAAATACAAGAATATTTTCTATCCTTGGTTGTTTTCTATTTCCCATAACACAGCATGCCTAGGATTAGTAATAACAAGATTAGTGATTAGTAATAATTTGTTTTTAAGTAACAGCTTTTATTCAGACATCCAAACAAAATTCCCCCTGTGCATCCCATATGCAGCTTGAAAATGGATTTTTTCCTTTTTCCAAATCTCAACCCAAAGAATTTCATTTCTGTCACGTTCCTGCTCTCTGCCTCCCTAGAGACCCAACTCTCCTACAGACTTAAATGTATGGAGTTATGACTCATTGGCATTAACTAAGGACCACTTGTAAATAGTCTTCTTGCCGTTTAATATTGTTATTTCCTGCTCATTTATTCCATCATTCTTCATTCAAAAATTATTTAACCAAGCACTTTCAATGTGCAAAACATACTTGGATAATTTCACTTTAGAGATCACTAGTACACAGGACAATTTTCTCCTTTAAATAGCACATACCACAATAGATGCTATAAAGACACTTAATAAATAATAGTTGATGATAAAACTAAGAGAAGATAACTTCTGTAAGAAGAGATAGGAGAGATACCCAAGGCAAATAGCACATGCTTTCTTTCTCAGTCAAACCTAGGAATGAGTCCCAGAACCTTGGAGTGGCAAGGCATCATGGAAGTTTCCGCATTCAACCTCCAGAATAATGACCAGAGAGGAATCACTTTGATAGCCCTCCATGGGTGACCACCATGACTCTGCTTGAACCATCCTTTCAAGTTCATTGTGAAGACACTTTTAGCAGGAGAAAGCCCTTCTAGGACCCTCTGTCTGCTCCCAGTGACTTTCACTCATCCGTCCTGTTAGCCAGCTGGAAAACTCAGTTCCTTCTCCTCATGCCAACCCTGCAGTATTGGACAACAGTCAGGTCTGCCTCAAATTCCCCCTTGAGGACTCATCATGTCCTGGTTTTTCCATCACTTCACACCCATCAGAGATCCCAGATCCAGGATGCTCCAAAC
Organism: Xerus rutilus; assembly: GCA_028644305.1. NCBI lineage: Eukaryota > Metazoa > Chordata > Mammalia > Rodentia > Sciuridae > Xerus > Xerus rutilus. The sequence goes on from CM053409.1 coordinate 34,578,916, forward strand.
CCATCTCTCTCACTAGCCAACAGGGAGTGGCTAGAGAGCTCAGTTGACTAAACATGCAGGAGCTGCTGTCTCCAAGTGTCCCTTTCACTGTGTGTCTCCTTTACATCTTATCTTGCAACATTACTCACAGTATTCTCAAGATCTGACCTGTGTTAAAGACAAAGTGCATGCTTTTTGCCCCCTCTTTAGAAAAGTTTGTAGCAGGGTGTGGTGGTGTATGCTTGAAGCTGAGGATTTCAAAGCCACCTAAGTAACAGAGCAATATTCATGGGGGGGGCATCGAATTATGGAAAATTTCAAACATACAACAATTAGAGAGAAGAGTGTGGCTGCCATGTACCCAGCATTCAGCTTTGACAGTCTTCTTCATTACACTAATTTTGCCTCATTCAATCCTCTTTACTCTTTTTATTTGTTTTTGTTTTTTTTTAAAAAAAAAAGCATTTTAAAGCAAATCTCAGATACTCATTTTTCTATCCTTTTTGGATTTTCCATATGTGAGCACCCTATTTACAGTATTATATTTTAATATTTTATATTCATTATATCCTTAAAGATCTGGGTAGTGGAATTGTGGGTCATGTAAATATTTGCTTTGGAGTTCACTCTGTGGGGGAAAAAAGTTTTTATTCATAAAAGAAATGAATGTAAGCTACCAGTGATTAACAAATTCTTAATGTTTCTGTTAGAAATAAAGCAATATAAAAGTGGCAATGGCTAAAACCACACTTAGTAATATTGTTACTAAAAACTGAAAGAATAAAAATATCCCTGACAAAATGTAGAAGTATAAATTTTATGTAAGGGAAAAAAGCTAGCATCAAAAATTAAGTAAAATATACAATGACTGAAGGTATGATTGATAAAATTTGATGTCAACCTAAATGAAATGAATTGAAGAGACAAATTTTAATTGTAAACTTTAAATAAAATTTAAATTGTAAACTTAAGTATATTTAATAGTTTCAAGCTTGGCATAGTGGCACATGTCTGTAATCTCAGCAACTCAGGAGGCTGAGAGAGGAGTATCACAAGTTCAAGGCCAGCTCAGCAACTTTGTGAGACCCTGTCTCAAAAGAAAAAATAAACAAACGGTTGGGAATGTAATTCGGTGGTAGAGTACCCTTGGTTTTAATCCCAAAAAATATTTCTAAAAATTAAAAAAAAATTAAAAATGAAATTAAAAGGGCTAAGGATACAGCTCAGTGGTAGAGCACCCATGGGTTCAATCTCCAATACCAAAAATAAATAAATGTAAATCAACAAATATACATAACTATATACAGGTAACAATGATACATATAACTATATTTAGAAAACAAATACATATAGATATCTCTCTCAATATATACACTTTAAATTGGATGCCATTAAAATATATATTTAAAAATAAATGTTTTTTAAATATATAAAATATTTAATATATAATACACATTTTAAAATATATTTTTATGGTATTCAATGCAGAAAATAAATAAATGAAACCAAAAGCTGATTCTTTGAGAAGATATAACATTGACAAACTTCTGTGGTACTCAGAGTTCTATGATGGAACCTCCCAAATTTCCACCCTACTCCCCAGGACTGTGAATATGATAGATTTTACTTCTATAAATAAGTTATGTGAAATGGCATAGGTAACATTAAGAAAGGGATATTATCCAAGTGGAGCTAACCTCATCATGCCAGCACTTTAAAAAGAGAGCATTTTCTCCTGCTGGAGGCAGAAGAGGAAGGAGGTCATTTAAGAATTGTGAGGGCTGGGGCTGTGGCTCAGTGATGGAGCGCTTGCCTGGCATGTGTGAGGCACTGGGTTCGATCCTCAGCACCACATAAAAATAAATAAATAGAATGAAAGTATTGTGTCCATCTTCAACTAAAAATATAATAATAATAAAAAGAAAGAACTGTGAGAGGTTTGAAGGATGAGAAGCTTTGAAACTGCTTTGCTGGCTTGAATATGAGGGATCCAAGTACCAAGGAATGTGGGCATCCTCTAGGAGTTGAGAGCAGTCCCCATCTGACAGCTAGTAAGAAAATGGGGACCTCAGTCCTACAGCTGAAAGATACAAGATTCTGCCCAGAAGAGCAAGCTTGCACGTGGATCCATCCCCCGAACCAGACTGACACTTTGATTTCAGCCTTGTGGTGTTCTGAGCACAGAACACACAAGCTGGGCCAGACTTCTGACCTATGGAACTGGGAGTTTGAAGGCATAGATTAATTTGTTACATAGTAATGGAAAACTAATATGTTTAGTCAAACTGGTCAAGGGAAAATAAGACTAGAAATACACATTTTAATATTGGCAATGAGGAAAGGTATATGGCAACAGTCATTAAAAGGATGATAAGGGACAATCTTATTTCTATAAGATTGTCTAGGTGAAATGAAAGACAACAAACTATCAAAACTTACTACAGAAGCTGGGCGCGGTGGCAAATGCCTGTAATCTCAGAATTTTGGGAGGCTGAGGAGAAGAATCACAAGTTCAAAGCCAGCCTCAGCAACGGTGAGGTGCTAAGCAACTCAGTGAGACCCTGTCTCTAAATAAAAAACAAAATAGGACTGGAGATGTGGCTCAGTGGTGAAGTACCCCTGAGTTCAATCCCCAGTGTGGAAAAAAACAAAAACAAAAACAAACAAACCACTACAGAAGACAATCTGAATAGTCCTATATATTTTTGAAATTGAATTTGTAATTTAAAACATTCCAAGCTGGGCATGGTGGCATGCACGCCTGTAATCCCTGCACTTTGGGAGGCTGAGACAGAATTGTGTGTTCAAAGCCAGCCTCAGCAACAGGGAGGTGCTAAGCAACTCAGTGAGACCCTGTCTCTACATAAAACACAAAATAGAGCTGGGAATGTGGCTCAGGTCGAGTACCCCTGAGTTCAATCCCCAGTACAAAAAAAAAAAAAAAAGTTCCATGAGGAAAATTCCACCTTTAGCTGACTTCAGTGGTGATTTCTCTGAAACAACTAGGAAGGAAATAATACCAATTCTATATAATATTCTCAGGAAATGAAAAGGAAAGCAACATGTTCCAACTTGTATGAGGCCATAATTGCCCTGATACCAAAGCCAGACAAAGACATTAAAAGAAAACTATTAGATCACTATCCCTCATAAAGATAATACACAAATATCCCCAACAACATATTAGCAAATCAAACTCAACAATATGTAAAAAAAAAAAAAATCACAGCAGAATGGGGTCTACCCTAGAAATGTAAGGCTAATTTAATATTTGAAAATCAGTTAATATTATTCACAATATTAACTGATTAAGATTTAAAAAACACAACACAAACTCATCTCAACAAATGCAGAAAAAGCACTTGCCAAAATCCATCTTTAATCCACTATAAGAACACTTAATGAATTAGGATTCCTTACCTGCAAAAGGCAGCTACAAAAAACTGACTGCTAACATTATATTTAATGGGGGAGGGGGGAGACTGAATTCTTTCCACCTAAGATTGGAAGGAGAGCAAGGATGTCTGCTTTCATCTCATTGAACATTTACTGGAAATCTTAGACAGTGAAATAACCAAGAAAAAGAAATAAAAGATACATAGAGTGGAAAGAAAAATAAAACTCTTTCATCATAGATGACATGATTGTGGAAAATTTTCAGAATCTACCAATCATCTTCTAGAAATAATAGATGGATTCAGCAATATTACAGTACAAAAGTCAGTATTCAAAACACTAGAAAAACTTGGGGTAGTAGGAACATACCTCAACTTTGTAAAAGCTATCTATGCTAAACCCAAGGCCAACATCATCCTAAATGGAGAAAAATTGGAATCATTCCCTCTGAAAATGGGAACTAGACAGGGATGCCCTCTCTCACTGCTATTCAACATAGTCCTTGAAACACTAGCCATAGCAATTAGACAGACAAAAGAAATTAAAGGGATATGAATCAGAAAAGAAGAACTCAAACTATCATTATTTGCGGACGACATGATTCTATACTTAGAGGATCCAAAAAATTCTACCAGAAAACTTTTAGAATTAATAAATGATTTCAGCAAAGTAGCAGATATAAAATCAACACCCACAAATCAATTGCATTTCTATACATCAGTGATAAGCCCTCTGAAAGAGAAATTAGGAAAACTATTCCATTCACAATAGCCTCAAAAAAAAAATACTTGGGAATCAATTTAACAAAAGAGGTGAAAGACTTCTACAATGCAAACTACAAGAAACTGAAGAAAGAAATTGAAGAAGATCTTAGAAGATGGAATAATCTCCCATGCTCCTGGATAGGTAGAATCAATATTGCCAAAATGGCCACACTTCCCAAAGCACTATATAGATTCAATGCAATGCCAATTAAAATCTCAATGTCATTCCTTATAGAAATAGAAAAGGCATTCATGAAATTCATTGGAAGAATAAGAGACCCAGAATAGCCAAAGCAGTCCGTAGCAAGAAGAGTGAAGCAGGAGGCATCACAATACCAGACCTCAGATTATACTACAAAGCTATAGTAACAAAAACAGCATGGTACTGGCACCAAAATAGACATGTAGACCAATGGTATAGAATAGAAGACACAGACACGAACCCACTTACATACAGTTACCTTATACTAGATAAAGGAGCCAAACACGTACACTGGAGAAAAGATAGCCTGTTCAACAAATGGTGCTGGGAAAACTGGAAATCCATGTGCAGCAAGTTGAAACTAAACCCCTATCTCTCACCATGCACAAAATTCAACTCAAAGTAGATCAAGGACCGGGGAATCAGACCAGAGACCCAACGCCTAATAGAAGAAAAAATAGGCCCAAATTTTCATCATGTCGGATCAGGACCATACTTCCTTAACAAGACTCCTATAGCACAGGAAGTAAAATCAAGAATCAACAAATGGGATGATTCAAACTAAAAATCTTCTCAGCAAAAGAAATAATTAATGAAGTGAACAGAGAGCCAACATTCTGGGAACACACACATCTTTGCCACACACACATCCGATAGAGCACTAATCTCCAGGATATATAAAGAACTCAAAAAACTTAACACCAAAAAAACTAACAACCCAATCGATAAATGGGCCAAAGAGCTGAACACAAACTTCACAGAAGAAGATATACAATCCATCAACAGACATATGAAAAAATGTTCAAAATCTCTAGCAATCAGAGAACTGCAAATCAAAACTACTCTAGGATTTCATCTCACGCCAGTCAAAATGGCAATTATCAAGAATACAAACAACAGTAAGTGTTGGCGAGGTCGTGGGGAAAAAGGCACGCTCATACATTGCTGGTGGAACTGCAAATTGGTACAACCAATCTGGAAAGCAGTATGGAGATTCCTTAGAAAACTTGGAATGGGACCACCATTTGAGCCTGCTATCCCACTCCTAGGTCTATAACCAGAAGACTTAAAAACAGCAAACCACAGTGTTGCAGCCACTTCAATGTTTATAGCAGCTCAATTCACAATAGCTAAACTGTGGAACCAACCTAGATGCCCTTTGATAGATGACTGAATAAAGAAGCTGTGGTATATATACACAATGGTATATTACTTAGCAATAAAAGAGAATAAAATTATGGCATTTGCAGGTAAATGGATGGAATTGGAGAATATCATGCTAAGTGAAGTAAGCCAATCTCAGAAAACCAAATGCCGAAGTACTCGTTGATAAGTGGATGCTGATCCATAATGTGGGGAAGGACATGGGAACAATGGTGGAACTCTGTTCACAGGGGTGTAAGGGGGGAGGGGGTATGGGGACAGTAAAGGTGGTGGAATATGATGATCATCATAGCCCTAACTTTATGTATGACTGCATATATGTTGTGATTCTATACAACTTACAACTGGAGAATTGATATGTTACCCTCTATCTATGTACAATGAATCAAATTGCACTCTGTTATCATGTAAGCCTAAATAGAACAAATAAATAAATTAAATATGAAAAAACCCAATTATACAAATGACAAAAAATCAGTATTCAAAAATCAATTGTGTTTCTACACATTAGCAATGATTAATTTGGATTCAAAAATTCAAAAATTAAATAGTACCTTTTGGAATAAATAGCACCATAAAATTAAATACTAAAATATAAATTTAATAAAATATGTCCAGGATCTGTACAGCAAGCTATGAAACACCAATGAAAGAATCAAAGAATACCTAAATAGGGAGATATACTATGTTCATGGATTGGAATATTCAGTATTGTTAAAATGTCATTTTAGATTCAATGCAGTCCAAATCAAATTTCCAGGAGGATTAAAAAATGATATTGACAATATGATTCCAAACTAGTGTGAAAATGCCAAGAGAACTAGAAAAACCAAAATATTTTTGAAAAAGAACAAAGTCAGAACACTCTTATTGCCCGATTAAAGACAATGTAAATCAAGACAGTGTGATATTGGTAAAATAATATACACATAGATCAATGGAGCAGAATAGAAAGGCCAGAAATAGATCCTCACAAATAGGGCCAGCTGATATTTTACAAAAGTACAAAGGAAATGCAGTGGAGAAAGGGGAGTTTTTTCTATTAACAGTGTTCAAACAATTAGAAAGTCATATGAAAAAACATTAATTTCTATTCATACCTCACACCTCATACAAAATTAACTCAAATGAGTAACAGGTAAAATCTAAATATAAAAATTTTACAAATTTTAGAAATAAAATTCAAGTTCCTGTATTTTACAAATACAGGAAAAATCTTTAAGAGCTTTATATTTTTAAAAAGTTCTAAGTTGCAACACAGAAAAAGCTCTGTCCAACAAATTAACAAAAATATAAATAGGTCTACACCAAAACTGAAGGTTTTGCTCTGCAAAAAACAGTTAAAGAGAATGAAAAGGCCAGTTGGGCAGATCAGAGAAAATACTTGCAAATGACATATTTCATATTTGATAAAGAATTTAATGTCCAGAAAATCAAGACAGATCTCTCAACACTCATAAATAAGAAAACAAAAGATCCAAATTTTTTTAATTAGGCAAAATATTTAGAGCAGAAACTTCACCAGGGAAGATGTACAGTTGACAAATAAGCACATAAAAAGATGTTTGACATCATCAATCACTAGGGAAATGCACATAAAAGTCACAATGTTTTGTCCCAATCTTCTAATCACAATCATTTTTGTTATAACATTTGTTTTGAGAGAATCTAGTTGTTCTTCCAACTAGATTCAAATGTCAAGGAACAATTTGAGCACAATGCAAATTCCTTGTTTTGCACAAGGACCCACAGGAAACACCAGGTGAACACATAAAATCACCCCAGCTGCACATGGGAATAAAATTGCATACATGCACACACCTTAGGGGAACAGCGGTGCTCATTCAACCACATCTGATGTTGGAACTTTCTATTCTACCTTAGGTAATCCTCCTTCCACTAGCGAACAGCCCACTTCTACTGACAAACTTCAGGTCTTTTCAAAGTGCCATATTTAGCGGGGTGTGGTGGTGCACTCTTGTAATCCCAGTGGCTCAGGAGGCTGAGGGAGGAGGATTTCAAGTTCAAAGCCAATCTCAACAACAGGTGAAGTGCTAAGCAACTCAGTGAGACCCTGTCTCTAAATAAAATACAAAATAGGGCTGGGGATGTGGCTCAGTGGTCAAGTGCCCTTGAGTTCAATCCCCAGTACCAAAAACATGCCATTTTTACTGTAATATTTATGCATTTCTTAACCATTTTAACACAGAAAAAACTGTACTGACATTTCTACTAGTTCCTATTTTTTAAATTTTTTTTTATTTATAGATGGACACAATACCTTTATTTTATTTGTTTTTTATGTGGTGCTGAGTATCAAACCCAGTGCCTCACACGTGCTAGGCAAGCATTCGACCACTGAGCCACATACCCAGCCCTAGTTCCTATTTTTAAAAATGTGTCACTGATGAAGTTTCAAGTGCTGTGCCTCTCACCATAAACCCTGTGGTTATTACTGAGTGATTTTTGCATAGCATGCGATTTTTAGGCACAGGTGTCCTGTCATAGCAGAACTGATGGTACACAGTGAGAACACAGGTACAGCTACCTCATTTCCATGGGTACTCATGGCTTCAGAGCTCTGGAAGTTGATGGCTGAATAGGACAGGGGTGTAGGGACAAAGCAAGAGAGGAGACAGAGACTCTCCAATTCATCATTTCCCAAGGGAAGTGGACCTCTACAGTGATTTCAGTCATTATATTGCCTAGAATCTCACAGTATAAACATTATTCAATTATCCTTCTGTCTTTCTAAATTGACATGGCAAAAGTACCAGATTTAATTCATTAATTAATTAACTTTAATTTTTTTAGCAAAGAGAAAATGAACTTCTCATCACAGTCTTCAGCAGACAACAGTTTAATCTCTATGCAAATTGATACATATATTTCAATTAGTGTGAAAATTGTTTTCCTACTTCCTATATATTTTTGGTTTATTTTTTTCTGTTTTTTTTTGTACTGGAACTTGAACTTGGGGTGAGAAGGGGAGCTCTATCACTGAGCTCCAGCCCTTTTTATTTTTATTTTGAGGGTCTAAGTTGCCCAGACTGGCCTCTATGATCCTCCTGCCTCAGCCTCCTGAGTAGCTCAGAATACAGGCATGTGGCCACCACGCCTGGCCAGTTTCTTAATTAATTAAAAGCAAGAGTCAATTCAGAGGGAAAATTAAGTAGTAGTGCAAATACCATGTGGCTAGGGCAAACCTTGTGGAAGTAAAATGTAGATGATGGACGTGTGAACACTGAAGACTCATGTATGGCAGAGGTGAGGAGCACAAGCTGTTTGCCTGTCAGGAACCTCCTCATCTATGTATGTCCATCTCCTCTTATAAAACACTCTCCACTCCCATTTTCTTTTAGAATTATCCTTCTTCATTTTAACCAGATATCTCCTAAGCAGATGTTGGGGAAAGGGGAACTTAAAGGGTCCTTAGCCCCTCACTGCCTCCCTCCCTGTGCTCCGCATGCCAAGTCTGCCTTGGAATGATTTAATACAAACCCAGGAGTTCCATGTCCTCTGTCACCAGGGAACAGCTGCTCAGCCTTAGCACTTGAAGAGACGTTGAAAGCTTTAGTGTTTCCAGAAGCAGCTTCAGGTTGCCACCAACACACTTATTCCAAGAAAGGTTGACTATTTCCAGAGCAGGGAGGTGAATAGAGGCTTCAACTAAAAGTGATAATGATAAGAACAATTTAGATATCATAAGCCTTGAACTTGAGGAGCATAGTACCAGGGCAACATATTAATAGACCCAGAGTTGAGAAAGTTGTAGAAATTATTTTCTCCTTCCTGAAATTCGTGGTGTCAATTTATATTGATGATTTTTAGTTGGGAAAACATTGGAAATTTCAGAAAAGTAAAACTTGATTAAATGGAATTCACTATTGACTGGGGTTTTTCTTTCCTTTTCTTCATATTTAGGATGGAGAAAGAGGAAAGTGCTTGGAGAGCTAATCAAGATTTTCAGAACGTGCCCTAGTTGGTTACGTGTTCCACTGTACAGTCACTGCTCAAAGTCAGAGATGGGGATAAACCTCCCAAAGGTTCTGGAACAACAGGATATATTTGTTTTACTTCACTGCAATTACTGAGGCAAGGAAAAAAACCCATGTTCTGGAAAGTTTTTAAAGAAAATAACAAGATTTTCTGCTTGATTCTCAGTTGACCCCAAAGTTAAAATTAACCAGAACAACTTACTCCCTAGCATTAAAACAAGTAATTAAAAACACTTTATGTGTTCTGTTTTCTTTCTAAAGAACAATATGGCTAGGTGCTATGGTACATGCCTGTAATCTTAGTGAGGTTTAGGCAAGAGGATCACAAGTTGGAGGCCAGCCTCAGCAATTCAGTGAGACCCTGAACAACTTATTGAGATCCTGTCTCAAAATAAAAAGTTAAAAGGACTGGGGATGTAACTCAGTGGTAAAGTTCCCCTGTGTTTAATCCCCAGTATCCAAATAAAAAGAACAAAGAATAATATGTGTTCAAGAGAAAATATCTATTCTTTTATAATACCTTGTAAGAAAATCTCTCTCACTCATGATACAGAGATGTACAATAAAGAAAAATCAAACTTTTCTTATAGAAGCAATGTAAAGTACTACTTGGGAGGCTAAAGCAGGATAACAAGTTTGAGATCAGCCTCGGGCAACTTAGCAAGACCCTGTCTTAAAGCAAAAACTAAAAAGGCTGGGGGTGCAGCTCCGTGGTACAGTGCTGGCTGAGCATGTGTAAGACCCTGGGATCAATCCCACAAAATAAATAAATGAATAAATAAAAAGTGATATAGAGTATATCCATCAAGTTAATTTAAATTGAGTGGTAGAGTTATGTGAGATGATATAATTTAGTGTAATATCTACTTGATCATGAGTCATTGTGCAGCTAGAATTAGAAAGTCCTGTGTCTTTGGACAGCTCAATTTCTTCTGAAACTTTTTTTTTTTTTTTTTTTGGTGCTTGAGGATTTGAACCCAGGGCCTCATGCATGCTAGGCAAGTACTTTACCACTGAGCCACATCCCCAGCCCTTCAATTTCTTCAAGATATTTTTCTTTTTCTGAAAATATAAAATTCAGCTTTTCCCTACTAGGAATTATATGAAACATCATGTTGACCCCAAATTTACTCTTTTGTGGAACTTATCTAAATTAGTCTAGGCAGTGAAATGTGTCATTTATGTGTATAATGTGCTTACCTAGCCATCTGGTGAATTATAGACCCCTTTAAGAAGTGTTTCTTTATTTACATACTTAACTACTTAACTAATATGTGGATAGTACCTAATACGTGCTTCAGGTACACAATAAAGAATAAACACAAGCTGGGCGTGGTGGCGCACGCCTGTAATCCCAGCACTTAGGGAGGCTGACACAGGAGAATCGTGAGTTCAAAGCCAGCCTCAGCAACGGCGAGGCACTAAGCAACTCAGTGAGACCCTGTCTCTACATAAAACACAAAATAGGGCTGGGGATGTGGCTCAGTGGTTGAGTGCCCTTGAGTTCAATTCCTGGTAAAAAAAAAAAAAGAATAAATACAATCTCTCCCCTCAAGGAGATTACAATGTTGAAGAAATATGGGCATTAAACAACCATACAAATAAATACATAATTATAAATTCTGATGAAGGTTATAAATAGGCTCCTAAATTTAGATAACAAGAGACTGGGACCTAAAAATTGAGTCAGAACTCCCCAGGAAAAGTAGGAGTTGGAAGGAGGGCATTGCAGAGAACAGGATGATCTGTGTGACACGAAGGAACAGAAAGAATTCAACTGAGTTGGGAGCAAAGAAAAGAATAGCATAGGTACTGGGGCTAAATCACCAGGGCCTTTTAGACCACATAGAGGAATGGGGGCATCACTTGAGGTGCTACAGGAAAGACACTAAATATTTTTAAACTGGGGCAGTGATCAAACCTAATTTGCTTTAAAAATGAAGTTTATAGACTCTGTCCCCATAATAACATCAACAACTGACATTTATTGAGCATTTACTACATTTCCAGGAGCTTTCTAAGAACTTTACATGCATTAACCCACTTCATTCTGACAACCTTGTGAGGCATGTACTATTATTTCATTTTATATTTTACAGATGAGGAAACTGAAGCATAGAGAAATATTAAGTACCTGAGGTCACAGAGCTCTCAAAAGCCAGAGTCAGGATTTGATTTCAGGAAGACTGAATTCCAGGTACTTTGGAGCCAGGAAATGTACCAAACACTCCTCTCACACAGAATAATTGCAATCCATTTTAGGGAGCTCACAGGATCCCTCAAGCATACCTATGGACTCTCTGTGTCCCAGATAAAGAATGCCAGGTCTGGTAGGAACATAACCTGGGATTTCTCCCTATCCAGAAACATGGCAAAGAGATAAAAGATTACTGCTGGGAGCAGTAATGACAAGGGCCAGGTCTACATGGGTGAACAGACAGGAAGTCAGGAGTGCCCTTAGAGTTCTTAGAATTGGGGTGAGTGATATATATTTATTTTTATTAATAGAATGCATTTATTTCATTAATACTCGCTCTTGTCCACAGTACAATTCATTTTTTTTTTTTTTTTAAATGTTTATTTTTTAGTTGTAGGTGACAGAATATCTTTTTATTTTATTTTTATGTGGTGCTGAGGATCGAACCCAGTGCCTTATGCGTGCTAGGCGAGCACGCTACCACTGCGCCATAATCCCAGCCCCTACAATTCATTTTTAATGAAGTGTCAACTGGCATAGCACTTGAGAGAGGGTCAGAGAGGAGGACTCTGTTTTCATCACTACCCAGGAAGTACTCAGATCCAATGACTTTAGTCATGTGCACATGTGCAAAAAATAGGTAACAGCAAGCCTGAGGCTCCTACCCCAGGAAGGCCTGCTACTGATCATGCCCTCTGCTGGGGTCTGGGAGTTTGGAATTAGAGAATGTTCTCACCATTCCCTAACTGATAACGATAGATTACTATGCCTAACCAGTTTGTACTTATAACATGATCTATGCTGAACGCCAGCTTTCCTTCTGTGTGTCTGGAAGTTTGGAATGTGCCAGGCGGAGGGTGCCTATATGACTGAGCCTCAGTAAAAACCCTAGACTTTTAGTAAATTCAGGCAAGCTCCACTGGGAGATGATATGTCACACAGGTCATCAAAACTCACTGCTGGAGGAACTAAGTGTGCCTTATATGGCTCCATTGAGTAAGGACTCTTAGAAGCTTGTGCTTGGTTTCCTCTGGACTTTGTCCTGTGTACTTTTCCCTTTGTTGGCTTTGCTTTGTGCCCTTTCACTGTACTAAATCTTAGCCATGAGTGCGACTGTATGCTGAGACCTGAGTCTTCCTAGTGAATCACTGAACCTGGAGGTGCCGTTGGGGACCTCCAGTACCATAATACAAAATGCTGGTTGCCCAGGTGGTATATTTTGAAAAGTATTACAAAGTCCTTTTGCCTCAAAATATCTCCTTCTACTTGCTGACTATACTCTTACCCCCAGTGGGCAGAACCTTCAGATCCAGTAGGCCCTTGATCTAAGTTGGTGTATCCATAAACTTGAGGCATACCCAGATTCCTGAGAGAGCACAGGAAGAACTGTGGGGATCTGTGTTTCGTGGTGCATGCCCGCAATCTCAGCAACTCGGGAGGCTGAGACAAGAGGATTGTAAGTTCAAGGTTAGCCTGGGTAACTTAGCAAAACCCTGTCTCCTAATAAAAAATTAAAAGGGCTTAGGGTTGTAGTTCAGTGGTAGAGCACCCCTGGGTTCAATCCTCAGTACCGGAAAAATAAATAAATAAAAAGAAAAAGAAAAATGTGGGGACGTGAACTTGGCAGTCAGCTAGTGTTAGATATGGAAAATGAAAAACCCCAAGATAGCATGGCCTAGAAAAAGGGAATGAAAAAGAAAGCTATACACTGATATCTTTCATCTCTTTCAAGATAAATGCTTTTCAGATGCTGGCCACAGGTGGCGAGAAAGTGTTTTATCAAACCTAGAATGATGGTCTCTGGCAAACACTAATCTCTTCCAAGATAGATCCTCTCCAGATGCTGGCCATCCAGCCCCAAACCAAAACCCCAACTTCCTGAGTGCCTAAACTGACACGCTCACTAAATTACCTCTTGGTATAATCTATATAAGCCCAAACTCTTCCTTTGGGCAATGGCTAATTTTCTACCAGGAAAGTGGGTCCCTCAAACGTCACCCCATTCCTGTATGAAATTTCATTTCTGAATAAAAGAGCTGAGCTGATCCATGCAGTTTGCTTCTGGCCTGGTCTTTTTGTGCTAACAGGTAGACTCATATCCACACCTTCCATCAATGTACTACAGTCTCAATTCAGATTGACACCTCTGCAGAATTATAAGTTATCATGGGTATAGACCCTTCAGAATTGGTTATACACAAGGTAAATCTAAAATGGTAAATTTGCAAGTTCCAGAATCATTCATTTGGCCTTGAGAAGATCACTTGTAAGAGGGCATAGTTCCAGAGAAGACAAATTAGTACTTCATGACTATGTGTACCTCATGTACCTGTGGCTTGAGCTTTGGAATGAAATTTGTGCATAGAAAGAGAGAGCACAGACTCCCTCCCACGTTATTGCATGATGCCTGCAGAGATCTGGGCACTTGTCTCACCGAGAGCTGTGAAAGTCTCACTTTCCAAAGCGCAGTTGTTTATGCATAAAGACTTCAATGCAGGTAAAAATCGGAGCCTGCTGAGTAGGTTCTCAGAAGAGCTGCCCATCTTTTTGTTGGCCGATAAGTCCAGTTCTTGAAGATTTGACAGTAAAGGGATAACCTGGGCTGTTAAAATGCCAACAATGACATGTTTTAGGTACCATCTTACAGAGAGCCATCCGTGTTGGCTTGTCACGATCCTCTTAACTGAACTGTCACCAACTCTCCCCAGTGTGACCCTGCCCTTTACATAGCTTTTAAACCAGCCTTCTTCCAGGGAGCCACTCAGGCTTTTCTACTTCCGAGTCTCTCCCCAGACCAGAGATTAAGAAGACTTTGGAGATAAGAAAGAACTGGGTTCTAATCCTAGATCTGCTACTAAAGAGCTGTGTGATCTGAAACAAGTTACCCACTCTGAACCTTTGTTTTCTCAACCATAAAATACCTACTTCACAGGATCATTAGGAAGATAGGAATTGGTCTATGTAAAGTATTTGGTACAGTACCTGGCACATATTAAAGTTTGACATCATTCTTTTCTTAGAATGTAAATACCAGGCCAGGTGTAGTAGCACATGCCTGTGATCCTGTGACTAGGGAAGCTGAGGAAGGAGGATCACAAGTCTGAGGCCAGCCTCAGCAACTTAGGTGAGGCCCTAAGCAACTTAGTGAGACCCTGTCTCAAAATAAAAAATAAAAAGGGCTGGGATGTGGCTCAGTAATAAAATGCCCCTGGGTTCAATCCCTGGTACAAAAAAAGGGGTGGGGATATAAATACTAGGCAGCAGGAAGGCAAGGAAACCAAGCAATCAGAACGGGCACCTGTCTGTAACAGCACCAGAGTGGGGTCCTGTTACCCCTAATTCACTATCCTTGTACTGCATTTCCTGCCTCCAGGTCTTTGCCCCAGCTCTAGCAAGATGGGAAACACAGTATCCTGGGGTCTCCAGGGGGCTGGCTCACCTCCTCAGAGCCTTCCAGGGCCACCAAAGCCAAAGTAAGCCCTTGGTCACTATCACATCCCCCAATTTTAATTGACATCACTCACTGTTGCATGATATTTTCTTGTTCAGTATTTGTTTTCTGTCTCCCTCATTGAAGGAAAGTTCTATGCATGGGGGACTACATTGACTCCGGAGTGGGGATCAGTTCCCAGAACATGGGAGGTACAGAAGCTTGTGGAAGGAGGGAAACAAAGGAAGGGAAGGCAAGCCACACAGGGAGTTTCTATCCCAACAGGTGTAACAGCTTCCCCTTGTCCCAGCCCCGATAACATCTTGAATCCTTGCCTCCCCATGTAATTCAGATAGGTCTTATTTTATTCCTGCCCCTACCATACTGAAGCTCTTTGACTGTCTTTGTTTTCTGTAGTCCATGGCACAGTGCCTCACACAATTAAAAGACTAATCAACAGTTATTGGCTAAATGATTTGTTATTCCATTTCGTTGGAGTTATCTGGAACAATCAGATAAATAAATGTTCAGTGATCTAACATCATAAAGTATAAAGCATTTCCAGCCTTTAAAAATTAAGCAGAAGGAGAATAATGCCATTTGCTACTGTTATTATATAATAGTTAGCTTTCTGCAGCTGTTCACCCCATCAGTGGTTGTGACCTGGATATGGAAGGATTACCCCTCAGTTATAATGGTGGTGGCCATGGAGATCCTCTAGCATGTTAATCTTTCTCTTATCCACCTTATTTAGTAAGATAAGATGTGGTACTCATGTTATTTGGTTGTACCAAGGGAAGTGGGTGGCCTGGAAAATCACGTGTCGCCTTAGATGTGACTCTTAGCTCTGATGAGTCAAGGAGATGGTAACACTATATAATGCTCCATGCAGGGCTCAAAAGGAATTTTCTTTTTTTAACTTTAAAATATTCATACAACCTTGAGCTTTTCTCATTTTTCTAAATCAAGGGGTAAGGACCTGAGAAATAATTTAGCAGTTCTACAAGATAGATGCTAAACCTGAAAACCTATTTTACTATTGTTCTCCTCAAATTTTTAATAAACTTATATTCATGCTTTCCACTCATCCATTCATTTATTCACATATTCAACATGCATATATTGGGTGCCAACTATATGCAGGTGCCTGTGCTTGAGCAATGTGCAGGTGCTAAATGAGACCCATATCCTGACCCTGGAGTTGCCCATGATCTGGAGAGATTAAGAACAAAAGTCCCCAGGTCAGCGTGTGCCTGGTGTGTCTGGAGGTCAGGAAGGGCAGAGTGGCCAGGGTGGAGTGAATGAGAAGGGGTAGAGAACTCAGGCAGAGTGATGGAGGAACAGGGAGATTGTTTGGCTCTTGCAATAATCTAGGCATGAGATGGCAGGGGCCTGAGCTAGGGGAGTAGAGGTCTATATAGTTAGCCATGCTCAGATTCCAGATGTGTGCTCAAGGCTGATTGTGGTCATGGATGAAAATAAAACCCTTAATCTCAAAGCAATGCTTGCTCTGTTTGCTATGGGAAATTGCATTCACATACTACATGTTGCAACAACAGATCTATGTTTATGGTAGGGAAATAAGTGAAGCTATCTTAAGCTGTTATGTTTACCCATCTCACATCACTACATGGCTCTTTTTCTGTAGTTTCATTTGTTGGCTGAGTGGCTTGACTTTATGAAGCAAGTTTGAACATCATTTTGGCATTCTCTCTACATACGTGTTTATAATCAGCTTTGTGACACTAAAAGATTCATTGCTAAACAGAAACATAAATTCAAAATTTCCTCTGAGTGCCAAATCTATCATTTACAGCCATGCATAGGAAGAATCTAGAATCATAACATTTACTGAGCATTCAGCATATGCTAAACGCTGTGTTGGGACATTCTCAGAATTTTGAGAATTTGATCCTTCCAATAACTTCATAAAAAGTAAATCTAAGTGTACATCTCAAAATTTCCAAGTTTCCAAGCATATGGTGAGGTTCCAGAAGTCTCTCCTTTGCAGCATATACTTACTCAGTGACACTATGTCATCCACTGTCAGTGAGCACTGGTGAAGATCTAGGACTTCCAGATGCTTTAGCATGACCAGCGGGGCTGATGCATCTTCAAAACCTCCACCCAGCTTCTTATTGCAGGAAAGATCTAATTTCCTCAGCTCACCCAAGTATCGAAAAGCGGCATCTAAAAAGAGTGTCAAAATGGCATTTTGATGTATTTCAAGGTGGTAGGAAGGTATGTGACAAGGAAGGCGGAAGTACTGCAGGAAGAGAAGCTGAGTGAGCACACTGTGCTGATGAAAGCCACGGGGAGGAATAACAGGGCACTTCCGGCCAGCTGGTCCTGTGTGGATCTGACATGATTCTACACACATACTCCCCGACATCTGCATGGACTGCCCATGGTTCTGACCTGAATCCCACAGCTACACTTGAACATGCCCCGAACTATACTTGAGCATTGGAGTTTATGTTGACTCGTGGACTTATCGAGTTGCCAGGGAGAAGGATCTTACAGGCTATGCAAGCCAGAGGGAAAAACACAGTGTCCTATGACCTGGAGACTTCACACAGGGTAATGTTTTAACCATAGACACCACTGAAGCCATTATTTTTATCAGTACCCATTCTTTCCTACTACTGAACATAAAATAATGCTGAAGTTCTCAAAGTGACAGAAAACCCGCCAGCTTTAGTATCACAAAACCTTTCATTTTCCCCACTATCTCATACCTAAGATATCCTGCCTATTCAGAGTCAGCCATTTCGAAAGCTTATTTTTGTAATCATGAAAGTATATGTTCACTGTAAAATATTTATAAAATAAATAAAACATAAAGAATATTTAAATTATCCATAATTTTATTCCCCAATATATCCACTGTTTACATTGTGTTTTATTTCCTAAGAGCTTTTAAACACATATTTGTATATCATATATACTTATAGTATAATGATAATTTTATATTTTATATGTATGTTGTTAACTCACCCAATATTTTGATACTCTTTTGTGATAATCCACATGAATGTAACTTCAATGCTTTCAGAGTTGAGGTACTTTGTAATCCCTGAGCAATACTGTTTAGACCACCACTGATGTTTCTGTTAATGGAAAGATCAAGTACTTCAAGACTTTGCAGCTTGGGTAGCAACTGACCTGGAAGAAAGGAAAGCCAAACAAGAACAACACTAAAAATGCAGCATGTGAAAGTCCAGAGCAAGTAGGAGAGAGAATGCAGCTTCCTGTGACCTGAGGATAGAGTGAGCTTCCCTTAAAATACAGGGTAAGACAAAGCTCAGCAAATGTAGATTCTCAAGTACCACTCATGAGCATCTTCTGATTTTTTTTTTGTTTTTTTTTTGGTACTGGGGATTGAACTCAGGGGTACTCCACCACTGAGCCACATCCCCAGCCCTATTTTGTGTTTTATGTAGAGACAGGGTCTCACTGAGTTGCTTAGTGCCTTGCCGTTGCTGAGGCTGGCTTTGAACTTACGATTCTCCTGTTTCAGCCTCCCAAAGTGCGAGGCTTATAGGTGTGCGCCACTGCACCTGGCTTCATTTTTTTTTTTCTGGGAAAAATTCTTCCAAACTCGGGCTAGGATTGTGGCTCAGTGGTAGAGCGCTTGCCTTGCATGTGGGAGGCGCTAGGTTCGATCCTCAGCACCACATATAAATAAGTGAATAAAGGTCAATCAACAACTAAAACAAAAAAAAATTTTTAAAAATTCTTCCAAATTCCACTTACCCACAAATGCCCCATCTTCTGATGTGAGAGCACAATCCACTAGCTCAAGCACTTGTATCTTGCTCCCTTTTTGGAACTTTCGGAGAATCAGAGGCAAGTTTCCTCCCACTTTACGATTCCAGGACAAATTTAGCTCTTCAAGTTCAGGTATCATTTCAAGTGCTTCTCCTATTACAAAATGGCCAGAAAATTCAGTTGATCATTGCACAGAAAAGCAAGAAATTCATTTTAAAATCAGTACCACCATTATTTCTGGAGCATAGAAACCAGGCTAGGTGCTGTGCTAGTTGACGCAGAAGAGAGGGAAGAAAAGGACACAGCTCCTGTCTCCTCACAGCAGGGTGAGCTTCATATTGGCAGGCATAGCCATTCTAGTCTCTCCAAAAGTCTGAAGCCATGGTTGGAAGCAAAAAATGGTTGTTGTAAATAAAACAAAAATGTACCTATCAATAGGATGGTTCTACTGGGTTGTTTTTGTGGTAGTAAATATCTGTACCAGTCCACCCGTTTGATCTCATCAGTCCTCTGTGTTTGGGGTGGAAGTGAGGCAAAGCAGCAAACTGGCTACCATGGGGTAAAGCTCACCTCAACATCAAGAATATCAGGTGCAGCTGAACTAGAACAGAGAGGAACTAATAATAGAATGCCAGGTACCAATAACAGAACTAATAATAGAATGCCAGCTGTGACAGCCATGTAGCCACTGAGGGGAGAGAAGTCCAGTGAGAGAGGGGTGAAACCTAACCATTTCCTGTCTGAAGCCATTTCACGCAGAAAAGCCTCTGAAGGCTAAAATGGAGGCTGGGAAAGAACAGGGGAAATCACTGGAGAGATTAGCCTTAGGAATGATTTTTACTGCCTGAGGAATAGAACACACACATGTGAAGGTACTTCCTCAATGTTCAGTATCATTCTTTACAGCAATCAGTTAAGGGTTCTAGAAAGTCTTCTGTATCCAAAAGCCTCTCTTCTGCTATCTGCAGTTGGGCTAAGACTTTTACCATGGTTTAGTTATTCTGTGGATTAAGGTGTGGGGAGTTCAGAAGTCCTGTGTTGAAATGCATATTCTCACCTTAACCAGGAGTGAACAAGTGTCATTTGTGGGTCATTGCCAGTCAACCTTGAGGTGACTTTCTACAGCTCCACAGTATCCCCAGGATCCAAGAGAAAGAGTGATGGTTGATTAGTTATGTCTGCAATGGACATGGTAGTGGAAGGCATTCAGCACTAAGCAATTGTAAGAAAGGTAACAGTTTCTAAATGCCTCCTGATTTATGTTATCATATCAATAAACCATTTATTCTCCCTATACCCCACTTGCCATAAAGGCTAAGTGAGAAGGACAGAGGATGGATGATAAATAAGCTCTCCTCTAAGGGAGAGGATTTGGGAGTTCTTCCAGAGAGAACAGCTCTGGGACAGTGAGAAGGGCACAAAACTTCAGTGACAAGGGTACTGAGTCTCTCCCAGACTAGATAAGTGTGGAATGGATCTCAGGTCAGAAATTCCACTTCTTGAATTTCTAAAGATAAAGAATGGTGAAGAAGCTCAGGTAAATCACAGAAAATAAAGAAACCAAACTGTCTTTTCACACATGCTTAATGGTTTGTTAAATTTAAGACTCTGCTCCATAATAACCAGCTGCTAACTAGTGGGCTGTATTGATCATAGAAACCCCTAGAGAGGTAATTAGAAGGAGAGAATAGGGAAAAAAGGAAATATCAGTTACTGAGCACCTACTATGTGCCAGGCATGTAGTAGGCACTTTACAGAAATTAATTTATTCTCCCACATTTTTTTGAGGCAGATATTACCTCCATTTATGAGATTTAAAAAGGCTGAGTTTCAAAAAGATCAAATTACTTGTTAAATTATTGTGTTTACAAAGTCAGTTAAAAATTGGAGCCAAGATTTAACCCAGGATCTGGCCAACTCCAGGATGGCCAGGGACATCAAGAGCCTCCACTTACCATGGACTAACCACAGGAGACAGTTGGCACACATTGTGCTAACAGAAATCTTTAAAGAGATGTAAATGATCGAAATAAGAAACTTCAGACCAAAAAAGAGTATAAAGCATTCATGACATCTAACAAGGCAGCAAGCATTTTAGCAAAAATGTTGGGTAAGACACTTAGGGAGGCTGAGACAGGAGAATCGCAAGTTCAAAGCCAGCCTCAGCAATGGCGAGGTGCTAAGCAACTCAGTGAGACCCTGTCTCTACATAAAACACAAAATAGGGCTGGGGATGTGGCTCAGTGGTCGAGTGCCCTTGAGTTCAATCCCCAGTACCAAAAAAAAAAAAAAAAAATGTTGGGTAAGAGGCTGAGGTTGTGGCTCAGTGGTAGAGCACTTGCCTAGCATGTGTGAGGCAGTGTGTTCGATTCTCAGCACCACATATAAATAAATGAATAAAATGAAGGTCCATCAACATCTAAAAAAATGTTTTAAAAAAAGTTAGGTAAGTAGTATGACTTTGTATAGACTATGTTCAGCATATCAACTAATTTACTCGAGGTTCTAGTTCTAGCTAAATCATCGTTTTCAGTTAAAATCTTGTTTTGATCAATTTTTTTTAAGTGGGGATAGGAAAATAGGAGAGGTATTCTGGAATTTGAAAAGAACTTAAATATCATCTATTTCAACTCCTGTCTTTTTTTTTTTTTGGTACTGGGGATTCAACTCAGGGGTACTCAACCACTGAGACACATCCCCAGCCCTATTTTGTGTTTTATATAGAGACAGGGTCTCATTGAGTTGCTTGGCACTTCACCATTGCTGAGGCTGGCTTTGAACTTGTGATTCTCCTGTCTCAGCCTCCCAAAGTGCTGGGATTACAGGCATGCGCCACCACGCCCGGCTCCAACGCCTATCTTTTATAGATGAGGTAACTTGAGACCCAGAGTAAGCTAGTGCTATAATAGCCTTACTTAAATTCAATGAAAGCAGGTATCTGGTCAACCTTGTTCCTTCCCTTATCCACAGAGCTTAGCACAACACTAAGTATAGGGTCACATAGCTCTTCAGCAGTAGTACAAGCGCCTAACACAGGATTGCATTATGTAGTGCTCTTGACCATCATCACAGAGCAATTTGTAACATAGATTATTTGCCCTTGAGGGTTTGAGATGCAGAGGTGCTTCCAGGAAAGCATTCATCATACCAAGTGCTTGAACATCCTCAGTGGTAAGTCTGCAACTAGCCAGTCTCAGGACTTTTAACTTGCTGGTAACATGCATTTGTTGAGTGATTGAGAGGAGGTTCCCACCTATAAAATCATTCCAGGAAATATCCAGTTCTTCCAAGTCTGGGAGAAAAGGCAGCAAAGCAACTAGAAGTAAACAGAAGAGAATACAGATTTGTATATGTAATTTGTAATTTGTAGTAAGTAGAATTCAAATCATATGTACACAGGATCTAGTTTTGCACTATAAGAGGTTGGAGGAGGTGTAAGACATGTTGACTTTCAGCCAAACAGTGATCTCTCAATGTGTGCAATTGGAGAAACTATGACATTTAAATTTCCTATTTCTTGGGGTGCCATCTCTGCTAAATAACTGCACCGTGTAAATATGGTGATGTCTCCGTAAGATGCTATAGAACTTCCTTTATTTTGGTTGACCCAATAGTAGTAATGATAATTCTACTGTTGCTGCTGCTACCACTGTGACTGTGATGTATATTCTAGTCCCTTTATTTTACAAAACCCCCTGACAGCCATCATCCATCATCCTATTGGATCCTCAGGCTGAAAGGCTAGGAAATGCTGTAATGGTCAGGACTGCTGAGATTGGCTGTGCCTGTTTTCTTTTTTATCTCTCTTTTTTTTTTTGGTACCAGGGATTGATCTCAGGGGCATTTAACCACTGAGCAACGTCCCCAGCCCTATTTTTGAGTTTTATGTAGAGACAGGGTCTCACTGAGTTGCTTAGCACCTCGCTGTTGCTGAGGCTGGCTTTGAACTTGAGATTCTCCTGTCTCAACCTCCCAAAGTGCTGGGATCACAGGCGTGCGTCACTGCGCCCGGCTTCTTTTTCATCTTGAGTACCTGGCCATCACTACTTTATATTTAAGTGGACCAAGAAGTGGAGGTTTGAACAGGCTTAGAACTTGATTGGACCCTTCTCCAAATCTCTGCCACTGCTCATTAAAAGTGAATTTACTTTCTGTGGAAAAGATTCTCAAAGGGCATCTATCTCCTGAACCAACAAAACTTGAGAATGGAAATGTCAGAGTAGAAGAGATAAAGCATCTCTGCTTGCTTGCTTTTAAATCTACCTTGAGGGCTGAGATTGTAGCTCAGTGTTAGAGCGCATGCATGAGGCGCTGGGTTCGATCCTCAGCACCACATAAAAATAAATAAATATATTGTGTCCATCTACAACTAAAAAAATAAAAATAAATAAATTTTAAATCTATCTTGAATGTTAAAATAGTGGTAACATCCAAGTGGCCTGTTGAACTTCTGTAGTTACAGGCACAGGGATTCCAGGCCTTCCAAAATTCTAAAACCATGTAACAAATAGAAAATTTTCTTTCTACTAGCACACAAAGCACTTTATTTTTTAAAAAAAAATTTTTTTAGTTGTAGATGGACACAATGTCTTTATTTTATTGCTTTGTATGTGGTGCCAAGAATCAAACCCAGGGCCTCACGCATGTGCATGCAAGCGTTCTACCACTGAGCTACAATCCCAGCCACAAAGCACTTTAGTAATTGCATCTTATTCACCATAATCAAAACATTATAAAGGATTGAATACATTAGGGCAAAAAAGGGGGGGGGAACCAACCACATGCTTTTTATTTAAATATTTGTTATTTATTTATTCATTCATCCATTCATTCTGATGTAGTGCTGAGGATTGAACCAAGTGCCTCACACATGGCAGGCAACTGCTCTACCACTGAACCACAACCCCAGCCACAATCATGTGCTTTTTAAACATCAAATATTGAATTAGCAGATGATTGTGTCCCATAACCTTTTACTCCAATTTTGTTTTTAATAAAGGAAATCAAGCCTCCTTCCTGTTAGTAATATCAATAAGCAAATGCAATACCCATACACAAAATATAGGCCAGTGGCCAAACTTCAGCTTGTATCAGAATCCCTGTGAGGCCTGTTAAAATACAGAATCCTGGGGTCCAATCTGAGAGGCTGATTCATTAGGTTTGAGTCAGATTCTAGTGACTACATTTCCATGCCCTCTGCAAGTGCATTCTGACACCATACGCAGGAAGAACCACAGGTTTACAGTTTCTTCTTAAGAGACCTGTCCCGGATGTTAAATAAAATAGTGCTATGATCTGAATGTTCACAGCCCCCTAAAATGCATATGTTGAAATTTAATCCCCAGTATAATAGTACTAAGGGGCGGGGCCTTTAGGAGGTGATTAAGTCATGAGGGTGGAGCCCTCGTGCATGGGATTAATGCCCTTATAAAAAAGGCTCAAGGGAGGTTTTTTTGCCCTTTCTACCATGTGAGGACATAGCTAGAAGGTGCCATCTATGAAGCCTTAATCTTGGACTTCCAAGGCTCCAGAATTGGAAGGTTTCTGTTTTATGAATTACCCAGACCACAGTATTATGTTATAGCAGCCTGAATAGACCTGAACAAATAGTTAAGGACCTCTCACTCAAAACAGATTCTGTTTGACATCTGTCTGTTGGCAGACGTGTACAATCTAATTAAAGCCTTGTTTTAAGATATCTGAGAAAAATAGAGTTTAAAAAAAGAAAAGGTGGTGTGGGGAGGAAGGCTTTTTACAACCAAGCTGCTGCTGAGGTGTATACAAATGGCAGGTGTATGTGTGTTTATAAAAAGGTGTGAGCAAAAGTTGCCCGGAGTTATACTTTTCATTCCACAATAATGAACAGCGTGATACTCCTTTAAATTCCCAGCAGGGTTCAGTTTTATGGGTGAGTTTCGTGAGTTTATATCATCTGCAAGAACAGATGCATTGCAAGGAGCAAGAGGCAATTACTAGGCAGGTAAATTTACTTAGGAAAAAACAAATGAATCAGTCTCCTAAACTCCCTTCCCTTCCCCTCCCCTCCCCTCCCCTCCCCTCCCTTCCTTTCCCTTCCCTTCCCTTTCTTCCCATCCATCCACCTATTTGTACATACCAGGGATTGAATTTAGGGGCATTAACCACTGAGCCATATCCCTACCCCTTTTTAAAATTTTAAATTTTGAGACAGAGTCTCACAAAGTTGCTGAGGCTGGCTTTGAACTCACCATCCTCCTGCCTCAGCCTCCTGAGACGTTGGGATTACAGGCATGCACCACTGTGCCCAGATCAGCCTTTTTTATTTTGAGATAAGGTCTCACTCAATTGCTGAGGCTGTCCTCAAACTTAACGATCCTCCTACCTCAGCTTCTTGAGCAGCTGGGATTACTGGCATGTGCCACTGAATTAACCTCATAAATAAATGAATAATGTTGCAGCAGCTCTTTCTGAGATTATCTAGGACTGCTCAGCAAACTTTGGCCTACCAGGAGAGTTACTGAATATGTTTTGCCTGCTCATCTCAACATAAAAGCCCTGTGTTCCTCTGGACAAGGTCAGCTGCATACAGACCCATTTCCCGCACATCCACAGTTGTTAATCCACAGCTATTCAAATCTAGACACTTGTTGACGATATTTTTGCCCAGCATCTGCAGGAACTGGTCATTTTTCTCCATCCTGGATCCCAATTCCATTTTTGAACTGAGAGTCTTAGCTATATAAAAATAAAGGAAAATTGGCTGTTAATGACACAGAGCATTAAAGAGGCTTAATGACCACATAAGACAAATGAAAAGAGACCCTGATGACAACCCTGAACTGTTCCCTGTGAAACCTCACCTCGGGGGCAGGGAGGGGGGCATTTACCAGGCACAAAACTTGACCCTGTTCCTGCTGCCAGGTGCTCAGACACCACCCCCTCCAGGAGCCTGAGCCACCCAGTAGTTTTCCTTTCCTGAACCTGCCCTGAACTTTTCAGTGTGAAGACAGAATTGCATTCTTGGGCAACTAAGCCTAGCATCTGAGATGCTTGCTGCTTCAAGAACACACGTACCTTTGGTGAATACCATCTACGGGCAGCAAGCTCAGATATTTGCCTCCAAAAATTAAACAGGTGAAGGAGGAGAAGCAGTGAAATCACTGTCAATGAGATTCAGGTGGCAGGGTGGGAGGGTGCGGAAACCATGTGCTGGTCAGTCCTTGGATGGTTCGAGTGGCACACAAAAATCCAGAGACAGCAGTGTCCTAGAGAGCTTTGGTATTTTCTCAACTACTTCCAGAGAATGACTTCAGAAAGCCTCATTTGTCCTTCTTGCTGTTAGGCACTACTTACACCTCCACGAGTTCTCTGTAATAGCATTATGCTAACACGATATCATAACAAGAGGTACTTCATTAAGCACCTAAGTACCAGTTCTTCATCTATTTGCATGTGCCAGCATGTAAAACAAAAAATACATCATACTTTTGTGAGGATGAATAAAGATGTGGGTTCTGAGGGTGACTTTAAAGTGGTTTTGTTAAGTAAAAATGTGTCATTTCATTTATTTATTTATTTATTTATTTATTTATTTTACTGGGGATTTAACCTAGGGATGCTTTACCACTGAGCCACATCCCCAGCCCTTTTTATGTTTTATTTTGAGATAGAGTCTCACTAAGTTGCATAGGGACTCACTAAGTTGCTTAGGCTGGCTTTGAACTCAAGATCCTCCTGCCTCAGCCTCCCGAGTTGCTGGGATTACAGGCATGCGCCACATGCCTGGCTAAAAAGTATAATTTTAAAGTTATAAACAGTTATGTTGAAATCCAAAAGGAAATCCTAAGTTCTGAATGCACAGTGATATTTTACTAACCCTGATGAAAAGGTATAAAACTATATAGTTAAGAACACTCAATATCAGTGAAAATTAAAAGATAGTAGACTAGTAGTAATAAGTTTAGACTAAAAGATTAGAAGGATCATAAAACTGCACTCTCATCCACAGTGTGCCTTGTGACTTGCTGTTTTTGTTAAGAAACAGGTGCACACATTTGTTGGAATGGTTGGTCTTGCCACATTCTACCAGTGGGAGGCAGCACCATCCCTATTTTAGCTCTTCACATTGGTCTGAAACTTCTATCATGGCACATTGGATACAAGGTATTTTATTTTGGGTAGCATTGCCAGATTTGGGGAAAACAAAAACAGGATGCTTGGTTAAATTCAAATTCAGGCACAAAAGGAATTATTTTTAGCATGTCCCACATTACATGTATTTTATCTAGCAACTGTAGTTTTGAGTGGGGCAGAGGAGAGCTGTGGGTTGGGGGACAGGGAAGGATTGCCTCTTACCTGCCCACAAGTTCAGGACATCCTGCCTAAACTTAATGATAAGAATCACAAACTATTTCATAGGTTTGGAAACTTTAGACTACTAATTAATAGTAAGAAGTAGAGCCAGAATTTGAACTCAGAATAGTTTGCTCCAAAGCAAATGTATGTGCATGTGACTTTCGTATTTTAAAATATTTCTCTGCATTGCATCTTATTGTCTTCTTTCTTCAGTTTTTAAGCTTTTTAAAATCTCCAACTTACAAGTTCCAGTCCCATCAACTTTCTCTGTCTTCTGTTTTCTCCTTAAGTCACTGTTTTGTCAACCACATCCTTTCCTGTCCAATGTCTGGAAAGAGTGCTTTGGTACTTGCTAGCCCAATTTCTTCACCACGCTTGCCAGTTAACTCTTCACTTTCTAGTTGCCACACTCAGCTATCCAAATCATTTTTCAAAAGTCACCAGCAATGACCTACCAATCGACAGATTCAGGAATCTCTTCTCAATCCACCACATACCTGGGTATTCTGTCATGTTTGAGATGATTGACAAGTCCAAGGCAGGTTCAAATCATGGGCCCATCAAATGAACAACTCACTCCACTTCTCTGAGTCTTGGTTTACTCCTCTACAGAATGGATGTATTTCCTGCCTGGCTCATTTCTCTAGAGCACAGCAGCTTAAACTTACCACAGCCTCCCATGGTCAAAAGACTCAGCAGCGCCTTTTACCTGAGAGGTACTTGATAAATATTTGTTGAATGAACAAATAATTGAATATTGGCTCTACAGTTCCTCAATTACCATCTTGATCAAAACACCTATGTATGAGTACTTACTTAGGAGACCCCTGGACATCTCTTCAAAGACTATTTCACTTTTTGTTTTAGCCCCTAAACACTTTCTGCAAATGATCTCTTATATCATGCTCAGTGTGTGAAACAGATGAGCCAGAGCTGTAGAGTTGGGCTGAGGGGAGGTCCAGCCCTCCATGGAGGACACAGGAGTCGTCACAGGAGTAGCAATGTGGAATGATTTAGGGCCTCTTACTGGCTGCTTTAGCTCTGAACAAAATCTCTTGGTTCTCCAGTTGATTCTGTGAGCTCACTAGTGTCTTCTCATTAAGTTCCTTTCCAACTTAAATATGTCAGGACTGGTTTCTGTTGTTAACCACCCAGAACGGCAATACTTTCATAAATCATTATGAAATGTGGGTTACATGTGTGGTACTGTTCAGGGAAAGAAGGTAACCAGTCCCTGTGTTCAGAGACCTAGCTGTTACTGGAGGAGACAGACAAGAAAGGCACAGTTATAGTGCAGACCTGAGGTGCAATAGAGGCACACCGAGGGTGTACGTAGCACACCTCAGTGACAATCAGAACCTCAGGTCTAGTGGTTCCAGGCATGGTGTGTGACTTTTGAAAGCTTCTAAGAGAAGGTGGTGTTTGAATTGCACTGAAGAATGAGTGAGAGTCACCCACATATGTCGGTATTTCAGGGGAGGATGGTGACAGAGAAGGCATTTCTGGACAGAGGAAACCATTTGGGGGAAACATGGCCAGTTCAGGAAATTGCAAGTCAGAATGTCAGGAGAACAGGATGAATACGGGCTGTAGTGGGAGGGCAGGGGAAGGCAGAGGTCATGAAGAAATGTCCACCTGCTCTACATGAAGTCCACGCCTGGGAGGGCAGCCTTTCTCTTCAAGCCAAGAGAGACTCAGTGAAGGGTATTAAGCAGATGAGACACCATCACACTGTTGGTTTAGAAAGAGCCCTCAGGCTGGGTGTGGTGGTACGAGCCAGTAATCTCAGGGGCTCAGGAGGCTTAGGCAAGAGGATCACAAGTTCAAAGCCAGCCTCAGCAACTTAGCAAAGCCCTATGCAACTTAGCAAGACTCTGTCTCATTAAAAATATAAAAAGGGATGGGGATGTAGCTAAGTGGTTAAGCACTCCTGGGTTCATTCCCTGGGAAAGAAGGAAGGAAAGAAGGAAGGGAGGAAGGAAGGAAGGAAGGAAGGAAGGAAGGAAGGAAGGAAGGAAGGAAGGAAGGAAGGAAGGAAGGAAGGAAGAGCGAGTGAGCCTTCAGTGGTAGAGTGGAGGAAGGTTGGCAAGAGAGCAACCTTGAAGCAGAGAAACTAGTGAGGAGGCTGTGGAGAGAGCCAGACAATAGCCACTGAGAGGAGGAACCAAGACTGAGAGCCTGTGAGGGCAGAATTAACAAGAGACCCCAGGGGCCATTGAATTTGGGAAGAAATGGAAATGGAGAAGCCAAGCATGATCTGGGGGGGCCAGTGTTGTCCAGCAGGGGTGACCAGCTGCTCGGTTTTGCACAGTTAACTCAAGCATGTTCCAGGAATTCATTAACCACTTTCCTGAAGCTCCATATCACACTCTAAAACAAATATGAACAATTTTCTGATATAGATGGTCTCCTTTTAAAAGTAGACATTAGCTTTCGCTTAACAAAAAATGCTTAAAGTATATTTAATTTATGTACTGGTAAAACAGCATTATATTTAGTATTTGATGCTGAACAATCCAGTGGAAATGAGGGCAGGTATAAATGAAACAGACTGTCTGTGGGTGGATAATTGCTAAAGACAGGTGATCAAGGGGATTCCTTTTACTGTTTGCCTCATTTTTGTATATGTTTGCATAAAATGTTTTAAATATACATTTAATCTGATACATAATATATTGATAACATTGAATATGACACATAATCTTGGAGAGAGATTTGGCAGGATTTATTCTCATAACCCTTTAATTTGTAATGCCTGTTCTAGCAATTTATACCAACAAAGAAAGAAAAGAAAAGAAAAAAATAGCTGAAATACAATGAAGCAGGGAATAGGAAAGAGTAAAAGCCAATGATATTCACTGGAGAGTTAAAGAAAGAAACAAACTAATTATAGCATGTAATGGAAAATTATGCATCTATGAAAATTATACATATGTGCATAGTGTAGCAAAGTGGAAATTGAGCAGTCTAAGAATATGTTCAGGGGCTGGAATTGTGGCTCAGTGGTAGAGCACTTGCCTAGCATGTGTGAAGCACTGCATCACATAAAAAAATAAATAAAACAAAGATATAAAGAAAAGGCACAGATATTGCATTTGCATCTAAAAAAAAGAATATGTTCTGAGACCAGTGCGGTGGGGCATGCCTGTAATCCCAGCGGTTTGGGAGGCTGAGGCAGGAGGATCACAGGTTCAAAACCAGCCTCAGCAATTTAGCAAGTATGTAAGCAACCTAATGAGAATCTGTCTCAAAATAAAAAATAAAAAGGGAGTTCTCTGCTCCTCCCCCCGTTCGACAGACAGCGGTGTCTTCTCATCTCGTGCAGTGCCAGCCGCATCTCTGAGACACGATGGTGAAGGTCGGAGTGAACGGATTTGGCCGTATCGGGCGCCTGGTCACCAGGGCTGCTTTCCACTCTGGCAAAGTGGAAATGACCCCTTCATTGACCTCAACTACATGGTCTACGTGTTTCAGTACAATTCTACCCATGGTAAATTCCATGGCACAGTCAAGGCTGAGAACGGGAAGCTTGTCATCAATGGAAAGTCCATCTCCATCTTCCAGGAGTGAGATCCCGCCAACATCAAATGGGGTGATGCTGGTGCTGAATATGTTGTGGAGTCCACTGGTGTCTTCACTACCATGGAGAAAGCCGGGGCTCATTTGAATGGTGGTGCCAAAGGGGTTATAATCTCTGCCCCTTCTGCTGATGCCCCCATGTTTGTGATCGATGTGAACCATGAGAAGTATGATAACTCCCTCAAGATTGTCGGCAATGCCTCCTGTACCACCAACTGCTTAGTTCCCCTGGCCAAGGTCATCCATGACAACTTTGGCATTGTGGAAGGACTCATGACCACAGTCCATGCCATCACTGCTACTCAGAAGACTGTGGATGGCCCCTCTGGGAAACTGTGGCGTGATGGCTGTGGGGCTGCCCAGAATATCATCCCTGCATCCACTGGTGCTGCCAAGGCCGTCGGCAAGGTTATCCCTGAACTGAATGGAAAGCTCACTGGCATGGCTTTCCGTGTGCCCACCCCCAACGTGTCCGTTGTGGATCTGACCTGTCGCCTGGAGAAAACTGCCAAATATGATGACATCAAGAAGGTGATGAAGCAGGCATCAGAGGGCCCCCTCAAGGGCATCCTGGGCTACACGGAAGACCAGGTTGTCTCCTGCGACTTTAACAGTGATACCCACTCTTCCACTTTTGATGCTGGGGCCGGCATTGCCCTCAGCGACCACTTTGTCAAGCTCATTTCCTGGTATGACAATGAATTCGGCTACAGCAATAGAGTGGTGGACCTTATGGTCCACATGGCCTCCAAGGAGTAAGAGCCCCTGGACCACCTGCCCCAGCAAGAACACAGAGGAAGAGTGAGGCTCTCAGCTGCTGGGGAGTCCCTGTCCCAACTTAGTTCCTCAACACACTGAGAATCTCACCCCCACATCTCCATCCCAGATCCCTTGAAGAAGGGGAGGAGCTTGGGGAGCCCTGCTGTCATATACCATCAATAAAGTTCACTGCACCCAAAAAATAGAAATAAAAAAATAAAAAAAAATAAAAAGGGCTGGGGATGTGGCTCAGTGGCTAAGTACCCCTGGGTTCAGAACCTGGTGCCAAAGGGGGGAAAATAATATGTTCTGAAAGCAGGATCAAGGCCCCATGTAAGCTCAGGAGAGATTTGTAAGCTTTTTTTGAAGCCCCAACTCTTTCCTAAGATGTTTCTTTTTTTAATCTCTGTTAATAATAGCTACAATCTCTTATTCAGAAGCTAGTTTCTGCTTCTGAAATCATGCTTGCTCAGCATCTATGGCAGGAACCAGAGCTGCCTGGAGAAAGGGGGAAACATCAAGATTACTTTCAAGACTTGAGAAAGTCTTGAAACCTGGAAGTCGGCACTATATAAAAGATAACTGAGAACAGAAGGCTGTGCTCAGCTTTGGAAGAGGACGCCTCTGAGCCACACCCATGCTGAACAAACCTTGCTCTTCTACATCTCCAAGTGCTGCTCGTCTCTTTCCAGTGCCATACTTTCCCATATTTTCCGTAACATTACAACTGTGCAGAAGATGCCCATCTGGCTCCAGCTACCTCTTGGGCTTGTCTCCCACTTGTCTTCCCATATCTCTCGTCTTCAGCATCCCTGTCCCTCTGGCTCGCTCTCACACACTCTGGGCTCACTTTCACCTGGTGCCTTTGCACTTGTAGTTACTGTGCCTGGAAAGCTTTCCCCACACGTGTGTATGTGTCTGGCTTCATTCATTCATTCTACATGGCTACATCTGATTTTATTCAGATCTGTGCTTAAACTCCATCAAATGAGACTCCTTTCCTCTAACCCCAACTAAAACAGTGCCCGGTCCCATCATCATTCCCTGCCTTCTTAACTTGCTGTTTCCCTCTGTATCCACTTAATACCTGGAATTCTATCTGCATTGGGTTCTTTGTTTACATAATGTCCTTTTTTCATAGCAGTAGCTGGCATATAGTAGGCACTATGCTGATTGGCTTACTGACTGCACATGAATGCATACATACAAAAAAAGACTGAAGCCAGTCTTTGAAAAGGACAGAGCTGGGTACAACTCTGTGTACCTGTAGTCCCAGCTGAGGTGGGAGGATCATTTGAGCCCAGAAATTGGAGGCCAGGCAGAGCAACGTAACAAGACCTCATCTCAAAAAATAAATAAATAAAACAAAATAACATGGAAAGAAAGAAATTATCTTTTATAATGAAAGGAAATTGAGGATTTTCTTTAAACCTTTTGTAATATTATGTTGCTTTCTGAATATAATAAAAAAATTTTGAAAAGCAAAACTATTGAAAACATGTAATAGAAATGTTTACCATAGAGCCTTATATCAGTTTTGGTTTAACACACAAGATCTCTTTACAGGAAAACATTATTCTAAAAAATAAAGAAATAGAAACAGCAAATAGTTTACCAGTGTCTGAGATGGCCATCCTCTGGGAACTGTTGCTGGGCTAGGGAGCAGGTTTTTTTTAAAGTTACTGTTCTCTTTTCTGCTGTCAGCTTTGGAGGACCTGAGTTTTAAGCACCCAAGAAATTTATTGGCAAATGAAATCTGGGATTTAGTTTCTCCATCTAAAGAATTTTTCTTCTTTTTTTTGATTCATGGTCAAGTTGAAGGGAGTCTTTCTCAGTAAGACAGCTTCCTGTTTTCTGGGATTGCTTAGAGGAAAACAATACTGTATCAAGCCTGCAGGAGATCCAAACAACTCCCTTACATGAGTTTCCCTTGTTCTCTTTCAATCTGTTTATTGTTGGTAATGTTTAACATGGAAATGAATGAGGTAGCCCAGGGTCCGGAACCAACAGATGGTAACTGATAACAAAGCTAAAGCAAATTTGAGTTTTTAACTTTGCCCTATGTTCTTTATTGTGTGAGATACAGGTGATTAAACACTACTTTTGCAAATGTATCAACTGTGCCAATACATTTTAAGCTACAGCAACCAATTAGTGCTACCTTGTAAGAGATGTTGATAAAGGAGGATTTCAGGGAGTCTCTAAGCAGAACTGGCTGTTTGCAAAGCTAGAGGAAATTGCCTTCAGCAACTCAGCTTCTTCTCTTCGCATACGGCTCCTTTTTAATCTTACCATTTCCATACTTTCTCTACTACAACCCTGCACCACCATCCCATGGAAAAACATGTTGGCAGTAAAGAATTCATCTATTCCATGAATACTTTTAAAGAAACAACGGTGGGCCAGTTATCATTTCTAGATGCAAGAGGTTCAAGGACAAACAAGACACAGCTCTTGTCTTTGATGGAGCCGTAACCAGGTGGGAAGATGGACCTGTGTGCCAATGATGATCACGTGGGACAGGGCTTTCAGGGAGGAGAGGCGGAAGAAGTCAAGGACCTCCTGGGTGAATGAAGCCTGTCTCGGAGATCAGACTGAGCAGGATTGGCATTGCCTGGATTTTGAAGAACTGGGAGGTAACTAAAAAGTGAAGAGCAATAAAAAAGCAGTGGGGCTGGAGCGGGGAGGAAGGAGGGTGTGTTAGGTAATTATGAAGTTACGGGATGTAAATCTAAAAAGAAGAGAAATGCTATTCTAAAAAAATATCAGATGAGCTTGTATTATTTCCATTTCTGTAAAAATTTGTTCAGGTGGGCTGGGGTTGTGGCTCAGTGGTAGAGTGCTCACTTTGCACGTGTGAGGCACTGGGTTCGATCTTCAGCAGCACATAAAAATAAATAAAGCTATTGTGTCCATCTACAACTAAAAATATTTAAAAATTTTGTTTAGATGTTTATATTGAAGTAGAAAAAACATAGGTGAATAACAATAGGAACATAGATGAATATTTGCTGATTTTATATATATATATATAGAGAGAGAGAGAGAGAGAGAGAGAGAAATTCATGATAAAGAAAGCAAAGCAAAAGCAAATTGAAAGAAGATACATATATTTTTTGATAATAAAATAACTGACTAAAACAAACAAAAAACCGTGAAGGCCATGATGCCAGGAAGAAGAAAGAGCAAACTCATAAGCTGCCAGGCATGAAGTTCTAGAAGAGCCTTCCTTGGCTCCAGGCACGAATCCTAGTTTGCTTGGAGCTAAGGAACAAGGAAGAATGGAGGTTAGGGGTGAAATCTGGTGTGATTTGAGGCAAAAAGGACTCATAGGGGTCATTCTTTCATCTTTCCTGACATTAGCTTACAGTTTATGGGAGAGTTAAAGGCTTAAACTAAAGGAATACAACTGTAAGTGGAATTCAGGGATTCTTGAAATTGGTTCTCTTTCTATTAAATAGTCCTTTCTGTGATTATGTTTCCAGAACCGCTCTTGAAACATTGTGTACAGAAAATCTTAAAAACTGACCTTGCAGAACCCATCATAGCCCGTGGGATGGAATGTTCTTGTACATCTGGAGTGCTGCTTTGGGATCACAACTGGACATCCTATTTTCTTTTTTTAATTTTCTTTTCATATCAGAGCAGTGTCCAGTCCTGGTTTACCCCAAAACACACAGCAATGGAACCAGATGATTGCTCTAATTACCCTGGGCCTCTGCCCAAAGGTCATTAAGTGGGGTTAAATGGGAAAGAGACAGGAAGGACCCCTACTGGGATTCTCTCATAAATCCAGCAGAGCCTGTGGAACTGGCTGCCTCACCCTGATCCCAAGTCTCCCCATAGGCCCATTTCATTGTGCTGGTCTTCCAGTCATCACCCAAGACTTACCTCCAGGGTTGTTCTCACCCAGTTTCTTATTTTGGAGATTTATTCAAGGCCATTCTCTCTCAGAGGCCTGCTCAGTGAATGGCTTCACTTTTCCCTCCCTTCCTAAATGCACTGACTCCAACTCCCCACGTCTTAATAAAACACTGCTGGAGGTGCTCCAGGATGTGATAATTTGCCCAAACAAAACCCAACCCAGTTCTAGATAACCCACCTGGGTTATCTATTCAGGTTAATAGTACACTAAAGAACACAGGAGCCAGGGCAAGCTAGAGACCATGTAGGAACCAAGCAAACAGAAGAGGAAACCAAAGGAAGGAGACAAATGCAAGGAATCCAGAAAGGAACCCATAAGGGGAAGGGAGACTTGGGAGCTAAGAGAGAAAAAAGCACCTTGACATTCCTTACTATATAATCATTTAAGTGGTAGGTTATCATGCTCAACTTCGAAAAAAAATTTTTTTTTCAAAATGCATTTGGGAAAGTTCCTCTTTACATAAAAAAGTTTAATAAGCCCTCAGGCTTCCCATATTCAAGCTTTAAAAATGGGCTTAACCAGATCTTCCACATCTCCCTTGTCTCAGCACTAGACTTGACTATATGAGGATAAACCTGGAAATGGAATTTGGGAAGAACTTTAGATCACAGTGCAGTCTTTGCCCTACAGCAGCTAAAAACTCAAGGTTTTCTCTTCTCCTAGGACCAAAGGCATTCACTTAAGAGCCCTTTGGGAAAATTAATAGCTGGCATTTCAGTTCAGCCCAATGACGTTAATTGAGCAGTTACTTCAGATATTTATTGTGTTCTTGGTAAGCAAGGGTATTGACAAAGAGTAATTCATATTTGATGTGCTATTTCTCTTACATGTAAGATGTTTTTATTCTGCTACTTTTGCAGAACTGAGGAATACCCTTCTTTTCTTTTCCATTCCTAGGTTTGGACTTAACATATTTTATAATTTTTTGAGAAATGCTTTCAAAGGCCTTAAATTTTTGATTCAGTATTTCATAGTGAATCATATTTTCAATGTTGCTTGCCAAAGTGAAATGCATTTTTTCCCTTTCTCTAGAAAGTTTGCTTTTTAAAAAGGAACTGAAATATTGTTACATGTTGCAATTTGGATGAACCTTGAGAACATTATGGCCAGAGAAAAAAGCCAATCACAGTACGACAACACAGGACTCTGCTACACAAGTTATCTGAAGTGGCAAATTCATGCAAACAGCAAGCAGAAGAGTGGTTGCTAGGGATAGGTGGTAGGGTAGGGTGGTGGTGGGGAATGGGGAGTTACTTAATGTGTATGGAGTTTTGCAAAATGAAAAGATAAAAACGTTCTGGAGATCCAATGCACAACATTGTGGAACTGTATACTTAAAAATGGCTAATATGATAAATTTTATGTTATGTTTTTTACCTCAATTAAAATTTTTTTTTTTGATACTGGGAGTTGAACTCACAGGTACTCGACCACTGAGCCACATCCCGAGCCCTATTTTGTGTTTTATGTAGAGACAGGGTCTCACCGAGTTGCTTAGCGCCTCGCCATTGCTGAGGCTGGCTTTGAACTCACGATTCTCCTGTCTCAGCCTCCCAAAGTGCTGAGATTACAGGTGTGCACCACTGTGCTCGGCTTCAATTAAAAAATTTTAAAGTATGTTTTTAAAAACTGACTCAGAACTAGGACTCTCAGTGTAAAGAAGTTTTAGGAATACCTTAATCAATTTCTGATTTTATTTTCCTTCTTATGTATTCATAAGTGTGATTAAGAATTTTTAAAACCCTCACCTATATATATCTAAATAGATTTTAATAATTTAATGTTAAAATATTAAGTAATTAAAAAAAAACTTCACTCAATTCTAAAGCACTTTGCGAACATGCAGTATCTTGAATTTTATGCCTGATGGGCTTAGTTCATCCCTATTCAGAACTCTTACCTTGAGAAGACATTGTTATAGATATGTTTCTAGCAGTTTCTACTTACTATTTGCAGTTAAGGTAAGCAGAAAAAGATTGATTAAAGGAATCACAGAATGTCTATTGAACAGATCTTGGAGGTAAACATGTGTTCACCCCTGCTCCTTTTGAAACCCTATGGAAACAATAGTAAAGGATTTTTTGTTTTGATTTGTTTTGTTTTTGTTAAAGTCATAATTCTAGCCAGGCACAGTGGCGCATACCTATAATCCCAGTGGCTGGGTAGGCTGAGGCAGGAGGAACATGAGTTCAAAGCCAGCCTTAGTCATTTAGCTAGGCCCTAAGCAACTCATCGAGATCCTGTCTCTAAATAAAATATAAAAAGGGCTGGGGATTTGACTCAGTGATGAAGCCCCTCTGGTTTCAATCCTCAGTACCAAAAAAAAAAAAAAAATCATAATTCTATAAGGGTAAAGAGAACTGGATATATGTCAATACAATTTTGGACTCTAGAGAGAATGACTGAATTTAAAGGAAAGTGCCTGGTAGGATTGAGGAAACAAAATTTTCAACTAGTGAATACCAAAAGGCTTAGTGATTGAAGATGCTGGGTGATTCTGAAGGAAGAAATGGGTACGGTTAGGGCTGTACAAAGGCGGATTAGTTTGTAAGACATTAAAATGTTACATACCACTTCTCATTCCAGGGTAGCCAGAAAACTACCTCTTCTTCACCTTGGCAAAGGATAGAAAGTAAGCTGGATGCAGAGGCCCATCCTGTAATCCCAGCTACTTAGAAGGCTAAGGCAGACGGATTGCAAGTTCAAAGCCTGCTTGGGCAATTTAGCAGGACCCTGTCTCAAAATGAAAAATAAAAAGGGCTGAGGATATAGCTCAGTGAGTGCCCCCAGGGGCTATTCCCTGTACTGCAAAGGAAAAAAAAGACTAAGAAAGAAAGTTTATTTTCATATTTTCAGGACAGGTTGAAACATAGAGGATCTAAGCTCAGTCACTGGTCATGTTTTGAGTACCCTATCCAAGTAAAGTCTATATCTTGAGCCATGACACCCTTCCTTATCCTCTTCTGTTCCTCTAAGAACACATTGGCAACCAAGCCTACCACCCTCTTCCATCACTCAACAGAGGCACAATGGAAGACATCTTCCTAGAGAAACTGGCCAGCCCAAGAGAAAAGACCTATCTATTAACCATTGAGATCCCTCGACTAAATGACTCTGTCCCTGTTCAAGCACACTACAGAGAAGCCTAAGGACTGACAGGTCCCAATATATAATGCATAATTCTATATGTGCATGGAGGATCAAGGTTCTCAAGATAGTTTAGGAAAGACTCTGACATGAAAATGAGAAGCAGAAACAAAAAGAAAAAGGAAACTTGGAGAAAATAAAGTCAACATAAGGAGAAGAAAAGACACTTTAGAGTCTTCTAAGACTTTCTAAAGACTTTCTGTACTTGGACAATTAAGAGATAATGTAGAGTTTATAAGTCAAGAACCAGAAGGTATAAGAAAGTGAACATCCAGAGAACAAAAGAACCTTTAGAAATTAAAAATATTTGATAGCAGTTCCTGGGCAAATGCAAGTGGTGATGTTGTAATTTTGAATCTCCAGTCTTCCAAAATGCACAACTGTTACCTACTATGAAAGAGACAAGGCGTCCCCTTGTCCCTAAATATAAGGGGGGGGGGGATGACAGCCTGACAGCAAGAAGCCTGATGGAATCAGCAGGTGGGCAGGAGGAGGTACAAAGCAAAGGGTCTTCCTGTGCTCTAAGAGCCAGCAAACCTATAATCAAATTGCCAGTGGTCTTTACCCCCAAATTGAAATGTCCTCACTCAGCATAGACAACCCATTGAGTCTTTCTGAGAACAGCTGCCAGAGCTGGAAAGGAATTTTTTGGGGTGAAGGCAAAGGAAAGGTTAGATGGTGTGGGATCTTCTGCACCTTATTAAACCTAAAGACTAATCAACTGAATCTCCTTTCTAGGACAAAGAGCCTCACAAAGGAGAATCTGCTGGCAGTCAAGTCTAAATTGAACAACAGAGGCACTGAGGGCACAGGAAAGAGAACATCCAGATAAAAATGGGAAAAGACAACAGAAAAGGTAGTTTCAGAAAGTACAAGTACACTGCTTAACTCCTTATAATAACCATGGATAAACCATCTAGCTAGGGAAGTGATCCTGGCCCACCCTTTTCTCCTAAGGTACACCATAGAGGCCTCTCCTTGGGGCTGCTGGTATATTCTCATGGCAGTAGCTGCCTTGCCAAAAGCAAGTGACTCAAGAGAGAGAGAGCAAGGACAAGGTGTGATGCCAGTCATGACCTAGTCACACACCCTCAATTCCATCAGTCCTGTTGGTTATAAACGAGTCACTAAGTCCAGCACACAACAAGATAAGGGAAATAGCCTTTACCTTTTGCAGGAAGGAGTATCAAAGGATTTTCTGAACATCTTAAAACTATTTTAAAATATAAAAAGGATTATTGAAAAAATGAAAGATATAAACAGAAGATAGTCAAAGACAAACCAACATTTTTTTCTTTCTTTTAAATTTCTTTTAAAAAATTTGTTCTTTTTAGTTGTACATGACACTAGAATGTATTTTGACATATCATATATGGAATATAACTTCCCATTTTTGTGGTTGTCCATGATGTGGAATTTCACTGGTCAAGTATTCATATATGAACATAGGAAAGTTATGTCCGATTCATTCTACTGTCTTTCCCATTCCCATCCCCCTTCCCTTTCTCCTACTCTGGAACTCCCTCCCACTCCCACATCTATTGTTAGTCAACATCAGAGAGGACATTTGGCCTTTGATTTTTTGGGATGGGCTTATTTCACTTAGGATGATAGTCTCTAGTTCCATCCATTTATCTGCAAATGGCATAATTTCATTCCTCTTTATGGCTAAGTAATATTCCATTGTATATATGTAACAGATTTTCTTTATCCATTCATCTGTTGAAGGGTACATAGGCTGGTTCCACAGCTTAGCTATTGTGACTCGAGCTGCTATAAATATTGATGTGGCCGCATCACAATAGTATGCTGATTTTAAATCTTTTGAGTATATACTAAGGAGTAGGACAACTGGGTCAAATGGTTGTTCTATTCCAGGTTTTCTGAAGAATCTCCATACTGCTTTCCAGAGTGGTTGCACCAATTTGCAGTCCCACCGGCAATGTATGAAAGTAACTTTCTCCCCACATCCTCACTGAAATTTATTGTTCCTTGTATGTTGGGAGCCGCGAATGAATCATTGCTTTGAACTTCATAGTCTGGGACAGCTAGACTGCCTTTTTGGGTTTCTCTCAGTACAGTGGTGCTTAAAGACATGTCCATTTGCAGGTGGCTGCTGTTAAGGGGGCAGAATCCATGCCTGGCGTGGGATTTATGGGTTCACTAGTTTGAATTCAGATGCCAGCTGCCCTGGGGTGAAAGAAACATGGGCGTGCTTGAGGCGCCAGCTGTCCCAGCAAGAAGAAGGTATCATGAAAATAGATGAGCCCCAATTAGCCTGTTCCTGCTGACTTTGTTTACCTTGAAGAACCCTTCCTGACAATAAATCTCTTTGATATGTTTGACTATATAATTAAGGATTCTCAGGCTTTTTTGTTTGCTAGGGATCAGACCCATCAGGTCTGACCACCTATCAGGCTCCCAGCTTTTGAAACTATTTTTCTGCGTCTTTTGTCTTTTATTTCTTATTAATTATTTCAGACTTTTAATTTTTCAGCTGCTTCATTCCTCCATTCGATTTACTGATCCCTCGCAGTGCAGGACAGAAATGTTTGTATTCTTGAGAGCTGCTGTTCTGACTGGAGTGAGATGAAATCTCAGTGTAGTTTTAATTTGCATTTCTCTAATTGCTAGTGATGTTGAAAAATTTTTCATGTGTTTGTTGACCGATTGTATTTCTTCTTCT
Source organism: Xerus rutilus (assembly GCA_028644305.1). NCBI lineage: Eukaryota > Metazoa > Chordata > Mammalia > Rodentia > Sciuridae > Xerus > Xerus rutilus. The sequence goes on from CM053409.1 coordinate 34,620,247, forward strand.
GTGAAGTGTCTGTTCAGTGCCTTTGCCCATTTATTGTGTTATTTATTTATTTATTCAATGTTAAGTGTTTTGAGTTCTTCATATATGCTGGAGATTAATGCTCTATCTGAGGTAGAGATGGCAAAGATTTTCCTCCATTCTGTAGGCTGTCTTTTCACATTCTTGATTGTTTCCTTTGCTGTGAAGAAGCTTTTTAGTTTGATACCATCCCATTTATTGATTCTTGATTTTACTTCTTGCGCTTTAGGAGTCATGTTGAAGAATTTGGTTCTTAAGCTGACATGATGGAGAGTTGGGCCTACTTTTTGTTCTAGTAGGGGCAGGGTCTCTGGTCTAATGCCTAGGTCCTTGACCCACTTTGAGTTGAGATAAACCAACATTTACATAATGGGATTCCCTGACACAGAAATCTAAAGGAAATATGAAAACTTTTAATTCTTAAAAACATTAATAAAGTAATATAAAACTTAAATTTACCTAGTAAAAAGACACATTACTTCTCTAAGAAAATCTGTTTGGAATGGATAACAGCAAGATGTATTATAATCAAACTAATAAGTTTGAAAAAGAAAAAGAAAGAACAGAAAGACCAAGTTATTTGTAGGGTAAAGCAATGCAACTGTCATCAGACTTTCCAACAGTTTATTATTTGTTTTCAGGTAGTGGAATAGCTTATTTTATTTTTTGGTACTGGAGATTGAACTCCAGGACATTTTACCATTGAGCTACATCTCCAGCCCTCTTTATTTTTTATTTTTAGACAGCATCTCACTAAGTTACCGAGGGTGGTATCGAATCTGCAATCCTCCTGCCTCAGCTTCCCGAGTTGCTGAGATTACAGGTATGTGCCACTGTGCCCAGTTTGGAATACTATATTTTAACTATTTGAGGATGGAGGGATAAACCAATTACTTTATAGTTAGCCAAACTGAACTCTGCAGACATACTTTAAGAAACATTTTAGAACTCAGGAAATACTGTTGCCAGAAGCTCTTCGTGGAGAATCTAATCTAAAGAATGATCTTCAAACAACAAAAGTAATTGAAGAGAAAGAAAAATTGACTAGTGTTGATCAATGAATACATACTTATCTGTGGAACTAAGAATCACTGTTGTGGCTGGGGTTGTGGCTCAGTGGTGCTTACCTAGCACATGTGAGGCACTAGGTTTGATCCTCAGCACCACATATAAATAAATTAATTAAATAAAGGTATTGTGTCCATCTACAACTAAAAGAAAAAATCACTGTTGTATTTAAGGGAGACCAAGTGTTTAATGGCTTTGTACTTTGATACTATGGATATTAAATTATAAAAATGCTAAAAAGAAATAGTTATGATAAGCCGTCTGCAGTGGCACACACCTGGAATCCCAGCGGCATGGGAGGCTGACACAGGAGGATTGAGAGCTCAAATCCAGCTTCAGGTATTTAGTGAGGCCCTAAGTAACTCAGCGAGACCCTGTCTCTAAATAAAATACAGAAAAGGGTTGGGGACGTGGCTCAGTGGTTGAGTGCCCCAGGGTTCCATCCCTGGTACCAAAAAATAGAAAAGGAAGAAGGAAGGAAGGAAGGAAGGAAAGAAGGAAGGAGGGAGGGAGGGAAGGAAGGAAGGAAGGAAGGAAGGAAGGGCTATTATAGTACAGAGATTATGGACTAATCAAGTATAATTTCTGTATTATAGAAACAACAATAAACCAATACAACAAAACTACTGATACAAGTCTGTTCTCTTGAAGAGACAAAACAAAAACAAAGAGATTATATGAGAAAATTTCCCAGAACTTAAAAGTATGCATTTCCACATTGAAATAGCCTCTTGAATGGCCATCAGAAGAATGGGGGTGGGGGGAGACACACCTATCACACCTGTCAACCCTATGTCAAAGCACGTCTTGAAATTTCCAAACAATAAGGAGAAAGAGAAGATGGTAAAAGTTGCTATAGGAGAAAAACTCAGTTACACAAAAAGTATCAGGAATCAAAATATCACTGGGCTTTCAACATCAACCTTAAAAGCCAAAATTACCTCCAAAACTCTAGAAGAATTATTTCCAATATAATTATTTCTTTGTCTTCCCCAGGCAAACTGTTTCATGGAAGGTAAGAAAAAGGTATTTTCAAACATGTTACGTCTTAAGAAGTTTCTGTCTCATAAACCTTCTCAGGAAGCCAGTGGATGGTGTGCTCTTTGAAAATGAGGGAGCCAGCCAAGACAAAGAAAAACATGGGTTCCAGAAAGAACGGAGGATTCCAAGATGGCTATCCAGAGAAATCCCGAAAAACAGGAACCAGGTCTACAGCCAACAAGTCCATGAAAGTCAAAAACAGCGACTTCAACAGAGCTTGTTCAAAGAAAAAGAAGGGGAGGAAGGAATGATATCTGAGTCATCTGGCCTCACTGGAAGGAGTTTTGATGCTCTGCCAGAATTCACGGGTGAATTGGTAATAAGTACAACAGGAAGCACATTGAAAATGTAATAACTTCCAAACAATTATAAGTAATAAGACACTGAGACCTGTGTTGGTGGAAGCCAGGGTGTGGGCAGGTAACTAGGGTGGGTCTAGCAGTGGCCCCAGAAAAAAGGAGAAGGAGGGGGGCCAGCGTGGAGAGCAGGAGTCAGGGGCAAGAAGGGACCTGGAGTGGCAGGCTAAGTGCAGCACTCAAGATGCAAGAAGATGACACCAAACAGATCTAGACTCAAAAGGCAAAACAAGTTGTCTAACAACATGGTTTTAGGCCCAAGATGATACAATTGGTGGATTTCAGAGGAAGATGGCTTCCTTTGTGGTTTTTCTTGAGTATTTTTGAGAATACTTCCTTGTGTTTGGTCAACCGGAGCTTTGATATTACTGTCTGCCTTTGGCCAAGGGACAGTTTACTCCTCCAATACCTCACTCAGGTGAAAAATCAGGAATTTGCTGGAGTAAACATTCTGAAGCTTGAATCTTCCTCCTTATGATGATGATTTGGTATTATTTTGTTTTGTTTTGTTTTGGTTTTTGGTGCTGGGGATTGAACTCAGGGGCACTCGACCACTGAGCCATACCCCCAGCCCATGTTAAGACTTAACATGTTTGAAAATGCTTTGTGTTTTATGTAGAGACAGGGTCTCACTGAGTTTGCTTAGTGCCTTGCTTTTGCTGAGGCTGGCTTTGAACTCACGGTTCTCCTGTCTCAGCCTCCCAAAGTGCTGGGATTATAGGCGTGCGCCACCCTGTTACAATCTCTGGTTCCATCTGCATGTGGATGTGAGACACCTGACAAAGTCAGAAAAGCCTCTGATGACTTTTGTCTCCAAGGACTGGCTCTTTTGCCAGAGTGGCCCACCTCTGTTTATAAAAGAGAAGGGCGGTGGGGGGAGAGATTGCTGGTTATCTCCCAATGCCTGCCTTCCTCTTCTTCACTAATGAAAGAATTTTAGCTGGACACATGGCTGACTGAAATAAGATTTACTTTTCTTGGAATCTCATGCAAAGAAAGAGGAGGAGGAGGAGGGAGAGAAGAGAAGTAGGAGGAGAAGAAAATAATAAACAAGCTTGGCAATTGCAGGATCAATATACAAAATTCAATTGTATTTCTGTACATTTAGCAATGCTACATCCCTGATCTTTTCTATCTTATTTTGAGACAAGATTTCACTAAGTTGCCCAAGATGACCTCCAACTTGCCATCCTCCTGCCTCAGCCTCTCCAGTCGCTGAGATTATAGGTATGTATGACCCTACTCAGCTCAAAAGACCTAATATTTTTAAGTTGCTATATTCCCCCAACTGATCTACAGATTCACTACCATCACTATCATAATCCCATCTGGCTTCTTTATAGAAACTAAGAAACTGGTCCTAAAATTCACATGGAAACTAGCAACCCCAAATAGCCCAAACAATCTTGAAAAAGAACAAATCTGGAGGATCCACACCAAAGCAACAGTAATCAAGACAGTGTAATATTGGCATAAAGGTAGGCATAGAGATTAATGGAATAGACCCGAGAGTACAGAAATAAACCCTCACAGTTACGGTCATTTTCAACAAGGGTGCCAAGACCATTCAATGCGGAAAGAATAGTTCTTTCAACAAATGGTGCTGAGGCAACTAGATCCACACGCAAAAGACTCTCACCTCACACCATCAACAACCAACTCAAAATGCATCAAAGACCTGAATGTAAGGTTCAAAACTATGAAACCCTTAGAGGAAATGTAGGGGTAAATCTTTGTGACTTGGATTTGTCATTTCTTAGATACCGTAGAGAAGACATAAGCAGCCAGGAGGAAAAAAAATAGGGCTTCATCCAAATGTAAAACTTTTGTTCTTTAAAGGACAAAAAAGAAAGTGAAAATGACAGGGCTGGGGCAGCTCAGTGGTAGAGCACTTGCCTCGTATGTGTGAGGCACTGGGTTCCAGTATTAGCACCACATAAAAATAAACAAATAAAATAAAGGCATTCTGTCCACCTACAACTACAAAAATTAAAAAAAGAAAGGAAGAAAGTGAAATGACAACACACAGAGAGAAAACATTTGTAAATCATCTGAAAGTGGTTTATACCTAGAATATACGAAGAACATTGGTGACAACAATACAACCACCACCCAGTTTTAAAAGGAGTAAATGATCTGAATAGATATTTCTACAAAGAAGATATACAGATGACCAATAAAAACACAAAATGATGCTCAAAACCATCGGAAAATCGGAGAAATGCAAATCAAAACCAATGAGATGTGACTTCCTAACCAATCTATGGCTAGAATTGAGAAATTAGGATGGGAAGAAACGGTAACTGTCAGAAGCTGCTGAGAGAATATAATGCAGTGTAGCTACTTGGAAAGAGTCTGAAGTTCCTCAAAAAGTTAAACTGAAGATTTTACTCCATGTACATACCTAAGAGAAATGAAAGCACAGCTACCAAAACAAATCTGTGCACAAATGTTCAGAGCAGCGTTATTATTCACAGCCCCCAAATGAAAACAACCTAAATTCCCATCAATCAATGGGACAAAATGTTATTTTATACAATGAAATATCATTCAGTTATAACCAAGAGTGGAGTATTGCTACATAGAGCATGAGTGGAGCTCAAAAAGATTGTGCTGATGAGAGAAGTCAGACACAGAAGGCCACATATGGGATTCCATTTATATAAATAGCCAGACTAAGCAAATAGAGACAGAAAGTCAATGAGTGGTTGTTTCAGGAATGTGGAGATGAGGATGCGATCACTAAAGGGCATGGGGTTTCTTTGTGGGGACAGGACTGAAAATATCCTAAAATTGATTATGGTGATGGTTGTCCAATTCTATGAATATAGTAAAAGCCATTGAATTGTCCGTATTATATTTCATGTGAATTATATCTCAATAAAGCTATTATTTTAAAAAACAATGTAATCATTACCAAAAACAAAACAACACAAAACAAACCCAAAAACCCCAAAATGTAGAAAAAACCATAAATGTGAGCTGGTAATATGGCTCAGTGGTAGAGTACTTGCTTAGTATGTGCAAGGCCCTGGGTTCAATTCCCAGCACTGCAATTAAAAAACAAAACAACAATGCACCAACATGTTTTGTCTCTTTCATGATTAAGCTATAAACCATTTTTATGTAGCCATAACAATATACATGTTAGGTATCAATTTAAACAAAACTCTGTAACAACCACATTGTAAGGCTGAGGAAGAGGAAAATTTATAGAGTTGAAACAAATAAATCCTTATGTGGTCTACCAAGAAGACAATAGTTAACATCTAAAAATGAAATAATAGGGGCTGGATGTGCAGCTCAGTGGTAGAGCATCTGCCTAGACTGTGCAAGTCCCTTGGCTCAATCCCCAGCAAAATCAAACAAACAAAATAAAAATGAAATAACAGTATAAGTGTTTTATTTAGAAGTGCAGAGTAAACAGCAAACAAATGAACAAAAAAGAATTGAAATAAATTGTCTGAACAAAACTCATCATAATTATATTTTCTGAGCCTGACAGAAACACTTTGGATTTTTAAAAACATTTTTTTCTTATTAAGTCTTGGAAGAAGAAGGAAATGAGAAATCACAGCAATAACTCAAAGAACAAAAAACTGTTCTGTCTTTTTATAACCTTTTGGAGAACAATGAAAATATGTATCAGTGTTGTTGTTTTCAATCTAAGTAAAGGATAACAGACATATTTTATGAACTAATATTTTCATACAAGAGGAAAAAAATGCTAAGTTCAAACAATTATTTTGTCTAGAAATTATAGTGAAGATCTTTAAATACATTAAAAGATTTAAACAGTTTTTCACAATATGAAACAGAGCGATCAGTTATTTAGTACTATCAGGAACTTGCTTCAACTAAGACTTTTCATAGTATGCCTTCTTTAAAGTCCTTTTTGTCTTAGTTATTCCTTTTAATCAAAGCTGGGCAAAAGGAGAAACAAATTATTTTATTCCCTATTTTCTCCCTGTTATCCCCCACTGACCTCAGTGATGGAGGGGCCTGAGCCCTTTGCTAGAACATTGGCCCAGGCTGCCTTTGAAGACTAATGTAATTCCAACAGCTGAAGTCAACTTTCATAATAGATACGGCGTAGTGGATTCAACTGCTGAGCTTCCTAGGAGATTCTCTGAAATAACTATAGAATTAAAAACAAAATGGTCTGGGGGTGGGAGGAATGGATAAAAAATTATTGGTGGAACCTCAGTCATGTGCCCATGTGTTCCAGTAAAGATGGCTGGGAAAGTTAGAATTGGGCATTTTCACCTTCCATAGTTGGAAGTGACTCTTCTTCCATATGTGAAGGATTCTCCAAACATTGAAAAGTTTTCATTGTGTGAAGTCTCTCAACATGTGTGAGTGACTATTTCATTCACAGGATTTCATTTTCTATTTTTAAAATTCTTATACTGACTTAAATTTTTACATGCATGTATACTTGTTTTTCAAGGGGAAAGTAAAAAAAAAAATTTCACCCTTCTCAATTGTTCTAATTTTGCACATGAAGGAGTCTGTGTAAAAGAATAATATTTTGTAAGACCCTTAAGTTCCACCAGTTTTCATGTGTTTACTCATTGATTTATTTAACTTATGGTAATCCTAGAAGAGTATTTGTGACATATCTTAAATGCAACCATTATGTCAAGAGTCTCAAAGCATCCTTTTTTTTTTATTTTTTATTTTTTCTCAAAAATTGCATTTTAATACATGTTATCAAACATAACAGAAAAAAACAAATGTTCAGAAGGTGTACACACTGTTCACTGAAAACATTTGCTGAGGCAAATAGAAAAAAATTGTTACAATCATAATTTTTCTAACTTTGCACAAAATTATAAGCAGATTAAATCCTTTTAAAGGCAGGTATTTTGCAGATCACTAACAGGTAAGGGAAACTAACTCCTAGATAAGAAAAAGAAGTTTATAAGCCCTTATAGATTTATTAGAGGCCATGGTGTTAGTAAATAGAAGAGTCAAAATTTAACCCAAATCAGTGGCTAGAAATAACATGAAATAGGAGGATTGATTTATAGCCATCAAGTGCACCACTTTGCCTTTCTCGAGCAAACTATTAAATCACATTTTCTGACACAGCATGCAAAGTGAACACTCACATCCCACAGAAGAAAAGAGGAAAATAAAGCCTGCCTTTTGTGCACCAGAAGCCATAACCATTTCTAAGATGGGCCATCAATCTCAGATCACATAGTGAATGAGGTTGGCCATAGAAAACTGCTTGCCAGCCTTCACTAGTACTGCTTGACAGGATAGTTTGAAGCAAGGAAACTCCAGCCTTGAAATGTGCTCTAACACATTTGATGTCTAGGATGTTTCCAATTACAGTTGCATTGGTATCTTTTGCATATATAATCTTTTCTCTTTTTTCTTTCAAAGTGGATTTTTTTTTCAAAAGCAACAGAACACTCCCCATTATGTTCTGGTAGAAATTAATGTGACTTTGTGCGCTTTGCCTCGTGGTGGTGCCGTATCTAAAGCCAAGATTAAAATATAGCACGGTGTCCAGGGAAATAACACCACTAGAATGTAGAGCTGGCAATTGATCAAGAGAGAAAGAAGTTAGATCATGAGCTCACTCTACATACTCAGTAGCTAGAAATAACATGAAGCAGGAAACTTTTCTTGTTGTTCTGGTAGAGCACATTTGTGACCTGACATATTCTTGACCCAACTTGTTCCAGACACATACTTTCAAAGAAAAGAGAAAGACTGGAACTCACATATCCCTGAAAAAGTCATTAATAATAGTTTGTGTGAAAAGTCAATGTAGTATTTTCTCTTCAGTTTGGATTTGATTGTTGCACAGAACCATTCTCAGTTGTATTCTAAGAATTGTTGTGAAAATGATTAAATACAGAAAGAAGTCTGCTGAATTATAAAGAGAAATACAATTTTACTTACAAAGAAAATGCTTAATTTTATCTTAAATGTATACTGCCATTCAGATAGTTAAAGAATTGGAAACTATTCCCAAAGCCCTTTGAGACTAGGATTACAATACCAAGATTTTCCCAGGACATTCTTTAAGAAATGGACATCCATATTGGCCAATTTTTCTTTAAGGAATTTAATCCATTTATGAGTGAATGACTTCACTGGGTAATTAGTGGTTTTATTCAATGCATGGTCACGGTGCTTAACAAACAAGGCCCACCATGATTTCCCAGTTGGCTTGGATATTTTAGCTTCTAGTACAGGCAGCAAGTATTTATAATGCATCCTTATAATCCTTCAGCATGTATGTCTCAGGTCTTAGATATCTAGGTTCACTGTCTTTCACATGATAAATATATAATTAACCCAACTTAATTGCTGAGAACCATTAAGTCCTGCTGCAGGGCCTGACTTTCCTTGGTGCATGCCAAGGAAGAATGTAGCTATGAATATAGCAGGTGTCCTGCCCTGAAAAAGGGATGGGGGATGTAGTTCAGAGGTACAGCACCCCTGGGTTCACTCTCCAGTATCACACACACACACAAACACACACACACATACACACAGAAACACACACACTCAAAGAGCTAATCATAACATCACTGACTGTGGGACCTTACACAAATTATTAAATCTTCCTAAGAATACTTAGTTTCATAATCTGTGGAATGTTGAACAAGGCAGCAACAGGCTAGGAGGATAAATTGAAAAACTATCTGGAAATAACTAGCACAGTTCCTAGCACATCTAGGTATTTAGTAGCACTTGTTTTCCTTCCCTAAGATTACATAAATGTCTGATAACAGGACACTAGACATCATAGAAGGAGGCATGTTAAGAAGAAAAAAAGGCATTCTAACTGCAGAACATATTTTCATCAAAGTCACAAAGCAAGAAACACGCCAGGATTACTTGTGGACAATGGGCAAGCTAGTCTCCACTGGCATTTTGGCTACAACTTTGGCTCAGATACACTGAGCCAGAGAATTCTCCCCCAAAATGGTTTAGAAATGAATTAGGCCATTGGTTGGGCTGCCATGCCAGTATCAGTGGAAATGTCACCTTCTTGGGAAGTTTAATTTATTTCTTTTCAAATAAATAATGAGGTAGAAATTCCAGGACCACAAGACAGAGGCAGTTCAAAGTGTTTGCCACTGTCAGTAGTGACAAATAGTCCTCACTGCCCTTCAATTCATATGTTGAAGCCCTAACCCCTCATGTAACTATATTAGAAATGGGGTCTTTAAGGAAGTAATTAAGATTAAATGAAGTCATAAAGGTAAGGTCTTAATCCAGTAGGACTGATATCCTTATAAAAAGAGGATGAGAGACTAGAGATCTCTGCTTGGGTGTTCAGGTGAGGACACAGGGAGAAGGTAGCCATCAGAAAGCCAGAAAGCCAGACCTTACCAGAGACTAACACTGCTAACCTTGATCTTGGACTTATTTCTTCCTCAACTGTGATGCATTTCTGTTGAAGCCGTCTCATCTGTGGTATGCTGTTATGGCAGCCCAGGAGGCTCAGACATTACCTAAAAGGGTCCTGAAAGGCTGAGAGCAGCTGCACACACCTGTAATCCCGGCTCTTAGGAGGCTGGGGCGGGAGTATCGCAAGTTCCAAGCCAGCCTCAGTAACTTACAGAGACCTTGTCTCAAAATAAAAAATAATAATTAAAAAAAGAGGGCCATGGATGAAGCTCAGAGCACTTGCCTTGCAAGTACAAGCTCTTGGGTTCAATCTCCAATACTACAAAAAAAAAAAAAAAATCTCTTAGGCATTATTCAGAGTAGAGAGACATCTCCTTTTCAGAGGTCCAAGGAGTTTCAAACTCTCCACTTTGGGGGAGTCTAGAACAAAAGCTTTTGCTCACTTCCAGGGGCCTGCTTCAAAGCAGGGGTTCTGCCTCTTTTTATTATCCTACTTGGGGTCAAAAAGACTGGAGGAATGACACATGTTCATCACTATAATCACTAGTAAAGACCTAGAAGCTCCTTCTCAGGTCTTTACTAATGATATTAAGACGAGAATGACTTAGAACATTTTTCCACTGTAGTTTCACAATCACCTAATTAGTTCTGATAGATGAACTTTATCTTTCTGAAAGAAGTATACATAGCTCCTGGTGTAATTCACATGGACAGTAGAGAGGAGTCAAAACTTTCTACTCTCATCTGTTTTCCATGAGAAAGGGAAAAATAATTAATTATATGGTAAATGTTATGGGAACAAATATGATCATGGACTTTTCCCCAACATTTCTTATTTGTGTGATACTGGAACATCTATAAACTATAAGCCTCTTTTGTAAAGTAAGTTTTAACAGTTAAGATATAAAGTAGAGGAGTTTGGGGGATTAGATAAGATGATGAATGCCGAATGCACATTATAGTGTCCACCAAGAACTCAGTAAATGTTAGATTCTCATATCATCATGGTCATCCATGTAGGTAGCTGGCATTTGTTCCAATATTTCTGAACAGTAGGGTGATCGAATGTTCATGGGAAGATCTAGAAATAACTAGGGGCAAGGTAGGGAATGATGGTTTTTTTTTCTTTGCTGTGGGCTCCTCCCCTTTCTACTTTAAGACCTCTCTGAGGTCCCAAGGTAATGAGAAGTCAGAAAGCAGTCTTAGGTGCAGGATTTTTGGTGTAGCCAATGCTATACCTTATATCTTCCCTGGCCTTCTCTAAAACCCCAAGACTTAGAACTCTGGCATCAGCATGCACCCCCACATCCCTTATTACACAGTAACTTATTGTGAGGCTGCAAAGACAAGCCTGCCAATGAGATCTTCCACTCTCTTTTGGGGATGATGATCCTTGGGTGTCTCTTCTGGCAGACTTGTCTCTTTATTGGCAAGTTGTAACAAACAAAAAACACTATTTGAGCTCAAAATATCCCCAAATGGGTATAGGTGCTTACAACACTTTCTTATCCTGGATATCACCTCTCCTGTGCCCAGGACCCAGAGAACATTAAGACTCACAAAATCCTGAGACCTGAAGATCTAGGATACATATTTTACAGTGCTTTTATTCCTTACAGAGGAAAAAACAATGGAAAGGAAAAGAGAAGTACAGGGTTTTAAAAACTACAGTGAGAGCTGGAAGACTTTCCAAGGGGAAGTCCCACTTGTCAACCTCAATTCCTCAGATGTATCATGTGATGAACACAATGAATTACACCCTTAATTTCAGCTCTCTACTTATTGACTTTCCCTACTGTAAAGATGACAAAATTAAAAGGACTTTTCCCAGCCTTCCTTAAAGCTAGGTTCTGGATGTGATTTAGGTCTGCTGAACCCTGGCATTTGTGCAAGCCTTGAATTTGCAACTGAGATATATGGGGAAAGAATTGAGTTATGTGATGTCCAATTTCCTGATGTGTGTGGTTTCAACAGTATCTTCATTAAGATGAGCAGTCACTTCCATAATGGGTAGCCTACTCATGCGAGGTGGCTTTGGGAGTACTTCCTAGAAATACAACTTAGAATCCATTTCTCCATAAGCTATTTAATACCTGCAATGGATCCCTTTCCACCTAATCTAGCCAAACAGAATCCTGATCTCTGCCAAAGAACCCTGCCAGATATCCTGGGATGGCAGAAGGTGGGGGTAGTTGCCGGAGGAGTGGAAGAGCAGCAGGAGGTTTATGTTTCATGAGCCTGAGGACTGTGTCCCCACCTTCTCTTGTTCAGCCTTGCTTGCCTTTTCTTCAGATTCACTCTGCAGATTCAGAATCTCCTCCTGGAACATTCTTTAGCTGGTAACTCCTACTTGTCCTTAAATTAACACTCCCATTCAATCTTGAGCCTCAGGATGCCCATGTTTTGTGCTCTCTTGACATGTTCTAATCCCCTCATAATTTCAGTCACTGCAAGAATTAAGTAACTGTTTACATAATTTAAAATAAAGGTCTACTCAACCAGAAAGGAAATTTTGTGAGAGCAGAGACTTTGCCTTATGCTCTAGAGTATTCCCAGTGTCAATAGAGTTTATTGCACAAGGTCAGTGCTCAATAAATAGAGTTTGAATAAATGCACTCCATCTGCCTGCTCCAACCTTGGTGCCTCTAACTTCCATGATTGTTGCAGCAAAAGAAGATGACTTGGAGAATTGGGTCTTGCTCTTAAATGCTTCTGCTTGGGAACAACATACATCACTCTCATGAACATTTCGTTGGTCAAAGAAACGGCGATCCAGAATGGAGGAAGAACTGAAAATACTGGTGCACAGTAGTAATGCCTGTTGCAGCCTCCCGCCCAGAAAGCTGACCTAAACATTAAGGTTGGGGTAGGGGAAAGTCCTGATTATTCTGTTACTGGTGGCTTGAGTTTTATATCCTAAAGCAAATGCACTGTTCTTTGCTCTAAAGCATAGTTTTGGTATTTCACTTTTACTGTCTTGTTCTCTACTGGCTAATGTGCATTCTTATCTTGGCAGTTCTAAGCTCAGGGATTTACCAGAAATGTCCCTGTGCAAATGAGCTTTAGGGCAATAGCAGAATCTGCTTACCCCAGCGGGCTGACCATCCATTCATTGCCTTCACAGGGCAAGTGGATTTAGCTCCTTTGTTACACATGAACCATGGCTGTGCCCTGCTTTCATTCATTTGCCTTGAAACTCAGTTGCTTTTGGAGTTTTGCAGAATGGAACTTGCATCAACAATCAATGGTACATTTATTGAACATATATTCCCTATAATGCCTTTGCCAGGTATTGATAGATGCAAAGAAATATGATTCATGGCTTTTGTCCTCAAGGAAATAACCTTCCAGTTGAGAAAACAAGCTGTAAATCCCCCAAATTCTACCTAAATTCATGGTCATTTTTTTTTTAAGTGTACTGGTCTTCAGGCAATAAAAGAATTTCAGAGGTAAGAAAGCTGCACACAATCAGGGTCTGGGGGATGTGAAGGGTGAAGTGGTGTCAGGGGTAAAGAACTCAGGTCACCATGCTGCATCATCTCCTAAGCCTGGGCTTCTCTAGGGAGAGCCTGAGAGAAGATAAAGGAGGAACAAGATCAGCAACAGGGATAGAAGAGGGAGTACCTACTATTGATGGCCATGGAGTAGGTATTGCTGGAGCAGCCGGGGGAAATGCTGCAGGTAGGGCACCTCACCCAGTGTTGGCCTCCCTCTCTCTCGGGTCATCTAAGTTCTGACTTCAAGTCAGAGCCCCATAATGCATATTAATTTTTGTTCTAAATTTGGAAAATGTGCTCCCCCAACCCCTATTCTTTAGTTCTAAAATCCTGTATTACTAGCTCTAGTGAAGCCCACAGGAATTGTATTCTATACCTATTAATTACATATCTTCTGCATGACACCAACAAGATGGAGTTAATTACATATCTTCTGCATGACACCAACAAGATGGAGTTAATTACATATCTTCTGCATGACACCAACAAGATGGAGTTAAACATGATTGAACAGAAAAAAACTTGAAAGAACTCTTGAGGTGTGGGAAAGGAGGGATTTTACTCTGGTTTTTAATATGGACTATATTTGTCCCCCACCCCCTGCATTTGGGGAAAGTATGTAGTTAACCTCAAGAACCATGTACAACCAAAATCTACTGACATTTTTGTTCCTTAAATACACTTTATGTAACTTGTACATTAAATAAATTTAGACCTTGTCCAGAGGCTCAAGAATCACCAATTCTCAAATTCTGCAGCTAGAAGTAGTACATTACACACAATATTTGGTTTCTGCTACATAATTTTGTTAAATTAATCCACTGGTTTGGGCATGATGGAAGACCATATTCTGCCCTCAGAGGACCTTTAATGTCTTTGTCCAGGAAAACAGTGGACATTTAGGAAAACAAAGGACACAGTTCCATTCAAGAAAATTATGGTCAGGCTACTGTTCTCTTTATTGCTAAAGCAACTCCAAATGCTTTATTTAGTGGGTCAATTTTCAGAGTAGTTTAGCCATAATAAAGATTTTAAAATTCCAGTGTTGATGCAGTCTTTAAGGCTTTGGGGACAATCATTAATTAAATACACAAAGTATCCTTGTGATTTTGGGTCACATAGTTATTTTTTTCCAGCTGAACATTTCTGAGGCTCTAGTAATTATTTTGTAAATATCTGAGAAACTGGTTGACTGTGAACAATTTTTAAAAACAGAACAGATTTTCAGCAAGATACTGTGACTTTATCTGTAGTTCTCATAGACATGAGCTCAAGGTCTTTCCCAGAGAGAAGTTGGGCAGAAAAAAACACTTTTGCAGAAGTCCTTGAATAAGAACAATTTTCCTAACAATGCTAAGATGTTATTTGGCTGGTTCACTGTCATCCTTATGGTGGAGTTTTGCAGAGGCTGGGTGACATGTGCTGTCACAACAAACTGAATGAAGAAACAGACCTGAAAATCTGCCTGTCTTCTTGTAAACCAGATGTCACAGAGACCAGCACAAATGGAAAATAATACCATCTTTCTCTCTTGATTTTAAAAATATAATTTTCACAAATGTTTCCTGTGCTAACATGTAGTTGGTTTATTATTGTTAGTTTAAAATGAATATTTTTAAATTCTCTTTTAATTTCTAATGCAGTAGGCATTGAAACAAGCTTTTGAGGCATTCACCCCCTTTTAAGAAAAAAGTGGATCCTGAGATCAAAAAAGTTTAAGGAGCCCTTACTGGTGTAAGGGAAATAGCAATGTTTTTGAAATGAGACAACCCTGACACATACTAGCCACCTTTACACACACATACACACACACACATACACACACACACACACACACACACACACAGAGCCCAATCAAGCTTTCTCTCATCTCCTACTTAAGAAAAACAAACAGCTTAATTCAATAAATAAATATTAATCTACTCAACAAAGCAATTAAAAGAAAAAAATTCCCCACCTGAGCAATTGGTGGAAGAATTTCCTGAGAAATGGAATGAATGTTTACATCACTCTAAAATTTTTATGTTGAAAACCTACCCCTAAGGTGACATTTGGAGGTAGGGCCTTTGGGAGAACATTAGGTTATGAAAGTGGAGTGCTTGTGAATAGGATCAGTGCCCCCATACAAGAGACCCTGGAACGGTCACCTGTCCCTTCTATACTATCTAAATTTCAACAAAAAATAGCTACTATTAGAACTCTAAGAAGGAGGTCACATATATTCACATTTATTTATGTAAGCATAAAATATCTGAAAAAATACACAAAAAAAGTTTTACTATTGATTGCTTTAGAGAAGGGACATTGGAGTTGAAGTACAGGGAGAAAGAAAGATCATCGGAATTTTGAACCTTGTGGATGTAACAGTATTTACTCAAATTATAAAATAAAATTTAAGTCAAAAAGAAGCTAGGAGGGCTGGGGTTATGGCGCAGTGGTAGCGTGCTCGCCTAGCACGCGGGAGGCACTGGGTTCGATCCTCAGCACCACATAAAAATAAAAATAAAGATATTCTGTCCACCTACAACTAAAAAATAAATATTAAAAAAAAAGAAGCTAGGAACATTTATTCTATTTTATGGAATAAAGTGTTTCTGAATTCTGGACTCACAAAATCAGTTGAAATATTTAAATAAAACACATTTTTTTAATTTAAAAAATTTTAACAAACCAACAGAAATCCAACTTTTTTCCAAAACACCTCCCAAATACTTGGTTCCAGATCTACGTAGTCCAACAACTGAGATTTGATTGGTGCCTCATTTTTGTTAACTTCATTTTTCTCTACCAGATTATAAACTCTTTAAAGGAGATGACCACCTGTATACTTACAAGTCTTGGAGCTTCCTATAGTACTAAGCATAGTACTGGGCATGAACAATGTGCTCAATAAAAACCTGTATATTGGCTGCTAAGTCTATTTCCAAGGATCTGAAATAATGTCACTAAGATAATTTTATGTTGCAAGTTATTTTTTGTGATGAAACTGGACCAGCTAAGGGGAAGACAAGGCATGCTCTGATCAACAAAGCAGCAGCACCAAAACAAAAACAAAAAGAAAAAAAATTTTTACAAACATTTGATATTTTATATTTTAAAAAATAATTGAAATAGTCTTTGGCTGGATTTCCTACAAGTATTTTTCTAGCATGGAACTGTTTTTACTTGTTCACGTTACAGAGGGAGCACTGGTTGTCCTTTCCACCCCGGGACCTCTAAGAACTTATATAGGTGGGAAATCAAATAACAGAGGCTTATTGCAATGATGTTATCTTTTGGTATCTAGTTTGTTTTTGTTGTTGTTTGTTTTGTTTATAAATCTGTGATATTGAATATTTGTAGAAAAATCATTCAGAATCCCAAGGCACTTCATAAACAAAGCAGTAAAGCTACTGGTTCAATGTCACATAACCAAAGATCTGCCCAGGCCTCCTTTCCAGAGAGGGCAACTGTGACCAAATAAAGAGTTTTCTTGGTTTTTTATTTTTGCAGTGCTGGTGATTGAAACCAGGGCCTTTGCATGCTAGGTGAGCTCTCTACCACTGAGCTACACCTCCAGCCCCCAAATAAAGGGTTATTGAGTTTCAGCTTGGGCCTTTTGTTTCCAATTTTGAGAACTAAACCTTTGGAATTCATCTCTGGACTAGACCCTAAACTTGGTCAAGTGTGATTTTCAGTATAAGATGGAAGGCACTACAAAAACATGGTTTAAATGCTAGAATAGAAAAACAATTAGCAAACAAAATTATTTCATTTGAAGAAGCTGTCACCGAAAAGCAGTGAAGAATCCCTGCCTGGTCCCTCCAATTGGTGGAAAAATACTACTGACTAGAATAAAATGTTGGGACACATGATGTTTTGCTTCCCAAGCATTTTCATTCAGTTTTATAGGGTCCACAACACTTCACTTATAGGAATGAATCCCTCCAGGCAAAATTTCAGATAATGAACCATTTAGAATGTTCTTCTTCCTCTTAAGATTCTTACTCTCTAAAGTTCCCCCAACTCTTAACTTCGGTATAATTGCAAATCGAAATGACCAGAATTTACGTGTTTAAGTTAAGAAATTGTTGGAAGAGAAATTTTAATTCAAATTTGCTTTTAATCTTTTACAAATGACAGGCAAGGGATTGTGACCACAATTTCAAAAGCCAAATGCTGTTCTGAGTTTTGTTTTGGAGAACAAAAGACTGTTATTTGCTTAGAAACATCAGAGTTGATTTTATATCCAGATACACTGAAGAGATAACAACAGTTTCTGGGCATAAACCACCATGACTTCCCACACCGGCCTTACCTTCTAATGTTTTATAATTTTCTAAACATGTTTCAGAGTTACTGACAATTACAAAATTTTCAATTTAGATGGATATCAGAATAATCTGACAATTTTCCTCAGGTTTTAAACTAACTAGGTTAGTCAGCTGTTCATCACTGTGACCAAAATACCTGACAGGAACAACTTAGAGGAGGAGAAGTTTATTTTGGGTTCATGATTTCAGAGGTTCAGTCCATATTGGGCTGGCTCCAAGACAGAACATCTTGGCTGAAGGGTGTGGTAAAGGAAAATTGCTCAGCTCACGACAGCCAGGAAACAAGAGAGGGAGAGAGAGAGCTACAGAGAAAGAGAGGGAGGGAGGGAGAGGAAGGAAAGGAGGGAAGAACGAAGGGAAGGGGCCAGGGACAGATAAGTCCAAGGCCACACTCCAGCTGCCTACAGTTACCTCCCTGTAGTCCATTCAAATTATTAATCCATCAAATAAATTAATTCACTGATGAGGTTACAGCCCCCATCTAATCATGACCTAAAATCCCCACCTGTGAACATTATTGTTTTGTGGATCATGCTTTCAAAACATGAGCTGTTGGGGGAAGTTTCTAAATATTCTAAAGATACAACAGAGAAAATCTGCTGGTTGCAATGGAGCAAAACCTTTGCGTCTTTAAGAGTGTTTCTCAACTAGATTACTTAAACAAATCCTTCATTTAGTAGCGTAAGTCATAAACATTTGTGTATCCTTTAGCTTCATTTATCAACACA
Source organism: Xerus rutilus (assembly GCA_028644305.1). Classification (NCBI taxonomy): domain Eukaryota; kingdom Metazoa; phylum Chordata; class Mammalia; order Rodentia; family Sciuridae; genus Xerus; species Xerus rutilus. Next base: position 34,638,648 of record CM053409.1, read on the forward strand.
GAAAGGTAAAGTACTTTCTCTTGGTAATTTGCTTTATTGTTTCTTTTTCAGTTAAAGATGATTCCCTTCTTGAAGGAAGTTGAATTTTTCTAATTTCAAAAGTTTCCTTATCAGAAAAAATCTCTGAGAGAAGACACCTACAATTCTGCTTCCACATCTATGAAGCCATCCTCGTGCCTCTCCTCTCCTACACAGTTACCCAACTCAGCCCTGCTGGACCAGATTGCTGGATGTTTTAAGGACCTGGGTGGGGGCCAGGACACTTTAAGATCTTGACTGTGCTCATGCCAAACTCTTGGCAGGAAACCTGGCTGTGCAGTCCAGGCCCCATGCTGGAGGCCAGCAGCCTGGTTTCTTCTAGGATGCCTGGCTTCTCACCAGGCAGAGGTGGGGCCCTCTTTCACGGCTGAGAATCTTCCCTCTGCTCTGTTGTGTTGGCTTAGAGAGTTGTACTCAGTGACCTCCTAAGAGGCTGCCATTTCTAAAACATTATTTATTTCATCTTGGTCCCATTATTTAAAATTTCTAATTGATGGTGTTTATGTACATAGTTTATTAAGTCACAGGACATGTGTATGTAAACATATAGAGGAAAGTCATACTTTTTTTTGGTACCAGGGATTGAACTCAGGGGTATTTGACCACTAAGGACAATCCCCAGCCCTATTTTGTATTTTATTTAAAGACAGGGTCTCACTGAGTTGCTTAGTGCCTCGCTGTTGCTGAGGCTGGCTTTGAACTTGCAATTCTCCTGTCTCAGCCTCCCAAACAGCTAGGATTACAGGCGTGCGCCACTGGGCTTGGCTTGCTTTTTTTTTTTTTTTTTTAATATTTTTTTAGTTATAGATGAACACAATACCCTTATTTATTTTATGTGGTGCTGAGGATCAAACCCAGCGCCTCACACATGCGAGGCAAGCGTTCTACCGCTGAACCACAACCCCAGCCCCCCCCCCCTTTTTGGTACTGGGGATTGAATTCAAGGGTGCTTAACTATTAGTCATATCCCTAGCCCTTTTTAAAATTTTTTATTTTGAGACAAGTTCTCACTAAGATGCTTAGGGTCTTGCTAAGTTGCTGAGACTGGCTTGGAACTCTCCATCCTCTTGCGTCACCCTCCTAAGTTACTAGGATTACAGGTGTGCATCTTAGCACCCTAGCTTGAAAATAATTTTGATGGGACTTCTCGGTCAAAAAAGTTTGCGTACTACTGGTCTATGAGCTAAAGTTCTAGAAAAGGGTTTCTATGCCCTTTCCCCAAAATCACTTAAAAAGCTTATGTCCAAGACTAAATATCCAGTCAGAAACAGCTCCAGGGACTATGTGAGCACTAATACAAACAATGAATTAAAACATATTAAATAAATTAAAAATCCATGAAGTCATAATGTAAGTTTAAAAACAAAATTGTCAGTCATCTATAAAGGATGTTAGTGAACCAACTAGTTGTTCTGAAAAGAATTGAGTATTGAATTTGACTTTCTCTGTGAGTTGTACCCTACAGTATTGCTATAATTTGAACATGTCTCCCAAAGTTTGTGTGTTAGAAATGTAATCCCAAAATTCATAGACTGAAGGTATTTGGAGATGGGATCTTGGAGAGGCAATTGGCATAAGATGAAATCATGAGCCACTTATCCCCATAATGGAATTAGCAGCTTTAATAATAGTAAGAGAGACCTGAGCACACATGCCCCTTGCTTCTACCACGTGATGTCCTCTGCCATGAAATGGCAACAAGACCTAGACCAGATACCAGCTCCTTACCTTGGATTTTCCAGTCCAAAATTATGAGTAACACATTTCTTTTCTTTATAAATTCGTCAGTCTGTGGTATTCTGTTTTAGCAACAGAAAACAGGTGAGGACAGATGCCAATATTTGATGAGGGAAAATGTCTCTGTCCACATACGCACACCCATGCATACTCAAGGAATACCAGGATTAGACTATCATTATTTGGTCAATCTCAAACGAAAAAAAAAACTCTAGGCTATGACTTATCAATAACTACTAATAGTACAAGAAGAGAGAGACCTGAAGGTGATGGCCTCCTAATGAAGGATCCACCACCACTTGTGAAGCAGTTCCCCCAAAACTCAAACCCAATTCAGATATAGCATCTGAACCTATTAACTAGGTTTTGAGAAATACAGAGGTCTGTGGAACCTGCTAACATCAATTTAGGATATAGTGGGAGAACATTGTAGCCCTTCGCCAGAACACAGCTGGGACAGCAAATAAGGTTTACAAGGAAAAACCTCATCGTGACCATGGGAGCCACCATCCCTTTGGTTTCTTAACAAAATGTTCCAGTGCCTCATACTCCGAGGGTTTCTCTGGGTGTGTTACTTTGCTCTAGTTGCCCTAACAAAGAACCAGAAACAGGATGGATGAAACAATATATATTTATTGCTAGTCCATTTTGGAGGCTCAAAGTTCAAGATCAGGGTTGTGTCAGGTTAGTTCCTTCTGAGGATTGTGAGGAAGAATCTGTTCCATGTCACTCTCGCTTGTAGTGTTTGCTGGCGGTCTCCAGTGTTGCCTGGTTGGTAGACGCATTCACGCAGTGCTCTCCCTGTATGCACGTCTGTCTCCAAACTCCCCCTTTTTATAAGGACACCAGTCATGGTGGGTTGGAGAACACTTCAATAAACTCAGCTTGATTACTTCTATAAGCACTCTGCCTCCAGGTAAGGTCACATTTTGGGGTACTGGGGGTGAGGACTTCAACATATGAGTGGGCAAGAGGACACAATTCAACCATGACACTGGCCTTCCTGTCCTTGGTGACAGTTGCACTAGTTTGGATTCCTAGTTTTCCAATAAAGTCACTGGGCTACAAGTCCCCAAGCTCTGCTTCCTTTGCTGTGGATTCCCACATCACCCTCCTCTTCTTGGCTCTTGGAGCTTTCTCTAAACTGCTCTGGTTAAGGTCAACTAGGTATTGTCAACAAGGCTCTGGGTGGCCTTGTTTGTGGCTGCTACTGTCTATCACTATAATTTGGTCTCATCCCCCTTTTCTTTTCACTGTACATGTCAATGAATCATTTTTTTTAGTTGTAGATGGACACAATACCTTTATTTTATTTATTTTTATGTGGTGCTGAGGATGGAACCCAGTGCCTCATGCATGCTAGGAAAACACTCTACCACTGAGCTGCAACCTAGCCCCAAAGTCCATGAATCTTAAGAAGAGTTTCTCGCCTGTCAGCAAACACAGTGTTCTTGGCCAGCTTTCTGATGGCCAAGCTTTCTGTATTCCTTATCATATTCCTTGGGCCCCCTTCCAAAGGTAGACTGTTCCTTTCAGGAACTCAGGATTGTTTTCCAGATCTAGAAAGATGTGGGCAGGTAATAGAGTACTTCTCCCCTATTGCCCTTGAACTTTTCTCCTAAGATGGGATAAATTTTTCTTCTTTCTTTCAAAATATGTTAACTGCTTTTTCAAGGTAACTCAGTCTCCTTAAATTGAAGGATAGTCTTTGTCAGATTTTTTTTCCCCTGAAACTCTTTATCTGGATGTTCTTAGAGTTTGCACCTTCTGAAATTGATTACCCCGCTTTTCTAAGAAGTTGGGGGCTCTTGTTGAAATAGAAGTTCCTATCACCTTCCATGACACTCAAGGTTTCCCAGGGCTGATGTGCAAAAGAGGTGCCCACCAAACCTCATCACATCCGAGTCATCTTTACATAGCCAGCATTCCTATTCTTTGGAATCTGTGATCCGAGCAAGCAAAGAAAAAGCTTTACCCTGCCAGATGGCAAACGGAGACATCCAGCTAGCTTGGTTGCATTCTTAGCCACAGTGCTTCCAATATTCAAGTCGAAAAATGACAGCCACCGGCTCACATCCCTTGGCTAGAGAGAGCTAAGCATTGTCAGCGTCGAACTTTGAGAAACAGGCTCATTTTGTGTTTTCTAAGAGTGGACAGTTGTACCCCAGGTCACCAGACAATACTACTAGTTACATAATAGTTACATGCTAAGATCTCAATTACAAATCAAAAACAAAACCAAAAAAAAAAAAATAGTGAGTAACATGGGGAGACAGGACTAGAGAAAGAAGAGCAAAGAAAAGGCCCAGAAATTTCAAAGACACAGAATACCTGGGGAATGGTGGGGAAAGGGAGGGAGTAGGAGTAGAATGGAATGATTTCTGCTCCAATCCACTCACCACCAACCTAAGGTGATATATATGGGTGCTGAGAAGTTTGGGAAGCTAGAGACATGGATTCAAACACAGCCTTGTATCAACTAGTTCTTCAAACTCGGCTCTATCTTTGCCTCAGAATCCTCATCTATCAAATGAAAGTAATAAGTACGTTCAGATGAATGCATGAGATAACACCTAAAAAGTATATGGCACTGGGCACAGTGGCACAGCCTGTAAGACCAGTGACTTGGAAGGCTAAGGCAGGAGGATTGCAAGTTCAAGGCCAGCCTGAGCAACTCTGAGAGACCCCTAGCAACTTAGCAAGACCCTGTCTGAAAATGAAAAAAAACCAACCAACCAACCAAACAAACAAACCAACAACAACAAAAAAAAACGGGCAGAGTGGGGTGGCACATGCCTGTAATCTCAGGGGCTCGGGAGGCCAAGGCAGGAGGATTGCAAAGCCAGCCTCAGCAATATAGTGAGGCACCAAGCAACTTAGCGAGACCCTGTCTGAAAATAAAATAAAAAATTATAAAGTCTGAGCTGATCATGGTGGCACACGCCTGTAATCCCAGCACTTTGGGAGGCTGAGACAGGAGAATCGCAAGCAATGGTGAGGCACTAAGCAACTCAGTGAGATCCTGCTTCTAAATAAAACACACAAAAAAATAGGGCTGGGAATGTGGCTCAGTGGTTGAGTACCCCTGAGTTCAATCCCTGGTACCAAAAATAAAAATAAATAAAAGTAAAATGTCCGGGGATGTGGCTCAGTGGTTGAATGCCCCTGAGTTCAATCCCTGGTACCCAAAATAAAAAAGATTGGGGCTATAGTTCAGAGGCAAAGTACCCCTGATTTCAATCCATAGTACCAAAAAAAAAAAAAAAAAAAGAAAGAGAAGAAAAGAAAGAAGAAAAAGAAAGAAACACATGGCATAGGCCTTAATGCAGAGTAAGAGTAAATGCTCAATAAATGATAGCTTTATTATTACTATTGTTAATACTAAATCCAAGGTTCCCTACTCTGTTGAAATAACAAAGACAACTCCTTTGGTTTTAGTTATCTGCATGTATGGACAAAGAATTTCCTCTCTTTAAACTCAGATTGGCATCTTCAGGTCAAGATTATTCTACGAGAAACATGTTGACTTTCCCCCAAAGACTGGATGAGATCTGCTGAATTTGTTTGTCATTTTGTAAGATGAAGGAGTATTTTCCTATCATTACATTTCATAATCACCTTTTTTTCACACTTTCAACAGTTCACTAAGTACACTTACCAATTTCACCAAATCCAACAAAACACCCACAATATTTGAAGTGTGTCTCTGAAAGCATGGCTGGCAGGACTTGGATCAGAAGGCACTTTCTCTGATGGAGGGCCCTGACTTGGGCAGCCGCATCCTCAGTGAAGGACAGGGTGAAACTCTAGCTGCGTCACTTGGCAGGAAGACTGCAGCCATGGATCTTTTAGCAGGAATAGAAAGAGAAATATCATCTTTACATGGAAAATATAAGCTCTCACCTTTGTTTTTCTTTGTGCATCTTTGTGGGGGAGGGAGTCAACATCAGGTGAATAGAAGGTAGGAAACCTAGTGATATGAAAAATTGACACATTAACCCTACGGACAAAAGAGTAAAATTACTTATTTTTCCATTATACTTAAAGAAATCATCATTCATCCCAGAAAATTGCTTGACATACTGGTGGTGGCTTGTCTTTCAGATGGTGTTCCCAGCTTCTTGACTGACTGGCTCTGGCTGGGGCCTGGTTGCCCACGTCTGCCCTGGAGTCTCCCTCCGTGGGTGAACTGAAGGAAGTCCCTGCTTGGTTAATCATCACCACGGTTGCCAGCTGGTACTCATTTTTCCCTCTGAAGCACGTTTCTTTTTCCATCTGAGAGAGCCTGGCTACAGGGTGTGACACGAAGCATATAACTTTGATCAGGGTTAGTTCCTGTTACATCAAGGAAGGTTTTGTTTGGTTACAAGTGGGAGACATATTATTTTTTGTAAATCTTGGCTGCCTTGTTTTTTTTTTTTTTTTAAATCAGAGACCTAAGATGGGGAACTACAAAGAAAAGAAAATAGAACAATATTTGTGCAACAAAGTGACTAAAATACCTGAGTGTGCTGGGGACAGAACATGGAGAGACAGTATTGACTGTGTGTGTCAGGCTGTTTTTCCTCCAATGCTTCCCAGACACATTTTCAAGCCTTCTGTCATTCGTGGCTTCCTAAACTTTGACTCAAACCTACAGAGTGTTTGGAATTTCTTTTGGGGGATGTTTTAAAACCTTCATTCTGAACATAACTCGGACACAGGACTGGAAACACTACAATTTAGCTTGATTCCCCTGAAGTCTCAACTTCAGTTCCCACGACAAACTCCATGACTTGACTTTTTTTTTTGCTCATTATTGTCCTTTCCAGATACAATCTTTCGAAGCATGTCTAAAGATACCTTGTGACATGTAAGCCAAGCTCTTCCTTTCTTTGCCAGATAGCTCTATTGCACTTTGTAGTAACCATTATCAGAATCAAATCTGATAATCCATCGCTCCTGGTGCCAGGTGACATCAGTGCTCATGGGCACCCAGGCTGGTGCTTGGAGTCTCAAGAGAACACGGACCCTGCCTTTTGTGCACAAATGCTCTTAAGGAAGGCAGGACGGTAACAAAAAAACCACTGCAATGAAACAACAGTGGTGCAGGGTACCGTGACACACACCTGTAGTCCCAGCCGCTTGGGAAGCTGAGGCAGGAGGGCCACAAGTTCAAAGCCAGACTCAGCAACTGAAGGGAGACCCTGTTGTTAGGGGAGAAATAGATGAGAATGGTGGGAACACGAGGTTAAGAGAACAATTTTATAAAATGGGTCCACTATGCTGACCCCCACATGCTTTCTTTGCTCAAAAGCAATCTGCCTGCAGCCCTGCCTGGCCTAAGTAGACAGGCTATGCCGCATTCCTCAGCAAACTGAGGGAGGGACAAAGGTCCAGCAGTCGGTGTAGGTAATGAATGATGGGGGTCAAGAGGATGACCACTGGTTATCCAAGAGAGAGCAATGGGTTGCTAATGGTTAGACTCTGTGATCGTGCTACCAGGCGCTCTGGATTGCTAACAATTAAGCTTCATGTCCCTGCTCTCGGGCACATGTACAGAGAAGAAAGAAGACAATAATTAAAGAGAGGGATTCTGAGGTCTATAAAAAAGCAAGTCGCAACCCCTCCCATGGGCTTTCAGCTCCAAGGCCCCACTTCTCTTCGGAGAAGTCTGTCTCTGTCCCTTTCTTAAATAAAACTTGCTCTCACCACTTGCTTCGGTGTTTTTCCTGTGTTTAATCTTCAACATCAGGGAGAAAGAACCCATTTCCCATCTCCAACAGACCAGTATAACTGTCTCTGAATGAAATATAAAAAAGAGCCCAGTGGTTAAGCCCCCCTGGGTTCAATAGCCAGTACCAAAAATAAATAAATAAGTTAATTAATTAATTAATTATAACCACTGGTGACTTCAGGTGGGGCTTGGTCCCCCAGCAGTGGTTCTCCCCTGTGAGACCCAATGCTTGATTCTCATACAAAACATCTTGCATCACCCCCTTCACATCCTGAAGTGTAATTCATTAAAATATCTAACCTTCCTGCACACTTCCAAAAAATCAGAGAACTTTAAGGGCAGTGAGAATGCTCTATGATACTACAAGGGTAGACACATGTCATTATACCTTTGTCCAGACCCACAGAGTGTCCATCAAGAGTGAACCTTAATGTAAACCGTAGACTTTGGGTGATGATGATGAATCAATGTAGGCTCATCAGAAACAAATGTACCACTCCAGCAGAGGATGTTGGAAATGGGGGGAAGCTATGCCTATGGAGGGGAGGTGGTGCGTGACAGACCTCTGCTCTTTCCTCTCAATTTTGCTGTGAACCAAAACTTGTCTTAAAAAAGTCTTTAAAAACAATCAATAGAATGCCCTAACTGCAATCCAAAGGATAAAAACAAGGAAAGAAATGTTTAAAAAAAATTAAAGTGTTTAAATATATAAATATTTTAACGTGACTATACTAAAAGATGTCAGAAGCTCATACCTACATATATTGAGTATTTCAAATTTAATCTTATATTTATTTTATTACCTTATTTCACATTTTTAATTTATTATATTTTGATATATTCAATTTGTATTTAATATAACACATTAATATTTATATTCAATGGAATTTTTTGTTTTTAAAATACTTAAACATTTTGAAAACAGGACCAAATTAGTATATTGTACATAGCACTAAATTGAGAGATTGTAGAAAGAAAGAAAGATAGATGCTAGATAGATACAGTGAACAAGCTATGTAAGAACTAAGAACATAGAATAGTACAATGGATTGATCTGGTGACTCATCTGGTATGAAAGGCATTGTTCTTAATGACAATTTTTTAAAAATATGATGAACAACTCTTAATAAAATTTGGAACAGAAGAAAGCAATTTTCCCTCAACTTCATCAAGTTGAATATATAGAAAGTTCAGTGTATACAAAAACCACACAAAAGAAGGCTTTGTGTTTAATGGAAAGTGGAATTCTGTTCTGAATTCTGCTCTGCTATTTGTAATTCCTCTTCATGAATTCCCAGAGAACTGTCATTTGTGTGTGAGACCATACAATCTTTGCATTTTCTTGCTAGTTCTATTTTTTTAAAAATCTATTTATTTTACTTAGTTATACATGATAGCAGAATGCATTTTGATTGATTGTACACAAATGGAGCACAACTTTTCATTTATCTGGTCATACAATCTTTGTTGAGTGGCATAGTCCACATTGTGGGATGTGCCCTAATCCCCGAAATCAACACTTAAAGCCTGTAATATTTCCTAAATAACCAACCAACTGAAACTTTGATAGCTTTTTTTTTAATTACCAGAGGAAACAACGTCAACCCCAATGTGGACTCCTCGTCTTAAATTTCAAGTCAAATAGCCCCGGGCTCAAAGCCTGGCTCTGCCTCCACTAGAATTCTGACCCTTTGAACTCAAGTTCCCAGCTGTTAAATGGAGAAATAACCATGGCTAAACCTGAGAACAGGGCTCTTCTGAGGATGGCATAAGGCGAAGCACTTGAAATGTTGGCCGTGTAGCAACCCTTTGATCACCGATTACGCGTTGGTTACCAGGAACATGAGCTGTCTATATAACCACGCCTCACTGGGAGGTCAGAGTGGGAAGGCGGCCCCAGGGACTAATGTCCTATAATCTTAACTATTTGGGATTCATAGACCTATTTTGCAGGAGTGATGATTTTTAAAATTTCTTGATGAAGTCACAATTTTCTGTCTCACCCATTGAACTTAGATATTTGTTGTAAATTTTTAGATTTTTGTTGCTTTCAAATAAAGGAAATATTTGCAACACTTATTTCCTCTAAGTTCCAAAGACTATGACACAACTACAGCATGTTACAGAAATTAGGATGATTTTTCTTTTCATGCAGTGCAGGTAGAAGTCTTTTGCAAAGGGGAGAGCCCTTTAATTTATTTGATCCAATCTTTAGAATTGGCTCAGTGTACCCTAAAGTTGCATGAATATAAGAATTAGGTAGAACAGTTGCTAACAATACAGACGCGCCCCCCCCCCCCTGCCAGATCTCCTTTCCCTGGAGAGAGTTGTTTAATTAATCTGGGCTTTTTGCTAAGGCAATTATAAAATCCCATGAATTACTAATAGCTAATGTTTACTGAGTATTGACTATGATCAGGAATGGTTTTAAGTTCTTGTTCAAATCTGGATCCTTGCCATAATTCAGAGGCAGGTACTAAGGCCATAAAAGAACCAGGATGTAAGCAAAATAGTCTGACTCCAGAGTACCTGCTTTCACCAGTCACACTTTCCTCTCTACCTTGTTTACCTTATGCTGTTGCTTTGAATGATTTGTTCACATCACCAAAGCAGATAAAGGTGATGTTCTGTTTTTCACATTTGGCACAATATTTAAGATAGAAGTTGTTTTTTAAAATGTATATATAAAACAATAAGAGAGAAAATAAAAGTGAGAAAAAATGTATAAGGAACACATCAGCTAGCTGTGAAACAACTTCAGTGGATCTAATGTCCATATAATTGGGGTACCTAAGGAAAAGGGGAAGCATAAAGAGGCATTTGAAAAAGTAATGACTGAAATCTTTCCCAAACTGAGGAAAACCACAAACTCATAAAGTCGAGAAACTCAATGAACCCCAAACACAGGAAGCACGAAAAAAATAAACCAAGGCACATTATAATCAAGTCACCTCACATCAGTAGTAAACAGAAAAAAATCTTAAAAGCAGCCAGGGAAATAAAAAGACAATTCTGTACAGAGCAAACATATGAATGAATGACAACAAACTTCTCACTGGAAACAATACAAGCAAGAAAGAGTAAAATGGTGTGTGTGTGTGTGTGTGTGTGTGTTTCTATACTCAGTGAAAATAACTTTCAAAAATGAAGGCAAAGTAGAAAATTTTTTTCAGACAAAAAAATAGTGAGAAAAGTTAATCACTCTCTCGCCTACATTGCAAGAAACACTAAAGGAATTCCATTAAGCAGAAGAAAAGACTGAATCTATCAAAATCTATCTGAATCTATCAAAAGAATGAAGGGCACCTTGGAAAAATGTTTCCAAGGATGAAGACGATGACTATATCTTATTGGAAATCCTCAAGTGTTGAACCATTTCTACATGGAAACAGTAATAAATCCAGCAATGATGACTAAAGCGGGATATTTTTTAACTTGATTTTTAATTTGATTTTGCCAATTTTAGTAATGCTGATTTTAAGTCATCCCTCACAGGTGTAAGCAAGCAACCAGGAAGAGCCCCACAATAGGCTACCACTTTCAAGTAGCTTTGAATTTGCTGAAAATGAACTTGAACCTTCTCTTTTTGATCTGAGTGAAGAACAAACTTAGGACTTTCTTGAAGGAAGGAACAAATATTACTATAAGAGGCATATTTCAAAACCAGTAGAGATTTAGCCATTTTCTCAGGCTCAGCTTTATCCTTCTTCACCAGCATCCTTTGCTTAGCCTTTGAATGTTCTAATGACTCAGGTCTGACACTGCACCCCATAGTGCTATTATGGTTTGTATGAATGTCCCCCAAGGGTCCACATATAAAGGCTTGGTCCCCAGGGTGGTGGTGTTGGAGGTGGTGGAATCTTTAGGAGGTAGGGCCAATTGGGAAGTCCTTAGGCCATTGGGAGCAAGTCCACAAAAGGTATTGTGGGATCCTTCGTTTTCCCTTGCTCTCTGCTTCCTGGCTTGAGATGAAACTGTTAACTCTACACCTCACTTCTGTCAGCAGGGCATGGTGGCGCGTGCCTGTAATCCCAGCACTTTGGGAGGATGAGACAGGAGAATTGCGAGTTCAAGCCAGCCTCAGCAATGGCGAGGCGTTAAGCAACTCAGTGAGACCCTGTCTCTACATCAAACACAAAATAGGGCTGGGGATGTGGCTCAGTGGTCAAGTACTCCTGAGTTAAATCCCTGATACCAAAAAAATAAAATAAAACAAATTTCACTTCTGTCATGATGTGCCAGCCTCATCAGAGGCCCAAACCAATGGGACCACCTGATCTTGGACTTGAATGTCCAGAATTGTGAGCCAGAATAAATCTCCTTTTACTTCATAAATAGCCTGAATCCAGTATTTCATTATAGTGACAGAAAGTTGGCTAGTATAAGGGATGACTCGTGCCCACTGGAACATCATTTGCAAGTAACACAGTGACTATGAAACATGGTAACACACCCAGCACGCCCAGCCAGCATCTGTTTAATAGCTGGCAGATATGTCTGGTAAATATGTCTGGTAAATATGTCTTTGTTTTTTGTTGCTGTAACAGAATATCCAAGACTGGCTAAGAAGAGGAGGATTTTGTGTGGCTCACGGTTCTAGAATCTGGGAAGTCCAAGATGATGCTATTGGCATCTGCTTAGCTTCTAGTGAGGGCCTCATGCTGCTTCAAATCATGGCAGAAAAAAGAAGGGCACACAGGTTCAAGCAGAAGAAATGAAACACAAGAGGCAGGCTTGCTTTATAACAATCCAATATCATAGTAAATAATACAGTCCCATGAGACCAAGAATTCACTCACGGGGAAGGGTCTCAACTCCATGACCCAAACACCTGCCATTAGGCCCCAATTCCCTACTCAGCCACATTGAGGAATTAAGGTCCCAATATATGAACTTTTGGGGAACATGTTCAAAACACAGCACACAGTTAGTTGGCTTGTTTGGTAATGAACTTTCTATGATGACAATTGATAACATAGATTTATCTCAAATCACATTAAAGTATGGTGAGTAGACAGTGCCAAAAAATGTGAGTGGGGGTTTCTGGTTCATAAATGGCAACTTTTGATTTGGGAACTACAGCTCTAGTCCAGTCATCATGGCCTGATAACAGTCCATCTATTAGTACAAACATCTTTACTAACATCATCTTTCAAAGTGATTTTGTACCAAATTCAAATAAAGTCCCAGCTAACATCCATCCAAAGCCTCTCAATATAGGGTCAGCAAAATACATATAATCAGAACAATTTAAATATACAATAACATCTGATAGAACAAGAAGTACTGGCTATATCTCCAAATTCACTCCAGTTCTTAGTAGTTAATGAATGCACATACGTTTGTGAATATTAACAGAACACAAGAAATCAATGGTGGGATATCATTATTCATTTTCTCATGGGCCAGCCTCATGTCCCATGCCTCATATCCCTCAAAATCAATTTTTTGTACCTACAAGCATTTCCATCAACTCCTATTGGGTACACTATCATTAATTGGGTACACTATCATTAATGAAAAACTTCTCCAGACTCACTCCTTTCAGAATATATCATTTTGAACAGAAATTCTTCTAATGTGTCAGGACCAACCTACCATACTCTGGACAAATGCATAACAACCAGAATTCTGCCATGCAGTTAGATACTAGGTAGTTATTTCTACCTTTGGTAGCCAAGTGATAGTTGACCAGGCTTCTCCTCAGATGGTTGGTGGCAGATGTCTTTGATTCCAACCTTTTGCATCTCTACATCTATTTCTCCTGATTTAAAACACCAGGAAATTTTTGAAAAGATATTTCAAGTCTTTTCAGCAAACTCTACTTGGAAAAATGAATATCCATGTGCTAAACAAAACGTAGTTGGACCTTTACTTTTCGCCATACACAAAAATTAACTCAGAATGAATCATAGGCACAAATGTAAGAGCTAAAACTATAAAATTATTAGAAGAAAACAGGGGAAATGCTTATGACATTGGATTTAGCAATGCATTCTTATATATGACTCCAAAGGCCCAGGCAAAAAAAGGAAATATAGATAAATTGGATTACAGCAAAATTTAAAATTTCTGTGTATCAAAGGACACAATCAACAGAGTGAAAAGGTATTCTATAGAATGAGAAAAATATTTGCAGAATTATATGTCTGACAAGAGATTAATATTCAGAACATATAAAAAATGGCTACAATTCAACAACAAAAAAATAAGCAATCTGATTTTTAAAATGTACAAGACTTGAAAGACATTTTTCCAGAGAGGAAATGCAAATGGTCCATAAGCACATGAAAAGATTCTCCAGATAACGAAACATTAGGGAAATGTAAACCAAAACCACAGTGGGAGCCGGGTGCAGGTAGCACGCACCTGTAATCCCAGCAGCTTGGTAGGCTGAGGCAGGAGGATGGTGAGTTCAAAGCCAGCCTCAGCAACAGCAAGGCACTAAGCAACTCAGTGAAACCCTGTCTCCAAATAAAATACAAAATAGGGCTGGGGATGTAGCTCAGTGGTCAAGTGCCCCTGAGTTCAATCCCTGGTACACCCTCACTGAAAGAAAGAAAGAAAGAAAGAAAGAAAGAAAGAAAGAAAGAAAGAAAGAAAGAAAGAAAGAAAGAAAGAAAGAAGGAAGGAAGGAAGGAAGGAAGGAAGGAAGGAAGGAAGGAAGGAAGGAAAGGAAAAGAAAAGAAAGAACCACAGTAGGATACCACCTCACTCACAATAGAATTGCTTTTACTAAAAATATTAAAATACACAGAAGATAGCAAGAGTTGGCAATGTTGTAGAGAAATGATAACCCTGTGCATTGCTGGTGGGAATGTAAAAGGGTGCAGCTGCTATGGAAAAGAGTATGGCAGTTCCTTAAAAAATTAAAAATAGAATTACCATATGATACAAAAATTCCACTCCTAAGTATATACCCAAAGGAATTGAAAACAGTGTTTCAAAGAGACATTTGCACACCCATGTTCATAGCAGCATTATTCACAAAAGTGAAAAGGTAGAAGCAACCCAATGCCCATCTATGAATGAATGAATGGATAAGCAAATGTGGTATATATACACAATGGAATTCAGCCCTAAATAGGAAGAAAATTCTGGCATATGTTTCAACATGGATGAACCTTGAGGATATTCTACTAAGAGAAATGAATCCGTCACAAAAGGAAAACTAGTGCATTGTTCTGGTTATATGTGGTACCTAGAGGAGTCAAATTCACAGTGAGAAAAAGTGGAATGGTGATTCCAGGGATAGACAGAGAGGTGGAAATGGGGACTAGCTTAAAGGATATACAGTGTTTCCATTTTACAAGATAAAAAAGTTCCAGATTATTTATTGCACTTGATGTACTTACTACTTAACTATACACTCAAAAATGGTTAAGATAGTAAGTTTTATGTTATTTTATCATAATTTTTTAAAAAGATCTTTCATACTATGTGGCACTTGTTAGGTCGGATCAGGGTCCAAGATGTCCAAGATGTCCAATTAAAGGGACCGGCCAGGGCAGTTACAGTCAGCAGCTTCGGAAAAAAGCGGCCAGCCAGACGCTGACAGTCACCAGTAGACACGCCTCCTGTCAATCAGTGGGTTTTCCTGACCTATCCAGGAAGGACTCTGGCCTTCTCTTCCTGCCCCCAAGCCCTCCCCTTCCTGAACAGGCTTTTTTGAATTCTCCCTACACTGGAACCCCAGCGCCATTCTCCCGGACACACTCTGATGGACGGGAGGATTGGGCCCAGAGCGTGTATTTTCAATAAAGCCTTGCCGAGCGGGTTTAATTCATCTCCTTCTGGTCATCTAGTCTTTACAGCACTCATAAAAGCAATTCATTATTTGGTTATAAAACATTGGCATCTGAAATTGCTTTGAAACAGGATACAGCTCATGCCAAGAGACAGCACGTTAAGCTGGGAGGAGTGAGAGATCCCAGGGGCCGCTTCAGAAAACAACTGGGTATATTGAGTACTAATGGGGTAATATTTATAAAACTCTAAAGGTCCTTTTACCAAAAATATTTTAAGTAAAGAAAAAAAATACTCATCATTAGTATCATTATACTATTTCTATAAACATTGTCACATTGTTCAAAGCAAATCTAAGTTTGAGCTAGTTATCTATTAATGATAGGCTCTTTGTCACAGTAAGAAATATTTAGTTTCCAGAAACCAATCTTTAAAAGCCTGCTTTGTACAACTGTTGAAGTCTATCATTACAAGGGTTTATTTTTGGCACCAGATCTTGGAGCTTCGGCTAATAGCAGTCAACTGAGGTAATTCTACCTTAATTTTGCAAGTGTTCTAATGGCAGTAAAGGTATATAGCCCATAAATCATAATGACACTCAGCAAAAGAGCCCAACATTCTGTAGATCCAGGAGAGCATGGTGACTGCAATTCCCATTTTCCATACTCACCCTTTGTTGGAAATATTCTTATTACTAAGAGAAATGCAAATTACTTTTTGGAAACAAGTTCTATTATAGTTAATCCACATAACAAAAAATATAGTTCATTTCAAAAGTCCAATTCCAGAAGCCTAGATTAATATTCCCTGGAGGGTTTTTATTTGTTGTGA
>CM053409.1:34654816-34691617 GCA_028644305.1 Xerus rutilus
TGGTACCGGGGATTGAACTCAGGGGCACTCGACCACTGAGCCACATCCCCAGCCCTATTTTGTGTTTTATGTAGAGACAGGGTCTCACTGAGTTGCTTAGCGCCTCGCCGTTGCTGAGGCTGGCTTTGAACTCGCGATTCTCCTGTCTCAGCCTCCCTAAGTGCTGGGATTACAAGCGTGAGCCACCGCGCCCGGCTTGTTGTGATTTTGACACCAAAGAAAATATCACCAATAGATAGTTTACATGTGCAATTGTTTTAATGATGTTTTTGAGTTAATTTGCTGGTTTGAGGCTGAAATGTCATTTCTCCCTGTTGTCAAGTTTCTTTTCTATGCCTTGTCAATTTTTTGCATGCTTAGTCTTTATGTGAAATTAGTGGTAAAGAGGGAAGGACAGGGGAATCAGGTAGCAGAAACAATGGCTCTTTCAAAAAAAAAGTTTTTAAAAGCATAAATTATCAACTGGAAGAAAGAATGATATCTTCAGCATATACTTCTCATGTGTGCTGAGTTTCATGGCCATTAAAAAGTTTTATTTAAAGTTAAATGATATTTTTTAAAGCATTTTGCTTACTGGAAGTAATTTTTGAGTATATATTTATTACTCCAAGTCCATGGCTTTCTAAATCTTAATGATTAATTTTTTTTAAACAGGGATGTTAAGGGAAGTAAGACAATTTAAAATTAAGGAGGATAAGGAAAATAACAATGTAAATCTTTATGTTGATTGTCTTTCTTACTATTTCCAGGTTGTTATTCACTTATATAATCTACATGAGTAAGAGAGAATTCAAAGTTAGCTGATGCAATGGAACTGCCATTAGAACAATAATATAGTTCATTGATATGATTACATGCAAGTTAATAAAAACTGTTTATTAGTTCTAGGTCAATTATTCATATAAGCAAACACTCTCATTCATACAAGACATACACCAAATATAATCTTATGTTAATTATTGAAAGCCTTATAAAACAGCATGTAATAATTTCAGGATAATTTATTTAATACTATTATGTTTTTAGAAAAATGAATCTGATCTCATTTGAACTAGAGATTTCACTTTTTCACAATGTAAGTAGATTTCTATTTTCCCTAATTTCCTTACATCATGAAATAATCACTATCTACAACCAAACAAAAAAAAAGAGAAGTATAGATGCAGAATAGAAATGTTTCCTATTCTTTCTTTGGAAGTCTTTTGTTTGTATAGGAAAAAGTGTTCTTGGAACAAATTGTATTACATCCTATTTTCCTGAGAAACAAGGCCCAAACAAAAATCTCAGGAATTTTTGTACTGTCTAGTAGGAATCTCAGAGACAAACTGGCAGCCAGCCTTTAGCCATGCATTTTAAAATGAGAAATTATACATGGCTTCATTTACATGCTTATTGTCTAAAATAAAAGAGCATTCAGTATAGAAAAAATAATTTCAAGTATACATGTGTCAGTATCAAAGCAAATGATATAAGATAGATCTAAACCCATCTTTATTTTTCAGTGTATCCTGATGACATTTAGAGAAGTCACTAATAGTAAACCAGTAGGAATTTTAGTAATCAACAAAATATGAACACTAACTTTGTTTTTTCCATGGCTGAAGATGACATAAAGATATGAAGCTAGAGAAGCAGCCTGCCATTTCTTCAGCTGGCTCAGGGGTAGAGCCATGAAGTTATTGCCCCAGGAAGGGAGAGGTTGGAAATGCCAGTCATCAAAGAGACTGTGAGTCTCACATTTCCTTTTTTCACCTACTTAGCTGAGACATTTGTCCTTAAAAATAGACTTTGTGAAGAGAGAATGGTTACTTAACTCCAGAAATTGGTTAACATATCTTGAGCCAGGACTAGAGAATTCATCACAATTGTATTAAGTCTCAGCAAGTCAGGAGGAAAGTGGTCAACCCCAGAATCCAAGTGGGCTTAGGGCATTCTGGAGTCCAGGTCAAGGGAGCTGTGTTAGACAAACAGAGTGGGAAACAGTCCAGAATGACTCTTGCCCCACATCTCATGTGGTTTCCTGGAAGAAAACCTCCCAGCAATGTGTCCTCAAAGAACCTAGGGTTGCCAAGGCCAGGCAGACAGCCAGCCTGGGCTAGCTTTCCTGACTGACTCTGAGGGCTATGGCAGGGATCTAGGAGCAACTGTATCCACTTGGGTAATAGAAAAATAGCAAAGACTCTGTTTAGGAAGCTTGCCAAAATCAAAGCAAAAGGATGGGGATAAGCCAGGGGATGAACCAGCATGGCAGCCAGACCTCAAGGGTTCTATGTCTCTGACACAGCAGGGAACAACATGATGCTGAGTCAGCTGGAGGACCTCCTGGTGAGCAGATCTGTGATGATGAAGTCCAGCAGAGCTCCCAACCTGCAGCAGCACTGAGACTGTCTGAAACCCCTTTCCCACTTTCCGATCACATGGACATTACAAGTTCTTCTCCCAATGCACATGCCACCCTGGGGAAGAAAGAGATTGAGAAAAATCCACATGAGAAAATTTAATCTTGAAAGAAGCTAAGTTGCCTAAGAAGCACTGTCTCTTTCCATTACTAGACAGGTTTGAATTTACCAGAATGGTTTTCACATCTCTTTCATCCCAGAATAATTTTGCTCAGCAGCAAGAAAAAAGAGAAGCTTTTTTTTGTTGTTGTTTTTAACTGAGTCTGTTGCAAATTTGCACATTTCCAAATGGTTAAAAAATAATCCCCAAGGCCATTGCTGGTGGCTTACCCATTCCTCTCCTCCTGTTGAGCTTATTCCAGGGATTCTCAAAATGGCCAGGGCCCTGCGAACTCTCCATTCTCTCTCTGGAACTCATCACTTTCAGAGAACCCACTTCCAAGTACACTGTGGGGAAGGGGGGTCTGAGAGCGGTCAGAGCAACTAGGATTGGAGAGAAATTGTGGGCTCAGGACAGTGGTTATTTTGTAACCAGAGTGGGAGAATTTCAGTATTTTAACAATCAGCATAGCCTGGCTGGTGTGTGCTAACTGAATGTCCAAAGCACCTATCTCTTCTTTCATACTTTGAGTCAGAGGCCCAGACTCTCTGGAAGCTACTGTTTCTTACTTCCCCCATGGAGGAGCCCGTGGGAAGGCATAAGAGAAATAACACCTACAAGCAGGGATCTTAGGAACAAGATGAAGCCATGTATAATTTCTCGTTTTAAAATGCATGGCTAAAGGCTGGCTGCCAGTTTGTCTCTGAGATTCCTACTAGACAGTGCAAAAATTCCTGAGATTTTTGTTTGGGCCTTGTTTCTCAGGAAAAAATCCAATTATCTCTAATAATACTGGGATAAAATCTTTAGCAGATCCACGGGAGACAATTCAAGGACAGAAAGTCTTCAGATGGTTCTCCCACCAGCAATGTCAAAAACAATCAGTTATATAACATAATAGCTAATGTTTAGAAGAAACTACCCAAGTTAGTTCTTGGTTCACATCATTGCCTTCATTTCTTAAACAGAACAAAATAAAACAACTCTATAAGGCTTTGCTGAGATAAGGACACTGAGGCTCACAAGTTTGATAACATGGCCAGGCCGTACAGCTAGCAAATTGAGGGGCTGAGACTTGAATGCATCTGTTAGCCATCCCAGTTCCAGCTGATAAACACTGATAAACACTGCTTCCTGAACAATGACCCCAGTGTGGATACAGTAAGTTCCAAGAATTTAAAGGAATATCTTAAAAGGAGCTCTACAGTTGATGATAAAAAAATGTGTGTTACTCTTAACTGGAAATGTAAGGCATTACTTTTTTTTTTCCTTTTCATTGGGATTTGTTCTGTACCTCTACAGTATTATTTTTAATTTTTTTCCTTTTCATTTTATTCCTTTTTTTGGGGGGGTATAATGTCCATCTCATTCTACCGTATTGTCCCCCACACACATCCTTCCCCCCTCTCCCTCCCCTTTGCCCAATCAAATTTCCTCCATTCTCCCCCACCCCACCACCCATTATGATCAGCATTCACTTCTCAGAGAAAACATTCAGCCTTTGGTTTTTTGGGATTGACTTACTTCGCTTAGCATGATATTCTTCAACTCCGTCCATTTACCTGTAAATGTTATGATTTCATTGTTCTTTAAGGCTGAGTAATATTCCATTGTGTATATATACCACAGTTTCTAAAGCATTACTTGTAAGGCAGCTGTACTAGTCAGGGTTCTGTAGAGGTACAGAACAATAGAATATAGACATAATTATAAAAGGAGATGTATTAGATTGGCTTATATGATCAGAGGCTGGGTAGCCCCACAATAGATGTCTGAATGCTGGAGCTGGACAGTTAGATAAACCAGTCCAAGAAGTTCAGGCCTCAGAACAAGAGGTCCAGTGATGCAGCCCCAGTCTGAAGCAGGGGCCTGGAAACTTCCTGGAGAGTCACTGATATGAATCCATGTTGAAGCTGCAGATGCTGCTGTCTGATGTCCAGGGCTGATGGCAGCAGCAACAGACAACCCCACTCAAGAAGAATGAAACTTGCACATGCTAGTGGGCTTCTTCCTTCTTCCATTTTTGTTCCATCTGGGCCCTCAGCCTATTGGACAGTGATGCATTCAGGGTACCATCGCCCCCAGCATTCCAGCCCATTTACTGTCCCACATGTCAACTGTCTCTAGAAGCACCTTCATAGACACACTCAGCAGTGTGCTTTACTAATTTCCGGGAATCTTTTAATTCAACCAAGTTGACAGTAAGATTAACCATCACAACTGCTCTAATTTTTTATGAAAAATTCTCATTTGTACATTCCACTAGGACATTACTAGGAATCAATATATCTATATCTATATCTATATTTATATCTAGTAATAAAACAGGTCACATTTTCAAAACTCTGTGTTTTCTCTTCTCTCTACTATAAAGAGTTTCCACTGTCTATGAGAATAAAAGTAGCTGCCAATTCTAAACACTTCTTCCTTAAATAGATTGCTGTTTTTGTTAAATCTTCCGCTCTGTGAAAATAGCTTTGATTTTTTTTTTTTCTTACTTGGAAGAGGAACTTTTCCACTGAAAGCCTGTTGGACACATGGAATAGGTTACACTTCCATCAAAGAAAAGCACATAACTTACTCACATAGTATTTTCCTTTTGTGTCATATTGGACAGTGGTATTAAGTGAATGCCCACAAAGCATCTTAAAGGCTAAGGAAGGATTAGGCTAATGGCTAAACGCTGAGATAGGTTTACGTACACTGCAGTGCACTTTCTTTGGGCTTAATATCTTTTAGCCTATCTGTAGAGGATATCAGAGGGCAAAGTTTCTGTCATGAAATAGAACTAATCAACTTAGTTGAATTCATATTTAAGGCAAGGTTAACCTTCACTAAGACAGTTGCAGAAACAGGTGTCAGCTGTGTTTTTCAACCTGCTGTCTGAGAAGCTTCTGCAGTTGGAGAGAAAATCTTTGGATGATGCTCCCATCAGCAATGCCAAAAACAATCTTTATAGCGGATGTAAGTATACAAATCTACACAGTGATTAGTCCAAAACTGGGACTAGTTACTCTTTATATATATATATATATATATATATATATATATATATATATATATATATATATTTTTTTAGTTGTTGATGGATCTTTATTTTATTCATTTATTATTTATATGTGGTGCTGAGGATCGAACCCAGTGCCTCACGCATGCTAGGCAAGCGCTCTACCACTGAGCTACAGTCCTAGCCCCGGGCTAGTTACTCTTAGTAAAATGTTGCACGTATACAATGAAAGAGCATTTTTATCTAAAAAAAAATGCTTAGGTTTATCTATAAATTTTATCTGCTCCATTATTAACAGTGAATTTACTATAGTAAAGATGATATACTACTCCAGCCAAAGAAATACTGCCTGGTCTTAGTGATTGTTTGTTTGTTTATTTTATGTGGAAATATAAGGAAGTTTATTTAAGATAAAGTCAATTCAAAATTGTATATAAATTTGTTAAATGTTTTATTATCTTCAAGTAAATTAAATACCTACCTCTGTGTGCTATTATACATTATCATACATTTTTATCTCCCATTATTGCAGATAACTATATCACAAAAATTGTCATGATCTATGGATGATGAAGTATCACAGAAGAAAATTTCAGCAAAAAATATTGAGGAACAATTGATGATAATCATGAAAAAAAATCTAAGTTGATATTTCTTAACTTGTTATTTTAAATGATTTAGCTAAAATGCCTAATATTCAGTTCAATTACTGAGAACTTTTAAAATTTTGCTTTATGTATAAATTTATGTAAAATGGATTTTGCTACACAATCTTTTTTTTTAAATTTTTTTTTAGTTGTAGATGGACACAATATCTTTAGTTTATTTTTATGTGGTGCTGAGGATCGAACCCAGTGCCTCACGCATGCGAGGCAAGCGCTCTACCACTGAGCCACAGTCCCAGCCCCCACAATCTTTTGAAGAAAATAAAGGTAATGTTTACAAACCATAGTAGCACATAAATTATGTTGAATCCAAGTAGAAAATAAATTACATAATTTCTACTTGCTCAATGATGCTAAAAGTTTATCTTTTTCATGACAATAATTGCTAATATGCCTAGAACTTGACATTTCAAGAAGGCATGGATGTGTCTAATGACAATGAGATTTCCAGAGTGAAAAGAAGTAGGAGGTAAGGACAGTGTGCACATAACCATCTGCTGCCAACAACACTTCTCATGTGCTAAGGTGAGATGGATTCAGAAAGTGCTAAAGCATATGCTTTTAGTAAAAGAGACATATATTTTAGGGTCATTGCCAAGAGCTTCAGTATTAATTGTTTTTGTGGAAAGTACTACTTAACAGTACAGTGATAACTCATTTTTATTTACAGTCTGCTAGTATAACAGAGAAAATACTTGTTATTTAAAACCAAGTTAAGTCTAGCTGCCTTATAAAGTGGGATGTTGGTGGTGTAGTTCACACCAGTAGAAAAGCAATTTCTAAACACTTGCCCTTTATCCTTGGCAGAGATGGGGAGAGGAGGAAGATATGGAGAGACCCAGAGCAGAAGACCTACTTAGGTGGTACTCAGAGTCTCTGCTCTAAGGAGAGAAATGAGAGAGGCCTCTGCAGAACTAGAGTGGAAGGAATTATTTTGGAGTTATTGGGGTCTCATCTAAGAGCAGGTCAAAAAAACTAAAAAGAAGATGGAGCCTGGGTTGGTAAATGGCTCAATGGAATGTTTCACAGTGGAAAAGTCGAACATTCAACTTAGTTGCTGTTTGACATGCTTCCTCCCCCATCAGCCGAGATCTTAACAAAGTGGACCACGCACACACATTGCTAAGTGCGAGTAGTTTTATGTGACTTTTGAGGGAAATGGTCTGCATCCTGAATCCATGTCGAGCAGAAAGGACTTCATTGTTAAGGGAAGTGAGCCATCGGATAGAGTGGGAACACCACAAGGGCAAAACTCAGAGCCACAGTGCTCGTGATGATGAAGCCCCAAGGAAGGGGCAGACATAAAAGATATCAGGTAGAGGTTCAAGGTGACCTTGTCACCTAGATTTTAAGAAGCAATGTAATTTTCATTTTAATAATTGACCATGACATACATTTGGGTTGAAGATACCTTAAATGTATAATTTCATCTGCTTGAAATAAGTTCTTAGACTAATTTTAGGACTCCCTTGTAACCTTCTCAGGAAATATGTGCATCTATAATTACAAATAGTCAAATATCCTGTGCCAATTTATTTATCTAGGCTTACCTTAAACTCTATTTCAATTAATAGATTTATTTTTTATATTAACACAATTGTTTTTATTTTGTACAATTAACTTTAAAAACTTTTTTCTTACTGGATTCAAAATTAGACTTCTCACACTTTTAAGTATAGCTATGAGAAATTAGCATAATTTCTATTTGCCTGGTTTAATTTTTCTCCTAAAAGGTGATAATGTAATGCTTTTAGGCAGCTCCATTGGCTTTTCCATCTTTTAAAAAATTTTCCATTTATTATTTTAAAAGATTGAAAACACAAGATTACTTTTAGCATTAATATGCTTTTCAGAACCCACAGGACATCTAGAATAAATATGTGAAGCCACTGAGGATTTTTTAATACCTGAAATAAAAATACCTTCAAATATATCTACCTTTAATTTTAATTTTTTAAAAAATTATATTTATTTTTCTCAAAATCATGGAAATATTTAATTATAATCTGTTAATATTTAATTATATAAATATTATAAATATTTAATTATAAATTAAATTATATTTATATAAATATTATAAATATTTAATTATAATCTGCTAATCTGTTTCTCAAATATAAAAACTTACCAGGTACAGCAGCTATTTAAAAAATTCATTTATCTTAATATACATAATCCCAGAATACATGCATCATATATGCAATAAATATTCTATACATATATCTGTCAACTCAAATTGTATTGATTTTAATGAATAATAACAGTTAAAGCAATGGGAAACAGAATCAAATTGTACCTGGTTACTATGCAATGGGCAAGTATTTGGTAAATATCTACTGATTTGGCAAGGGCTTTAGTTTAGGAAGTTCATGTCTTCCTACTCCTGCCCTAACCAGTTGAGACAGAATTAGCACTAGCTAAGACCTCTGTGTGCTGCCGAGAGGGGTTTGTTGAGGGTAAGAGTCTGAAGACAGAGATTAAGGAGTACTCATCCTCCTAAAGTGCTGAGTATCCAGGATTATAGCCCTGGGTCAGAGAAATCCACCTGAATGCAGACCTAAGCACCACTGTGCTCCTCTACCTTGGGATTATTAGACACGCTCTGCCTTAAAATTTATATCCCAGCCTGCACTTTTACTTGAGAGTATTTCACCTGCTATAGCAAAGTAACCTAGTTCACAATTTGTCTATGCATGTCAAAATAACAGAATGTGAAAGTGAATATTTAAAGACTCTCTAGTTGATCATGTGACTTAACACCTCTAAAATCATAGTTTAGGAGCAGCATACATTTGGAACTTCAACTATCTACCTGGCTGATGAAGGGACCATCTGGTCACTATCAGAACATTTCTGTTTTAGCTATATTTGCTTTAAAATGTAATTTGGGTTCAGGGCAGCACAACTATTCTGCATAATGCTATGATGGTGGATACATGCCACTATACTTTTCTCAAATGTACACCAAGAGTAAGAGCTAATGGAAACTGTCCTTCTGATGATAAAGATGTGTGAGTATAGTTGCATTGGTGGTAACAAAACATATGCTCTGGTAAAGGGTTTTGATAGTGGGGGAGGCTGTACATGTGTGAAGGAGGGGAGAACTCTACTGTTTGCTCAGTTTTGCTGTGAATCTCAAATTTCTCTTGAAATGAAATATATATATAGTGTGTTGGGGACATAACAGGCATAACACAAAAGAAGACAATGTCTTATTTTTTTCAGAGAAAATATGGGACCCAATAGATATTCTAGTAATAAGTAAATACATACTTGTTCACTAGTACAAGGATGAAAAGAAACTAGAGAGCCGAGTGGAGCTCAGAACAGTAACATGCAGATATTATAGAAACCAGTGACTCATTGTCTCCCCAGAGACTTCCATGATGTAAGGACATTTCCATAGACATTGGGAATAGTTTGCATTGTAGGCTAAAAAAAATTGGTGAGTCAATGAAGAAACAATAAGCCAATGTATTGGAAGCATAAAAAATTTTATAGTTTGCATTCAACACTTCTGGCATTGAAAAAAAAAGAAGGAAAGCCAGACCTGAGAACCATGGGATCAAGACTAGATAAAGGGCTGGAAAGGTAGCTCAGTGGTAGAGTGCTTTCCCCAGAACCTTCCCCCCCAAAAAGAACCGATACGGTACCAAGGACCAGTTATAGTGGTAAATTATGTAAGAATTGTCTCTGATGCCTTCTTTCCCATTGATATGATAGTGTAAGTTCTCCACTTCACCAATTTTGTGACTAATAGTGGGCAAAAAAAAAAAATCCTCTGTGTTCTTGCAGACAGTGAACCCTATAGAGCCTCACAGAAATATTCCTATGCCTGATGGACCTGGCACTATGGAAGAAAGGCATTTATGGTTACCTGGAGGGACGACAGTACAAGGTAATCCCGATCCCTCAACGGCACTAGACACTGCCCTTCCTTACATCTCCCCGTCCTTCTTCTGAGTTCATCTGCCACCATGGAGGTCATTTCTCATTCCCTGCATCTCTCTGCTTCTCAGTCTGAAGGTTTTGTCTCACATGATAGGAGCTTGGGTCTAGTTCAAGCACAACCCAGATCCATTGGAGAATTGTTCCCTCAACCCATGGTCAATAGAAATCACTGGGTACATGACCACTTTTCTGTCTTCTTTGAGACAGTTCTGAGGTATGTACCACAAAGTTTTCTTAGAGAATCTCAGCAGGGTTGAACTCCAGTTGCCCACAGTGGTAACCCACACATTGACTCATCCTTTATTGACTTTTCACTTCCTGGTCTCACTTCCTTACTAACTCTCATGGACTTCCTCCATTTGCCTCCTAAACATACTATTTGCACTAAACTCCTTGTCCCAGGGCCTGCTTTGGGGATCCCAAAGTATGACAGCCTCCTCTGCTTTTAGTGATTCATCTCCATGGCATTTCCCAAGGGTGACATGCTGAGGAAGAGGGGTGGTTGGCCTCTAAACAATTCTTGCCTCTCTCCTTTTTTTTCCTCCTTCCTCTGATTTGTCTCAGACATCACATCAAATACAAAATGAGCACTGTATTTTTTAAACAGCTTTGTTAAGGGATAATTGGTACAAAAGAATTACACATGTGTAGTGTGTACAATTTGATAAAATTTAGACATATGCTCTATCCATGAAACCATCACCACAATCAAGGTAACAGACACATCCAACACCTCCCAAAACTTCCTTGTGTCCCTTTTCTTTTGTTTGTCTTTATGGTAAGAATACTTAGCAATCCTCCCAGATTTCAAAATGCAGAATGGGTGAACTTTGAGCACATCATGGTAAGTGAAATAAGGCAGTCACAGCAGGCTAAATACTGCATGATTCCACTTCCAAGAAGTGTCTAAAATAGTCAAACGCATAGAAGCAGAAAATATGATAGTGGATACCGTGGGCTGCATCCTGGGGGAAATGAAGAGTTGTTACCCAGTGGATATAAATTTTCCATTTTGCTGGATAGATAGCTTGTAGATAATCTGCTGCACAGCATAGTTCTTGTGCATCACATTTTATAACTTCAAAAAGTCTATCGCACTCAGGGATAAGTTTAAACTTCTGCCAGAGAACCATGAATTCATAGCACAAATCAAAGACCAACAACTTTTCCAAGTGAAAATCCAAGTTGTGTCCCATACTCTTCAGTTGTGCAATGGTCTAGGGGAAGAAAGAAGATAGGTGTGTGCACCAAATCATAAATGGAACACCCGAGACTTCCCCAGAGCTGCAAACCCATATCTACTCAGCCACCTCTGTTGGCATTCTCACCATGGTTGCAGGTGCCCAGGAGATATTTTTATTCTTTTTTTCTTTTTAATTTTTTTTAGTTGTAGGTGGATGCAATACCTTTTTAAAGTTTTTTAAAATGTGGTGCTGAAGATCAAACCCAGTGCCTCACATGAGTGAGCACTCTACCACTGAGCTATAACTCAGCCCCCAGATATTTTTATTCTAATCTCAACTACACCATGCCTAAACTCTCTGAGCCCACTATCAGAGAAAAAATTATAATGCTATCCCAAAGATTCAGTGATAATAAATGAAAAACAAAAACCAAAAAAGAGCCATGTGCAGTGGCTCATGCCTGCATTCCCAGACTTGGGAGGCTGAGACAAGAGGATCACAAGTTCAAGGCCAACCTCAGCAATTTAGCAAAACCTTGTCTCAAAATAAAAATAAAAAAGACTGAGGATAAAGCTCAGTGGTAAAGCACCCCTGGATTCAATCCCTAGAATAATAATAATAATAATAATAATAATAATAATAGCCAAAGCCAATATTAGGTGACACATGGATTTGAATTTTCAATTTCATCAGTATGGTTAGGTCTTGAAAAGAAGCTAAAGAAAGGATTGCATGTTTAAATGCTGTTATTTTTAGATTTGGAACCATGTGAATAAATTAACTATATTAAAAATTAAATCAAATAGACATATAAGAAGGAAATTAGGAAAGAAAGATCACTACAATGGAAAACAACACTTTCTTCTTGACTTCCTTTCTTTATACATAGTTGCAGGTATCTCAGATTTTTTAAAAAATGACAATTCAGAATGGAGCAGCTAAAATGACTAATTTCACTAGTACTTGCTTAATATTTTAAATTATTAAAAGAATAACAACAATCAAATGTAAGGCAAATATTATTCCTTTAACAATTATCCTTTTTTTTGATCACTATGTGAATTCTAAGAACATTTGTGTTTATATAAGTTTGTATATAATTTGGTCACTTTTTCTAACTAGTCTCATGCATTCAGCCTGTATCTGCCCTATTTAGATGTATTTTTAGTCATTAAGAAGATTCTTCCAACTAATTTTCTGTTTCAATCTTGTCAACTACATAGGAATATTTTTCCAAAGACTGAACATACAGGAGAATGTATTCATTTGTACCCCTAAAAATGTAAGAAGAATCAAAACAAGTTGTAAGAAAGGAAGTTGGTATTCCTGGAATCTTGCAAGACTGGTTTAATTTGATTATTGCTTCTAGTGTGGTATGTCTTACCTGGACTGCAATAAATTCCAAGAACATATTTACAAAACAGTTCTGCTATTATCTCCCAGGGTTTCCTGTAGAGGGGTTTTGTGTAACCAAAAGTTTGGTGTAGCCAGTCTTCCCAAACAAACCGTTTGGCTTTTAATTGGCAATCCTCCTGTCCTAGCCTCCCAAAGTGCTGGGATGACAGGTGTGCACCACCACGCCTGGCTAAATAGAGTCCTTTGTTAACGTACTTATTTGGTTCTTTTTAGAACTCCATCAGAGGCAAGAGTTACTGATGTCAAATCCAGTGATGGCTGTGAACCCCTTACTGACAGCATCAGGGCAGCAGAGGATTCCATTGGTCCCCTCACCATTTGGACCTCCAATTGTGGACAGGTATTTCTCTCCAATATAATAGTCCAGTAAAAGGACAGCATGATTCATCATTAACTTTTAGAATGATGTTAACTACAGTGTCATTCTATTGTCTAATGTTATCTCAGCGAGCTGTGCTATAGTAATTCAAGTCAAGATGCAGGTCTCCCCTCAAGATTTTTGCCACCACATCCCCTTCTAGGCCTGCTTGACCTACTCACTCAACAAATAACTGGCCAGCACTTATAAGCCTCTCGCAGGTGCAAACATTGATATGTTAGTCTTCAGGGCTGCCATAATAAAATGCCAGACTGGATGCTTAAATAACAGAAATTCATTTCTCTAGTTCCAGAGGCCGGAAGACCAAGATCAAGGTGCTGCTCAGTGGATTTCTAGTGAGGCCTCTTCCTGGCCTGCAGACATATTGCAGACACACTGTGTCCTCTAATGACCTTTCTTCTCTGTAAATGCAGAGAGAACTCTGGATTTTCTTCCTTTTTTTAAAAGGACACCGGTCCAATCAGATTAGGGACCCACACTTGTACTCTCATTTAACCTCAATTGCCTCCTTAAAGGCCTTATCTCCAGATGTAGTAATACTGGAGGTTAATAATTCAGAATGTGAATTTAGGGGGAAACGATTAAGTCCATAACAATTGGGTACCTAGGATAGACAATTCTTTCTTTTCAACAAAAGTGAAATCATAAGTATTTTGATTGTACACTCTGTCGGTGTTCTATCTTCCCTTTTCTGAAATGTCTTTGACACTCTGAAAAGAAAGTAAGACATTATTTATTCTTGTTTAGGAAACATGAACAATAAAGTTGGACTCCTAAAGACAACTGAAGTTTGGGGAAAAAAAATAAATTGTTCACTTAGATTTTCAAACACTGACCCCCAGATGGCAATCCCAACCAAAGTATGTCCATTAAATAAGAACATAATTTGTGGTCAGAACAGAGTGCTGGTCATGAAAAATCCATAAGTGGCAGTGATTGGATAAAATCTTTTTTTCTAGATGTCTCTAAAATTTTCCCTTCCTGTATTCTCTGTTTTGTTGTCACGTGGGTCAATCCTCTGGAAATACAGAAATGAATTATAATGACCTGTGTCAAGTCCTTCCTCCTAATCTTTTTTACTGTATTTCTACACAAACCAAAAAAAAATCACACGACTTTTGTACTTCAGTTTGGAAAGAGATGATAGAATCCCACATGGCAATTCAAAAATAATCTTCCTGCCTAAGCAATGGAAATTTGTCCAACTTCATTCTACCTATTTTATATCTTTTTTTTTTCTTTTTTCTTTTTCCTCCTAGAGATGTATTGCCTCCCACTATAGGTCCAACTGACCCAAGGCAGTTTTGTGTTCCTTCCCATTTTGGATCCTCTACTCTACTCAATGCCATTATGCCAAATATGTTGTCTAATCGCGTCTACTCAGGTATGAACAATGGATGTTTGGCTGTCATCTGTGGAATCACTGTGAACAGAATGGCTGCATTAAGCTTTCCATTACTTTGCTACCGAATTTTGGAGATAGAACTGTGTGGTGAATTTTGAAGACTACTGTGTGGTAGTTTCGACAGTTGTTACCTAGGTTTGAAGCATGGTGCCACCACCGTGTGACTAAGTTTAAGTTGCTAACCTTCTCTAAGCATCAGTTTATTCATAAATAAATGAAGAATTGCAATAATACTGTCTTTTTAATCTTACACATGAGGAACTGATAGGGTTGTGAGGAGAAGAATCTGAGAGTTAGTGGAGACTGGGCAGCTAATAATGGCCTGGGTCAGGGATATAGCTCAGCAGCTGGGCACTTGCCTAGCATATGGCAGGCCCAGGTTTGATTGCCAGGTACACAAACAAAAAGCTTTGTGACCTTATAGATCTCAGTGAGAAAGTGACTTTTATTCTGAGTAAAAGGGGAAGTCTTCCAAGAGTTTGAGCAAAGACTTGACATAGTCTGACTTAAAGGTTACCAGGAACATTCTGGCTGCTGAGATAGGAACAAACTCGGAAAGTTCAGGGGATAAACTAATAGGAATTAAGGGACTGTTAGAATAGTTAAAGAATTCTGATGGTGAGGCCTTGGGTGGAGGGAATAGAAACAATAAGAAGTGGTTAGATTCTATAATTATTTGGGTGGTGAAAACAGGATTTTCTCAGTTTGGATGTAGGGGGTGAAAGAGGTTTTACAAATGACATCAGAACTCTTTGGGAATAATCCAAAAGGTGAAGTTGCTGGTCATTAAGATGAAATTGAGGAAGATAAAGGAACAAGAATTCTTGGGGAGGAAGAGATCCCAGAGGCTCAGCTTGCTCAGATTATTAGATGCCTAAGGGCCACCAAGTGGAGCTGTCAGGAAGGCAGCTTAAGTCAGGGAGGACTTGTGGAGAAAATCAGGAGCCATAACCTTGGAACTCATCAGAAAATATGAGACCAGATAAGACCATCTATGGATGGACTGTAGATAGAGGAGTTCAAAGGATGATCCCTAAGACACACTAACAAAATCCAAAGATAAGGAGGAACGAGCATGGGAGAAGGAGCAATCAGCAAGGTAGGAGGAAACCCAGGAGCATATATTGGCCAAGGGAAGAAAGTGTTGTAAGAGGAGAGTGAGCACTGTGTCAAATACACCACTCACAGTCCAAGTAAGATGAGAACTTAATAGATTAGCACTATGTGGATGTCATCAGTGATTTTTTTTCTTTTTTGATGGGGCTTATATTGTTTTCATTTCAAACCTTAAAAAATCTTTTTTTGCATTTTTCATAAAGTATCCATCCATGATGGGTTGGAAATGTATAAAGAAAACAAATTTAAAAACTGGTTTTTTATCATGGATGGCTTGAAAAGCCCCAGGATAGACTCCTAAGTGCATTAGCAGTCCAGAGAGAGGGGAAATCAACCATGTTGCCATGCAAAAATGGAGCCTGAAACCTAGTGATGCTTGCTGCTGAGGTATTTTGGAAGACTATGTGAATACAGGACGTATTTACTGCTGAACTCCACTTAACTCCTCATTGCATTTATTTCCTGGGATTTTGGTACATCAAGAAACATTCTTTTATAAAAGGTCAACTAATTCATGTACAAAAGAAACCTATCAATTTTTCCTTCAAAACAAGAGATCAAGGTGAGGTAAATGGTGAGATTCTAGTTAAATTATACAAAGTTTCAATGAGACAGGAGAAATACCTTTAGAGATCTATTATACAGCATGGTAGCTATAGTTAATAACAATGTACTGCATACTTGAAAATTGCTAAGAGAGGAGATTCCAAATGTTCTCCCCACCAAAAAATAATGATAATAAGCAAATGAAGTGATTGTATGTTAATTAACTTCTACAATGTATACATGTATCAAAATATTACATTGCATTCCTAAATATATTCAGTTAAATAAGACAAGAAAAGATAGATCAAAGATCCACAGTTCACCCTCTTTCATTTGCAATTTGGCAGGAAAATATCAACTATAATGAGAATAACAATTAAAGAAAAGAACCAAAACTTAATTTGTGTTTATCATGCTGTCACCAAAGATGATCTAGGAGAACATCAGTGATCCAATACTATTTCCAACATTGTGTTCAACTGGTGGGTTATTTTTTGCAGACATTGTTTTAAAATCGTTATCCTTTATTATTTTCAAATGTGTGCTTTCATTTGTTTGTGGGTTGGAATGGTGGTTTTCTTTTTTAAGGTTGGGGCCCTTTACCATCTGAGTCCGTAAGGGCAGTGAGCAGAAGGAATGAAATGATTCGAAGGCCTCATGCCAGCAGGTAACTTAACAATGTTGTTGTATTTATTTTTGTTCATTCACTTGTCCATTTATAAAAGACAAATGGACACATACTCACACAAACACACACACACCCTGATTACTTACAGAAAAAATTACAAAAAGAAAATATATGAACATTTATACAGTTTTGTTAACAATAAATGCAAGATTGAGGCTAAGGTGTGGCTCAGTGGTAAAATGCTTGCTTAGCATGCGTGAGGCACTGGGTTCAATTCTCGGCATCACATATAAATAAATAAAATAAAGGTCCATTGACAACTAAGAAAATATTTTTAAAAAATGCAAAGTTAAAAACCACATAGTGAACCTAACAGTGCTATACATTGTGATAGTCTGCCAATGTCCCATAATTAATGCCTAGCTGTGATACTTCTGAAATTCATATTGGACTTTCTGTCTCAAATGAATTTAGTTCTGCCCTAGAGTAGAAGCCAAGTTTGCCAACCCCATTTTAGACATTATTAGAGCCTAGAAAATCTGGCATTTTCCAACAGTGGCCAACAGTGGCCTTCAGCTATAATGACCTGCAGAAAGAAAAGTAGAGCAATATACCTAGGGGATGGTCCCAGGGTAAGAGAAGGCATAGAGCCAGTTTCCTCATCACTGAACCCTAAGAAGTCCAGGTGACTACCAATAAGAAAGTGAAGTAAGCAGGACTACCAGCAAGTCCTCCTTTCCCACTTGCCCCAGCCACTTGCCTTGACTGATAACCGTTGAGACTTGCATCAGCTCACTGAGTCTCACTAAGATTATGCTAAAAGGCACAGAAAAAACAGAGGTGCTATCTTAGGGAAGGCAAGGGGCCATCAAAATTATATTTTTGATCATTTTCTTAGATAGTGTAAAATGTTTTGTTTTTAGGGCAGAAATGGAAATATATTCTAATTACCAGCAAAGGAAAATGGAAAAAGTTAACCCAAAGGGATTAGGTGGCTTAAAAATGCCATTCTTCTATGGTTCCAGTGTCCCAGCTTGCCCAGCCATCTACCAAGGCAAAAGCATGCAACCTGCCAGTGACCTGCGTTTTCACAGAAGCACCCTCAGAAACCTTCGAGGAAACCCCGTTCTAGTAGCAACCGGACCACACTTTATAGAAAGCTGGGGGCAGAAATATCATCGACTTAGGAGAGGTTCGGGGAATCAGAACCCTCTAGACAGTGATACTAAGAATTTCAAAAGTCAAGCAGAAGAAAACGTCCTAAGCCAGACACATGCAATCCCACACGAAGAGAATGAACATGCAACAGACTCAGAAATTGAAATATGCAGCTACCAGAAGTCAAGTGAAACCAATGACAAGCCAACTACAGCTGTCAACAACCTCTGTGGAGCACTACGGTCCACTTGCGGAAAACTCCGTGGAGATCATGCTGCTTCGCTGGAGGCGAAGACCTGGGATGGTGAGAAGGAGAAGGCTTCAGAGCCGGGTCTTGAAGCCTGTGGTGAAACAAACAGGGTTTGCTCTCCGGTTCCTCCACTGTATCTGCCAGGTGAGTGTCCGGGAGTCAAGTGCAGATTCTCACTAAAAGCAGATTGTCAAGTCCTGACCTTGTTACACAGGGAACTGCAACAATCATGCCTCTTTTGTCCTTTTTTTCTTAATCCTGTTTAGAACAACCTCTTTTTGACGGTGCGGGTATGTAGGGGAAGTTTACTGGAAATTAAACCCAGAGACTTTTTACCATTGAGCCACATCCCCAGTCTTTTTCATTTTTTTGAGTAAGGGTCTCATAAATTGCTGAGGCTGGCCTTGAACTTGTGATCCTTTTGTCTCAGTCTCTTGGGTCTGGGATTAAAGGGCCTGCACTACCACACCCTGCTTAGAATAACTTTTTTTTTTTTTTGCTTTTTTTGTATGTATGATTTATTTTATTTTTTTATTTTATTTTTTAGAGCTTTATAGTTATACGTAGTAGTTAAGCTCATCCCAGCAAACTCATTCATGCATGAAATTCGATTTCAGTTCATGAGTCTCCCTTTTCTCTCCCCTTTTCCCTCCCATCTAGAATGATCTCTTTTTTTTAAATTTGTCGATGGACCTTTATTTTATTTATTTATATGTGGTGCTGAGAATCAAACCCAGTGACTCACACATACGAGGCAAGCACTCTTACCACTGAGCTACAACTGCAGCCCCAAGAAAAACCTCTTTTTAAAGTCACTTTATTCTATCAGTTCTAATAAGCTGTATAAATGACACTAGTATTTATATATTAAAAATAGAGAACTTTCAACAAAGGCTGAGGAAGTATGAGGAAACCTATCAGAATTTTAAATTAAAAATTTTATTTAATTTGCTGTTAATTTCTTCAACACAAAGCAGATAGGCTTTTTGCTTTAGAATGTGAATTCTATCTCTTCTATATCTAAGTGTAAAAAAAAGAAAGCAGTTAAGAGAAACTTAACCTTTTGGTATCTATTACTGTTGTGATACTTCTAATCTGCACATTTGAACACCACTGCCAAAACCATGCAGTGAATAGTTTGTAGAACTTCTTCAGAAAAAAATATTTTAAAACATAGATTCAGGAGTGTATGAAATATAGCCACTGTACGCTTCTCTCTGAAGTATTAGCTTGCCATTTTGATGAAGATGTAGCTAAATTCATAGCAGAGAGCATGATAATCACAGAATATCACAGAACATGGTGGCATTAATCTGGAGAATGAAATCCACCAGGCCTTTCTGTTGGAACTGGGAGCAGATGCAGTAAGTCTTTGTTTGCCTATAATACTGTTGTCACTGAACATCCTTTCAGAGGTGGTAAAGAAAGGCAGAGGTGAAACATTTCCCAGTGATTCTGAATATCTTTTAAAGAGATTATAAATTGATACATATAAAGGGAGTATTTTCTGTCACTCTGAGAGAAATTCATGTAACTATACAGAAACTTGTGCTCCAAGCTTCCCCCTTTTCCTGGAAATTTGATGCCACAAAATAATTGCCTTTCCATCTTAAAGGAACACATGCACTGGTTACAGTTGGGGAAAATCTTTCTTTGGATGAAGATATTCGGAAATGGACTGTGGATGATGTGCACAACTTCATTAGAAGCCTTCCAGGTTGTTCAGACTGTGCCCAGGTGACTCAATATTTAACTGTTTTCATAAAATTACAACAATTTAAAATGTATTTCCTATATAATGAGTTTTGTCAAACTTGCCTCTTGCCCCCAGAGAGTATTACTATTAACCTCTCCTTTTGGGGGAGGGAGGGGTACTGGGGATTGAACACAGGGGCACTTGACTTTTTTATGTCATTGGCTTCTCTGGGACAGGTGTCTCTGATGGGTGTATGTGGGTGTATGCCACACCCAGCACCAAGGGAGGCTTTAGCTTCTGTCCCAGCAAGACTCCTGAGAAATGGAAATTATCCCAAAATTAGAAAGAGATTCAGAGGCTAAAAATTCAAAAAGAATGAGAAATGTGGGGCTGGGGCTGTAGCTCAGTGGCAGAGCGCTTACCTAGCATGTGTGAGGCACTGGGTTCGAGCCTCAGCACCTCATATAAATAATAAATGAGTAAAATAAAAATCCATCAACAACTAAAAAATATTTAAAAGAAAGAATGAGAAATGTGTGTTATACTCCCTGCTCATGCATATAACAAACTTTTTGGAATACATGCTTCTGTATCAAAAGTTTTAGCCTACTCATCCTAAATAAAAGAAAGATACATTTCATTCTAAAAAGAACAAGGAAGCAATAGATCTGAAAAGTAGAAAATTTACTGGATTTATTTATTTATTTATTTATTTATTTATTTATTTGTGAGGATGAAACCCATGCTAGACAAGCACTCTACCTCTGAGTGACATACCCAGCTCCTTAAATATTTGTAAATTCTGCATTCATGCTGGGACAATATGTAAAAATGAACACACATAATTCAATCTGGAAGATAAATACTATTTTAAAAGTTATAATGAACTGTCAAGAAAAATGGAAAGAAAGTTAGCTTCATTTGTGTGGGAAAATTGGTGACAAAAATCATGGGGTATAGTTTTTGAAATTTATGTCACTGCTACCTTTTTATGCATATAGTTTACTTTTTTGACTGATTTAATAAGAATTAAAAGCAACAAAGTATCTACTAAATCTGATATCATTATCTTTGGTTTACATATTTTAAAAAGAGGTAAGAAGGGAATATGAGGGTAGAAGGATTGTAGAATGAATCAGACATTATTATCCTATGTACTTATATAACTATATGGTGAGTGAGATTCTACATCATGTATAACCAGAAGAATGAGAAATTATACTCCATTATATATGATGTATAAAAGTGCATGCTACTGTCATGTATAACAAATCAAAACAAATTAAAAAAATAAAAAATGAAGGCAAGAAAAGGACATTAAAATTTAACAATATCATAATCAACTGATGCTAGAGATGATTATTTTTTTCAGATCTCAGTTTTGTGAAATGTTTTTCACAGTGTAATGCTGTTAATTCTTTTTCTGGTTTTCTTTTCCTTTTTTTCTGCTTTTTTTCTTTTTAAAATTCTGTTCATGGGACTTATAGAAAAGTCATAGTAACTAAGAGTATGGTTTCTGAAGCCAGAAAGTACAAATTCAAATCTTGGCTTTTCCATTTTCTGAATGTGTGACTTCAAACAAGTTTCCTCTTTTCTCCGTGCTTTTCACCTATAAAATGATGATAATAGTAATAATACATTTTCAAAGGATTACTGTGAGCATTAAAGAGTATCTTGTAACTTCTGAGTAGTTGATAAATGCTAATTTCATCATTTGCATAACCCATTAAAATTTTTTTCCCTATGCCCTCCTGCTCAATGGGCATAACTTTATTTTATTATTGGTCACTAGTCACAGGTAAATCGCTTTTAAAATTTATATCTACCGTTTATCAAGTGCCACTTCAACCACAGGCACAATGAAGTTATTAAATTCTGATAGCAGCCAGAAACAAACAGTCCTTTATATATAATAAGCATATGATTGCTAACTCTGGTGGATTAAATTTGTTAGAACTTTGATCATTGTTAATCAGTCAGCCATCCATAGTTATTATAGTGTAGTTTATAATAAACTAATCTTGCAATAATAATCCTAAATGTCCCTTTGTGGGTGATACACAGAAGACACCTAAACTTGAGTACCCCAAACATTGCTGACTCATTATCTTTCAGAAATAGGATGCCAGTGCCTTCAAGAAGAAATGATATCAATTATTTCTAGATGCTTCTCAAATGTCTTAGGGGTAAAAACACATTTTAAAGTCTTCCATGAGGCACTAAGCAATTCAGTGAGACCTGTGTCTACATAAAACACAAAATAAGGCTGGCCTTATTTTAGTCAAGTGTCCCTGAGTTTAATCCCTGGTACAAAAAAAAAAGTCTTCCCCTCCAAGCTACTGCAGTTGACATCAACCGGAAGATGGGGCTGTTCCGCAGTATGCTTTTCTTGTTGTGCTCAGGGAGGTTCCTCTGCACAGAAATGGAGAAACCTCCCTGATGCAGCCCAGTGCATTCTGGGTGCAACAGCCGTGATGCAGCACTGCTTGTACATGGCTCCCTTGTCAAAAAGTCCTGTCAGCTTTCATTTCAGCCCATCTCTTTTTTGGGGGCGGGGGGTAGGGGTGGCAGCAGTGGTCTCAGGGATTGAATTCAGAGGCACTCAAGCACTGAGCCATATCCCCAGTCCCATTTTGTATTTTATTTTAGAGACAGGGTCTCACTGAGTTGCTTAGTGCCTTGCTGTTGCTGAGGCTGGCTTTGAACAGGTGATCCTCCTGCCTTAGCCTCCCGAGCTGCTGGGATTACAGGCACTAGCCCATCTCTTTATGTGAGTTGGACCATGCTCCTAGGCTAGGCAGAGCTGTACCCACTGTGCTCTCCTCTGTCCTCCTCACCTCTACGTTAGGTGGCCATTCAGCAACTTCCAACCATTCACTTCCTGCTAATAAAGCAGGAAATTGAGGGGAAAAAAATCACAACTAAAACTCACTATAACTACCACTATAACTACCACTGTAACTATCCACTGTAACTACCCTCCCTTGTGCAAATGAGCTCTTTTAAATTGATGTCTCTAGAGGGTTGGTGGCTCAGCTCTTCAGGGGCACACAGGAGAACCTGTAACCCATTTTGTTATTCTAAATAAATGTCTAATTTAAAGAATTCAGTAGATAAAAGATTTTATCTCTAAAACAAACTAAAATTACTAAAAATTGGTGCACATTTACATCATACAGGTGGCCCCAAATGCTCTGGTAAGGACAAAAGGGGCACATCCAAGTGACAGAGATGTGTTCTACATCCTTGCCCCAGGCCCCACGTACACTCACCATGGCCGAGCGTTAGGTCCTCACCTGCCAGTCCCTGGCTGCCAACCTCCCTCTTTTTGAAAGTGTATTCATTCATGTGTTTTCACCTTCTTTGGATGTTCACAAACACCTGCTTCAACATTCACTGGAATCACTACAAAGAAAGTAGAAATGAGGTGAGATTTCCATAAATAAAATCAACCATCTTCATCTCCATTCCATCTCCTACACGGCAGTGAGATACAGCAGAGAAAACCCTGGATCAGAATCATGAACAATATGTTATTTAACAAGTCTTCTTACAGGGTGTGTTGAACAACTCAACCTTTTCTACATTGATTCTCTTGCTTATAAAAAAACTAATAATGATAATAATGCCTAGTGTGGTTATCTACTGTAATAAACACATAACTTTCATCTTCTTTTCAATATAATTTATATCATAATTCTACTACCCTCCCAAAAGATATTACCCTTATTTTGCAGCTGAATAAAACTGAGCATCAAGTTGACTAAAAGGGAAAATACATATGTGACTACAAATCTGTCCCTTTCTATTATAACCACGTTACAGTAAAGTTATTGAGCCACATGGTTTTCAATGAAGGATCCCTAGTCTCCTAGAAATTCTCCAAGATGGCAAAAGAGGCATATTGCTTTTGATATTTCAAAGAGATTTCTAAGAAAATTATCATTCCTCCAATACACAGACTAACCCAAGCTGCCAACATTTTTAATTTGGCTCAAATTAAATTAATTCATAGTAGCCATTTTGTGATTTGCTTAATTGAATAGGAAAAGAACTAATTACTTAATACAATTTGTAAATGATTCAACTCTTGAAACACAAGATCCTGGTCTAAGAATTTTCCAAGAAATTTCTATTTTCCAACTGGTCCCAAGGAATGGGACCACACAAGGAAACATGCACATGTGGTTTCACTTCTAATGGAGCTCAAAGTCCAGACAAGGGACAGCAGTCAGGAGTCCCACATCAACAGAAGTTGCTATAAGAGAAGATATGAGCCAGTCTTAGCAACTTAGTGAGACCTTGTCTCAAAATAAAAAACAATAATAAGGAATGAGGATGTAGCTTTGGGTTTGATTCCCTGATGCTAAAAACAAAATCTTAAGAGGGGATATGAAGCGTGGTAGGAACACATGGGAGGAAATCATGGCCCCTTAAAGGAAGTGACCTCTAAAGTGAGACCTGAAGGCCAGAAGGGAGGGGAGGCAGGAGAGATGGAAAGAGGGAGCTTCCCAGTGAGGGTCAGAGCTAGAGAGAACTTTACTTGGATTTTGAGAGTAGTTCCCAGTAGCATGGAGGGCCAGGGCCAAGGTGGGAGAAATGAGAACAGCAAGACAGGAACCTAAAGAGAGAGAAGGGGTCAGGTCACAAGGAGCTTTGAAGACCCAGGGAAGGACTATGAGTTTATCCTAGAGGTAATGGAGGTTTTAGGCAGGAGAAGCATGATTCACTTTATATCTTAGAAATGTCACTCAGGTTGCTTTTGTGAAAATAGATTGAAGGAAACAAGACCACAGGGCAAGACACCTCACAGGAGCTATAAGGAAGTTCAGCTAGGGTAGGAGCAATGTGGGTGGGCAGATAAAAACACTAAAAGGCAGAATTGGCAGGACTGGGTTTCTAAATTAAACACAGACATTAGGGAGCCTTCAGCATATAAAGATGGTCATGTTCACAAAGACCAGTCATCAATGTCAAAAGGAATTTAACAAACACAAGAAATGAGAACTAGAAAATGTCCAAGGATTTGGTACAATAGAGCCACCAGGGAGCCTGAAAAGAGGAGGATTAATGGGATGGAAGGGACAGAACTCAGAGCCTGTGAGACTGAAGAATGACAAGAAGTGGGAACATGAATGCAGAGAGGAGCACTGAACCCCTTTTGAGAAATGCAGCTATAAAGGGAAGGAGAGGTGTGGGGCAGAGCTAGAAATGGAGTGGGTATGTTATCATTCTTGTTCATTTAACAGTGGTGAAGACTTGCTTAAATGCTAATGGGAAAGAGCCAGCAGAAGGGGAAAGGTTGAAGACAAAAGAGGGAATTTTCTATTGAGTGAGGCCCCAAAGTGGAAGAGGTGAAGATCCACAGCAAATGTGGAGAGTTATGGTTAGGATATGTGGTGCTCCACAAAAGCACCTGTGTGAGACAATGCAAGAAAGTTTGGAAGTGAAATTAGATTATGAGAGCTGTAACCCAATCTGTGGATTAATCCACTTGAATGGATTAAATGGGTGGTAACTGGAGGCAGGTAGGGTGTGGCTGGAGGAAGTAGGTCACTGGAGGTTGTACCTTTAGGGTTTATATTTTTTCCCTGGCGAGGGGAGCTCTGTGTTTCCTGGTTGCCATGTCCTGTGCATTTTTCTCTGCTATGCCCGGGCTCAGTGCCACAGAGTCAGCCTGAATCTCTAAAACCATGAGCCAAAATAAACTGGTCCTCCTCCAAAGTTGTTCTTGCCAGGCATTTTGGTCACACCAACCAAAAACTAACTAAAACAGACCTGTCTTCCATTAACCAAGATATTGGGAGAAATATCACTTGTGAGGTTTATTATTCAGATTTAGTAGAAATTAAATAAGAAAATAAATATTTATTTATTTATTGGTTTTTCTTTTTCTTTTTCTATTTTTGGTACTGGGAATTAAACCCAGGGGTGCTTAACCACTAAGCCACATCTTCAGCCCTTTATATATTCTATTTAGAGACAGAGTCTTACTAAGTTGCTTAGGGCCACACTAAGTTGCTGAGGCTGGCTTTGAACTTGCAGTCCTACTGCCTCAGCCTCCTGATCCTGCCTCAGCCTCCAGAGCCACCATGCCTGGCCTTCTTTCTTTTTCTTCTTTTTTAAATTAGGAAGCTATATGATCTGCTGAAAACAAAGGAGGACTCTGTAGGATCTAAAGTTTAAGGAGGATGGAGAAGCCTTCAAACAGAATGAGAGAAAGCTCATGAGTGAACACTAGGATTGCCACGCAGGTTGAAGTTGGAAATCATGAAATTATGATCCCAACAATTGGTCCAAACCCATATCTTTATTTGCCTGGAAACTTTGTCCACCAGTAGCTTTCCTAACTTCTGGAAGAAAGGAAGTCATGGACTTCCACTCTTGCAGTCTTCTTCCCAAACAGTGAAGCAGTGGGCAGAGGACACTGCATCTGCCGACCCGGGAGGTGATGTTTGTCCACGAGCTTTACCCACATCCCTTTACTCAGGGTACTTGCCCATTTGTTGATTCATCCTGCAGTGTTTATTGCACATCTTCTACCATAAACCACACCACATTAGGAGTACATTGATAAATAGAGCATCAACCTTGTCCTCCAATAGTGTTTTAAGTTAGAAATTAGTTCTATAAATGGAGAATTACAGTCTACTCCAGGGGTTATTAAAGAACACAGTGTGCCACTGGGACACAGGAAAGAGAGCAACTAGAAATAAGTTTGGGGCTGGGAGTGTAGAACAGTGGTATAGCGCTTGTCCAGCATGTGCCCTGGGTCCAATCCCTAGCACTGAAAGAGAGAGAGGGAGGGAGGGAGGGAAGGAGGGAGGAAGGAAGGAAGGAAGGAAAGAAAAAGGAAGGGTAGAAAAAAGGGGAAGGGAGGGAGGAAGGATTTTATAAAATTTTGTGTCATCCTCAAATAGTTTTTACCGAAACTAAAATATCTGTATACAGAGCAAGAACATTATTTTTTAAAGACATGAACAAAGCTGATGCCTTTTGTGTTTAATAAGGTATTTAAAGATCATGCAATTGATGGAGAAACTTTGCCATTACTCACAGAGGAGCATCTTCGAGGTGCCATGGGATTGAAGCTAGGGCCAGCACTAAAAATTCAATCACAGGTATGATTGTGGTATATTTCATATACCTAAATATGTATCAATGGGGTGATGCTTAGGAGAAATTTGTTACCTTTATTCTTTGTAATATAAAGAATATTTAACCTCTTTATTGAGCTTTCCTCTCTGTGGTGGGGACATGTTAGAAGTGAAGGAACCTGAAAACACTAGGTTGGAGGGGTGGTAACACTCCTACATATAACTGAGAAGGCAATAAGAATTGGTGTACTGGAAACTGTTTAACAATTAGAACTTCTTAAAAATAAATGAACCCTGATTTGTAGCATTTGCCAATCTCCATGACATAAGTCATTCTCATCATAGTCAACAACACCATAATGACATTGAATACAGAATTGAAAAGAGACGCACAGCAGCACCATATTTTATTTTCATTAGATACAACAGACATATTGTATCTCAGATATAATAGATATAAATAACCTTAAGTGCACAGACAACGATAAATGATAACATGCCCAGCCTGATTTTCAGTTTTTTTTAAATTTATTTTTTAGTTGTAGGTCGACAGAATATCTTTATTTTATTTTATGTGGTGCTGAGGATCGAACCCAGTGCCGCATGCGTGCTAGGTGAGCACGCTACCACTGCGCCATAACCCCAGCCCCGATTTTCAGTTTTTAATGTTTTAATAAAGGCATGTTTAACAACTGGCTCACAAACTTCCTACAAGTTTAGTAAGTGGCTCTGTGAGCAAAAACAAGCTGACTGCAGCCACCACTTTTTGCCACTGCCCTGCTCCATTCTTGTCTGAAGCACCATTTTCTCTCCATCTACTGCCTTCGCCTTCTGCTGTTTTCCCTG
Source organism: Xerus rutilus (assembly GCA_028644305.1). NCBI lineage: Eukaryota > Metazoa > Chordata > Mammalia > Rodentia > Sciuridae > Xerus > Xerus rutilus. The sequence continues at coordinate 34,682,660 of CM053409.1, forward strand.
ATTCTGCCTGTGCGTACTCAACTCCTTTCACCAAACAGTAAAGAGTGGTCCATTTTATCATAAGACAGATCATGTCACTCTCTGTTCAAAACCATGCAATAGCTCCCCACTTCCCTCAGAGTCAAAGCCAAGGTCCCATATTAGTTGCACCCTCCTGACCCACCACAGTCCTACCTTGCTGATCTTACCCTCCACTTCCTCCCCTTCAGTACCACTGCTCCTGCTTGCCTGTCCCCAGTTCCTTCTTAAATGCTGCAGGCATGCTCCATGCCAGGGCTTTCCCGATGGCTGTTCCCTCTGCCCAGGATGCTCTTCCCCCGACGACATCCTCATGGTTCATCTTTGCTCAACCATACCTTCTCACTGAGGCTTGCTGTGATCACCCTACTTAAAACGTCACACTGCCCAGGCCCCATGCATGCTCCTGACATACCTCTTCCTGCTCTCCTTCCCCTCACAACACCTATCACCTTCAACATAAATGTGATCTACTTGTTTATTGTTGACTTTTCCTTGCTGCTATTAGAATATAAACATAAGAGAAAGGATCTTCTGCTTTGTGGGCTGGTGTAACTTTATAACATGCAACACCCATAAATAGGTCAATAATTAGCTTTCAAAAGAATGAACTTTCTAAAAGGGAAGCCAAAAAGCAGTAACTAATTTGTTTCAGAATTCCTTCAGGACCAGAACTAGTCACCATAAATGTTTATGCCAGGAGCTAAAATTTCAGAATGTCCTTTGAAATCTATTTTTATTTGTCTAAAATTTTAAGGTAAGGAAATTCTTTTTTTCTAATATAAATACTTCAATGTTTCCATTGGTATTCTTTTTTTTTTCAACATTTTATTTTGGAATAATTTTAGAGACAATAAATTTGTAAAGATTGTACAGAGTTTACCTAGTTTTCCCCAATTTTAACATCTTATACAACATGGTACATTTGTCAAAACTAAGAAATTAACATTGATGCAAGATGACATTCATTTTAAAATTATTTACTTTTCTTTACTGAGGATATTATATCCCTTGGCATACTTACAATGACTTCATGATTTTTTTCCTCAAATCAAATATATTGTGGCTTCAACTTATCATTCATTTTTGTTAGTACATACCTCCATGAAACCCAACTGAGCTACTACATCCCAGGCACCATCTGACAGCATAACAGAACAGGGCTCTCTCACAAGCTGGTGAGGAAGGCCGAGTTGATTGACAGGTGTCAATCAAATAGGATAGTCATAGAGCCCTTGGGATTGGGAACTGAAGTGGCAGAACTTGAGTATTCTAAGTAACATGTGGAAGATCCAGAAGATGAATAGCCAAGAGTTCATCACTGGATAAGATAACAAAGTCTCAACAGCCAAAATTGAGATTGAAGGAAAGCCCCGTGATAGCCAGCACGACCACCAAGAAGGAAACTCACCCACCAGCACATAAACGTAGAAGGAGGATCTGAACTGGCCATACAAGGAAAAGGATGGATGGAAGAAAAAAAGTTGGGACTTGGAACAGATACATTATTAGAATGAAGGCAGTTTGGGATCTGAGCTGAGGTACTGTGGCCTGGGTTCCATCCAACGTCAAGCTTGTAGCAAGATCAGCTGAAGCCCAGTGTAGGGTCCCAGTCAGTGACAGGGCACCAAGTCTCAGAGAAGCTTCATTTGTCTCGCCAGTGACCAGCCAGAAGGACTGGCTCACTGTTGGTGGAAGTGTGGTGGTGGGGGGTATGAGACCTCTCGTAGGACCACTAGAGAAGGTCAAGGTGAGGGGCACCTGAAGTAGAGTCACAGCCAATGCCCGTGAACCACAGCAGAACCAGGAAGGGGAATTGGAAACTTAGAGCCATGCGGACACACAGCTTCATGGCTGGAGACACTCTATGATTCCAAGAGAAAGAAAAAGCTCACCATAACCTAGCATTGTGACCCTGTAAACCAGGTACAGGATACATGCCTAAAATTACCTCAGCTTCCCTGCCCTCTGTGATTAGTGCTGGGTTATTGAATGAATTCACAGACTTAATTACTATAATTATTTTGTCTTCAAAGGTATCTCAACATGTGGGAAATATGTTCTACAAGAAAACTCTTTCACTTCCTACCCATACAAGACAAGCATTTGATCAACCAGCAGATACATCTCCTCTTTTGGATTTTAATTCCTGAAGGGATATGGTGAACATTCCTTGTTCCCAGGATGTAAGGATTCCTAAAAGAATTGAGCAAGATAATTCAAGAAATTTAAAACCCTCAAAGAGCAAGGGCAGTCTGCACCAGTTTTCCAGAGAATCTAAGATTCACCAAGGATATGTGAGAGCTTCCCAGGACCAGACAGAGGATGAGAGAGAGGGAGCTTCTCATGGAGCTGTCTCAGGAGGTTTTGCCAGGGATTCTACCTCCAAGGGGTTGGAGAATTGTCCTCAGAGAAAAAGGACAATTCTAATTGTCTCCTAATGAAGGAGAGAATTTGCAAACATGAAGAAGCCACAGTTGATTGTTTCTGTGAGAAAATATCTGAGGAAGCCAAAAGAGCTGAAATGAAAAAGAGAGTTCCTCGTTTCCCATCTCCCAGCCCTGATAAAGACAGACTGAGAAAGGAGGCAGAAGAAGAAGGGGAGACAGTGGAGGAGCTGACCGCAAGGCCCCTGCCTTCTCTCAGTCTGAAGCAGCTGCAAGGGGAGAAGTTTTGCCTAAAAGTTCCAAGCCTGATTATGTATTGCTCAGGACTAGATATTTTATTTCTGAAATGAAACTGTTATGACTGAAAATGACTGGAGAGCTCATTATCTGACAAGAAGATGAAAAGTCATAGTGTTCACTTCCGATTTAATCCAAGAAGTAGGAAAGAGTTATCTCTGCAGAGCAGGTTTGAACTAGCAAGAGAGAGAAGGAGATAAAAGTGGCTTTCTGCTAATATCTGTGGAGCTCCTCTCTTCTGACGTGGGGTTTGGCAGAAGGTCTCTGAAAAGACACACAGGAAAATAATAACAATTTGCTCAAGAAGGGGACTGACACATGGGGGCATGAGGAAAACTTCTTTCTATGTATCCTCTTGAACATTTTGAATTTTTAACCATGAGAATGTATTTTCTATTTTAAAAATTTACATTTAAAGTCTGGGAAGGTAGCTCAGTGTGTAGAACACTTGCCCAGTATGTGCAAGTCCCTGGGTTTGGTCCCCAGTACAGCCAAACAACAAAAAATTACATTTAAAATAGCAGACTATAGCAGGCAGTCTCTAAATTAGGCCCCAACAATCTCTCTTCCTGGTGATTCACTCCTCTTGAGGTGAGCTGTACTTACTGAGTCTTTTCTAATCAACAGAATACAGAAAACGTGATGGCAGGTCACATGTGGCTTCCGACTCAGTGCTCTCCGGCACTCTCTTTGGATCACACACGGAAGTTGGGGCAGCCAACTTCCATGTCTCCAGGCAGCCCCCAGTGGAAAGCTCCACGTGGTCCAACTTGACAATGGACCTTCTGAAACATGCCAATAGCCCTGTACAGTTCAGGTAGTGAAGGTGCTATAGCTCCAGCCTACAGCTTGGTGGCAGGCAGCTCATGAGAGGCTCAGAGCCAGAGGCTCTCAGCTAAGCCATGCCCAGATTCCTGAGCCACTGAGACTGATGAGGAATGTGTGACATCTTCAGCCACTAAATTGTAATGTGTTGCATGGCAATGGTGAACCCAAACAAACATGGTACATTTAATAAACACAAAAAGCATGCAACCTACCTCACTCTTTGTCTTGGAAGACAAGCTTTTGGAGTCATTTCCCCACAAGCATGCTAATTTAGTTGAACTGTGCTTTCTTTCACTTTTACTATGAAGAAGATATTAGTTTTTTTTTTTCTGACATACAACTATATTATACCATCAAATATACTTGCGAATTGCCTTTACTCTCTTGGTCCTCTCACGGAGAGACAGAAGAAAAGCCATCCCCCAAAATTTCAAAATTTTATTTTGTTTAAGATACTTATGATGACAATAAGTAGATGAATAACAAGGGTCAGAAATGTTACTAAGAATAAAAGATAGCCTTTTCAACAAATGGTGCTGAGGAAACTGGAAATCCATATGTAGCAGAATGAAATTGAACCCCTATCTCTCATTCTGCGCAAAACTTACCTCAAAGTGGATCAAGGACCTAGGCATTAGACCAGAGACCCTGCCCCTACTAGAAGAAAATGTAGGCCCCACTCTCCATCATGTCAGCTTAGGAACCAAATTTCTCAATAGGACTCCTAAAGTGCTAGAAGTAAAAATAAGCATCAAAAAATGGGATGGTGTCAAACTAAAAAGCGTCTTCACAGCAAAGAAAACAATCAAGAATGTGAAGAGAGAGCCTATAGAATGAAGGAAAATCTTTGCCACCTGTACCTCAGATAGAGCATTAATCTCCACGATATATAAAGAACTCAAAAAATTTAACATCAATTAAACAAATAACCCAATCAATAAATGGGCAAAGGAACTGAACAGGCACTTCACAAAAAAGAAATATGAATTGTTAACAAATACATGAAAAAATGTTCAACATCTCTAGCAATTAGAGAAATGCCAATTAAAACTACAATGGGATTCCAAGGATGGCAAGGATGTGGGGAAAAACGTACACTCATACATTGCTGGTGGGACGCGAATTGGTGCAACCACTCTGGAAGGCAGTATGGAAGATTCCTCAGTAAACTTGGAATGGAACCACCATTTGACCCAGCTATCCCACTACTCCCTACATATCCAAAGGATTTAAAATCAGCATACTGTAGTGACTCAGCCACATCAATGTTTATAGCAGCACAATTCACAATAGTTAAGCTATGGGACCAACCTAGGTGCCTTTCAACAGAAGAATAGATGAAGAAATTGTGTATACACATGCGTGTGCACGTGGCAGAGGATTACTCAACCATAAAGAAGAATAACTTTATGGCATTTGCCAGTAAATGGATGGAACCGGAGACCATCATGCTAAGTGAAATAAGCCAATCTCCCAAAACCAAAAGCCAAATGTTCTCTGTGATATGCAGATGCTAAGAGGGGGCAGGATGTAGAAAAGAATAAAAGTTCATGGGATTAGACAAAGGAGAATGAAGGGAAGGGAGGAAGAACGAGAATAGAAAAGTCAGTGGAATAAATCAAACATAACTTCCCTTTGTTCATATATGAATACATCACCAGTAAAACTCCACATCACGTACAACCACAAAAATGGGATCCTGATTAGAATAAGTTATACTCCATGAATGTATAATATGTCAAAATACACTCTACTGTCATGTATATCTTTAAAAAGTATAAAAATTTTAAGAAATTTAAAAAAAACAAGTTTACTAAAAAAAAACCTTGAAAAATAACTTATTCTCTCATTTTCTCTTCGTAGTCATGCTATGGTGGAGGATAAAAAGAAAAGTTCAATATTGTAGTGGCAAAGGGATTGTGTGGTTCAATCCATATGATGATTTTAAAATTTTTATTCCTGCTAAATTAGGCAATCAAGTTGGTAACTGATTTGAACACATGTGTCTCAATTTTGCTCTGATGAAATGTTCTGATATGTTGTCCTGGCATGCACTATCACCAAAAAAAGCGCTGTTCTTAATTTTAGATCCATGCATAAAAAAGAACCAGAAAAGATATATTAAGGAGGCTCTCCCAAGCTCTCAGGACATTTCACTGGAAGAAGAAACTGAAATTGCTTATCCATACTGTTACAGAGCTGGGGTCTTCTGGGAAGTTGAGACAGTATGAAGACCTCCCCTTCAAACTCCAATTCTTGTAATTAGGTCAGAAAGATTTCAGACATGTCACTCAGAGTAACAGGCATGAGTTTACTGAAGAGATATAAAGGGAAAAGTGATACTCTCAAGTAAGAAAGTGGGTTCTTTTGGAGAGGAGAGGGACAAAGTGCCTCTCCTGCACTCCAGTTTTATTGGGGATCCCAGAGAAGTTTCCAGAGAGTCCTGCTTAGGTCCACCTCTTGACTTTTGAGTGACTGCAGGAGACATCAGACTTTCAAGTCTCCACTGCCATGACAACTCTGTGTCACCTTGGCTCATGCTGATGGGTTCGAATTGGATTTTTTTTTTTTGGTACCAGGGATTGAACTCAGGAGTACTTGACCACTGAGCCACATCCCCAGCCCTATTTTGTGTTTTATGTAGAGACAGGGTCTCACTGAGTTGCTTAGCACCTCACCCTTGCTGAGGCTGGCTTTGAACTCACAATTCTTCTGTCTCAGCCTCCCAAGTGCTGGAATTACGGGTGTGCGCCACCGCAACTGGCTTCTAATTGGATTCTTAACCACAAATTCTTACAGATTTTATGGTTGGGAGGAACTACCCTTATTTCCCTGAGTCTGGGGATCTGATCTATGAAGAGGGTCACAAAAGTCTCTCCCTTAAGAAAACTTGGGTTCCTCTTATCAACATTAATTCAGCCCTGAATTTCTCCTGCAGATAACAAGTGGTTTGCTGAGGAATATGCCTGTCTACTTAAACCAGGCAGGGTTAGGGTTAGGGTTAGGATTAGGTGCAGGTAAATTGCTTGTTGGAAAATATAGCATGTGGGGGTCAGCACAGAGGGCCCATTTAAAAAATTTATTTGTTCTAATCAGTTATACATGACAGGAGAATGCTCTTTAATTCATTGTACACAAATGGAGCACAATTTTTCACATCTCTGGTTGTACACAAAGTAGGGTCACACCATTTGAGCAGTCATACATGTACCTTGGGTAATGATGACCATCTCATTTCACCATCTTTCCTATTGTCATGCCCCCTCTCCTCCCCTTCCTCCCCTTTGGCCAATCCAAAGTTCCTCTGCTCATCCCATACCTCCCCCTTATGGATTACCATCCACTTATCAGAGAAAATATTCAGCCTTTGTTTTTTGGGATTGGCTTACTTTGCTTAGCATGATATTCTCTAACTCTATTCATTTACCTGCAAATGCCATAATTTTATTCTCTTTTATTGCTGAGTAATGTTCTATTGTATATATATACCACAGTTTCTTTATCAATTTATCTACTGAAGGGCATCTAGGTTGGTTTCACAGTTTAGCTATTGTGAATTGAGCTGCTATAAACATTGATGTGGCTGCATCACTGTAGTATGCTTTTTTAAAGTCCTTTGGGTATAGACCCAGGAGTGGGATAGCTGGGTCAAATGGTGGTTCCATTCCAAGTTTTCTAAGGAATCTCCATACTGCTTTCCCAATTGGTTGCACCAATTTGTAGTCCCACCAGCAATGTATGAGTGTGCCTTTTCCCCTACATCCTTGCCAACACTGTTGCTTGTATTCTTGACAACTGACAGAGGGCCCATTTTATAGAATTATTCTCTTAATCTCATGTCCTCACCATTCACATCTATCTGTCCTTTTGAAATACCAGTTCTCCTTTCTTTCCATGTTAAAGACTCCCAGGTACCTTTTAACAAAAGTGACTTTAGCAATGGAGATGATTTTGGAGAGTGATAATTTTCCTTACATTATCATATAGAAATGGTTTTTAACTTTTCCTCAAATGTTACTTTAGTCTTAAGCATACTCTGTACTCTATGAGAATAAAATGGAAGATACATTTCTTGGAACCTTTTGTTTTTGGCAATGACGAGGCACTAAGCAACTCAGTGAGACCATGTCTCTACATAAAACACAAAATAGGGCTGGGGATATGGCTCAGTGATCAAGTACCCCTTAGTTCAATCCCCAGTACAAAAAAAACACAAAAAAAACACTTTAGTTTTGGTTAAAAACTAATCACAATAAAACCATTTGATAAGGTATTATGAAAGGAAATACTCTATTTAGACTAATTGAACATTCACACAATGGAGTGCTATGCAACTCTTTCCCCTATGGAAGTATTAAAACTACTAAAAGGAAGTAATAGAATTTAAATATTCTCCTATTGTGTCCCTAAAATGTAAAGGACTTAGGCAATGATCACAAAGATTTCAAACATCAAAAAGATAAACAACTGGATATTATGTCCCTCCTAATGGAGGTCCACAAAACTCCACGTAAAGTAATCTTAAAAAAAAAATTGACTGTAATCTAAATAAACCTCCAGATCCAAAAGTAATTTATAGGAAATACAGGAGATGGGGGAAATTGTTAAACATTATCACAGTTGTGAAAATAGCAAAATCAAGATTGCGGGAACTGGGCACAGTGGCACAAGCCTATAATCTCAACAACTCAGGAGGCTGAGGCAGGGGGAAGTTTCAAGTTCAAGGTCAGCCTGGGCAACTTAGTGAGACTCTGTCTCAAATGAAAAATAAAAAAGACTAGAAATGTAGTTCAGTTGAAGAGCATACTTGGGTTAAATCCCAAGTACCATAAAAAAGAAAAAAGGAAGAAGAAGAAAAAAAAAAGATCATGGGAAACCACATAGTAAAAATGATCTGATTTCTGTAATAAATAAATTGCAAGGAAAAACAGAAAAAAAAGAAAAAACTTACATTTTTTATGGGACCATAAAAAATATGCCATAGGAACAATGGCATATGCCTATGGTCCTAGCTATTCATGGAGGCTGAGGCAGGAGGGTCACTTGAGTTCAGGAGTTCAAAGCCAGCAACCTAGAATCCCATTTCAAAAACAAACAGAAACAAAAGATTTTTAAGGCTCAAATCATTCAGATGTAAAAATTTGGAAAACAGTGTTGTTGGTTGCAAAACCTTGTAAATATAATTGGTATCACTGTTGTATACTTAATTATAAATGTTGGGTAATATATATTTTACTACTATGAAAAAGTTTTCATTCAAATCACTCAATATGGTTATAAAAATTATTTAGGTCCTTATTAAAACAAACCAGAAGAAGATAATAGAACAATCTGGAAAAAAATTGAGCACACTAGGAATATCCAATGATTGTAAAGAATTGTTATTTTTAAAGATGTGATAATACTACTGTGAGGTTTTTAAATAGAC
>CM053409.1:34691717-34741651 GCA_028644305.1 Xerus rutilus
GGTACTGGGGATTGAACTCAGGGGTACTCGACCACCGAGCCACATCCCCAACCCTATTTTGTGTTTTTATGTAGAGACAGGGTCTCACTGAGTTGCTTAGCTCCTCGCCATTGCTGAGGCTGGCTTTGAACTCGCGATTCTCCTGTCTCAGCCTCCCTAAGTGCTGGGATTACAGGCTTGAGCCACCAAGCCCGGCTTAAATAGACTTCTTATTTTTTAGAACTGTATACTGAAATATGAAAAGATAAATTGATATAAGTTATGTCTTGGGTTTTATTTGATCTTTCCTACAACCTAAATTAGCCTATTATTATTTTATGGAGACAGGCAGAATACATGAGACATTTAGGGTAGACACATAGGACTTATTTTTACCCATCACATATTAAATAGCACAAACATCAGCACATATGTGTTGCTTCTCCTTGCCCTCAGGAGCCACAGAAGCACAGATGGCCCCAGAGGATACCTGCACAAGTAGTGGATTTGCTTCACAGCTGAGGAACACTATACTTGGGGAACCCACCAATTTTATAGTAAGCAGTAAGCAAGCCTACTTTTTTGTCCTGGAGCTAGTGCGGGTGTGCAAGGGAGAAGAAATATGTCTCACTTCTTAAGGTTACCAACTACAAAACCAACTTTGAGAAATTTCCCTGGTAAAAGAACGGCCGGGGCTTTGCAGTCTTGGCTCATCCAGCAAAGTATATAAGAACAAAAGAGACCCAAGAAAGAGTGTCTCTTCCAACCATTCCAGGACACTGATTTGCTTCCAAAACTCAATTGAGAGGGGAGGGTATAGGTAAGTCATTGTGAACATGGGTGAAACAAGTTTAGTCATGAGTTGATACTTGTTGAATTTTGAGTACTGTATAAGATTCACTATACTTTTCACTCCCTTTCAACCTATTCTATGTGCTTGAAATTTTCCATAATAAAATTTCTGTAAAATTTATTTAGTTCATAGTTATTGAGTTGGGCATATAGCTCAGGAGGAGAGCACTTCCATAGCATGTGCAAGACCCTGGGTTCAATTCCACAAAAATAAATAAATAAATAAATAAATAAATAGTTATATAGAATATGTGTGGGTGCCAGTTTATAAAATGGAATATTTTATTTTATTTTTAAGGTAATTTTATTGGTTATTTTTAGTTATATATGACAATTGGATCATTGTGACATAATTATAAAAACATGCAATATAATTGGTTTCTTTTTTTTCATATTTAATTTATTTATTTGTTCTAATTAGGCTTACATGATAACAGAATGAAATTTGATTCATTGTACACAGATAGAGGATAACATTTCATTTTTCTGGTTGTAAGTGATATAGAATCACAACATACATGCAGTCAGACATAAAGTTAGGGCTATGATGACCATCATATTCCACCACCTTTACTGTCCCCATGCCCCCAATAAAATTGGTTTCTTTTTTTTTTTAATATTTTTTTAGTTGTTGATGGACACAATGTCTTTATTTTATTGCTTTGTATGTGGTGCTGAGGATCGAACCCAGGGCCTCACGCATGCGAGGCAAGCGCTCTACCGCTGAGCTACAATCCCAGCCCCTAAAATTGGTTTCTAATCAGTCCTCAGTACTTCCTCTTTCCCTCCCGTCCCCTGTTCCCTACCCTCTACTCTACTAATCTTTCTGCTACTTATTTAGTTTTTTGTTTTGTTTTGTTAGTGTCTCATAGATGTACATGATGGTAATATCCACTATGGTATGTTCATATATGTACATAGGAAAGTTAGGTCAGATTCATTCCCCTGTCTTTCCATATCCCATCTCTCCTCCCTTCCCTTCATTCTTCTTTGTTTGCTCCACTGGTCTTCTGCCATCTATTCTTTTTTAAGTCTCACTCCCCTTGTTTTGGACTAGTATCTGCATATTAGAGAAAACATTCAACCTTTGATTTTTGAGACTGGCTTATTTCACTTAGCATGATAGTCTCCAGTTCCATCCATTTACTGGCAAATGCCATAAAGTCATTTTTCCTTATGGTTGAGGAATACTTTATGTATATATACCATTTTTTCTTTATCCATTCATCTGTTGAAGGGCATCTAGGTTGGCTCCATAGTTTGGCTATTATGAATTGTGCTGCTATAAACATTGATGTGGCTACATCACTATAATATACTGATTTAAAATCCTTTGGGAGAGCTACATCATACCGTGGTTCCATTTCTAGTTTCTGAGGAATCTCCATACTGCTTTCCACAGTGGTTGCACCAATTTGCAGTCCCACCAACAATGTATAAGTGTACCTTTATCCCCGCATCCTTGCCGACATTTATTGTTACTTGTATTCTTGATAATTGCCATTCTGACTGGAGTGAGATGAAATTTCAACGTAGTTTCAATTTGCATTTCTCTAATTGCTAGAGAAGTTGATAATTTTTTTATATTTTTGCTGACCATCTGTGTTTCTTCTTTTGAGATGGGTCTGTTTCATTATTTTGCCCAGGTATTAACTGGGTTATTTTTGATGTTGTTTGTTTGTTTGTTTGTTGGTGTTAATTTTTAAAAATTCTTTATATATCCTGGATAATAATGCCCTATCTGAGGAGCAGGTGGCAAAGATTTTCTCCCATCCAATTGACTCTTTCTTCATACTCTTGTTTCCTTTGCTGTGAAGAAGTTTTCTAATTTGATGCCACCCCACTTACTGATTTTTTATTTTCCTTCTTGCACTTTAGGAAGTCATTTGTTAAGGAAGCCAATATGTTGGAATGTTGGGCCTACATTTTCTTCTAGCAGTTGCAGTGTTTTTGTTTCAATTCCTAGCTCTTTGATCTATTTTGACTTGAGTTTTGTGCAAGGTAAAAGATAGGGGTTAAATTTCATTCTACTACATATGCATTTCCAGTTTTCCCAGCACCATCTGTTTAAAAGGCCATCTTTTCTCCAACATGTGTTTTCAGCACCTTTGCTAGTATCAGATAACAGTATTTATATGGGTTTGTCTCTGTGCCTTCTACTTTATTTCATTGGTCTTCATGCCTGTTTTGGTGCCAGTGCACACTGTATTTGTTACTATAGCTCTGTAGTATAACTTGAGATCCAGTATTGTGATGCCTCCTGCTTAATTTTTCTTGATAAGGATTGCTTTGGCTATACTGGGTCTCATTTTTCCAAGTGAATTTCATAACTGCTTTTTCTTGTTCTGTGAAGAAAGTCATTGGAATTTTGATAGGAACTGAGTGTTATTTTGTTTTCATTGTAGAGGTCCTTCAACTCTTTTGTTAGATTGATTCCCATGTTGTTTGTTTGTTTGTTTTTTCTTTCTTTCTCTCTCTTTCTTTCTTTCTTTCTTTTGTTTATTGTGAATGGAATGGTTTTCCTAATTTCTTTTTCAGCAGATTCATCACTGGAGTATAAATATGTGATTGACTTATGAGTGTGGATCTTGAATCTTGCTACTTTGCTGAATTCATTTATGAGCTCTAGAAATCTTCTGGTGGAGTTTCTTGGGTCTTCTAAATACAAGATCATGTCATCTGCAAACAGAGATAATTTGAGCTCTTCTTTTCCTATTTGTATCCCTTTAAATTCCTTCTTTTTTCTGATTGCTAGAGTTTCAAGAACTCTAAGTAGAAGTGGTGAAAGTGAATATCCTTCCTTATCTTATTTCTGTTTTTAGGGGAAATTCTTTAAATATGTCTCCATTCAGAATGATATTGACCTTATAGCCTTTAAAAGGTGGAGGTAAGTTCCTTTGATCCCTAATTTTTTAGTGTTTTAAATATAAATAGGTACTGTATTTTGCCATATGTTTTTCTGCATCTGTTGAAACAACCATGTGATTTTTGTCCTTAAGGCTATTTGTGTGGTAAACTACATTTATTGATTACCACATGTTGAACCAAACTTGCCACTCTGGGATGAAACCAACTTGATCATGATGCCCTATCTTTTAACATTTTTTTTGTATGTGATTTGCCAATATTTTATTTAAGAATTTTTGCTTCTATGTTCATCAAGAATATTGGTCTGAAGTTTTCTTTCCTTAATGTGTCTTTGTCTGGTTTTGGTATCAGGGTGATACTGGAGTCATAGAATGAGTTTAGCAAAGTTCCTTCCTTTTCTATTTCATGGAATAATTTGAGGAGGATTGGTATTAGTTCTTTAAATGGAATATTTTAAAATACTTATTTGCTATTTAAAATACAGTATAAGGAATATTTTATTTTTACCACTAATACTAAAAATGTACTTCAAGCATAAGCAGTTTATTTTATGCTCAATATGCACACTATTATCTCATTACAGATGTTAGAAAAGTCTGCTTTATAGAGAACTGTAGACAATTAAGTATCCTTATCCTGTGGAAGATGAATTCATCTACACAAGTCAACACAAGGTCCAATATTATTAGATATTATATATCTAATAATAACCACAAGATTTAATTGTACAGCTGTGAGAAGCTAATCTCCCCAGTAAAGTGGATCATTCACTTGAACATTATTGGGTGCCATTTTGGAAAAAAACTCTAAATATAAGATCATGTCAGCAGCAGAGATAATTTGAACTCTTCTTTTCCTATTTGTATTCCTTTAAATTCCTTCTCTTTTAGGCTACACACAAATTTTACAATAACTACTATTCTAATATATTTCACCTTTCTCTTTGATTCACTCTGTAATAGGTGGTTCTTATTTTGCTAACTGCAATTTTTTAAAAGTTCACTAACCTGATTGTTGAATTTAATTAAATTATTATTTGTTTTCAAGTGATAGGAAATTATCTTCATCAAACAAAACAAAAGCAAAGACTTAAACACCTTGTTACTATAAAAGTAAGAAAGAAAAAAAGACTATATTCCCAGTATAGATTAACCCTTAGTCCTTGAGCAGCAGGGGGCGGGGAGGCAGGGAGACAAACTAAAATTTTTAAATTTCTAATTTTTTTCAAAAATTTTTTTGGAAATTTCATTTATTCCAATGTTTTTATACTAGGTTTGATCCTCAACACTGAAAAAAAAAGTTACTAAAATTAAGCCAATGATTTTGTGGTTCCTAGGCTAATCCTCTCTTTTAATACATGCATTATATTAGGTCTTTTTTTCAGTAATCTACAGATTCTCAGAAATAATTAGGAAACCATTAGTTCTTCAGTATTGCTGTTCAACTATTCATTCACTCAATAATTGTTTACTAAGAACCTATGTACCAGGCTTGGTGCTATAGGCTAAGGTTCAAGGGCAAACAATGTAGATCCTACCTTTACTGAGTTTATGGTCCAGCAGATTCATAATTAGAGCATCTTTTGTAAGCAGGAATATTTCTCTGTGTGTCTATGTGGGTTTAGCTAAGACAAGTTTGAGGGAAAAGGGTATTAGATGATGCTCAAATCTTTTATTAGCTCATTCCATGTCAGTTTCCTCTCAAGTTCTTAGTTCTCTGATAAATAGTGACCTTTATTTAGCAATTTTCAGTGCTCTTCTGTGCTTCTTTTTGGAAACAGGCTTCTACACATTTTTCCCCACAGTCGCACTCCTATATAGATAAATAGTTATTTCACTTCAGAAAGGATAAGAAAGTTCTGAAATGGTGTTAAGCCAGTCATTATGAGAACGTAAAAACTCTTACTTCTTTACTCTATATCTTCCTATGTCCCTAAAAGAATGCCTTGGGAAGCACAAAAAGAAAGAGATTATGTCTCCCTCCTGGGAATCAGCAATCCACTGTGGATGCCCCTGCATGGGAAGCCTGGATCCTCACAACCATCAGGGGTCCTCCTTGCTTAAAGAATCTGTTCTTTGCTAAGAACCTGATGTATGATATTGGGGGCTGTGGGCCACAAAGAACCCCTGCATCTTTGTCAGGGGAGAGGGGCCTCCAAGCAAACTGAGGTGTATAATATATTCTACTTAAAGCAAAAGCTTCCTGGGAAATTTCTCTCCTCAGGGCCAATGCCCCTGAACCCATCTGTAGCCTGACCAGATGTAATCAGGAGAGAGAGCTATCAAGAAGAACAGGGATTGGGGATATGGCTCAGTGACAAGAGTACTTGTCTAGAATTCCTGAAGCTCTGGGTTCAATCCTCAGCACCACAACAAAGAAAGAGAAAAAAAAGAGACCCAAGAGGAAGGAATGCAAAGAAGATGTGACGCTAGCCTACCTTTTAGCTTCTACCATCTGTGGCAACAACGGAGCTAGAGACATTGTTACCTACCACTCAAAGACCTCTCTTGTATACTGGTTCTATCCACCAAAATAAACAATAAGACTGACTCACCCTCTAACCCAGAGTCCATTTTGGACTACACTACCTACTTTGTCTCATAGGAAAAGGGTCAATTAGAGTCTGTGGTTTGGATTCACTCTTTATAATCACACCCCCTGAATAACTGGCAGATTGTCAGTAGTCTTTGGCCCCTGGGCCTCTCCCCTTTTCCAGCTATATCCTCCTGGGGAACACATCTTGCAGATGTCCTAAATTAATATTCCAGAGTTCTCTGGAACTTTACCTTTCCTAAACAAGCAAACTCACTACCAGGCTTTCTTTGCCCAGTGAGATTCTGGGAAGTCTCACTGATCTCACTCTGCGGAGGGATATTTCTCCCTGTGCTAAAAGATGGCTCAACCAACACAAATTCTATCTCCTGTTTCTTGACTCCAAAGTCCTTAGGCCTCCACAGTCTAAATTCAGAGTGTGTTACTTCCTGAGTACTTCTGTAACAGTAAGATAACCCTTTTTTTCTCCCAAACTGTTGAAGTTTCCTACAGTGAACATCTCAACCATTCTTCCACTCACTGCCCCAAGGTCAGGGGAAATTATTCAAATTATTCTCAGGGTATAGGATTCTAATATCTCCCCTTTTCTCAAAGGCACTAGCCTCTTCAGACACACACCAGGATGTACCATCTACTAATTATATTTATAGAATGGCAATGAAGTAGGTTTTCTCTTGGATCTATAATCCATCCTTTTGTTTTTGTCTGACTTACCTTGCTTCTCAAATTCTCTGCTATAAGCATTTCTGAGTTTGTATTCCACACTATTTTAAAGCTGTTTAATAAACTTGAGTTCTATACATTGTACAATCTCTGCAAGGCAGAGTTTAGTATTATGTTATAAACTAGACTAAAGGAAACAGTGCCACTAGTGCTTTGGAACTTAGAGTAGAATTTATTTGACTATTCTCTGAACACTGAAAAATGTGGAGACTATAAGAAAGTTCTGTCTTCTTATATAGGCCAGGCTGATGGTTTGCTAAACGGTTGACGTATTCTTTGACATTTGTGTGAGTAATCCAACAAGTTCTGTACAGGAAGCACAGTATTTGCTGAAGTTATTTCAAATGCAGACCCGTGTTTTGCTTTGATAATAAAACTCCCCGCAGTTTTCTTTCACCTGCAAAACAGAGATTACAAGTGTTTACAGAAAGCACTTATACAATTTGATAAATAATACTTAAGAGCAGTTTGCTGATGTTTGCAGTCCTCCACATAGATGCATTTTCTTTTCAGACACATCCATATTTAGGTCTCCAAACATCAAATAAGAAGAAATTGTTTCCTTCAGAAGAACTTTTATCCATGTAGTATTTTTTTTTTTCTGTGATGAAGAAGATGATGATCAGGAAGTTGTTATATGACATTGAAATTATTGTCACAGTCTAATTGTTGCTTCAGAATGCTTTAATACTCACCTTTCCCTAAGTGATGGAGTTGGCTGCTGATGTTTTGCATTAGTACCAATGGTTTCTCACTAAAACCACTCATTTAATTGAGCAAGCAAATAAATAAATAAAGATTCACAGCATAGGGAACAGAATGAACCATTTGGCATCAGATTATATAGGTTGTGAAGACACAAGAGGTATATCAGCAACTCCAAAGGACATTTCTAAACAGGATGAAACAGCAACATGTTTAGTCCTTGGAAACAAATGGGAAAGAAATCTACTCCAGGCACAATAACTGGTCTTATGCTAAGGGTATAGTAAATCATTATTTACTAGGCTTTGCCCATCAATTCTTTATGCAAAATGATATCTGCAATGAGTATTCTAAGCACTACTTCCTATATAAAGAAATTGCCTTTTTTTTCCCCTTCCTTTTTTTGCAGTGCTGGGTTCGAATCCAGGGCTCCAACATAGTGTTTCTGCCCCTTGTGCTACATCATCAGTCCTAAGAGCTCTCTAAAGTAAATGGTCTAATTGGATTTTTTTTTTTTTTGTACCAGGGATTGAACCCCGGCGGCACTTAACCACTGAGTCACATCTCCTGCTCCTTTTTTTATTTTTTTACTTTGAGATTAGGATCTCACTTAATTTTTTAGGGCCCCAATAAGTTGTTGAGGGTGGCTTTGAACTTGGCAATCCTCCTGCTTCAGCTTCCCGAGCCTCTGGGATTACAGGCATGCACTACTGCACCCGGCCTAACTGGATTATTTTTAATGAGATGTTAGTTAATAGAACTGAAAATTTTAAATCATAAATTAGGGTTTTTTTTTTCTGGTTTGGATAAAGGAGAAGAATAAGAACCTTTTGAAAGTACAGGTATTAGTATATGAAAAAGGTGACTGAGTCTGGGTAGATGCTATGAAATGTAATAATTCTTATAAAATTTCAAACAGTATTCATGAACATTAAAATACTTTATTTAAAAACAGTATGTTTATTTTTGGCATTTGTTGGGATCCTTGATTATACCAAAACTCACAGATGCTTACGTCCTTTATGTAAAATGGATAGTCTTTGCATGTAACTTACAGACATCCTCCCGAATACTTTAAATCATCTCTAGATTGCTTGTAATACCTAATACAATGTAAATGCTATGTAAATTGTTGTTATACTGAATTTTCTAGGGAATAATGATGATAAAAAGTCTATATATGTTCAGTGTAGATGCAACTTTTTGTGTATACTTTGAATCCACAGTTGGTTGAGTCCACGCATGTAGTACCAGATGGATACGGAGGGCTGATGATGGTTTGTTCGGTTATTGTTATGGTTTGGATCTCAACTGTATCCCATAATGCTCATGTGTTGAAAGCATGGTTCCCAGTACAGCAAGGTTCAGAGATGGGACTTAGGCAATAATTGAATCATGAGGGTTCTGACCTCATGAGTGTATTAATCCTTCTCATGATAGCTGAATCATGATAGCTGAATCATCCATTGATGGCTGAATGGACCATTGGGAGGTTGGGCCTAATTGGAGGAAGTAGGTCACTGAGGGTGTACCTTGGAAGGTTTACCTTCTCTCTGGCCCCCTCTTTGCTTCCCTGCTGCCTGCTTCTGTGAACTGACAGCTTTCTTCCTCCAGGTCCTTCCACCATGATGTTTCTGCCTTGGGGCCAGCCAACTGGGCTAATCCTCTGCGACTATGAGCCAAAATAAATCTTTCCTCCTTGAACTTGTTCTTGTCAGACTGGTCACAGCAACAAAAGGCTGACTAACATGATCATTTGGTTTGGCAGTAATGTATCAGTTAGAATGTTCTACAATGCAAATGACAAAAAAATTCAAAACTATAAAGGAAGCATCATATCTAGTAACCAAAAAATTCGACATCTCTGGCTGCAGGCAAAGCTTCATGTAGTGGTTCAATGATCACCAACAATCAAGTTTTTCTTTGTGACATGTTCTTTAACTTTATCTTCAGCATCTTTAGAAGTGATTTCTAGGCAGTCTAAGGCTTATCTCTCAGGGTAGTAAAACGGTTCTAGAAGTCCAAAACTAACATTCTCACACCACAGGATGGAAAGGAAGAACACATGTCTCTTTCTTGACATTCAAAGTCGTGGGAGTCACTCTGTCTCATTGGCTCTCTTCGATCTTGTCCCCAACTGCTGTGGCCAAGAGGGCTGGATACACTGATTAGACCATCCACAAAGACTGCAATTTTTAGAGCAATTTTTAGCCCCATAACTTTGTATTTAATTTTTAATATTTCATCTCTTTCCTTTGACTGTTTGCCCCTTGAGGACAACAATTATGACTCCTAAATTCCTTGCACTATTTCAAAGCATCCAAAAAAAATGCTCAACAAATGAGATTGAGTGATCAAATAATTTAAGATAATCATATGCTGTGATGATCATGGTAATAGTTTATGAATTGTTATTTAGTATCCCAAGGTCCCTTGTAAAACACTGTTAGGTTCACAGGATGATGCATGTTCTCCATGGCCCTTCCAGATCCTCTCTCCAGCCTCTCCTTCATTCTCAGTACTCAAGAGGTGGACTTCAAACGACTGCATCAAATGGCCTTGCTTCCCTCTGACTTTCAGTCTATCCACCATGTGGGAACCAACAAGAGAAGTTCAGGAGTAGGAAGAAGAGAGGTAGGAGTATTTATTCTTTGGTTCCCTCCCTGCTTTCCCAGGCCGCCTTCTCTATGAAGCCACAGCTTGTATCAGGCAGCCTTCTCCCCAAGTCCTGGATTCTAGGAAAACAGTTCCTCTGCCAGCCCTTTCAGGTGTAGAAATGAGAAAGCTTCCTTGCTATTGCTAATTCTTGTTGCTTTCCTTTCATCCTCCTCACACCTGGTCAATGATCCTGCACTATCTCCTCAAGTACCTCATTTAAGTGTGCCATTTGCGTACTGCTGGAATCCAGATTCATACACATGCTATCAGAAAACCCAGTTCAAATAAGCTGATCTCCCAAATGGAATTTGTTGAATCATGTAACCAAAAAACATAGACATGGCTTCAGGCCAGTGCAATGGTTCACATGATGTCCAAGGCTATCAGAACTGCAAGCGGCTTTTTAAAGTTAGGTTGTTACTTTGATTATAGTATAATTAAGTCTTTTGTGCAGAAAGGGTGAGAAGAAGTTTTCTTACCTCATTTTGCAGATAGGAAAAGATAGAGAAAGGTGATTTGCCAGTCTGGTTGTTTCCAAATATTATCTTAGCACTTTGTAAACATTTGAGGTAAATAAATGAGAACTTTCAGAGAAAAAAAAGCAGAAACTAACACTATGTGAAGAACCTAAAGAGAAAAATTTTTTAAATGGTCATTTTCAAAAAGCTTCTTCTCAGCAAAAGAAACAATCAATGAGGTGAACAGAGAACCTACATTCTGTGAGCAAATTTTTGCCACATGCACATCTGATCTCCAGGATAATTAAATAACACAAAAACTTAACACCAAAAAAAAACCAAAAAAAAACCCCCCAACCCAATCAATAAATGGGCTAAGGAACTGAACAGAGTTCTCAGAAGAAGATATACAATCTATCAACAAATACATGAAAAAATGTTCAACATCCCTAGCAATTAGAGAAATGCAAATAAAACTACTCTAAGATTTCATCTCACTCCAGTCAGAATGACAGTTATCAAGAATACAAACAATCTTCTCATTAACAAATTTACTGCTAACTCAAGTCTTAGGATTGTTTTAAAATTGGTTATTCTTAAACTAGACTTTAAATTCTGAAGTGTGGAACATGAACAATGGGTTTTCTATTCATCAGTCAGTTAATACTGGCCTCTATGGTTCTCACTTGGCTGTCAATAAATACCAGAATCATAGTGGTTGGCATTGTGATTCTAGTACTATCCGGGTCCTGGAACACATCAATGAGAAGGTCCAGGGGAAGAAAGGAATGAAAGCACAAAAATTGGATGTTCCAGCCGGGCGCGGTGGCTCAAGCCTGTAATCCCAGCACTTAGGGAGGCTGAGACAGGAGAATCGCCAGTTCAAAGCCAGCCTCAGCAACGGTGAGGCGCTAAGCAACTCAGTGAGACCCTGTCTCTACATAAAACACAAAATAGGGCTGGGGATGTGGCTCAGTGGTCAAGTGCCTCTGGGTTCAATCTCCAGTACCAAAAAAAAAAAAAAAAAAAAAAATTGGATGTTCACATAGATTTGGCATCTTGACAAACCAAAGTCATGTCCAAGCTGAAAGTTTTGAAGGATCGGAAATATAGTGAAAAAGTGGAAGAAGCTGGTCTATAGGGAGAAGCTGGAAAATGGATCAGAGACCCAGAGAATCAAAGCTGCAATGCCATGGGGCATAATAACTGACAGAAGAAAATACCATTAGCTTTCCCTCAACTTTACAGGGTCTCACTACATTACTGAGGCTGGTGGTGGTCCTCCTGCCTCACCCTCCCAAGTAGCTGGGATTACAGTTGTAGGTACTGGAAGGTTTAAGTAAAGATACCTAATTTTGGAGATGATTGAGGAAAATGCCCCTCCAAGAGCAATTAAAGACCTAGAATTGTCTCAGCATATTAGGGCTGCCATAACAGTTGCTGTAAACACTTAAACAGCAAACCTGTCTTGCCTCACAGCTGTGGAGACTGGGAGTCTGAGATCAAGGGGTCAATCAAGCAATGCTCCCTCTGAAGGCAATAGAGAGGATCTTTTCCAGAAATCTCTCTTAGCTCTGGTAGTTCTTTGGCTTGTGGCAACATATTCCCTTTTTCACAGAGCATCCTTCCTGTGTGTGCTTGTTTAGAAGTTTCCCCCTTTTATGACAACACCAGTCATATTTGTTTGGGGGCCCATCCTACTCTATATGAACTCATCTTAACTAATTACATCTGCAATGGTCCTATTTCCAAATAAGGTCATATTCTGAGGTACCAGGAGTTAGGACTTAAATATTTGAAATTTTGAAGGACAGAGTACAACCCCTAACAAGATCCAATACAAGTTACATCCAGTTTCAAAGAGGATGCTTCCCACTGCTGCCTGACTTCTTCCCTCAGATGCTGCTAATTAGGAGAACATAAACATTTATAGGATTCTATCAAATTACTACTATTATTATTTTTTATCAACTCTCTGAACTTGACTTACCAGCTAATGCATAGAGGCTAGTCAAAATGTCATTAGTATCATAGGTAAATTGCTTTATAACTCATAAAATCCATTTTTCATTGTAATTTGTTCTAACATTTCTTTGATGTCACATTTCCAAGTATTGCTATTATCCTTCTGAATGGTCCTATCTAGGAATAGGACTATTTTTCTAGAAAGCCCAGAACTAACCTGTTTTCCTGTTAAAGCCTAGGAGCCAGGAGATTCAGGTCCCATCTTTTGTCACTTGACAAAAGTTAAAGATTTGGATTAGGTTAGAGTTTGTTCCAATGTGTGCTATTCAGAAACTTAGACTCTCCAGAAGCCCAATGAGAGGAGCATACATAAATAGAAGAATCAGGGCCCTGTACACCCTGGCAGTTCCCACCCTCTTTAACTCTCAGGGAATAGCTCAAGTATAAAATATTTTATGTATTATTGATATAAGTATGATTTTGATCTATTGCTAGATGGATTAAAAATCCCTAGACTAGCTTATATGGTTCCTTCCTGATCTGAAATTCCGACTCTATCATTTTAATAGATATTATTATAAATCAAGGTTGCATATCATAGTTTAAAAGAGAAAGTAAACCTATAGTATTATACACTATGTCTGTGGTTCTCCAAGTTTTTCAAGTGTGTGTTAAAAATCACAAATACATTAAGCCTTACATATTGCTATGTTCAGCAGCATCATCTTCATCTTTCAGTTAATCCTACTCAATAAATATCTTACTCTTAGCCAAAAATGGTCATTCATTTACATCTTTGCACATCATTTACTTTATTAATAATCTTTTATTCCCCACAGTATCTAATCAGTCTGTACTGAGTCGGTGTTCAGTAAATTGATGGATGATGGAAAGTTCAAATTAGCTCTTTTTTCTCCCTTCCTCCCCCTCTCCCTCCCTCCCTTCCTTCCTTCTTTTCTTTCTTTTCCCCCAGTGCTAGGGATTAAACCCAGGAATGATTTGCCACTGAACCATATTCCCAGTCCTTTTTACTTTTTATTTTGAAACAGGGCTCTCTAAGTTGCTGAGGCTGGCCTCGAACTTGCAATCTTGCTGCCTCACCGCCTAAGTAGCTGGGATTACAGATATGCACCATCATGCCCCACTAGCTCTTTTCTTTCATGTGATGCTGGAGGTGGTATAGCAGTTTCTGTACCTCTGCACTTCTATTGCTTGCCAGTTTCTGCTGCATTCATAAAATGGAGAGCTGAGGAAGACAAAGGAACACCAGACTCTGATTTATATGAACTAAGGACAGCAAAACATATACTAGTTTTGATTATTTGAAATTAAGACTTTTGCTGCATATACAATATTTCTAATGATGCTACAATGCCAAAGTTAGGGAATGAGGTAGCATAAAGTATGTTTTTAATTTTTCCATTGTTTCAAGTACTTTGAATTGTTTGCCCTGTGAACAACCGACAGTTGTCCTACTAAACTGAAATACTTTATGAGATTCAACACAGCTGACCTTGTATCTAATGCCTCCCAAATTAATCTTTTATATTTTCTAAGTTTGAAAAATATGTTATTCTGGAAGAAGAGTAGAAAGGTATAAACTGTCTCACTGAAACCTTTTCCTAAGGGTGCAAATCTCACTTGTGAAGGCAGAGCCCTCGTGGCCTAATCACCTCCTAGTGGCCCCACCTCTTAAAACCACCTCTTTGGGGGATAAGTTCCAACATGTGAATTTTGGAGGTATACACACACACATTCAAACCACAGAAGCATATCTTAGTTAATTTTTTTTTACATACAAATGAAATTTTTAAATTCCAAAAGCAATAAATTCTTATTATGAAGAATACAGAAATTTGAGATTACCCCATACACCAAAAAAAAAAAAAAAAAAGGAAATGGGAGAGAGTAGGCTTTAATTCTGCCACATAAGAATGAGTTAACACACTGGTGACTATTTGAAGTTCACTCACTCCTCTCTGTCCCTCTTTTGGGGATCTTGTTATAAATATTCTCCTGCATATCTTTACACACCATTGATTTTAGTTATCTGTCATTACTCACAGAACCTAACACTGTCCTACATAAATAGATTTTTAGTAAAAGAATGAACATCCAAATAGGAATTGCTGTACCATTTGGTTCCCATGTGCCTGCCAAAGGAGTACCACTTCAAGGGCTTATCTACAGCCATCAAGAACTATAATATTAAACTCTACATTATGTACAACCACAAGAATGGGATCCTAATTAGAATAAGGTATACTCCATGTATGTATATGTCAAAATACACTCTACTGTCATGTATATATAAAAAGAACAAATAATTTAAAAAAAAAACCCATTAAAGCACACCTGCCAAATTCTTAGGAAAATCCCTTCTTAAAAGGAGCAGGACTTCACAAGACCATTGGCAATGCCTTCCAAGTGAAAAGGCCCTCAATGTGGAGCTAGAAGGTCTAGGTTTGAATTCCAATTGGATAATTTCATTTCTAATTTTACTTAAGCCTCCATTTTTGTAATCTGTGAAATGAAGACATCGACCTATAGACTATAGAATCCCTAGCTGTTAATATTCTTTTATATATTAATATACCTAAACACACACATTTGTATATATAAACATGGATATATACATATAATTTTAAAAAAATTTTTATGAAGAAAGGAGGCAGCAACTATGCCTGGAAGCGCTAGTATGATAAAATCTGATTTGGTTTGCTTATTTTCTGAACAGTGAAAGTCTTATAGGAAATCCAGCCTCTGTTTTTCATCCTACAAACACTTTCTGTGGCTAAGTTGGGAAAATGAAAAGCAGGAAACCCAACAAGAAACAACAGAAAAAAAGTAATGAAAACATTCCTCTATCTATGTGGTTTTTATTACTTCTCAGTCAGATTCTCAGATGATTGTTATAATTCTGTCTGAAGTTTCCTTTTTTGTTTCACAGCTTTACACTTTGTTGTGTCATTTCTGAAACACTCCCCCATTTTCAAGGTTATAAGCAAAAACATCTGTTTGCTCACTTGTGAACAATGAGTTCTGTGAGAGAACACAGCAACTGAAGCAAAAGAAATCCTAAACTCAGAACAAGTTGATGAGAAAATATGTCTCAGCTTGAGCATGGTAAACTATCACATCCACCCACCCACTCCTTCCCATCAAACTTGAAGATGTTTTAAACCCCACACCAATTCTCTAAGAACATTTAAAAATGAGATGTTTCTAACATGATCTGTGTTGTGCAGAAATGCCTCCTCACTCTGCCTCAGAGGACGTAGATTAAGCATGGTAGAGGGGGACCAGAGGGAGACACACTTGGGGAAGTGTGCCCCTAGGAAGCCTGGCCACTAACGTGCGGGGAGGCTTTGGAATACACCACATGCATAGTGTCTGCTGTCTCACATAACCACTCAGGACAGGTTTGTCCATTCCCAATACCGGCGGTATGCGCCCTGTCCTCACTTATTTCTCTACCTTGGGACATTCTGTCCCTATGCTAGTATATTGCAGGGTCAGACTCCATGAGAAGTATTCTTTCATTGCTGGGTTGGGGTTGAGGTCAGGCCTGCACACCCAGCTATCACTATTGTGGCCACCAGATGGGATATTTGCTGCATACCTGGGTCCTCCTGCTTCTGCAGAGTGGTGGCTGGTGGTGGCTGCTGTTTGTACCTTGGTTGGTAAAGGAGTCCTCTTGTCTACAGCAGCAGTGGCTCTTGATCCTGCTGTTCCTCATATTTAAAAAAAAATAAATTTTATAGTTTAAAAAATTAGGCCATGTGGTCACATGGCTGAAGAAGAAACACAGTGAAAACCCTTTGTTTCAACCCTGTACTGTACCTACTAAGTGCCCTCTGGTAACAAGCAAATTGTACAAAGTCTTGTTAAATCCCCTTGGAAATGTAGTCAGTTTTCCATCACTATAACAAAATATGAGACACAGCTTGTGTATGAAGTAAAGAGAGATTTATTTAGCTCTCAGTTTGGGAAGTGCTCAGGGGGATGGGGAGACACATGGATTTAGCCTCTGGTGAGGATAGATGGCAGCACATCATGGTGGGAGCACATGTCAGAATGAACAATCACATCTTGAACTGGAAGACAGAGTAGGGGGGAGAGCTGAGTCTCACAGTTCCCTTCAAGAGCACAGCCCCAATGACCTAAGGACCTTCTGCTAGATCTCATTTCTTAAGGTCCACAGTATATCCCAAAGCTGTGACCCTGGAGTCACAAGCCTTTAACATATAAACCTATGGGGGACATTTGACCTCCAAACCATACCATCTTTTTTTCCAAATGTTAATACACAAACTTTGAGTTTGTTTCATATACAACTTCCTCCTTCCTTTTAAAAGCTGTATTCCATTGTATGCACCTATCATGATTTATTTAACCAGTTTCCTGTTGACTTTTAAAGCCTCTTCCAGTTTTTTGGTTACAGGCATATCTGTAGGGCAAATTCTTGAAAATGGAAAATGGAATTCTGGACCAAAAGATTTTTATGATTATAATTTATACCGATGTTGCAAAATTGCATTCCAAGTTGCACCAATTTATACTCTTGAAGCTGGGCATGGTGGTGCAAGCCTGTAATCCTAGCACTTTGGGAGGCTGAGACAAGAGAATCGCGAGTTCAAAGCCAGCCTCAGCAACAGTGAGGACTAAGCAACTCAGTGAGACCCTGTCTCTACATTAAAAAAAAATACAAAATAGGGCTGGGGATGTGGCTCAGTGGTCCAGTACCCCTGAGTTCAATCCCTGGTACTCCCCCCAAAAATTATACTCTTGCTGGAAATATGAGTGAATGCCTTTTGCCCCACACTCTCACCAACAATTTCATTAAAAGTGTTGTTTTTTGTTGTCTCATAGGTGAAAAAAATCTCAGTATAGTTTTAACTTGTAATGCTCCCAACAGGACGTAGCAATAATGTCCACCATAATTACTATTCACTCTCTGCCTCTGGAGGAGGAGACAACTGACCTGAGTGTTTCTTTTATGGAGGTAGCTCCACCATGGGCATTGTTTTTGTCAGCTTTTTGTTGCTATGACCAAAATACCCACCAAGAACAACTTAGAGGAGGAAAGGTTTATTTTTGCTCACAGTTTCAGAGGTTAGGTCCATGATGGGCCTACTCCATTGCTCTAGGCCCAAAGTGATACAGAACATCACGGCCAAAGGGCATGGTGGAGAGTGCTGTTCCGTTTATGGTAGCCAGGAAGTGAAGAGAGAAAGGGGAAAGGGCCACAGGTAAAGTAGAACTTTCCAGGGATTGTCCCCAGTGACCCACCTCCTTCAGTCACACCCCACCTGCCTGTGGTTAACACCCACTTAGTCCATTCAAACTTAGATGGACTAATTCGATTACAGTGCTCACAATCCAATCATTTAATCTCTGAATATTACTGTATTAACATAGGATCTTTTGGGGGACACCACCTCTATCCAAATCATAACAGGCATGTATTTTAAAGTTCAAAAACATTTCTATGGAGAGGGAAGTTCATTTCACCCTCTCCAAGGGAGGGAGGAGTTCTAAGTTCTCATATGTGGAGCCCAAAAAGATGTCCACCCTTATATAAATCATCAAACAGAACAAAAATACAAACTCCAAAACAAAAACATCATGGAACAAATTATGTGTTTGGAATCATTCAAAGCTACATAACAATCCAGTTGAAAGAAAAATAACAAATTATAATGTACACTATATAAACTATCTTCGGAATTTGTACAAAATATTGTAGGAGGCAGAATTGAGTCAACTAAAAAAAGAATTCAGGAAGCTTTCACTGTGGAAGTGACATGTTTCCTGACCCCTGAAGGCTTGACCAGGTAGGAAGGGGAAGAAACAAAATTAGGAAACACAGGGATGTGAAAGTTCATGGGATGAAATGGGAGGGGGAATGGTCTCAGGGCGACAAAAAATGTATGGTTCCTTAGGAGAATGGAAAGGTAGGACTAGATAAGGTCATTCTAAGGAAGAAATGATGATGTTGGGCATGGTCAACTGGC
This sequence comes from Xerus rutilus, assembly GCA_028644305.1. Classification (NCBI taxonomy): domain Eukaryota; kingdom Metazoa; phylum Chordata; class Mammalia; order Rodentia; family Sciuridae; genus Xerus; species Xerus rutilus. The sequence continues at coordinate 34,710,496 of CM053409.1, forward strand.
ACATGGCAAAAAATGGAAAGCCTTTATTTTCAAGACTCCCTTTAACTAGAATTCTGGTTCCAATTGGATACACTGGAAGGATATAAAGAGGATCTATGTGATGAGGAGGCCATCTTCTCACTGCTGCTGGTTAGCAAATGCATGGAGACAGGGTTTTTCCACAGCATTGCATCAGCATCCATCTGAATCTTTGTGGGAATAAAGCAACTGCAGCAGTGCAGTCAACAACTTCCTGATCCTGGCTTCCTGGCATGTAGATCACAGCTCTCCTAACAGTTTACTAAACTCAGTGTGGCTATGGGCTTCCTAATGCCCCAAAAGAGAAGGTTCTCCTGCCTAGTCCATTCTGGAGAGTCTGGCAATCATTCAGGCAGACCCATCTTGGAGCCTGCTCCTCCCAACAATTTTGGAAGCATGATTTACCCTGCTTATGCTGCTTATGTGCCTTTCTTATTAAAATACTTGTATTTGTTTCTTTTTTCTTTCTTTTTTCCACTGAATCATCACTGATACAGACTAAAAATAAGAAAATCATGAGCCTGGCTAGTATGCATGAGGCTCTGGATTCCATCCCAGTACTAAGAAGAAAAAGAAGGAAGAGGAGGAAGAGGAGAAAGGGAAGGAGAAGCTCCTGCATACATGTGAATGATAATGATAACTGCTAACTTTTGTACTCAAAATGATGAAATAATTACCATTCTATTTAAGAAGACAAAATGATTTGTTGTATGATCTTAGTCTAATATTAGTATGTTAAAATTTATTATAGTTTTTTGAAAACAAAGTATGTTTTTCAATGGTACATATTGTGTTTTTTATGTCATTTCTTGAGAAGTCTAAAGAACCAGCTGTTTTTTAAAAATGTTAATTTAATTTTCAAATAAAATAAGCTTATTTCAATTTATATTAAATGTATTTATTTTTCTTTGTGGCTACAGCACTAAATCACTGACATTATTAACTATATATTTTTAAATTCTTTTATAAAAACCACAGCACAACATGGCCTGGCCATTATTTAGTTCCTCACAATTTTTTAAAAATTTTGTCTCATGTTCAATGTATAAAATAGAACCAGAGAAAGTATTATTTAAAAAAAAACCAAAAACTGTTGTATCCATTTTCAGATTGCATAAGGTGACCAATGGGAACATTATTTCTATATTGTCCAGTTCCACTCACTGAGAGAGTAGACTTTCAGGGGGACCTTAACTTTTTCAAATTGCCCCAACACATCAGTCTTCCAGAAGGGGGATCCAGATTAAAGAATTTTTGTTTCACAGAACATGGTGATAATTTTTTTTAATTTACAAAAATATGCCCAAATGATTCCAGTATTGAGAGTTCAATTTCTCTACCCTGTAAAGTTAGGGAAATTCTGAGTTTCAGAGGTGGTCCTACAGAGAAGTAACAGAGCCCAGAGATTCAGAAAGGTGATAAATGTTCTAGATCGAGTGAAGAAAGAATGCAAGACAGCAGGAGCAAAGGAACAGGCATGGGGTAGACCTACAGGATTAGCTATCAAATATCCCTTATTAACTCCTGGATAGCAATACCGTTATGGGGTACTCCATTCAGCACTGAAGAAGAAGTAGAAATAGAAAGCCTATTAAAGGAAACTGAGAAGGGATTAGAGAGGTAGGAAGAAAGCAAAAACCTATGAGGTGTCCTGGGGGGAATCAAAAGATACTTCAGGTTCTTGGACTTAAATACCATCTATGCACAAGTGACTCTGTAGGAAAAGGACATTATTCCTGTATCCTCTTAGGTTCTATAATGGGGGCCTGTGAATTAAACTGATAAAAGACAGTTTAACAAAAGAAAAGTATAAAATTTTGCGTGATGTTAGTATGTTCACCATCTATGGAGGCTTCATAGGAAAGAAGTGAAAAACCTCCTTGGGTTCATTCCCCTGCACAAAAAGGGGCAAAAAAGTGAAAAATCAAGGAAGTAGTTACACATGGAGGCTTACATACCATCATAATAAAAAGTGATAAATTGTTGAGAAGCAACTAGATAAGAGGTTTGGGGCGTCTAAAGGTAGGCAAACTGGGATAGTACGAATGTGGAGTTACATGGGGTTACCTAGTAAATTTATGAGATTCATCTCAGCACTGTCTCCATCACTATTGATGAAGGTTGTTTCCTCTCCCTAGTGCAGGGAATGGAAAGGAGACAACTTCACAAGGAAAATCTATGCCTTGATTTTTAGGCAGATAAGAGGAGGGCAGAGAGCTCTTTTGGTGTCTGCTTTTTTAAAATTGCTTTCAGATCAAAATACTCAAATATCTATTCTTCTGTACCAAATTGCTTCCAATCTTATCTTTACCATTTTATCAAGTTGCAATTCCATTCTTCCAGTTAGTCAAGCCCAAAATATTAGAGTCATCATTGATTCTTGCCTTCCCCTCACTCTCAGAATTCCATTGACTACCTTCAGAATATACCTAGAGTCTAAGCACTTCCTATCATCTCCACCATAACCACCCAAGTCTAAGCTACTATCTTTCTCACTTGTTTGCAACACCCACCTACTAAGTGAATCTCCCTCCTTTTATCCCTCTTTTAGTACCTCTTCCTAAAGTCTATTCCCAATACAGCAATCAGGATCCTTTTTAAAATACAAGCCATTATGAAGTCATTCTTCTGCCCCTAATCCGGCTTGACACATCTCTTGATAGCCCCCCTTTTACTCAGTGTGAAATCCAAAATCATTACAATGATATACCAAATCCTGTGCAATCTGGCCCATTTCCTTTCTGACCTTAACCACCAATTCTCTTCTCTTTCTAATGTACTGCAGCCACTTACCTCCTTATTATTTCTCAAACACACCCTGATTCTCCCACCTCTGCAGTTTGGTAAGTACTGTTCATTCCACTTGCAGTACTGTATCACATAAAGATAGAAACAGGGTGCTAGGAAGAGAGGCTGAGCTATTTTTATAAAAGTATTAAATGGAAGTGGGACCCAGGAAGTTGACACTTAGTTTATATATGCAAAAATTAGCCATCAGTCATGCTGCTATACATAATGGGGAGTCATGGGAGGGTTTTAAACAAAGGAGTAGAAGATGATCTGGAGTGTAGAGGATAGAGTTGAGAAGAACAATTAGGATGCTGTTGCAGTGATTGTTCACATATGTAATGATAAAGGGCTGATGAGGTCAATGACAATAGGAATGATAAGATAGAGAAGAATTCCAAACATCTCTGTTGTGGAATCAATAAGATTAGTAAGTGATGGTAGAAAGGCATGGTTGGGATACTTCTAAGGTTTCTAGCATGAGTAGCTGAGTGAATAATGCTGCAGTTATCAGAGTTAAAGAATATAGAAAAAGGGACAGGTTTTGCTGAGGAAATGGTGATTTCCAGTCAGATATCCAGTAGATATACTGAAGAAAAAGTTGGAAATAAACATGTATGCAATGTTTTGGAATTAAATTGTTTAAGCACGAATAATATTTATCAGACTGTATAAAGAAAAAGAAGAGAAGAAGCCAAGTACAGAAATACGGTAGCCAGAAACATTTGAGAACTGGGTAGAAGGAGAAAAGTCAAAAAGAAATCAGAAGGAAGAAGCTGCTATAGGTCAAATATCCCTTATTCAAACTGCTTGGGATCAGAAGTGTTTCACATGAATTTTTTTTTTATTCTGGAACATTTGCATATACATGATACATCAAGATATATTTTTGGTTTCACATACACCTTGTACACAGCCCTAAGTTAATTGTATACAATATTTTTAGTGTACCTACATTTTTTGTGTGTCTGTATGGTGCTAGGGCTTGAATCCAGAGCCTTGTGCATGCAAGGCAAGCACTCTACCAACTGAGATATATCCCTGGCCTGTGTACCTACATTTTGATTGCAACCTATCACATGAGGTCAGGTGTAGAATTTTTGACTGTGGCATCATGTCAGCACTCAAAAAGTTTTAGATTTTGGATTTTCAGATTAAGGATGCTCAACCTATAGTTCCAAAGTAGTCTTGAGGCACACAGCCCGGTGTGCCTGCACTGCAGAGCACAGTGATGGGGAGATGGGAAAGGTAGCAAGACCTGAGGCTAAGAGTCCTGTGTGGCTTCCCTCTCCCAACATCTGCTTAGGAGAGATATGGTTAAAATGAATAAGGGAAATTCTAAAACTAAATGACGATAGAGGATGTTTCATAAGAAGAGATGAACATAAAGAGGTTCCTGCCAGGAAACTAGCTTTTGCTTCATACCTTCCCCATACATAAGTCTCTTCAGTGTTCAAACATCTATCATTTATCTGTTTTACTTTCACGAATTTTGCAGTATCCACATGACACTCCTTTTTTACCCTCTAAATTGACTCTTTAATTTACATGTTTTTAAAAAATGAGAAACAGATTATCCCCGTAACTGAAATATGGATATCACTTTTCATAGGTTAAAGATTGTTGCCTGCTGAAGTCTCTGAGTGGAGGGTCATTTTCTCTTTGTCAGGACAAAAATGACAGGAAGGCATTCTGTATCATAAATGCTAAAGATGGAGAATAAGAAGTGAATGGTCAATATTACCAAATACTTTTTTAAGATGCTAGCTGAAAAAAGTATTGGATTTAACAAATTATTAGTGGATGGTGGAGACAGACACAAAATTGTAATCTACAACTAAATGGCAATGAGAATGTGGGAACAGCAAATTAAAACTCTTCTGTAGAAAATGGTAGAGAAGTAGCTTGAGAGGGAGACGTTGTCCACAAAGGATTTTCATTCCTCACTGTGTCTTAGTCTAACATTTTGCATCTAGTAAGGCATTCAATATCCATTAAATGTGTTTTTATTTATAGATCAGTTGTCCTATGAAAAAAAGTCCAATGTTCTCCAAATAAAACATCTATCATCATTTTGGGTGGGGAGGGTTGGAGGGAAAAAAGACATTTTATATTCTAAATTATTTTTCAGACTGGTAAAAATCATTACTACTTCACCTCCATCCTAACTACACACACCCAAATTATACATCATAGAGGAAAGAAACAAAATGGTTTCCCTAAGAGCAGAATAACATAGTCCAAAAAAGAACTTCAGCTTTATAAAAAGATTAGGCATTAAGATACTGCAAGTTGCCTTAATTACACATTAATTGCTAGTAGGTTATATATATGATGAGAAACAACTGAATTTTGAAACAATGGATGCTTACAACATTAGATTAACAGGAAAAAATCAGGCTGCCATTATTGCATGTGATCTGTTTGGGGAATGGGAAAATATGTAAATACAATATACACACATGCATGCACACACACAAAGTAGGAATAAATACTAGAAGAAAATTAAAACTAGCAAACATTTGAGTGGTACGATTAAACTTTTCTTCATCTTACTTTTATTTCCCCAATTTTCTGCAATTAAAAATGAATTAAAATCTCCGTAAAGTCATGGGACTGTGCATCTAAGCACTAGAAATTTAAACCTCTCTTTGTTCTAGGTGGTTCTAAAATACCAATAGTCATAATGATTCAAGTAGTAGCATGCAGTCTACTTCATCTCAACTTCTTGAAATATTTCGCCTATTCATCTTACTTAAAACTTTCCTGGGTTCTTTCTCCTCGAATTCAGGATTCTAAAAGTGAGTTTTAAGAAACCCTTGGAAAATAGCACGGAGAGCCCAATGTTTAAATGTACACTACTGCGTACGCCGCGTGGGAAAAGATCATTGACTTAGGTCTCGCTCTGCGTATTGAATGAGTTAGTTTTCATCTCCACCCCTCAGTTATCTCGTTTTTCTCATCTTTTACATGGAATTTCATGAAATTTGAGAAAGGTGAGATAAAGCTTGTTGGTGACATTACAGAAATTACCACTGATAAAAGTTTCTAGGACTCCGTAGGTCTCGTCCATCCCCTTGGGTGAAAGGCCTCACCCCAAATATACTAAGTCTGACTCTGAGGGGGCGGGGCCCGGGAATCTGCATTTAGTAGCTTCCCAGGTAGTTCAGATGCTCAGTCAGGTTCGAGAACAGAACTCTCTTCCCAGCCCTCCTATTCTCTGATTCACTTCTCGACTTCCTCCGGGTTCTGGCGAATTCTTCAGTTCCCACAAAAACAGGAAAGTGGGGGAAGAGAAGCTGCGGTCAAGGACCGCAAGCCCTGGAGGCCGCCGACCCTTTTCTCTCCCCGCGCCCGCCGGCGGGTTACATAACGGGCCGCGGGACGCGTTCTCGCGAGATTTCCACCGCCCCCTCCTCTCTCCACGTCAGAAGGAACCGGGCGGAGCAGCCAACATGGCGGAACGCAGGCGACACAAGAAGCGGATCCAGGTAGCAAAGCCCAGCTCCGGGGTAGGGGGCTTCAGCGCGCTCGGAAGTGGAGGAAGTAGGGAAGGTCTCCTGAAACCGCGTGTGAGGGGCAGGTGGAGTGGGGTTCCGCCGCAAGGCAGCTCGCTTCAGGCTGTGTGGTTGTGAGGGGCCTGAGGTGGGGCGGTGTTGGCTACCGCGGAGACAGAGGTGGTGGAGCAGCAGGGGAAGGAAGGAGGTGCCGCTCTGGGAATCCGGCCGCGGAGACGCGGCTGAGGGCTCGGGGTTCCTGTGGCGGCGCCAGCCCAGGCCTTCGCTGGCAGGTCAGCCTCCGGAGCGCAGTGACCCTCCCTGCTCCAGGGCCCCTCCTCCGTTCCCTTCACCCATCCTCTCGCCCTAGCTATCCCGAAATTAAGGCCACGGTAATTGGGGTAGAAGGAGGCGGAGGGCTGACCTAAAGCAGCCGGTTCTTTGTGCGCGTAGACGGAACGAGGGGAAAGGACCTGGACTTGGTCAAATGCCCCAGGAGCGCAGGCTATGATCTTCTTATCCAGATGTTCAGTTGCGTTTACGTTTTTCCTCAATATTTTAATCCCATAGTCCACTTGAAGCTTGCTGGCTTTCTTCCAGGCGACACGTTGTAAACAAACACAACCCCGCTGGTGCTGCAATGAGCTGGTGGCACCCAGAAACCTTTCACATGCGAGTTTGTCATCCTCATAACCTACATAACAGCCCTCCCTCATTCCACATGCATATCATTTGTGTGTTTCTTCTCAACAATTTTCATCTGTTGTTCATTGTCAAGAGGATTAAATATGTTGAGCATCTTAGACTCAAGATGTTTATGAGTCTCCTCAGCAGTTCATATGCTGAGAAACCAAAAGCATCATAAATTGATAGCATGTAGTAAAGTTGTCAGTTATACTAATCTCCAGTTGTTACACTTCTTGTTTTCTGCTCCTCACATAGAGTGACTTTTCAATTTATGTTCTCTCTGCATTTTTAATCAGTTTATTGGCCCTCTTACAGGTGTTTTGAGCAAGTTAAAGTTAAAATTGCTTAAATGGTCTTTTAAGTACTCTGAAAAAGATAATGATCTAGTAAATTTGCAGTTTGGCAAAAAATAAAGTAATTGTGAACAGGGTACTAAAGGGAATTAAAAGAGGCAAATTCCAAGTTCAGACAGGTCTGAAGACAAGGGCTTAAGATCAATAGAAGTTTCTAATTGTACTATTCCTAATCTTTTGAAATTTAGTGTTACTGGTTTATATAGACAACATTTAGAATTTGTATTGGAAGTTGTCAGATTTGTACTTACTGTACTCCTTATATTTATACTTGACAACACAAATTTTGTGCCCATTAATATACATTGTAAACTATATTTGCAAACTATTCAAAGAGATAGTGCTAAATTCATACTATAAAAGAAATAAGCCAATCCCAAAGAAACAAAGGCTGAATGTTTTCTCTGATATGCAGATCCTAATTCACAATAAAAGGAGGGGGGCTAGAGAAGAATAGAGGTAATTTGGATTAGACAGAGGGAAGGGAGGAGAGGGGATATGGGAGGAGGAAGGATAGTAGAATGAATCAGACATTATTATCCAATGTGCATATATGATTATAAAACTGGTGTAATTCTACATCAGTACAACAAGAATGAGAATTATACTCCCAATTATGTGTGATGTGTCAAAATGCATTCTACTGTCATGTATAACTAATTAAAACAAATTTTAAAAGAATAAGAATATATTAAAAAATACACTTTTACAGTTTAAAGTGCTCTTTAACATTGTCAGGAAGGCTACATAATTCACTTTTTGAATAGTTGCTGATATTTCAGTTGTAACCTTAGCCACTGTGCCTCTTTGTACTGCAGCTCCACCAAGTTTTAGAGTAATTTTGAGCAAGTTACTTTTTACCTCAAGTTTCTGCATATGTAAAGGATGTTTACCTTAAAAAAATTGTTTTAAACCTTAGATTTATAGAGTTGCTGTGAAAACAATAAGTGAATCAACTACTAAGTTATAAGTGGTACTAAAAGTGCTTGACACATAACATCTTCCTTCTTGTCGTTCTCCCCTAGGATAAAGAATTTAGGTTGGATTATTATTTTGGTTTTTGTTAAGTACTTTTCAGTGTGCTGAAGATTGATAAACAGCTATCTATTCACTAAGTAAACATTAGATTGTGAGTTAAAGAAAATATATCTACTTTCTGTTGTTTATTTGAGGATCCGATTGTTAAAAATTAGTTTGGCATACTGCAAAATGAAGATACACTTTTTTCATAGCTTTCTACATGACTGTAGAATATTTGTGGGAGATCTTAGAGTGGTACTTTTGTGCATTCTAACAAATTTCTATACTCATCAACTCCTTTTTTTTATCTTACCAGAGAATCAGAAACTCTATGCTATTGATAATCACTTGAAATAAAAAGATCAAATGTAATGACAAAGTTCAGAGTTTGTTAAAGAAAAGATTCTATTATAGGACTGCAAGGCAGAGTATTCTACAATAACACCTGTTTCCTGTTATTTGCTATTTCATGATTATTCATTATTAGAAAAAGTTTTAAATTAAATAGATTCAGTAATCTTGAATTATAATTTGTAATTTGGGGGAGATATTTGATACAAAAAAACTCAGGGTTGAAAAAAATAGTAGTAGCTAATTCATTTACTTTTTCTAGTGCAGCATAATTTCAGATTCTTGTGCCCCATCAAAGTTGAAGCAAGAAGAGCCAGGCACTGTGGCTCAAGCCTGTAATCCCAGCATTTAGGGAGGCTGAGACAGGAGAATCACAAGTTCAAAGCCAGCCTCAGCAATGGCGAGGCGCTAAGCAACTCAGTGAGACCCTGTCTCTACATAAAACACAAAATAGGGCTGAGGATGTGGCTCAGTGGTCGAGTGCCCCTGAGTTCAATCCCCAGTACCACACACACACAAAAAAAGTTGAAGCAAGAAGACTTTTGTCACATTTCCTTCTAGGACTCAAAATACTCGTCACTGAAAACCTGAAGTGAGCTACATGTTCACTGACATGATGAACAAATTTTAATGATGGAGATTCTCAAATAAGAGTGATCTCAATCCAAATTAATGAAAAATTTGAATAGAGTTTTTAAGTTATTTAAGAAATCCAATTATGTATGTTTTTAAGGAAATATTCTAACTTCATACAGATTTAACAGTGCTGCTTACTGGAACTGTTGATTTAGAATCCTAGTGTCAAGAAATTTAAGTATTGAAAACAGTCTGGTAGGATTTATTTTGAGAAACTTCTTCATGAATCAGTCTGATATAAAAACAGGTGATGGGCCTAGAGTGTACTGAAATCACCCACTGCCCTCATTTCACAGATAAACAGGTCCAGTGAGGATATGTGATGTAACCTGGATTGCTCATCAAGATAGTAAAACTAGTTTTAGACAGATCTTATAATTCTCAGTTGAATATTCTTTCCACCTCACCATAAAAGTCAGTTATTCAGAAATGCTTTAATCCTGAATCTTTTATCTTAAATTGTACGACATAAAGACAATGTGGGGGCTAGGGTTGTAGCTCAGTGGTGTAGTAGTTACCTAGCATGTGTGAGGCACTGGGTTCGATCCTCAGCACCACATAAAAATAAATGAATAAAATAGGGGTATTGTGTCCATCTACAACTAAAAAAAAAAAATATATATGACTTGTCCCTTATAAAGAGAATCATCTCATCCTGTGTTCTGTATATGTGTATGATCTCTAGTTGAGTTTTAAGACATATAAATGGCTTACTTGTTCTTAGAACGTTTATAACCTCCTCCATCAGTTATTTTTGTTGGACTTAAAGCTGTCTTCCTGGCACTAAACCCCTGACATATCATAGACTTATGTGCTTAATTTCAGGAAAGAAAAGAAAAGAGCAACTTTGGGAGAGAAAAGAGCAACTTTATAGAGCCAGACTACAAGTCTGACTTCTCAGGACCTTCTGAAGAAAAGAGAAGGAACCCAGGAAGCCAGTCCTAAGCCACACAGGTTTAATGGAGGGCTTTGCAGTTACCTAACAAACCTGTTGTTACAGAGAGAATGCAATAGAAGTGAATTGGAGGTGTTACAGAAGGATACTACTATAGTCAAGATACAGAGCTGTGTGACTTTGAGCAAAGTGATTTATCTTAGGTCCCCTCTGGCTTTCAGATTTTATTGTTAACCTATTGTTGGCATTTTCACAGATATTTTATACTGCCTTTTTTGTGTCTTTGTGTAGAAATTTACAATTTGTGAACTTAAGCCTTTTTTGTTTTTTGCTCAGTTGAGCATTGACAGATCAAGTAAGTCATTTATATTGGATATGGCTTTTAAATTCTTCTGTATCACAAATTATGTAAGATAAAACCCATAGTTTACCTATTTTAGATCTAATATTTTTTCCTCAAAAATGTTAAGTAGTGGCTAAAATAATGGAAGCGGTAGTCCATTTCATTGTAGTATTTGTTGATGTGTTCTAAAGTAAAAATAGTTATTTGTTAAGCAATCATATAAGAGTGTTTTAACCAGTCTTTGAATTTAAATAATTTTGGATTGTGATTTATAGCAATCAGCATATTGGTATTTGGGTGCAAAGAAAGGCAGTCTAGCCTAAACTTGTTGGCTCTTAGTGTGCTCATTCTAACACATTTTAATTTGTTGGCTAAAAATTTCTCTCCTTTTGTTTCAGAGTTGATGGGCTGGTTTTCTTTTCATTAGTGGGCCTTAATTTCCCAAAAGGCCTTTATTTCCTTTTATAAGCCTTGAAATGTTAAGAAAATATTTTGTTTACATCAAAAGGGAACAGAGGGAAGATACTATAGTCCAATGTATAAATAAGAAGCAGGTTAGAATATTCTATACCCTCATTAGGCTGCAGCTGAGAAACAGAGTAAAGACATCATACAGGATTCGCTATATAACCAACTTCTCATAGCATGTTCTCACTGTACTACAGCAATCTTTTTTTCTGACTCCAAAGCCCCAGCAGATAACAAATTGTATTGTTTTCATAAAGGCAATCTACATATGGATAACAATAATAAGTTACTAATACTTTAAGAAAGTATCAGTGGACGAGTAATTCTGTTTCTAGTTAGGAGAGATTATCCAAATCCTGTGTTTTCTGAATCTCTTCTGTTCATTGTTGCTTAGTAGTATCTTTCCAAGGACGGTGTGCAGTTGTGGAAAAGTTGGCTAAATTGAAGCTAATCGTTAAAATGAGATTTAAAAATTTCATGGATACATAATAGTATCTGATTCCCTATTGCATAATAGAATCAACTTTTCAACTTTTTATGTATCTTGATATTTAACCAGATTTTACATGTACTACTTAGGTTAGCTGTCAGCAGATTAGTACATTAATCTATGATCAGTAAATGTTTTAATTGAGTTAGTGTGATTGTTGATGTACCATGTCTAGAAGTGACATTATTGTTCTCCAGAATTACCTTCCTCCCCAAATTTCCTTTGTTACTGAAAAACTGTCCTTTCTGTGGAACAACATACCTTTAACTAACCATTTCATTCATTCTTTATGATTGAATCCTATTTACTCTATATTTGTAATGTTTCAGATATCTACATTTTCTTCCTGTTCTTCGTCTGGCATCATATCACATTTACTTGAATATTGTAGTAGTCTTCTAACTAGTTTTCCTGCTTGATGAGTTTGTTATTGTTATTGTTTTCCAATTCATCCCGTACAACCACTAAAATAATATTTAAATCATTTTTCTAATTCTCTTCTATTCAAAAACTACTAGTAGTCTTTCTGCTACTTAGAGAATAAAGTCAAAATTTCTCAACTTTTACTTACACATATTGATCTCCCAGCACTTCATAATTCGTCTCTCTTGGAGCCAAATTTTGTGCTTATTCTTGGCCACAGTGTTTATACTTTTCATTCAGTTTACCCAAAACTTGTTCATCTTTCAAAATCCAGTGCCTTCTTTCAAGAAATCCTTTCTAACTGTTCCCAAACACATTGATAGTCTCATTTTTACTTTGTGTACATCTAAAATATTTTTTTCCACTCCTTTTAGAAAATAGCAGTTGCTTCTAATGATAGTTATGTGCCAAAGTGAAGCTGTCATGCTTTATAAATGTTTGGTATTAACAGTAGCATCTGAAGATTATAAGATAAGCATTCAGGAAGTATATATTTGAATGGTTTCTCCTCCCACAATTTTTAATCAAGTTATCAATCGCAGTAGCAAGTTATCAGTTAGATACATCTTTAAATGGACAACAGATATATCAAATGAGGAGGAAATGAGTATAGGTATGATTATAGAATAGAATTGATTTCTATAAGCCATTAATATATCATTATTTTCAACTATTGCTTCACTTTTTCAATTGTATGAATATATATTATTTACAGATGAAGCTGATGTTTTTTACACATGTATATTATACAATTAAATGCTGACATTTAACATGTGATATCAACATACATTAACATTTTAAAATGGTTTCAAAAATTCTAATATTATGTCAGAAAATATATTTTATAGCTAAGGCTCAAATTGAATCATGGACCTTATAGTTGTTAGTGAACTTTGAGTGTTAAACTATTGAATTTGCAATTTTTTAGGATTCGGGGGGGGGGGTTGGGGTACATTTTTTTAAAATTTTTTTTAGTTGTAGATGAACACTATACCTTTATTTATTTGTTTTATGTGGTACTGAAGATCGAACCCAGTGCCTCACACCTGTGAGGCAGTGCTCTACCACTGAGCCACAACCTCAGCCATACATATTTTAAATAAAGGTACATATTTTAAATAAAGTTTTTTTCATGACTATTTGGTTTTTACAGTAGTCTTCATTCCATTTGAGTAGTTTGAGCTTTAATTTTTATTGCCACAAAGAATTCACAGCTGATAATGGCAGAGTATATAATAGAAAATTTATAGACAGATATGGAAGAAAACAGGGAGGAATTAAAACAGCCTTTTCAAAACTACTTTTTGAGTATGCCCCCATTAACCAGATGTACAAATGACATAGTAATATCTCTATTTTCTGTGGTTCTAATTTTTGCCTTACCTTTATTGGGGAAGAGAAGAAGGCAAGGTAGGAAAGGAGTCCCAGGTGGTACCTGGTAACTGTGTCTACAGAGGAAAGGGGAGGGAATGAGTACCAATTGTCAGCATCTCAGGAGTTCTTAAGGCTACCTTATGGAGGCAGCTATCCTTGGTTACTTTGAGAACTGTCCCAGTCAGCTATACACATTGTTCAGGGTATATACCTTTGGTTGTAGCTATTTTACACTTACTTATGGCACCTGTTTTCATCTTGCTTTGACATATGGGCAGTCACTATTGGCAACATCTTAATCTTCTAATTATTGCTTGTGACTATTAAAAAGGTGAACTGGTACAAAGTAGTTACCATACTGGAAAAACAACTCAAATGCCATATAGTTGAGGCAAAGAAGCAGATGAGTCTAGCCCCTATTTGTATTTGAAAAATATGTAGTTTAAAAATCTCCATTTTTCTCTTTTTTGTGCATTACCAGGCTCTGGAGAAGGCCTGAAGCAAGGCCTGTACTTTACTTGAAAAGATTTACAGAACTGATCTGTAAATTATTCTTCAGTGCATAAATTTCTCAAGTAAATGATTACACTAAATTAATATTCTTACATTGCAGGAAGTTGGTGAACCATCTAAAGAAGAGAAGGCTGTAGCCAAGTATCTTCGATTCAACTGTCCAACAAAATCCACCAATATGATGGGTCACCGAGTTGATTATTTTATTGGTAGGGTTATAAAACCATATTAGTGTACATATCATATGAAATTACCTAAATTTGGATTTTGTAGAAGTGCTTTCTGAGTGTTTATTGAAGTTCAATTACTAGTATATGATAATTGATTATCCTGTTCTTTCCTTCTATAATTAAAACTGTCTATAATAAAAAGATAAACTTCTTTTTAATTGCATTTGTTGGAAATTTTAAAAATAAGATTTACTTTCAGTATTCTGAAGTACTAACTTTTATTTTGATAGTATGTGTACTTGGAACTAACTAGGAGCTTTGGTTCTTCAGCTTTGGCCCATAGCTTATAAATAGTGGTTGTTTTGCATTTTCTGTCAATTAAAATTGAGTTGCCATTATAGAGAAGAAATTCTTTATATTCTTTTTCCTTAGTAATATTAATTATTTTGATATTCATTCAAAGTTTTTTAAAAAATAGACATACTGATCACTTTAAATCTAACATTTAGCTATTTCTACTGACAGTAGATGATTGTTTACAGTTATTCCTCAGTGAGTTACAGTAAAATTTAATGAGGATTTTTATTACTGTGTGGAGAAGGAGGAAGATTTGTTTATCCTATATTTGATAAGAGTGATAGTTGCATGCAAGTATTTTGCAAATTTTTGTCGTAAACATTTCCACATTAATTTACCTTGTTTTAATTAGTGTTTCTGAGAGCCATTTATTTCCCAGCATTACTTTAAAAGATGCTTATCAATATATTCATAAATTGAGGTTTTAAGGAACTGTTATGATGATAATATTATACTTAATTTTATATTGTGCTAGGTTTTGTTTTCTGTGTCAGAATGTTAAAATTTGCCTTAGGAAATATTGTTTACATAGACTTAAGTTCCCATGTATACTAAATTTAAAACAATAAATTTCTTCTTTAGCTTCAAAAGCCGTGGATTGCCTTTTGGATTCAAAGTGGGCAAAGGCCAAGAAAGGAGAGGAAGCTTTATTTACAACAAGGGAGTCTGTGGTTGATTACTGCAACAGGTAGTATTTCTCTCTTAGCACAGTATAACGATACAATTTTAAGTTTTTACCATAGTCTTAAACCTCTTTACCTATTTTTATCATTAAAAGTAGTGATTTCACAAAAGAACTCCATCTCACTTTTATTTATATTCTGTTACTACTCCTATATTACCAGGTTGCTTAAACTGAAGGGCCAGCAATATATCATATGCCAAAGTCTATAGCGAACAAACACTTTTTTAGAGCAAATGGTTGGAAGTATTTTTCTAAAACTTTTGCAGGGATTCCTATAGCCTTGTTATCCTTGGTTTTTAATGTCTGTGCCCTGAACCATAAGCCAAATACCCTTCCCTATTTTTAGTGATTGCTAATGTAGTATTCCTTGAAAATCAAGGCAGCTGCAACATCTACCTTGCCTGTCTTTGAGAATTTCAAGATGCAGTACAGTTTGGTAACATAGACATACTTTTCACAGTATGCATTTTTTTTCTTTGTAGAAACTCCATGGGTTTACTTATTAATACTTGTTAAGCATATTTATTAATAGATATTGATTGAATTTTGTTGTAAAAAATAATTTCTAAGTAACACTAGCACAATTAAAAAAAAAAAGCTGCACATGTTCACTTTTTTGCAAAAAAAAAAAAAATTGGCATAAAATCTGATGATTACATGCTGAGATATGGTAGTAATGTTGGGTTTACTCATACTTAAGATATTAGCCATCTGAGAATCGTCTTAAAGCCCACTGTTTCATAGCCTGGTTTCTTAAGCTGTTATTTTAAATAGTTATCAAATATTTCTTTTTTTTTAATTTTTAATTTTTTTGGCACCAGGGATTGAACCCAGGGGCACTTTACCACTGAGTCACATCCCCAGCCTTTTTTTGTATTTTATTTAGCGACAGGGTCTCACTGAGTTGCTTAGGGCCTCACTAAATTGCTCAAGCTGGCTTTACACTCAGGATTTTCCTGCTTCAGCCTCCCGCGCCACTGGGATCAAATATTTCTTAAAATTATTAATTGTGAAAGACCAGAGATCACTAACAGGCATTTCAGAAACATTAAGTTTCATTGTTGGGGTGGGGATGCACTAACAGTGGTGCAGTTGATATTTACTTGTTTTTTACAGCAGTTTGTCTAATTAGAATTAGCTTCAAAATACAAACTCCCTGCCCACTTCAAAATAGATTTATTTTTTACATATGGTATAAAATTTAAAAGATACTCTAAATGCTGCAACTGGGGCATGAAGAAATTAAGGACCTTGCCCAAGGTCACACAGCTGATAAGACATAAAGTTCTAAATACAGTATTCTGGCTTTCTAGTCCATGTTCTTAACCATTGCACTGTGATTATCTCCTCCAACAAAATGATGGTTCTTTTAAGGGAGCAAAGATTAAAATTGAGTCACCTGCCAATACTAATTTTTTAGGATATTAAATGTCTGAGACTATATCTCTGAGGAGAGCAGCCAATATTAATTAGCCCATTATCTATTATTTTATTAGGAGCTGTGGAACCATTTTAAAAGCCTTTAAAAGTTCCGAAGACCTAGGTTCAGAGAATGTCATAGAGTTGTTCTCACTTTTCATTTTATATGTTATTCCCATTCATGTCAGGTTGTACCTGTCCTTTTCTCTCATTAAAATAAAGGAGAGAAGCCTAACTCTATGATGATCTCGGCCATTTCTAATATAACTATTGAGGATTGGATAGCCAATTTTCATGAGTTCCTGCTCAGCCATAGAGAAAACCACAGTAAGACTCTCGTCCAGTTTTCTTTCTTTCTTTCTTTTTTTTTTTTTGTTTGGTACCAAGGATTGAACTCAGGGGTTCTTGACCACTGAGCCACATCCCCAGCCCTATTTTGTGTTTTTTTATTTAGAGATAGCGTCTCACTGAGTTGCTTAGTGCCTCGCCATTACTGAGCCTGGCTTTGAACTCAGGATTCTCCTGTCTCAGCCTCCCAAAGTGCTGGGATTACAGGCATGCACTACCACTCCTGGCCAGTTTCATTTTCTAAAGCAACTAAGTGGCCATGATGAAGTATGAGGAAAGACACAAAAACAGGAAAATGTAAGATAGTAAGAAAATTATCTTTTCTAGTACGATCTATACCTTTGTGGCCTACTACACATATGAACTCTTCAAACGATCTCAATGAGATTTTGCATCACTGACCTGCAGTCTAGTAATGTCCTCTTCACTCTTGTGCAAGTGAGTCACACTCATTCTCTCTTCTGGTCTTTCTGTGATCCTAACCTGCCACTTTGCTTTGGTTCTCTTGCCTCTATCCAACCTGCCTGTCAATATTACAAATATACCTACTTCTACCATGTAGTATTCCTCAGGTCCTCCAGTTCACATTAACCTTTGTTTCTAAAGTTCTACTGACTTATCAAGTTAGTATCATCCAGTTTGGCCCTTAACTATTTTAGAATTCTTACATATGTTTTAGTGTTTTTATCTCTTGCAGTTGTAGGACCATTTCTCCGTAGCACTTAGCATGACGGGACACTTAATTAAAATTCACCATTGCTATATAGGTGAAAGTACCTAACACATTCCAGGCATTAAATAAATATTTGTTAAATCTGAAAAAAATAAATGTTTAAGAAGAGAAGAAAATACAGAAGTAATTTTAAAACTTTTTACAAGCTGCTTTTAAACCATATATTTCCTCAACCATATACTTATCAAATATCTATTATAAAGCAAGTCTCTGGAATACAATTACTGTGACTTGCTCCCTATCTCAGAACACATAATTCTAATCTATTAGGGAAGATTTATAACTAATAACAATAGGTGATGAAACTGTCAAGAATGATTTCACAGGGAAAAGGCTTTAATCAAAATTTAAAACATAATAGGCAGTTATCCAACAAATAAGAGAAAAGGGGTATTTATTCCCAGGAAAAGGCAAAGGACATATTGAGATAGAGAAGTATAAGTAGTTCTGTGAAAATATCAGACAGATATTTCTTTGTACTCGTGATTTGTCAATATATCATATCTGTAAAGCCAAATAAGTAGCAGCTTTGATTTTATTACAAACATTAAATAATGTCAATCTCATGTTTTTAGGCATAGAATGAATTGAAATTCTCTAAAGACCCATTAATGAATAAGTCCATGATTGTACTTACTACAAAATGGACTAGTGCTATAATGTACTAATCTTTGAAATCAAATATGTATTCCATAACTAGTAATTGAAGTTGAAGATTTTGCCATAGCAATAATGGTAACAATTATTGACTCTATGTATACCAAGACTGTGTTCAAGAATTTACAAACTTCTCAATCCTAAAAACCCCTGTGAGATGGATCTCTCATTTCACAATCAATTGAAGTTAAGTAACTTACCTAATATCTCCAGCTAGTCAAGTGATAAAAGTGATATTTGAACCTCATTCAATGTGAAATTATTTTCAACGTGATTTGATTGGAAGTTAATAATCTACTTTTCTTTCATGGATGGGGGCAACCTTGCAGGAAGAGTGACAAGTGACAGAAGAAGCAGACAGTCCTACTTGTCTTATGCCCTTCTGTATCTGCTCATCAGGGAAAAGGGTTTTCTCCCCCCTACTAAAATTCAATCGTTCATTTCTTAATTACTTATTTCTTTATGAAGATTTTTTTCCACTGACATAAATTTCAGAAACTGAAGATAAAGAAAATGATTAAGAAGAAAATCTAAATTATTGATAATGTTGTTTCATAGTTGAGCACATTATCATTTGAGAGTATAAAGTACCTGTGTACACATGTACTCTCAATATGTGGACAATTATTATATGGATATCTATAATATGAACTGTAATATAAAATGCTGATTTTTTTCAATTAACATTAGATGAATAAGATTTATTTTCATTTTCAGATTAAATGGCAATAAATGTTCCTTATAGAAAATCAGGAAATCACATAAATGCACAAACAAAATTAGAATGTATGTTTATTATAAATTTGTCAAGACATTCTGAAGTAAAAAATATAAAACTCCTCTTTATATTCAAACACCTCACTACTATTAAATCCTGCTTACTGTTCATAAGTAGCTAATCATTAATTCTCTTTTCAAATTTTATTTACATGTATATGTATATATACATATATATGCATAGCAGATATTAATGGTAACATTTATAAAATTATATGCTAAATAGATCTTATGAACAAATAGAATAGACCAGATGAGAACATCTAAAAATTAACTTTATGGAAATGATTATGGATTGGACCTAATGTACTACAAATGGAAGCCCAGCCAGGCAGGTGAAATATAAGTGCTGCAGTAGACAACACAATGACCATAAAGAAGTGGTCATCTGGGCAGAAAGAATCTATTTCACAAGTGACTTGATATTCTGGAGAAGGCACCAGTGAGGTGTAGATAGAAAGGTAGATAGTCATCATTAGCAGGTACAGATGGTACTAGTGAGACCTTGCTTCTAGATTGTGTTGTGGTAGTTGTACATTATCAAGGCAGAAATGAAGAAAATGATAAGGAACTTTGAAGCCAGAACATAAGATTTGAAAAAGCTGCTTATAAATGACAAACATAATGGCAACCCAGTTTCTTGGGTCGGATTATAAGGTTAGAAAGGAACTGCCAGCCAGCAAGGTTGACTTAAATTGGGATTAGCTGAGCTTCTAAACTTATCATATTAATGAATAAAACAAAGATCTCACTCATAAAGAGTTTAATAGTAAGTGAAGTGAAGGGGCAAACGAATATAACAAATTATATAGTAAGAAGACAAGTGCTATGGCTGGATAACAGGAAACTCTTACAAGAGAGGATGGGGAGCTGGGCACGGTGGCGCAAGCCTGTAATCCCAGCACTTAGGGAGCCTGAGACAGGAGAATTGCGAGTTCAAAGCCAGCCTCAGCAGTGGCGAGGCGCTAAGCAATTCAGTGAGACCCTGGCTCTATATAAAACACAAAAAATAGGGCTGGGGATGTGGCTCAGTGGTTGAGTGCCCCTGAGTTCAATCTCCAGTACCCAAAAAAAAAAATGAGGATGGAGAAGAACAGTGTATGTAGAGAGAAATTAACAAAAGTAGGAATACATAGTATTTTGCCAAATGTATTTTTCAGATTGCTCTTTTGAGAATCCTTATCAAATTCCAGAAACTGCATCTTACTAAATTTAATTATTCATTACTTAATTGAAAATACCTCATCATAATGCCAGCCTGAATAGGGAAGTGCATGGAGGAAAATATGACATTGAGAAAGATGGTGAAGAGATGAATGGGATCAGTCAAATCATGGACACACTCTTGTTTTGCAGTACTGAGGACTGAACTGGGGGTGGAGAGGATGGGTTACTCTACCACTGAACTATATTATTCCCAGCCTTTTTATTTTTTATTTTGAGAGAGAGTCTTACTAAGTTGCCCAGGCTGGCCCTGAACCTTTCAGTCCTCCTGCCTCAGCCTTCCAAGTTGTTGGGATTACATGTGTGCACCACCACACTTGGCATGGACACACTTTTAATCTCTTAATATTTTTTACACTATTTTCCTTTTTTTTTATTTCTGGCATTTGAGATTTAACATTAAATGAGGCTAGTCTTAATTACTGTTAATGAACCTAGAGATAAATTTTGTATCAGTAATTCCAAACTTGCAATCTTTTTTATACCTAAATTAAATAGTTAAAACTGAAAATTATATTGAATATCACTGAGTTTTTGACAACTTTTATATAATCTAATTGACCTATAAGGTATTTTGACTCTTGGTGGAGTTCACTATTTTCCGTGGCCTTGTTATTTCTCTTATGGGTTGCCAATTTATGTCTTCCTTTGTTCATTTTATTTGGGTCTTAATCTTTTTTGCTTTTTAGTCTATGTCTGTATAATTGATGGGGAATATAATGTTATACCTTTTTTTCCCCTAAGGCTTTTAAAGAAGCAGTTTTTCCACCGGGCTCTAAAAGTAATGAAAATGAAGTATGATAAAGACATAAAAAAAGAAAAAGATAAAGGAAAAGCTGAAAGTGGAAAAGAAGAAGACAAAAAGAATAAGAAAGAAAATATAAAGGAAGAAAAGACAAAAAAGGAAAAGGAGAAAAAAAAAGATGGTGAAAAGGAAGAATCCAAAAAAGTAAATTCAACTAAAATTAAGTAAAAATGATGAACATTTGATCTACTGGGATATCAGCATATTTAAAATATCAGCAGATATTTGAGATGGGATTATTTATAAATGTCATAGTTAAGAATTTTTGTTAAAAGTAGTGAAAAATTTTGACTATACGAATGTCATATTGCTTTTCCTTGCTTTTATAAGTGTTATTTCTACTATTCACCTTGTGTTTTTCATAGGAAGAAACTCCAGGAACTCCCAAAAAGAAGGAAACGAAGAAAAAATTCAAACTTGAGCCACATGATGATCAAGTTTTTCTGGATGGAAATGAGGTGAGAGTATATAGCCTGTGCTTAGAAATCCAGTTTTTCATGGGAATTTTTAGTAAGATGTTTAATGCCTTCACTAAGAGAAGAAATAATTTAGATAAATCTAATCATGCACCTAAGTATATAAAAGCTATTCATTTTTTAGAATCAGTTTCTCTGAATTTAGATTTATTAAAAAAATTAAATTTTTATGAATAAGAGGAAACCTGAAATAATAATGGCTCAAAGCAAAATAGATGCTTATTTTTTTCTCATCAGTGTAATCTAGAGGTAAGATAGGGCAGCTCCATAGTGGACCCAAGTTCCTTTGTTTTTACCTTTGTAGGATGCTTCTAGCTAAGATTGCCTTGTGATCCAAAATGATTGCCAACCTGATATCTATATCCAAAAGAGGAAAAGAGTGAGAACCATGCACCAATTTAAGAAGGCCTCTTAAGGACACTGTCCAGCAAGTTGGCAATTTCATTTCTGCTTGGATTCCACGGACCAGAATCTAGTCACATAGTTATACTTACCTGAAATAAAGTCTTGGAAATATACTTTTTATACTGAATGGTCATTTGCCCAGTTAACATGCAATTTCCATTATTATCAAAGAAAAAAAGAACAGAGTAGTTAATGGGGAACACATCAATTGATCTCTTGTCTCTTATTTGAGGGACCTAAAATTTTCAACATTAGTTGATGCTTTGCTCAAGGAGATAGCTTTTATTGTATCTTTTATAATTATAAATTTGTGTGGTGGCAGCCTTCCAGGAAGACTGGTTAATGTAGTTAGTTAACCAGTACAAAAACATTAGCTCTATATAATTGAGCTATTGTGAATTTCAGGGCATATTCTTTCTTACTATACTTAAACATTAAGTAGTAGATATATAAAATACTGGCCCCTAGGGCCACGTGTTTAAAATTCTGAGGAAGCTTTTTAAAAAATATATGCTGTATCTAGGCTTGTTGCAGACATATTTGCATGAGAATCTCTTAAAGGGGAGACCAGAGGCATTGGTATGCATCTGTACAAATGTCTTCTGGTAATTTTAATGGTTAAGAACCTTCATTAATGCCTACTGTTTGAGAGACCCTGGGTTTAATACAATGTGCAAAAAAAAAAAAAAAGACAAAGTTTGGTTAAGAACCTTTGTAATAGAAGTGCACTTTTACCATCAGTTAAGCATTGAGCATCAGCTGTATACCAGCCATTTTTATAGGTGCTGGGATTAGCATGGTAAATCCAATGAAATTCTCTGCACAAAAGCACTTAGCTATCAAACACAGAAGCAGTTAAACTTGTTAACTTTGTTGAATGGTAAACATTAATGGTGTAAGATTAAAAATTAGAAATTGTTACTCAGAAACTAATTAGAAAGGGCAAGTAGGGTCTAAAGACCGTGGACACTTGAGCTGAGCCTTGAAGGCTGACTGGCAGATTGCCAAGTGAACCAGGAAGAGTTTATGTCTGTGAGGGAAGGAAGCAGGCTGAGCAAAAGCATGGGTGCTTACCATCCTGAAAAGGCTGGATTTTATTCTTAGAAAGCACCATACACTCCAAAATTTTTAAAGTTAGGAAATGTCTTTGTTTCTTAATGTATTTATTTAGAATGATAACTAGCAGAAGTAATGTCTGTGGACTTATTTCCTAGGAAAATTGAAGAGTAAAATAAATTTAAAGTAGAACCCTAGGTGTTAGAAATAGAAGAGCCAAGTTGGAAGGACAATAAAGAATTCTGGTCAAATAGAACTAAGAAATGAAAGAGTACTGCTATTTGTAGAAATTAAGAAAACTAAGAGTTATGGATGATGATTGAGTATATTTCCAATTTGAATGATGTTCTGTTGTATAAAATTGCCTGCTAAAAGTAGATTAAGATTTAAAACAGTGGTTCCCTATGTGTGGGTTAAAAACCCTCCTTGAAGGAATGGACAGTGAAATTATTACAGGGAGTTACTGAATCTTTTTTTTTTTTTTTTTTTTAAAGGCTGCTTCTTTTTTTAAAATATTTTCTTAGTTGTAGATGGACACAGTATCTTTATTTATTTTTATGTGGTGCTGAGCATTGAACCCAGTGCCTCACGCATGCAAGACAAGCGCTCTACCACTGAGCTACAATCCCAGTCCCAAGTCACTGAATTTTTATGTTCCCCAAGCATGATCTATAATAGTGGTTCTTTGTCTATTGTCAGTAGGAGAGAAAAGGATGTAGTTTAGAGCTGTTGGATCTTAGTAGAGCCTGGCTGGAATCTTAACTATGTTCTTAGCCCTAACTGATCCATTATTACACAGAAACAAAAGGTTGATAATTGTTGATCCTTAGATTGAATAAGTAAACATAAACAAATTACTGAATGCATGTAAGAATGTACAAAACATAGCAGAATTATAGTTTTCTTATGATCATTTTCTAACTGAGTGGATGCCAAAAGAACCATTATTACTGAAGGAAAGTCTTTGGAATTTATCTTAGAAAGTAATCCTCATATATTAAGAGGTTGGTGACCACTTTAGAGGACCTCAAATGTAGAATTAAACTTTATTGTTGGATGCAGTGGTGTACACCTGTAATCCAACTAGTCAGGAGGTTAAGGCAGGAGGATCACATGTTTGAGGTCAGCTTGGGCAACTTAGCAAGACTGTCTCAAAAACTTTAAAAGGGCTGGGGATGTGGCTTTATAGTAAAGCACTCACCTAACATGCACAAGGCCTTGGGTTCCAATCCCTGGTATCTCCAAAAAAAACCAAAAAACATACAAACAAAGCTTTCCAATGTGACCTTAGAACTTGTAAGCACTAAGGTTTCTTGGTTCTTCTAGGTTTATGTGTGGATCTATGACCCAGTTCACATTAAAACATTTGTCATGGGATTAATTCTTGGTAAGTAGCAGGGTGTAAGTAGCATTAAAGTGTAATCTAAAATTCTAATGTACTTAATTTTAATGACTTTAATGTACTTACTTTTAAGCAATAACTTTTGTTATATTTAGAAATATTTTCCTTTGTGTTTTGCAATTGTTTTCTGAAGTCAGAAGATGGTAAACTAAGGAAAATATTTGCAATATTAAAATGAAGATCTTTAAGAGATTAACAACTTGGTAGAAAAATGGTAAAGTCGTACACAGAGCATTACAATAACCAATCATCATGGATGATACTTAATCACACTCATAATAAATACAGAGTAAAGCAACAATGATTAAAGAAATTATAGAGTTTGACAGTGAAGGTCTTAGTTGGAAGGTCTCTCCAACAATAGATAGGTATGTCTATTATTTTAATTTTTAGGGAGGTCAGTTTGGCAATATCTTTCAAATATTAAATGCATATACCGTGACCCTGCAATACTACTGTAGGAATTTATCCAATTTTGTGTATGTAGTTGAATAAAGCATGTGCATTTACATGTTGCCTATTTTAATCCAAATCTTTCAGACTATATTTAAGAGCATAATCTAGTGTATAATCTTTCACATTTTAAATGCCTATATCTTTTGGCCTAATAATTCCATTTAAAGGAATTCATTCTGTTATGCACAGTTGCACAGATGTACACTTACAAGGATATTTGCACGGATATTATCTGTTTTAAGTTTCAAACTGAAAAGAATTCAAGTTCTTTAATAGGAAAAAGGTAAAATAAATTACATACAGTATAATAGAATACCATGTATCTTTTAATGAATTAGGATGCACTGATTGAAAGATACCTAGAATAGCCAGGCTCCATGACACACACCTGTAATCCCAGCAGTTTGGGAGGTTGAGACAGGAGGATCGCAAATTCAAAGCCAGCCTCAGCAACTTGGCGAAGCCCTAAGCAACTCAGTAGACCCTGTCACTAAAAAATATAAAAAAGGGCTGGGGATGTGGCTCAGTGGTTAAGCACTCCTAGATTCAATCCCCAGTACCAAAAAAAAATATCTAGAATATATCCAATTTTAAAAGGAATTGCCGAAGAATAGGTATTATATGTTTGTTTATTAAGAAAAAATACTGTGTATTTAGTTTTAGCTATGTATATAGAAGTAGTCTCTTGGAATACAAATAAACCAAATAGATAATCTCTGAGGAGTATAACAAGAATTAGATGAAGATGTAATCTTCACTATACCTTCTGATTTTTTTTTTTAAACGTGAGTATATTTCTCTAAGTTTGGGGCAGGAATGGGTGGGAAAGAATGATGTAACAAATAGAAAAAATAGATATTAATTAAAATAATCTTGGTGAATATGGTATAGGATCTCATTCAAAACAACTCTTAAGATAGGAGTTGAAACTGTTGAATCCAAATAGCTAATAGCTATTGATTACTTACAATGTAATAGTCACTTTGCTAAACAATTTACAGACAGTATCTCATTTCATCCTCACAAGATTATCTAAGAAGTTAGAACAGGCACTTAGTAAATATAAGGTAACTTAGCCTGCAAAGGATTAAGTAACTTGCTCTGGGCTACTTAGCTTAGAAATGATAGAGCTAGAATTTGAATACTGTTCTAAAGACCTAATAATCCAGCTTTTAATTTCTTAGAATTCTTTCATGTGGCTCTACTTTACTTGCCAAAAAACTGGAGATACTTCTATACAGTGCGCATGATTTAAAAAAAGCAGTCTGTAGCTGAATCACCTGGTGAGCTTCTTGAGTCTGGATACCAGAGCTACACCCCAAAATCACAATCTCTGTGATAGGGTCTTTGGATTTTTTTTTTTTTAAGGTTTGTTTATATGTTGTTTTTTTATTTTTGTTTTGCTTTGTTTTGTTTTTGGTCTCCCTTTAAGCTCCTCTACTCAGTAGACAGTCACCCTAATATAAAAAAAAAAATGTAAACCTAACTTGAAAATGAGCAGTTGCTAATGTAAAGAATAGTTTTGGATTTATAAACAGTGCTTTTTTCTAATTAAATTAGACTAAAAATAAAACCCTAATCTAATTTAAAAACAGTATAAAATGTTAGGTTGAATGATTAAAATTGATCGTAATAAACTAATTATTTATAAAAATGTCAGTTTTGCGTTTCATATTTTATGTTCTTAGTTTTTCTCCCTAAGAATATGTTCTCTATTATTACAACCAAGTCATTTAAATTTTTATTCTAAAAATTATCTATGTAACTTTGTCATTTCTTGTTCTAGTAATTGCAGTAATAGCAGCCACACTCTTCCCTCTTTGGCCAGCAGAAATGAGAGTGGGTGTTTATTACCTCAGTGTGGGCGCAGGCTGTTTTGTAGCCAGCATTCTTCTCCTTGCTGTTGGTAAGTATTACTAGTAGTAAAACTAACCTCAGTAAGGTAGGTGTTGAGCAGGTAGGGACTGTAATCTGGAACTTCAGTAAAGCTTAATAGCAAAATTAACATGAGTAAATCAAGAATTACATGATTCCACTCTCTGGGTCAAATCCCAAAACTTGGCTCCGACTTGATTAGATTGGGTCTAATCTGAAGAAAGGATTTACTGGATCTTGTTTTTATTTTTAATTTTTTAATTAATTTTACATTTGATTGACAATTCATAATTATATCATGAGATACAAGATGTTTTAATGATTAAATCAAGCTAATTAACATACATTGCCTTGCTTACCTTATCATTCTTTATGAGACATTTGAAATTTATCCTTTTAGTTACATTGAAATAAATAATACATGATTATATTTTAATGTGAAAAAGCTTTGCTTTAAGGATTAGCTACAGCAAGAATTTAATATTTTTGCAGTAATTTATTATTCAGTAAAACATTTTGATATTTCAACAAGGCCAATGCAGCTTGTATTAAATATTTAAATTCTGTGCTTTTTACTAAAAAAAAAGTATGTTAGAATTTTGCTGTGGCCAGTTTATATGTAGTGAGAAATTAGATTTTATTTGTTCTAAACAATTGATTTGCCACTTTGGGAAGAATTGGTAATTTTACTCAGGTACCAAAATAAATTTTAGATGCATTGTGGAATTAAATTTTTAAAAATCAAACAGGAAAACATAAATAAATTGGTGCCTTCCATAACTAAAAAGCAATACAAAGATAACCAAAAGGGCTAATAGATTTAGATCATATAAAAATTTAAAAACCTTTTTACATAAAAAAGACAAAGGTAAGAGCAAGCAACAAACTGACAGGACATAAAAAAGATTAAAATTCCCGTCTACTCTTACTGATTGATAAGAGGACCTGAATATTAGGCAGCAGAGAACATGAATATTCTTTCATCCTTTGGAAGAGAGAATAGAAAACAAATGATTAATAAATATTCATTGCTAGTAAATAGTATATTAAGATAATGAGGTATTTTTTGCCCATTTAATTAGGGAGTTTTCTTCTTTTTAATATTAATACTCAAAACACCAGGGAAGATTTAACTAGAAGGAAAATGCTCCCAATGTGAATAATGATGATAGTTATGATTTTCATTTTCTTTTTTTTTTAAATATTTTTAGTTGTAGGTACACAGAATATCTTTATTTTATTTTTATGTGGTGCTGAGGATCGAACCCAGTGCTTCACGCGTGTTAGGCGAGCACGCTACCACTGCGCCATAACCCCAGCCCCCATTTTCTTACTCACACTTGTATTTTTCTACAATAGAGCATGTTACTTAATCTGAGAGAGAAAGCAACAAGTATTACTTTACTTAAAATGCTAGCCTTTGAAGATTTTTCCTTGTAGGCTAAGCAATGCTAAGTTTTTACTTTGGGAAAGGTAAATGAATGTTTTTCTCAGCTTATCTAAAGCTATTTACATTGAATTCCTTGATAGATCTGGAGTGTATACTATTATGTGATATGAATTTCTGATTATTTTTCCCAAATGACAAATCAACTTTTCTACCAAGTCCTAAATGTATTTCCTTACGGAAGAAAAAATGACACCCACATTATTTGCCTTGTATCTGTTGTTAGAGGACATTATCGGGCCAAGATTATCTTAACTGGGTGCATATAAGATTCTATGATATATAAAATGTTTTCATTTTTATAAAGCATTACTCCTATAGCTAAGCAGTGTCCCTTTGCATATCCCTTCACCCTGGTCATCAAGGTGTCCTGGGTTGGTGGCACACCCATGAACCCAGAAGCTCATATAGTATCTCTGATTGCTCATGATTGTATGCCTCCTTTTTTCCTCTGTGATCTGCTTCAGTGAGTTCTTTTCCACACATCTTTCATTTTTCCTTCCTTTGTCTTATTCACCATGAGAAAATCCACTACTGTTTTTGCAGGTAACACAGTTGTAGACCAAGAAATCACCTAAGCCTTTTAAGTAGGTAACTAGAGTTGTAGTGTTGGTGTAAGGCCATAAACTTTGATCTGACTTTAGATCTAATAAAATTGATGCATTCTAGATATCAAACCATGAAATTTAGAAGCTCCTTAAAATTTTTCAGCAAAGGTTTAGCTCTGCAGAATAGAATCATCCCACTTGCTTATCTTTTAGTTAAATCATTAGCCATAGTTATGATCATTATATTGTTTTGCTCTTTAAAGTAATGTTTATTCTGTACTTTTTTAAAATAATTTTTTAAAGTTGCTGTGGATTAAAATATGCATGTGGAGCAAATAGTCTTGCAAATTGAAGTAGGAAACAAACCCAACATGTTGTTAGAAACATGATTGTGTTAGAAAATGCAGCTCTAAATAACCTTTCAAATACTATTGATCTATAGCCCACTTATAAAACGTATATTACTTTGATATTCTATAAAATATTGTATATTGTTTTCAGTTATATTTGGTTTACTTTGAATGTTTTGTTAATTCACTATTTAAAATAAGACTTTTGACATTTTTCTAAAATGTGTCACTGTTAATATAGAAATAGTATGACAGTACATGTCATAGTTTTTCTATGATTCTTCCCTTTTTGCTCCTGATAATGTAATGCCACATGGAAAAAAACTGTAAAGCATGTTAGAATTTTGCTATTCTCAATGTATATGTGGTAAGAAATTAGATTTTATTTGTGCCATTTCTATATTGCTTTTTCTTGGATTTGATACGATTTCATACTATGAATTATCTGTCATAAACCTATAAAACCTATCATAGCATCATAATTGTACTTGGAGAAAAAATGTACAGCCTCTTTAAAAGTTACTCATTTTCTCTTTTAATCTATTATAGAACTTGTTCTTAAATCATAATTTCAAACATTTACTTTTTCTGTTTGGACCACCAAAGATTCTAAATTCTTTTAGCATATTTATATTCTTATGGAAATAGAATACTACTTTATAAATAAGGTAGTTTATTTTTAAATGCTACTCTATAAAAAATCAAAGCACAGCTATAACCATTTTTTATTTTTCCAAAGCGAAATAATGGAAGAAACATAGATGAGCTTTTTTTAGGCTTTGTATGAAAACAGTGATATATAATCATGAAAGAAAAAAGTATAACTGATTAGCCTATAACATTCATATAATCATTATGTTCTTTATAAAAGGAAAAATCACTGAGCCATAGTAACTGATAAATTAATAGAAAACTACATGAAATATTGGAGTTTTTAATAATTTATTATTACAAATTTTAAAATCCAAATTTTATTATCCCAGTTTTGTCATAGTATATTGCTCTAAAAGAGTAATGTTATAAACCATACATAAAGTACCTTGCTTTCATTAGTATTATTTCTTAATATTGAGAGAGTTGGTCTTTAAATAAGCAAAAATTATATAATTTACCTAATTAGTTAAACAAATGGATTATAAGATGGAAACTGGCTAATGCTAGGATTCTTTATCCAGGGTTGACCTATCCTTTAGGCCATGTAAGTGCATGCCTTGGATGTACTATACCTGTGCAACTCTCAGAAATGTTTTCATTTCTTTTAAAATTAGAAATAGAGAAATAGCTCAGGGGTGGAGTGCTTGCCTAGCAATACATATATATGTGTATATGTGTGTGTGTGTGAATATATACGTATGTATGTATATATATACAAAATTATATATATTAGTAAACTGCAGTAATATGTTTGCATTTATACCATTACACATGTAAAATATTATTTTAGTATTTTTTTTATAGAGGAAGTGCCCTACAAAGGCAGAAGTACCTAGGATTTAGCAAAGTCATGATGCGGCCCTCCTTTTTCCTTTATAAAGCCTTCCTTCTTAGGATATACTACATTTCTTACACCGTGATCTCATGAATGCTTAAACTTCCAACTGCCTGCTATGTTTGTTAGAGTGTAACATCTCAAATTGCATAAATCATAAGTATATATCCATGGAACAGTACCCAGATGAAAAAATACAAGTAATTTTTTGTGAGTGGCATTATAGCATTGTGCACTCAAGTTCAGAGCAGAGTGCTTTGAGAATATTGTGATAGATGCTAAGCTAGTCAGAATTTAAATACTCATATTAAGGTACATGAAATATACAAATAAAACTAAATGTTTTCCCAGCTTTTTATTAACAAATATTCCCTGCTCTCTGAGTCAGTGTTTGAATTATTCAAAGAAATTTTTCTCCCCACAGCTCGTTGCATTCTATTTCTCATCATCTGGCTCATAACTGGAGGAAGGCACCACTTTTGGTTTTTGCCAAATCTGACTGCGGATGTGGGCTTCATTGACTCCTTCAGGCCTCTGTACACACACGAATACAAAGGACCAAAAGCAGACTTAAAGAAAGATGAGAAATCTGAAACCAAAAAGCAGCAGAAGTCTGACAGTG
>CM053409.1:34742151-34775375 GCA_028644305.1 Xerus rutilus
ACTATGAGTAAAAACTGATCCTTATTAAATAAGAGCAGACTTAAAAATAGCTGTTTGTAAGCCTTAATGTTCATTTTGACTTATTTTAAAACTTCACATTCAGAAGTGGGGTACTGTATTATCAGACCAGGAGGAACTGCTGTGAAAGATAATTTACTGTTCTAAAATATCAATTTAAAATAAAGGATATAAAAGAAAACATAGAGAACCATTGGACTCTAATTCCTTCAAACTAGTTTTACATTTTGGTTTTATGTTTCAAATCTTAGAAGAGCCTTGTTTACTTATGAACATAATCATTCCTTGGAGTTATATCTCAAAGTGATAGTGAATATTAAATTATTTTCCTTCAGTCACAGAGCAATTTGCTTTGTAGTTGAAATAGGTGGAGTAAGTCTTTATGTTTTTAGGTTACTTCCCATCTAAGTGTTTGATTAAAGATGTTAAATTCTTCTGATTACAAAAAAATACTTTTTCTGTATATTGATACATCCTATTAAACATGGCTTGATTGCTTCTTTAATAGTAAACCCTATTGGCTAGAAATGTGGCTCTTCAATGTTAATGCAGTGCTGTCAAGGCTACAGTCATTTCAAATTTTCTCTTAGCTAATGTTCATTGATGTTAGTGCCTGGGTATTTTCCCCTTGCATTTGCAGAGCTCTATTGCTTTATTTTCACAATTAAAGATATATAAAATTGGAGCTTCTTAGATTCTTAACCACTAGTATCAATAATACCTATTATGAGGCATTGAAAATGATACCAAAAGTGTTTCTCAGAAATAAAGTTGATTTTGTTAACAATTACTACTATGGTAATACCCGGGCACTCACTGTTTAAAGTTTTTTCTGATATATGTATTATGTCTAGTCTTATAGACATGTGGAGCATGACAGACAGGAAAGTCAGCTTTTTATTGATGTGTGTGGATTCTTACAGAATGTTAGTACAAGGTTTTATAAATATTTGGTGATCCCTGAGGGGAATTGTCATTCTTACGTGGTTAGAAAGTGAGTTCAAAATTTCAGCTTAATTTCTATTGTACTCCTCAAGATTGTATACTTTAAACAAACATAAAACTCAAAGTTGCCTGTGTTACAGTGCTCAGAATAGATGGCTGTCTTCGTTAGCTGACTTTAAATGTCTTCCAGAGAGGAGCATGGAGAATTGTTTATAGTAGGCAATAGAATTGATGATTAAAATAAAAACGGGCAGGGGGAGATCTTTGGATTTGCTATGCCACTATAATTATAAGCACAAAACTTTCAGATAATGTAGGATTTATTGTGGAATGGGTATAAACTGGCCTAAGGAGGATTGAATTAACAGGACAAAGTCCAGATGGTAAGAATAATGCATATATGAATGTTCTTAAAATTACTATATTAATTAGGGTGCTTTTCCTTTTCCCTCCCACTGAATTCTTTAATTTTCAAATATAAGGCCTAGACAATGTTAATTGAATAATTCAGATGAATACTATTCAGAAAGTAATAAATTTTAATATATCGCATTGAAATGATGCGGTGGTGGTGGATTTTGGTGTTTTCTCCCTCTTTCTGGTTTTACATCATGAGTACCAATTAGCTACTGACTAGAAATCATGTCTTTTTTTTTTTTTTGATTTAATTATTTTATTTAAATGCGTTTCAAGTCATAGTACATGAACAGAGCTCAGTTATTCCATTTTTCTGGTTGCAAAACAGATAGAGTCACACCATTGTGTCTTCATACATGCACCAGGGGTAGTGATGACCCTCTCGATCAACCATCATTACTATGCCCATTCCCCTTTCCTTCCTCCCACCTCCCCCCTGCTGCATCCAGAGTTCCTGCATTTCTCCTATGTTTCCCGTTCCCCTTATGTATCCTCATCCACTAATCAGAGAGAACATTCGGCATTTGGTTTTTTGGGATAGGCTTACTTCACTTAGCATAATGTTCTCCAATTCCATCAATTTGCCTGTAAGTACCATCATTTTATTTTCTTTTATTGCTGAATAATATTCCATTGTGTATATGTACCACAGTTTCTTTATGCATTCATCTATTGAAGGACATCTGGATTGCTTCCATAGTTGAAATCTTATCTTTTGCAAATTGACTTTCCTTTTTTCTAATCTTTATTAGGAACCAGAAAGATAGCATCTACAGTTGTTCTTGTATTTGTGGTAATTAAGTGCTATGTAGTCACTATGAACACTGAATTAGAAAATAGTAAACCACTGCTCCTAGGGGAAATAAAGGGCTGGGTGTCTGCAAGCCTCTGGTCACATTTTATTTGAACAGTCAAGATGTAAACTTGTTTTAGCTATTTTTTTTATAGAGACATTTTATTTAATATAGCTGATTCATTAGCACTGAACACACAACCAATAGCACTATACTTCATGTCTGAATGGAGCTTTTCTGATACTTTTTTTCCTCCATAAAGCACATCACAGCCTTAGGTCAAGTGCCTTATTGGACACTCTAAACAGGACTTCAGCCCTCCTTGGGGGCCACTTTAAATAGTGAAATCACCAACAAAAAGCACAAATGTGAAAAAGCCATGGCATTAAATAGAGCAAAAGGATGCTTGTTTACAGTATAAGAGCTGGAACAAGAAGGCTTTGTACAACCTCAGCTGAGAATGCATTGGGCAAGTCAAATTTTTTTCTACTCTGCACATGGCTGCAAAAGTACTGCAGAAATTTTTAGCCAGATTCACAAATACGGGATCTAAGAATATGGAATCTTAGACTTAATTGCATTTAACTATAAACTTGTAATATTTAGCTCCTAATCTGCAGAATAGAATATTTCTCAATTATGTGCCAGTATTTGAGTAACATTTTAAATATCCACTCTGGAAGTAAATAGTTCTTAACTGTTGCATAGTAGATAATTTGCTTTTACTTTTAAAGCAGTATTTCAGGTCTTTGTTCATTCATTAATATTGAGCATTTAAAATTATATACCAGAAGTGTATTAGAAAAAGCCATGAATAAAAATCCAGTACTCCTGTTGACCATCAAGTAATGCCAAATGCTGTGGTTGAGATTTGCCAAATGTGCTGGACATTTCTTACTTACCTTCCAGCTCTCCCCTGCTCCATGAGGCTGATCTGAATAGACCACAGCAATGGGCTACAGTGCCTCCAGGCTTCTGGGTCGGCTTGGCCAGACAGCAACCTGGCCAGAGATCTATTCTTTTGGCTCTTCCCCCAGTGGAGCTGCCTCAGGAGTCAAAGGCTACCACTTCTCCCAAACTTCCCTTCACCACTCTGAGTTGTCATTCCCTGCTCTCTCCTTTTGACCATGGGTAATGTTAGATTTGAGGCTCATAGCCTAGAGTTTCTGAAGCTAATATGCTTCCTCTGTCCCCTATTCCCACACCTGTATAGTATCCTCAAAGTATCATAAGAATCATCTGTTTCCTGTCAGAACTAAAACCAATGGCCAGGCAAGGTGGTGCATCCCCTAAATCCCAGTGGCTCGGGAAGGTGAGGCAGGAGGAGTTCAAAGCCAGCCTCAGCAAATCAAGGTGCTAAGCAACTCAGTGAGACCCTGTCTCCAAATATAATACAAAATAGGGTTGGGGATGTGGCTCAGTGGTCGAGTGCCCCAGAGTTCAATCCACAGTACCCCTCCCCAAAAAAACAATGGACCACAAAGAAATTGTGAAGGAGGAGTTTTGTCAGATCCTTGTCACAAAACATTAGAAAGGAGCCCACAACCATATAGAGCATGTCTTTAAGAGTTTCAGTAACTAAAATCCTGTTCTAGTAGATATCTGTGCAGATAACTGCATAAGGAAACGAATTTAGATCTGACTTCTTTGGCAAGCCCTTAAACCAATGTCTGCAATGTTTAGTTGGAAGTTTTTGGATAAGTCCAAACACATTTATTCCACTTTTCCAGCCTAACCCAGAGAGCTTTTGATATTTAATTACATTTTCATCCAGAAAAAAGTTAACATGAAAAGAGTACATCTTAAGTTTGTAGTTTCAGGATCTTCAAAAAGGCCTATGATTTCTGTTCTTAATGTGACATTAGATAGAGAGGGCAGGATGGTTTAAGTTTCAACTTTTTTGCTGCATGGACCCTTAGAATGTTTTTAAATGCAGAAAATAAAATACATGGATTACAAAATAAACCAATTATATACAAATGTAAGCTATTAGAACGGTGTGTTCTGATACAGCAATATTAGTATGCATTTACAGGATTCAAGAGGGGTCTGATAACTGGGATGACACTGAAGTAGCATAATATATTGAGATCTTTGCATCAACTGTAAAGTGGTATGAAAATAGCGAATTTCTACTATTGACAAAAATTACAGTTACTACTGATAAAACCGTGGATTGTTTTCTATATTTATAATAAAAAAAATACTGAATTTCCATTATAGTTTAGTGAAAATAACTTTTGCCATCCAGGCTCATGTATGCTCTGAATTCTAAAATCCCTTCAAGATCTGTGAACTATAGGTTGTAAGAACACCTGACCTAACTAATCAGCTCCACCAATGTTTCAAATAGGACTATAATATTATATTCAAAGGCCAATAATGCTTAATTTAGTATAACTTATTATTCACATCTCATGTCTACCTCATTAGCACAAATCAGCAAATTAGGCATGTTGCAGAACATTTCCTTTAAGATAGATTGTATTTTACTCCTAGATAAAAAGTCAAGATTTTTTGGGGGGAGGACGTAGCAACTTTAAAATGGAGAAGCAGGGCAGGATCCTACCCATACTAAGATTATCTTCCAGTCACTTAACAAACATTTGTGAATCCATTACCATGTACCAAGAGTTGTGCAATCATAGAACTAGCTCAAGGAGCTAGTTTAGTGAGAGAGACAAGTATTCATGCAATCAGTTGCAACAGAGTTGAGCAACATCAGACGTATCTGTGTCCATCCCAGGCCAGAAAGACATCTGGAAGAAGTCTCAATATCTTGAAGGATGAGTTGGTGTTAGCCAGGTAAAGAATAGAGCCAGTGCAGCAAAATGTGCTGCAGAGAGCAGTCGGTGGGCTGTGTATGGACTGCTGCATATTGTAGCCACTCGAATAGGAGAATCTGGTGTCTAGGAATGGCCAGTCAATATTTCCTCTGGTTGACTGCATAGACACTCTGAGCCCTATTCAAGCTCTGCCAAAGGGCCCACACAGCACTGGAGATGGAGTGACTTGCTATAGCCACACAGTCCCTCTAAGATGGGTGTGACCTGCCAAGATGCCAATCAACCTGCTGACTGCAAGGTATCAGGAAGCAAGATTCCGCCCTTGAAACCTTATCCCTGCCTTTGATGTATCCCTTTAAATAAACCATGGGAGCCATTTTTTCTTGTCTTGCCCAGCTCCTGCATGGGCTCGGATCTATCAGGACCTCTATCCTTTTGGAACTATAATTCTGTCTTTGTCTTTGGTTCTTTACTAATTATTCTAAGCTTTAATTTCTCAGGTAGCTTATATCCTCCTTGACAGGAAGAAGAATCCATCAAAGGAGATGCTGGACATCTCCCCTTAATGTGCAAAAATAAGAGATAATGAGTTCTAGGGACCATGTGTGCCTAAAGATGCCAATGGCTAGATTGCCTCCACAGGGACAAAGCCTGTCTAGAAATAAAACCAAAATAAAGAAAAATGAAAGACTGGATCAGGATGACAAGGCAGTCTTGATGCCATCTTTATTACAGAAAAATCAGAAAATACTTCTAAGTAAAATTAAAGAAACGAAAACCCCAGACCTTCTTCTTCAGGGACAACTACTCATATTCTATAAACCCAACATGTGTAACAAGTGTGTCCATGTGTTCACTGAGATGGGAAGAGAGTAAATAAATGGGATTATAACATGTATACCTTACTCAGAATATTCAGAAATTGATGATCTGGGAAAAGAGTATCATGGGAAACACTTGAATTTTTTCCGGAAGAACAAATTGCTCACTGGCTTGTGGTTTTAAATTATATTTCTGCTCACCAACTTCAAGCTTCAAAATGTGAACTTAGGCTAACTTTAGACCAAATATATACAAAATATAACATACAAAATATTACAGACTACATATTCCACATTATAATGTGTTTGATAATCAACAAGGGGATTAAAAGAGGAAGTTTTTATTATTAACTTTTCACATATTCAAATATATGTATCTTCCCCTTTTGCAATTATGGCCCATTGTACTTCAAACGGAAAAATAAAGATCAGTAACAAGAAAATTAGTCTACAACTGAGGACAAGAACAACGAGTGTGTAGACACTGGCCTTCATTTATAGTCTACAATATCGAACAGATTTTACGACTGTAAAGAACTATTGGAGGCTACACGACATGAGGCTGATTGGTACTAATTGCAAATACTCGGCAGGTTTACAAAATCAAAAATCTTATTCTTAAAAGCTTATTTTCCTCTTTGGTCTTTGATAAAAGAATCCTCAGAATTCTTCATTTTCCAAATGCCCATACTTTCTTCTACCTCACCTTCCATCTTACCCCCAACTTAGTCTCCTTCCAAAGGACTGGTTATAAATTTTGTTACTAAAAATACATACGCAGGAGGATCAAGAGTTCAAAGCCAGTCTCAGCAAAAGCGAGGTGCTAAGCAACTCAGTGAGACCCTGTCTCTACATAAAACACAAAATAGGGCTGGGGATGTGGCTCAGTGGTCGAGTGCCCCAAGTTCAATGCCTGATACCCAAAGAAATACATATGCAAAAGTCAGGCATGGTAGTGTGTGTCTGTAGTCCCAGCTACTTGCAAGGCTGAGGAAAGAAAATTGCTTTCCTTAAGGCAGAAGATGCCTCTGTTCTTGCTTCATGTTCCTTTGCAGCATATGTAGAACTCCTTGTCCTTCCCTGGACTCTGACTCTGGAAAATTGTTCCAGGAGAGCCTGGGCAACACAGGGATACCCTTTGTCAAAATAAAACAAAAGACACATGCAAGAACTCTGAAAATCTCTAGTGCTTCCCTCAGTTTCCAATCAAAGTTAATTATTAAATAATATTGGAGAGGAGCATGGGTATTTGTTCTGAAGTTTCCATTTGTGCCAGGTCACAATTTTACACAAATAATTAGCTAATAGGAGGGAAACAACTCTTGGCAAATAAATTCAAATTTTCAGCACCTTTGTCACCTTTACATTCTTACTCTACCATAGTAGGGACAAAGCACTGCCATTTAGGCTCCCAGTATAGACCAGAGATTGCTTTTTTTCAAGAGGCGATTACTATTCTCTGCAGCACTCATCTTGAAACTGGGAGACCTGATTCACCATCCCTTCTTTTTCTTCAGCTAGCATTTACGGAGCCTCTACTATGTTCTAAATAATGAAGATTAAAACATGAGGAACCTGTAGTCCCTGCCTCCAGACAGCTCAGAGTCCAGGGAAGGACAAGGAGTTCTACATATGCTGCAAAGGAACATGAAGCAAGAACAGAGGCATCTTCTGCCTTAAGAGCTGTCATTCCTGCCACCAGAAAACTGCTAGCCTGGTAGGGTTCAGATACGGCAGGTACAAAGCAGAGCCCTTACCATGGGGAATACAAAGTGTTGTGGGCTCTGAGAAAGAGGGATCATGCAGGAGCGGGAAGAGAAGACTAGGAGGCGGTACTTACCCAACAAGGAAGAGTTTGTCCAGCTGCTAGCACTTTTATTCCCTGTTTCCCCCTTTTTAAAAAAATATTTTTTAGTTGTAGGTGGACAGAAAATGTCTTTATTTTATTTTTATGTGGTGCTGAGGATCGAACCCAGTGCCTCGCTTGTGCTAGGCGAGCACGCTACCACTGAGCCATAACCCCAGTCCTCCTGTTTCCTTTTTATCATTGATAGGACTGCCCTCCAAAACTGGGAATATTGCCCTCCAGGAGTTTACAAATCCATGTAAGAAGTAGTCATTAATTGTAGGGGTAGAAAGGAAAGTGAAAAAATAACTCCTTAGACCTTTTTGTTTTAGAGGCTTCCAGCCCAGAGTCTTAACATCTGGAACAATATCAAATAAACATTCCATTTGCCTCCTAAAAGTCTTCTGTTTGTCATGGTTAAAGTTAAATCTGTGTAAAATAAATCATTATTTCAGGATGCTTGTTAGTTTACCCTACCCAAGCCCTCCGCCACCATATTACAAACAGGAAACAGCACAGGACATTGTTCTATGTTGCTAAGAACACTTCCTTCCTGTTGCCTGTTTTTTCTAGAAACAACATATAAGTATGGGAATTATTTTAATTATTATTTCAAACAGATTTGTGCTATGAAGCTCAGCCCTGGCTATTGCAACATAAACTCTCCCTGCAGGATCAGGGCAGCCAGAAATCAGCAGTTAAAAGGGGAATCTGCTTTAATGTTGTCTGAGACTAACTTCCTGTTGCCTTTTAATGTTCTGCTAGCACAGCTTAATTGGGTAATTAATCAAGAAATATTAATTACTGTTTGTGTGGTGCTGATTTTGTTTCATTAAAACATTTACGGAAGTTCAAAGTTAAGCATATGAAACATCTAATTGATTTTTGTTTTCCATTGTTTTTGTTTTGTTTTGATTGGCTTTTTGTTTTGTGTTGCGTTTTGTTTGTTTGTTTTTGTTTTTGTCTTTTTTTTTTTTTTGCATTGCTGGGGATTGATCTCAGGGCCTTATGCATGCCAGACTAGTGCTCTACCAATGAGCCACATCCATAGCCATCCGCTGTCATTATTTTAGAGCATGACACATGCACAGATAATTTTTTAACATAAACTTTTAAAATAAGTGTAACATACTCAAGAACAGTGCATGAATAATAAATCATATGGCTCTGAATTATCACAAAGTGAACACACCCATATAACTATCAGTCAGGTCAAGATGCAGAACCTCAAAGACCCCTGCTCCCCAGCCTCCTGACTCCTCCCTACCATGCCCACCTTGAACACCATGGATTAGATTTACTTGTCTTTGGACTTCAGATAAATGGGATCATACTAAGTATGCTTTTGCATTATTTTGAACATTGCGACTTTTCAACATGGTGAGATTCATATTGTATGTACCAATGGTTCCTTAATTACTTTTGCACAGTTTATTATCTACTTCCTGGATGAGAGAAAGAACTAGCAGATGATAGTAAGGTTTCCAAGTGAGACCCCAGGTACAACTGCATTTCCTCATCTCTCTGATCAACACAGGATGAACAGGGCCACCATTGTCCATTCAGAGTGTATTCCTGCCTAGAAGAATAATTTCCAGAGAACTATCTAACCATTGTGCCTCAATCTCTACTGAGGATTTCTGTTCCCTTCACTGTGAACTTGACTGGAATTTGCTAAGTACCTCCTGTGTGTAGATCCCTGTGCTGTGTGAGTGCTGCATCTGTGAAGCAGCTCACATTAAAAAGGAGCCATAAGATGAGCACCCAAATAACTATAGTTCAAGGGCATAATCTGACTAGAGATAAGAGACAGGGACACAAGGTGCTTTGGGAATTTTTAAAGTCAGGATCTGAAAAAGGCTTTGAGGTAGTGTTTGAGCCTTGAAGGACCAGTGCAATCAACAGGAGGATCTGTGGAAATATTCCAAGCCAAGGCCATATCCTGAGTAAAAATAAACCAAGAGAGACAATAGGGCTTTTGTGGAAAATATTAAGTGTCCTGGTTGGCCACTTGTCCTCTATGTGTGCCTTAAATGCTGAGACTCCCCAAATTTCTTTCATGGTTTGCACTCATTAAATACCCTCAAGGTAATATGAAAAATGTGAAACAGTCTCTTTCTTGGCTTTGAATGTGACTAAATCTTTTGCCCCAGTGTCAATGGGCCTAAGTCCTAAGACACCTCAATGTCAACATATCCCAAATGGAACTTGAATCTCCATCCCTACAGGGCTGCTTTGCTTACTGATCAACCCAGCTAGAAACTCAAATCATTTTCAGTCCACACATATATTAGTCACCAAATTCTCTTCATTCCTCTTCAGAATTTATCTCTCTATTTGCCAAAGTATTTTTATTTTCATTTGTTTAAATTTGTTCTAATTAGTTATACATGACAGTGTAATGCATTTTGACATATCTTATATAAATGGAGTATGACTTCTCATTCTTCTAGTTGTACATGATTTAGAATTAAACCAGTTAGGGCTGGGGCTGTGGCTCAGCGG
The DNA here is from genome assembly GCA_028644305.1 of Xerus rutilus. Lineage (NCBI taxonomy): Eukaryota > Metazoa > Chordata > Mammalia > Rodentia > Sciuridae > Xerus > Xerus rutilus. Next base: position 34,752,284 of record CM053409.1, read on the forward strand.
TAGAGTGCTTGCCTCACATGCGTGAGGCCCTGGGTTCGATCCTCAGCACCACATACAAAGTAATAAAATAAAGACATTGTGTCCATCTACAACTAAAAAAACATTTAAAAAAAAAAAAGAATTAAACCAGTTATGTAATCATATATGCACATAAGGTAGTAATGTCCAATTCATTCCACTGTCCTCCCCACCATGCTCTCTCTCCTCCATTCACTCCCCTCTGTCTAATCCAAAGTGCCTCTATTATTCCCTAGCCACCCTCCTCATTGTGAATTAACATCCACATATCATAACATCCAAAAGGAGAAAACATTTCGCCTTTGGTTTGGGGGATTGGCTTATTTCTCTAGCATAATTTCTCCAGCTCTATCTGTTTACCAGCAAATGCCATCATTTCATTCTTTAAGGCTGAGTAGTATTCCATCATGTATATATACCACATTTTCTTTATCCATTCATCTGTTGAAGGGCACCTAGGTTGGTCCCATAGCTTAACTATTGGGAATTAAGCTGCTATAAACATTGACGTGGCTATGTCACTGTAGTATGCTGATTTTAAGTCCTCTGGGTAAAAACTGAGGAGTGAGATAGCTGGGTCAAATAGTGGCTCCATTCCATGTTTTCTGAGGAACTCCATACTGCTTTCCATAGTGACTACACCAATTCGCAGCCCCCACCTTGCTGATTATTTTTAAAAAGTCTTTTGGCTCTGCCATCCTGCTTCCCAATTAGCTCAAGCCATTATGGTCTCAGGATGAGGCTGGTGGTATGAGGGATTGGGGTAGGACAGAGGTAGGAAGGACTAAGAAGATAAAGGATGCACAGATGGATTGTGGAAAGAGAGAGGACAGAGTCCAAGGTGATTCCAGATTCCTGGCCTGAGCAACTAGAAAAGCCAAAATAAAAACTTTGAGAAAAGCATCAGTTTGAAAGGTAGGGCAAGATAATTGAGCTTTGAGCATGTTGTATTTGAAATGGGACATCCAGATAGAAATGTCCAGTAAGTCATTGATAGAGTGATGTGTAGTTTAGAAGAAAGGAGAAAATTAGAAGCCCCAGTTTTGGAGTCATCAGATCAACCTTCACCTGGGAGATAAAATCATCAAACTGGGTGAGATTACCAACAGAGAGCGAGAGACCAATGGGCCAAGGTTGGACCAGGGATGTCACCATTTGAGAGCAGGCAGAGCAGTAGAAATCCCCCTGGAGGCTGGGAAGAAATGTTCCAGGAAACAGAAGCAAGGAAGGTGGTGGAAACTGAAGCCAGGGGAGGAAGGGTCAAAGACGAGGCCACTACTAGTAGAGCCAAGTGCAGCAGCAAGTGTACTGGGCTGTGCAGTTATGGAGTGTCACCTAAATAGTAGATAAACAAAAGTTCTCCAAAGAGCACTAAATTGCGGGGGGAATACCAGAGCACTGCCAGGGAAGTACACATGCTCGTTCAAAGAGGTCGAGGCAAGGAGAAGTTTTTAAAGGCAAACAAAGAAGATGACATAAGTTATTTTGATACAATAATCCTTGGCCACCAGGATTAACACCCATAACAACATCATTCAACTATCAGTAAGAAGAGGCATTCAAGTATCAATAAAAAGTTACGAATCAGAGGCTGAATAGACAGATGCTGGCCATATATCTTTACTAAAGCTTTTTGTTGTTGTTGTTGTTTGGGTTTTTTTGTTTTGTTTGTTTTGTACTAGAGATTGAACCCAGAGGTACTTTACCACTGAGCTGCATCCCCAGCCCTTTTTATTTTTATTTTTTTATTTTTTATTTTTGGCACCAGGGATTGAACTCAGGGGCACTCGACCACTGAGCCACATCCCCAGCCCTATTTTGTGTTTAGAGACAGGGTCTCACTGAGTTGCTTAGTACCTCACCATTGCTGAGGCTGGCTTTGAACTCACGATTCTCCTGTCTCAGCCTCCCTAAGTGCTGGGATTACAGGCTTGCGCCACCACGCCCGGCTCCTTTTTATTTTTTAATTAGAGACAAGGTTTCACAAATTGCTGAGGCTGGTCTCAACCTCGGGATTCTCCTGCCTCAGCCTCCCAAGTCTCAAGCCACCATGGTGCCCATCTGATGTTTTCTTTGTATGAGATTGCTGTGGCCTTTGTGCAAGGTCTTGTCCAGCAGTGAATAGTTCTTGTTATCAGGCATATTTGCATGAAGTCCTCTCCTTCATAATTTCCCAGCTTTATTTAGTATTATTATTATTATTTTGTTGTTGTTAGGCTTAATACAAATGTGATTCCATTTTGATTCTCACAGTTTTCACAGAGGTCAGTTAGTGCTTGCAAAATGATTTCATCACAGGCTGAGAACAGCCAGGCAGGAGCAAAGAGGAGAATGAATGGACAGCGAAGTGGTAAGGTCCAAGTATGATCTTTCCGGAGCCTGGCTGAGAAAGGGAAGACTACATAAGAAAGTAGCTAAGAGACAGCAGGATTAAAAGAATTCCATTTTCTCAAGGACAGGAAAGACTTGAACTTGCTCAGGGTGAGACTGAGAGCATGTGTGTATGAGGGACAGAGGGAGAGAGAGAGAAGCTGGAGAAACTGAAGACTCGGGGAGGAGATGGACAGCGTGTGCCTGGTGGACCTCTGATCAGAAGACAGATGGGAGGAAACGGAGAGTGCTGTGCAGAAACCCACCCACTGCACTCTCTGCTTCAAAGGTCTTTAAGAGCATCTTCTTTTTCTTTTTTATCTTTAATGTTTTTATTATATTCACAAGCTTCGAAAATCAAAAATTATAAAAGGTGAAGAATCTCCCTGTGCCAGTTTCCTCTCCTATTCTAACCCCCACGGGCATCTTTCCAGTTTCTTTATGCATATACAATAAAGTACAAATGTAGGTTCTTATTTTTACTGAATCCCTTTCCTACTACCTCCTTTTCCCCTTTTAAACCAAAAACACAGCTGGGCGCGGTGGTGCACACCTGTAATCCTAGCACTGTGGGAGGCTGAGGCAGGAGAATCGTGAGTTCAAAGCCAGCCTCAGCAACAGCGAGGCACTAAGCAACTCAGTGAGACCCTGTCTCTACATAAAACACAAAATAGGGCTGGGGATGTGGCTCAGTGGTCGAGTGCCCTTGAGTTCAATCCCTGGTACCAAAAAAAAAAAATGGTACCAAACACATTATGTCCTCATTATGTATGTTGCTTTTTGTCACTTAACATATCTTGGAGCATCTTCTCATGTCATTGAGTGGACAGCTGTATGCTTAAGAGCATTTTCCTAGAGTGCTGGGTTCATACCAGAAAAGTATGTTATACATGTATTTACATTTCCTCTGGTTGAATTTTCTGTCATTTCATATCATAGTATTTAAGCATTTCATTTTTTAAGTGCAGCAGGTTTAACAATTTGCTGGAAATATTATCTATTCTGATTTTTTTCTATATTGCAAATAAGCCATAAGAATAATAGAAACATAAACCAACATCAGAGTCTACTCTTCATCATGAGAAGACAGGACATACCACATTTTAAAGCACTATTGAATGTTGAGTGAGGAAAGAGTAAATATATCTGTCTTTGGTTAATGGCAAGAAATCAACGAAACTCCAAAGCTGACAGTAATCAGAAAACTGGGAACTTGGGAGAATTGAGGCAGGACAGGTGAATCAGGTTTAGGCAACAGGAAAATGTCACCATCAGCTAAGGGAAAGTGTAGAAGTGGACCTGGCGATCTGCAGCAGTGGGTGGAGAGCAGAATGAAAATCAGAGAGGTCAAACTTCTTAAATCTCTCACATCCTCACCGATGGCTTGAAATAGAAGAAATAGAAGCAGAAGCTACCTCTCCAGAAATGCTTGAATAGGAAAAGATTGATTTGAATTGAATTTTATACTTTGAATAAATTTAAGGTTTAAATATCCATCTTAATCTTTATAACAATAATTCTCTGCAGTAAATCACTCACTGTTCTGTGTTTTGTTTGTTTCCGTACGGAAGATTGAACCCAGTGATACTCTATCCTGAAGCCACGCATCCTCAGCCCTTTTTATATTTTGAGACAGTGTCTTGCTAAATTGTCAAGGCTGGCCTCAAACTGGAATCCTCCTGCCTTAGCCTCCAGACTCACTGGAATTACAGGCATGCACCATCACACCAGCCAGTGTTTTTGGTTTATGTTTTTTTCAGTCTCATTGAGGTGCTTGGTGCGTTACTTTTGCTGAGGCTGGCTTTGAACTCGTGATCCTCCTGCCTCTGCCTCCCAAGTTGATGGGATCACAGGCGTGCGCCACCACGCCCAGGTTGGCTTTGATTTCTAATGCTATTGATATTGATCCAAATTAACCAAATAAATGGAGCTCTTTGGCATTCTTGAAAATTTTTAAGAGTAGTTATGAAGCAGGCCAGAGACCTCCACCCACAAGACCCTTGCCATAATTAAGCTTCTCCAGAGACCCTTACTACAATTATTCTTGTTAAAAACTTATCAGGAAAGATCGCTGCGGAAGGGCTCAATGTAGTTAGATACTCTATTTCCTGTTGCTCTGCTCTGTCTTGCAAAAACTGAATTTAACTGCAGACTTGATGGATGTACTCTGCTTTTGTGGTGTATCCTGTAAAATCTCTGTTCTTTTTATTTTTTATTTTTTTGGCATTATGTAAGAACTATATTTTTATATTCTCAATGCTGCTCACAATACTGTTGTAAGGAGATTTATTTGAGTTTCATAGACAAAAGAGCTAGGACTTGTACAAAGTCACAGCTGGCACAGTGGTAATTTGAGTCAGAAGGGAATACATACATAACTTTATTTTTTAATTTTTTTTTTTACACAGATGGAGCACAACTTTTATTTCTCCAGTTGTACATGATGTAGAATCACATCATATATGCAGTCATACATGAAGCTAGGGCTATGATGTCCATCTCATTCTGCCATTTTATTGCCCTCATGCCCCCTCCCCCACCCTTTGACCAAAGTTCGTCCATTCTTCCCATGTCCCCTCACTCATTATGGATCAGCATCCACATATCAGAGAGAACATTTGGCATTTGGTTTTTTCGGATTGGCTTACTTCACTTAGTGTGATATTCTCCAACTCCATCCATTTACCTCCAAATGCCATAATTTTATTCTCTATTATTGCTGAGTAATATTCCATTCTGTATATATACCACAGTTTCTTTCTTTCTTTTTTTAATGGACAAATGGTTTTCTTTCTTTTTTTTTCTTTCTTCATTTTTAATTTAATATTTTTCATTTTTAAAATATTTACTTATTTATTTATGTAAATGCATTTCAAGTCATAGTACATATATAGAGCTCAATTTTCCACCTCTCTGGTTGCAAACAAGATAGAGTCACACCATTTGTGTCTTCATATATGCACCTAGGGTAGTGGTATCCATCTCATTCAACCATTTTTGCTATTCCCATTCCCCCTCCCCTCCTCCACCTCCTCCCTGTCCCATCCAAAGTTTTTCCATTTCTCCCATGCTCCCCATCCTGCCTCCCCTTATGGATCAGCATCCAATAGACAGAACATTTGGCATTTGGTTTTTTGGGATTGGCTAAATTAACTTAGCATGATGTTCTCCAATTCACTCCATTTACCTGCAAATGCCATAATTTTATTCTCTTTTATTGCTGAGTGATATTCCATTGTGTATATATACCACAGTTTCTTTATCCATTCATCTATTGAAGGGCATCTAGGTTGGTTCCACAGTTTAGCAATTGTGAATTGTACTGCTATAAACATTGAAGTGGCTGCTTTACTGTAGTGTGCTGTTTTTAAGTCTTTAGGGTATAGGCCAAGGAGTGGGATAGCTAGGTCAAATGGTGGTTCCATTCCAAGTTTTTTAAGAAATCTCCACACTGCTTTCCAGATAGGTTGCACCAGTTTACAGTCCCACTAGCAATGTTTAAGTGTGCCTTTTTCTCCACATCCTCGCCAGCACTTATTGTTGCTTGTATTTTGGACAGCTGCCATTCTGACTGGGGTGAGATGAAATCTGAGAGTAGTTTTGATTTGCATTTCTCTAATGGGTAGAGATGTTGAACATTTCCTCATATATTTGTTTATTGATTGTGTATCTTCTGAGAAGTTTCTATTCAGCTCCTTAGCCCATTTATTGATTGGGTTGTTTGTTTTTTTGGTGTTAAGTTTTTTGAGTTCTTCCTATATCCTGGAGATTAGTGCTCTATCTTGTGTGCATGTGGCAAAAATTTGCTCCCAGAATGTAGGGAGCAATCAGTCTCTTCATTGATTGTTTCTGTTGCTGCAAAGAAGCTTTTTAGTTTAAGTCTATTCCATTTATTGATTCTTGCTTTTATTTCTTGCACTATAGGAAGTTAAGGAAGTCGGGGCCTAATCCCACTTGATGAAGATTTGACCCTACTTTCTCCTCAATTAGCCGCAGGGTCTCTGGTCTAATTCCTAGGTCTTTGATCCACTTTGAGTTGAGTTTTGTGCATGGTGAAAGATAGGGGTTTAGTTTCATTTTACTGCATATGAATTTCCAGTTTTCCCAGCACCATTTGTTGACAAGGCTATCTTTTCTCCAATGTATGTTTTTGGCACCTTTGTCTAGTATGAGATAGCTGTATTTATGTGCATTACTCTCTGTGTCTTCTATTCTGTACCATTGGTCTACATGTCTATTTTGGTGCCAGTACCATGCTGTTTTTATTACTATAGCTTTGTAGTATAGTTTAAGGTCTGGTATTGTGATGCCTCCTGCTTCACTCTTCTTGCTAAGGATTGCTTTGGCTATTCTGGGTCTCTTATTGTTCCAAATGAATTTCATATTGGCTTTTCTATTTGTATAAGAAATGACTTTGGGATTTTAATTGGGATTGCATTGAATCTGTATAGTGCTGAATCTGAATCTGTATATTTGAGTAGCATGGCCATTTTAATAATATTGATTCTGCCTATCCAAGGGCATGGGAGATCTTTCCATTTTCTAAGATCTTCTTCAATTTCTTTCTTTAGTGCCCTGTAGTTTTCATTGTAGAGGTCTTTCACCTCTCTTGTTAGATTGATTCCCAAGTATTTTATTATTTTTGAGGCTATTGTGAATGGAGTAGTTTTCCTGATTTCTCTTTCAGAGGATTCATTGCTGATGTATTTGAAATGCATTTGATTTTGGGTGTTGATTTTATATCCTGCAATTTTGCTGAATTCACTTATTAATTCTAGAAGTTTTCTGGTGGAATTTTTTGGACTTCCAAGTATAATATCATGTCATCTGCAAATAATGATAGTTTGAGTTCTTCTTTTCCAATTCGTATCCCTTTAATTTCTTTCGTCTGTCTAATTCCTCTGGCTAGAGTTTCAAGGACTATATTGAATAAGAGTGGTAAAAGAGAGCATCCCTGTCTTATTCCCATTTTTAGAGGGAATGCTTCCAATTTTTCTCCATTTAGGTTGATGTTGACCTTAGGTTTAGAATAAATTGCTTTAACAATGTTGAGGTTTGTTCCTACTATCCCTAGTTTCTCTAGTGTTTTAAACATGAAAGGGTGCTGTATTTTTTCAAATGCTTTCTCTGCATCAATTGATAAAATCATGGGATTCTTATCTTAAAGTCTAGTGATGTGATGGATTATATTTATTGATTTCTGTATGTTGAACCAACCTTGAATCCCTGGAATGAACCCCACTTGATCATGGTGCACTAGTTTTTAAATATTTTTTGTATGCAATTTGCCAAAATTTTATTGAGAATTTTTGCATCTATATTCATCAGGGATATTGGTCTGAAATTTTCCTTTTTTGATGTGTCTCTGTCTGGTTTTGGTATTAGGGTGATACTTGCCTCATAGAATGAGTTTGGAAGGGTTCCCTCTCTTTCTATTTCATGGAATAATTTGAAGAGTATTGGAGTTAGTTCTTCTTTGTAGGTCTTGTAGAACTCAGATGAGAATTCATCTGGTCCAGGGCTTTTCTTGATTTCTTGATGGCATCTTCTATTTTCTGGCTTGTAATTGATTTGTTTAAGTCATTAATGTCCTCCTGGCTTTTAAGATTCTCTTCTTATTCTGAATATTATGCATTTTCATTATGATGTGACTTGGTGTAGATCTGTTGTGATTTTGTACATTTGGTGTCCTGTAAGCCTCTTGTATTTGATTATCCAATTCATTTTTCATGTTTGGAAAACTTTCTGATATTATTTCACTGAATAAATTGCTCATTCCCTTGGTTTGAAATTATATGCCTTCCTCTATCCCAATAATTCTTAAATTTGGTCTTTTAATGTTATCCCATAATTCTTGGATGTTCTGTTCATGATTTCTTACTGTCTTCACTGTGTGGTCAACTCTATTTTCAAGGTTAACTATTTTGTCTTTATTGTCTGACACTGTGTCTTCCAAGTGATCTAATCTGTTGGTGATACTATCTATTGAGTTTTTAACTTGGTTTATTATTCCTTTCATTTGGAAAATTTCTGTTTGGTTCTTTTTCAGAATCTCTCTCTCCTTATTGAAGTCATCTTTTGCTTCCGTATTTGCCTATGTATCTCTTTATCAAAATGATCTTTTGCTGACTGAGCTTGCTCTCATATCATTCTTTAAGTCACAGAACATTTTAATTATGTACATCCTGAACTCCTTCTCTGACATTTCTTCTGCTGTGCTGACCATGGATTCTAATAATGTAGTATCTTGGTTTGTTTGGGGCATTTTCTTCCCTTGTTTTTTCCATGTTGTTTGTGTGTCTTTTCTTCTAGCTCTGCAGATCCAAGGTGCTACAGTTTTTATCCTATAGGCTTATAGATGACCTACAAGGTTCCAATACCTCTCCTCTGAGAGGGAGACCAGTATTGACAGATCTCAATACAAACAATAGATAGTTTCAAACCAAGTAGCTCCTAATAGCTCCTAAATACACTTATGGCTTAGTCACAATATACAGAAATTATGAGTTTAATTAGCATCTACTATATAAACAATAGGTTTGCACAAGGGTCTACAGTTTCTGCTGGTGAGCTAGAGAGAACCGAGGGAGGAGTGTGGGATAGGATGTTAGGGTGATAAAAAGTGAGGGTATAGTTATTAGATCCTAGAAAGCATGAAAGAGGAATCTAAAAGAAGCTGGCTATTAGTAGAAAGGAGAGAAATAGATTTGGGGAAGACCAATGAGAAGGAAGAAAATAGAGTACAACTAATGAGACATAAAAACTAAGAAAAATAAAACATGTACAGGTGAAAGGTACGAGACTATGTAATACAACTGTAGTATACTAATCAGATATCCCAGTCTACTGTATCCTAATGCATAAAAAATACATGGTTTCACAAATGTTGGGGATGTGTGGGCAGGGAAAGAGTGAGAGAGAGAGAGAAAAAAGAAGAAAGAAAAGAAGAAAAGAGAAAAAACGAAAACAAGATGAGAAAAAAAGACAAAAAAGAGAGGAATATTAGGAAAAAATAAAAATAAAAAGTCTCTGTTAGGTCGGTTCAGGGTCCAGGGTGTCCAATTAGGGGGGCCAGTCAGGGCAGCTGCAGAACGGAGCAGCCAGCCAGATGCTGACGGCACCAGTACAGGCTCCTGTCAATCAGCGGGTTTTTCCTGACTTATCCAGGAAAACCTCTGGCCTTCTCTTCCTGCCCTAAGCCCTCCCCTTCCTGACCGGGCCTTTTAAAATTGTCTATATGCCAGAACACGTGTGCCATTTTACTGTACACACTCTGATGGACGGGAGAGTTCAGCCTGAGAGCATGTATTTCCAATAAAGCCTTGCCCAGCGGTTTTAATTCACCTCCTTTTGGTCATCTGGCTTGTACAAATGGTGCATGAAACCTGGGAGGGTTTTTGAATCTCCCCCGTACCGGGGTCGAGACAAGCCTTCTGGACCGGGAGAACCCTGAGCTGCTTTCTCCGTCTCCCCCCATCTGGATTGAAAAAGTGAGGCAGGCCCCCCCGCCCCATCTCCCCCAGCCTCTCAGCCTCCCTCCCATCTGTCCATTCCAGAGGCCTATCCGATAAGTCACATGTGTGCAATAGGTCTCTGTTAGGGCCACTTGGATTAGGAAGACGTTTCCAGTCCTCCTGTTAGCCACCCGCCGTCTGGGCCCCTGGAGAGTTTCCAGGACGCCTGAATTCCCTGCCTGGCCCTCCGTTTTCCAGTGGACGCAAACAGCTTGAGGGACACCTTTTTCTGTTCCCACCCAGTACCCACGGGCGCTGAGAGGTCACAGGAAACACCGACTCTTCTCTAGACCCCAAAACTCCTTTGGGCTGTCTGTATCGCAATTTTGAGAAGCTAGGATTTGCTAAAGACCTACGCCGTCAGCGTCTGGTCCTCTTTTGCACTTAGTATGGCCTCAGTATGGCTTAGACAACAGATCAAAATGGCCTCCAGGGGGAAACTTTTGATTTTCAAATCCTCACTGATTTGGCTAATTTTTGTCACCGGACGGGGAAATGGACAGAAACTCCTTATGTTAAGGCTTTGTTGGAAAGTACAATCTCGCCCCTACCTCCTTTCCCATCTGTTCTGTCCTCTCAAGTTCTTCTCGCTAGGGAAAATCCCAAGTCCCCTTTCCCATTTGCTCTTCTGTATCTCCTTCCTCATTCTCAGATCTACACGTGCGGCCGCCATTATGTCCCGCTCCCTACCCAGACCCCGCCTCCCCCTGCTCTCGGCTCCAGCGGAGTGCAGTGCCTTCTTCCTGGGAGGTGGCGCTGCCACAGCCCCAGTGCCCGAGGGCAGAGATGAGGCATTGGGTGGAGCCTACCTACCCTGGGTCCCTGCATCTCTTGCTTGCGTCTGCGCCACTCAGACGGGCAGCTTGGCATCTGTGAGCTACCAAGCCAACCACCCTGCATTTCTTATTTTACCAGCCACATCATTTTTTCTAAGACTCTTGCTCTTCTTAAGTTCTATGTTTTTTGAGCTCATGACCTTAATCCTTCATATCTAGGATAATGTTTTCTGATCAGTCTTATTTTTATTCAACAATGGAGTTTTTTTAAAACATCTAACATTGCCTGCAGGCCTTTACTATTGTTGTGTCTATGTGTGTGTATGTGTGTGTGTGTACCATGTACATGGTATCAAAATTGGCACAGATAATGAGTGCTCATGAACTAAACCTAAAAAAAATGGATCCAAATATTTTTAATTCACATGATTTAAAAGGTTCCATTTAAATTGAGTAAACACAAAGGTTTATAGATTCCTATATGAAGATTTAAAGGTTTATACTGTTGCCTAAGTCCAGAAAGTTACAAGGATTGCTTTGGGATATGAACAGAAGGAATTAAACATTCTAAATATGGTATTTCTTGGAAGGAAAGAGAATATTTCTGGTCAAAAGGTTTACAACTGTGATTAAACATAAAGTTAGAATCTAAATTTTTCTTTGAGAACTAAACTTAATGTGATAACATCAATGTAATTATGGTTCTACTAGTTCTATTTTTTTATTAAATGTGTTCATATCTTCCAGATGTACAGGCTTTAAAGTAGAAGATTTTAAAGAGCATTATGTCAGGTTGATGTTCTCCAAACTAAACTTGTATGGTATCGATTTATATAATTTAATGTTTTATAACTGAAACTATCATCAATAAGATAAGGCTTTAGGTTATTTTTACATCAGAATGATCTTTTAAACAAATGAGGACCTAATCTATTTAATATTCTGCTAAGATTTTGCAAGGATCCCTGTCTTACCTGAAATAGTCCTGTCTCCCAGCTTACTACAATGGCTTCAATGAAGGCCAGACTTCAGTTCATTTAAAGATATGTTCAAAGGATTGATTTCGTTGTAAAGATCATTAGGATCTCAAACAGGGATATAATGTATAACTTGGCTGAAATTTGAGAAAGCTATTACACAAACTAAATATATTTTTGCTGTTGTTGATTTTATTTTGTATTTTCCTTAAACTCTATGACTATTGCCTGTTAATGTTTTACAGAGGTACTACTTCAAGGACAGACAACCCAATTTAATTTAAAATAAATAAGCCATCACTTACATGACAGACCTTAAAATTAAAGCCCAGTACCCTTACTTTAAGACAAATGATATTGGCTTGCTGAGTGTTTAAGATCAAGACTTAAAAACTAAAATTAAATTAAAGGGCCAAGAAAACCAGTATTTGGCTCTTGCCTCCTGAGTCAGCCTGAATCCAAGGAATGAGGAAACTTCTCTAAAGCACTCTACACCTCTAAGCCACAGGACCTCCTGATCAGGGAGATTACTGAGACCATTAGAGAATTAAAGAGCTGATCAAATGCCATACGATGGAGAGGAAGGTCGGAGAGAGAGGGAACCATTTCTCATGCTTCTCTGGGAATCCACATGGTCAGCACCAGACCTCAAACTATCCTAACGCAGATGGCACTAGCAGAGCTAATAAGCTGCTCTCAAGTTTCTCAAGGATGCCTCCCAGGAGACCAAAATGTGACTCCTAACAATAGGTAAGAACAAAAGTCAATTTGACTTGCTTCATCTTAAACACCTAGCAAAACAGCAAAACCAAGAACACAGCCATTCCTGGGCATTTAAAAATAGTTTAAAGATAGACATCTGTGATATTAAAAACCAAATACTATGTTTACATGCCTTGTCCTCTCCAGCTTTGTAATGGGGACAAATTCTCAACCCTTATACTTCCTACATTTCAGACTGTTTCCTCTGTGTAGATTTGAATCATAATTGTAATTCCCATTGATGTTCCTCAATTAACTGTACAGTGAGTCTGAATTACCATGACTTGTTACCACCTCCCTCTCTAGGGAAAAAAAGGGCCATCTTTCTATTGGTAATAGTTGGGCTCTCCTTGGCCCCCATTTGCTGCCTCTGGGTTGGGGCAGGAGGACTTGATTATGCAGTAACTGCTACTTAGAAACTTGAACAAATTTCATTATAGAACTGACCAGTGCTGGACTCCCACCAAACTCAAAATTTCTCAGCAGCCTCCTTCTTTTTCTGCTAGTCAGTAATCTCTCCCAAGCCTCTGTTTCTACCCACATGTGGTGCTTCTACATTCAAGTAACATGACTGACAACCAGAGGCTCCCTCACCCCTGCGTCTGCCTCACTGCCTGACCAACACCCGAGCCATCTCCCCCTCTCCGGCACCCCCAATCCCACAAGAAGTAGCCAGACCGAATCTGCTGTCCTATATCATCAAAAAGGCTAGGATGTTAGGTCGGTTCAGGGTCCAGGGAGTCCAATTAGGGGGGCGGTCATGGCAGCTGCTGAAAGGAGCAGCCAGCCAGATGCTGACGGCACCAATACAGGCTCCTGTCAATCAGTGGGTTTTTCCTGACTTATCCAGGAAGGACTCTGGCCTTCTCTTCCTGCCCTAAGCCCTCCCCTTCCTGACCAGGCCTTTTAAAATTGTCTGTACGCTGGAACACGCACACCATTCTCCTGTATACACTCTGATGGACGGGAGAGTTCAGCCCGAGAGCATGTATTTCCAATAAAGCCTTGCCCAGCGGTTTTAATTCACCTCCTTTTGGTCATCTGGCTTTTACAGTATCAGTGTAAATAGGATTGCTTCCTTTCACCTCCATTAGGTGGAATTGTCTGTTGCTTACTGGTATCTGCCCACTCAGGTGAAAAATGTCAGAGCTGTAGTCTCACAAAGAAGCCATCTGCTTCAGTGATAGAGTGAAAGGCTGGACCGCTCCATGGTCTTGGATGCAGTGTTTGGAGATGCAGCTCTGTGGTGGGCTGTGCTGAAGTAAAAGTTTGTCTCCAGATCCTGTCCAGCACCCCTTGGTGTAGGAGATTCCACCGTGGTAGATGGAGATCCACACAAGAACAGCAGCCAGGGGTCCTGCGTGGGTGGGCCACCCCAGGTCCTGCGGAGCCAGGGATCCTGTGCAGGAGCAGGCTTTGCACGGGGTCTGAGTCCAACACTGGAGTCTGCAGCTGGGTTTCTGCTCCACTTGTGGCTGGAGTCCTGTGCAAACACTGCGGCTGGCAGCGCTGCGGCTGGCGGCCCTGCGGGAACGCGAATGGAATTCCTACCTGGAGGCAGCTATCAGGTGTCCTATAAAAACTTGCTCCAAAACAATGTTTCCACTACTTTAAACTCCAGTCCTGGAGAGACTAGGAACGCCGCGTCTGTCTAGGCCGCCATCTTGGAACCGATGGTGACTGGCTTCTTAAACCCCCTCCATAATAAACCTCAAAAAGTCAATCGCCTTTGCCAATCTTCCAGTGACTTCTTAAAGCAACCTTCCCCTGTCCCCACATACAAACATGTTGTACCCTGGGACATCTGCTCTTACAATGTTGGCTTTGCTGGAGCTGGTGATGATGTGGATGTGCTTTGTCCCCCCAAAAGTTCCTAGGCTGGAGGCTTGGTCCTCACTGTGGAGTGTTGAAGTGGTAGAACCTATAAGAGGAGGGGCCTGGTGGGAGGTGATTCGGTCACTGGGATGATGCACTTGGAAGGGAGTAATGTACTTCACACGGGCCCCCGTTTGTCCCTGTGAGAGTGGGTTGTTATAAAAAGAGCAAGACTGGTCCCTCTCCAGTTTTCTGGCCATACAATCTCTTCCACATCATGTCCTCCCACCATGATGCCATTCACCATGTTGTGATGACCCTCACCAAAGATCAGTCACGGGGGCTGCCAAATCATGAACTCTGAGCTAAATAAACCACATCTCTTTATAAAGTATCCATTCATGAAGCAATTATGTATTTCAATTTGGACTATTTTAACATACATTCAAGAGTATTCCATGCATTCTAATCTTGCACCCAAAGACAGCTTAGTAGAAAATTATTTTTTAGTAATATGGGCACAATTAGTTTTAACAAAAGCTTCACAGAATGGTCACACCACATTTTTTTTTTTTTTTTTTTTTTGCCAAAAAATGAACTGGTATAAAATCTGCAACAATTAATGTGGTGATATACCATCTATTCCACTGTGTAATGCGCCACCATGATTACCCCTCCACCAATTGGCTTTTGGATTGTTTCTAATTTTTGCTCTAAGAAATGATACAATGAACATTACTGGCCCATGTTTCTCTGTGCACATAAGGAAGAGTTTAACTGGAACAGTGGTTCTCAAGGTTTAGTCCTAGCACCAGAGAAATGAGTAGGAATGCAATGCTCAGGTCCTGCCCCAGACTGAAACTCCAGGGCTAGGGCCCAGCGCTCTGTTTAATCAAGCCTCCAGATGCAAGCTTGAGAGCCAGGGTGTTGGACTAGAGTACCCCTAGCTATTAATGGGATCACTGGGTCCTAGAGTATGTGATGTTCATGTCCACGATATACTTCAGATGGCTCTCCAAGCAGTTTATGATTTGCTTCCCACCAATGGCATATGAGGATGTTCCCACACTTCACCAGTACTGGCACTGTCAAGCCGTCTACATTTTGTCAAGGTGATGGAGGGAGATGATATCTCATTGTCATTTCAATTTGCATTGCTATAATTCTTAAAGAGTTTTTATAGATATGTTGGACACTCAGGTGTTCATTAACTTTTATAATCATAAAATACAGATTAAAAGCATATACCAGGGCTGGGGTTGTGGCTCAGTGGCAGAGCGCTTGCCTCGCAGGTGGAAGGCACTGGGTTCGATCCTCAGCACCACATATAAAAAAATGAATAAATAAAGGTCAATCAACAACTAAAAAAAAATTAAAACAAAAAAAGCATATACCAACTTCAGGCTATATTCACTTGCCTCATTGTAGTGTTTATGAAATGAAAACCTGGACCACAGCTCCAGAGCAGTCACCTGCTTAGACACCCCCTGCTCAGTGCCCGCCCCTGTGGCTCTGCTCTGTCTCTAGGCCTCTCCCAGGATGACCTGGGCTGAGGCTCATGTTTTTCTCCCATAATCACAGCCATCACAGCTATTACAGCCTGAGTACATCTACCTGGGAATAACACCTGCCCACGGGTTAATGACAGGGAAAATTTCCCTCCATAGCCGTGGACCCAGTGGGTATCCAGCCTAACTCAAGGGATCAACACAGTAGAGCCTTAACAATGTTCAGGAACTAGCTAATTAAGTCATTTTTTTATTCAATCAAAATATATTGATTGAGCAGCATGGATGTGCCAGGCTCTGAGCTCAGGGCATTAGGACTCATCACTTTGTGGGCCTTGGTGGAGTTCACAGTTCCTTGGAAGGCAATGAATGGAGAATTCCACAAATTAATGTAAAGTTGCAACTCTCACAATAAGAAGTGAAAGGTATGATGAGAACCGGTCAGGGAGGTGAGGGCTTTCTGCCAGAGAGCTACAGGAAGCCAGCAACCCACAACATTCCCAGAGCCCCAAAGTCCAGCTCTTCACACATACCTCTGAGAAGGTGGTGAGAGCTAAGATCAAGAAAGCTCCCCCCTTGGTGGGACTACAAATTGGTGCAACCACTCTGGAAAGCAGTATGGAGATTCCTTAGAAAACTTGGAATGGAACCACCATTTGACCCAGCTATCCCACTCCTTGATCTATACCCAAAGGACTTAAAATCAGCATATTACATGGACACAGCCACATCAATGTTTATAGCAGCTCAACTCACAATAGCCAAGTTATGGAACCAAACTAGATGTCTTTCAACAGATGAATGGATAAAGAAAATATGATATATATACACAAT
Organism: Xerus rutilus; assembly: GCA_028644305.1. Lineage (NCBI taxonomy): Eukaryota > Metazoa > Chordata > Mammalia > Rodentia > Sciuridae > Xerus > Xerus rutilus. Next base: position 34,768,858 of record CM053409.1, read on the forward strand.
GGAATATTACTCAGCCTTAGAGAAGAATGAAATGATGGCATGTGCCGGTAAATGGATGGAGGTGGAGAATATCATACTAAGCAAACTAAGCCAATTCCCAAACCAAAGGCTGAATGTTTTCTGTGATGTATTGATGCTAATTCACAATAACAGGGGTAGCTATGGAAGAGGAGAGTTACTTTGGATTAGGCAGAGGGGTGTGAAGGGAGGGGAGGGGGTATGGGGACAGGAAGAAGAGTAGAATGAATCGGACATGATTACCCTACGTGCATGGATGACTACGTGACTGATAGGATTTATATCATGTACAATCAGAAAAATGAGAAGTTATACTCCATTTATGTATGGTGTGCCAAAGTGCATTCCACTGTCATGTATGACTAACTAGAACAAATGAAAGGAAAAACAGAATGGTGGCAGCCAGAGGGGAAGGAGGAGGAATGGGAGTTCTACCGTTAGTTAATTATTAATGCCACTTATGGTGGCAGAGCTGCTGTTTGGCGTGACAAAACTGTTTTGGGAACAGAAGGTTGTGCAATATTGTGAGTGTAATAAAGCCCAGAGTTGTCCACATAACATGGCTAAAATGGCAAAATTTATGTTACATGTCTTTTGCAACAATAAACACTTTATTAAATATTTTTTAACATTTTCTTTTAGCAAATGGAAGAATGTCCATGTTGTGAGAATTTTAACGATTTCTCTTTAGGACTTCCTTGGCCGCCAGGATTTGTGGTGTTAAACTTGAAAGAGGTTTGGCCATTTTCAGGAATGGATGCTGCCAAAAAGAGGGGACAAAGAAGTATGTGATTTAGAAGCAAAACATTTTCTTTCAACTAAGCCCTGAAGATTCCTTATGAATACAATTTACATAAACAACACACATGTTAATACCTGCCCAACCCCCTCATAATCAGTATAGAACATTCATAGTTGAAGACAGAGTTGTCTTAATTTTCCTAATTTCCAAAAATCTACAGTAGTCAAACAGCCCATAAATACACTCCCACCAGCATTGAATGCACACAATATTTGATAATATGCAAAAACTTACTATCACAAAATTAAGCGTTTATTCCTGGCAGATGAAACCCTAAAATGTAGCAGCTGTCTTAGTGGCAGTGATCAATGAACAGTGAAATGAAAAATTTTGTTTGTTATTCATAATCAATATTTTTCAAAAATGGTATAATTTTCAAATTTACCTGTAGTAAATCTTTGGCTGAACTCCTTTTCTCGGCATCTGTTTCCAAGCATTTATTTAAGAAGTCTTCAAATACCGGAGAAAGTTTCTCCAAACTCAGAATTTCTGGCATTCCATTTGTTGCTATTAGGTATAAGGCCTAAAAATAAAACAACTTCTGTGACATTCTTTTTTAGGTGGGAGGGGGGCCAGTATACTGAGGGTTGAACCCAGGGTTGTTTTACCAGTGAGGGTCCCTAACCCTTCTTTATTTTTGAGATAGGGTCTCACCAAGTTCTTGAGGCTGACCTTGAACTTGGGATCCTACTTCTTTAGACTCCAGAGTCACTGGGATTACAGGCATAGAACCATTGAGTACAGCGTTCATGACATTCTTAAGGTAGCTCAACAAAGTTATAATGTACGTAATCAAGTTTATGAAACTTTTTTTTGTTGTTGTTGGTAGTGCTGGGATCAACCCCAGGGCCTTGTGCATGCTGGGAAAGCACTCTACCACTGAGTAACACCTCCAGCCCCTCTTAATTCTTCAAAGACAATCACTATAAATATTAAAGTGAGTAAAAGGAGACTATCATTATCTCTACCTGTTTAGATTTTGTATCCTTCCTCCTTTCCTTTCTTTATTTCTCCTCCTCCTCCTCTTCCTCCTTCTTTTTTCTCTTTCTCTCTCTTTTTGGGAGTGGTATAGGAATTAAACCCAGACATGTGCTAGGCAAATAAGTGCTCTCCCACTGAGCTACACCCCTCCACTTTTCATTATATTTTGAGACAGAGTATCTCTAAGTTGCCCAGGCAGGCCTCAAACTTGGGATCTTCCTGCCTCGGTCTCTCCAGAAGCTGAGATTACAGGTGTGTGCCACCAGGTCTAGCAGCTTCATCTTTTCTGTGTTGAAGTATAAATACAATACATTTGCTTAAAGAAAACACAATCAACAACAACAACAAAAACCCCACCTGGAGTACATAAAAGTATAAACAAAAATGATGACATTCCTACTATCAGTGTGTACTTCCTGAAAACATTTGCAAGCTTTTTAAAAGTCACATTTCAAAACAATTTGGATTTCCTGAAACTCTTTTCCTTAACTAGCTATATGCCAGCTTCATCATTCCTAATAAATGATTATAAAATCATTCTAATGGCTAAATTGAACAGTGCCTTAATATGAGTATTTTCATAATTTAACCAATCTCCTTTAGAAGATTTTTGTATTCTTTAATTTTTGATTATTACCTTTAAATGTCTAGAAATGAAATTATTTCTAATTAATGGATTTTAGTAGAAGTTTTAGATTTTGAAATTAAGCAGACAATAGAAAACATTGCTGAGTTGCCATCTGAGACAGGAGGAACACTTTAATGGATCTTGCTGACCTTCTTTAAAACTGAAAAGACAACTATATAGCCTTGCAAATGCATTTTTCAAATGCATACTTGATCTAAAATGTGGATCTAAAGTGTTCTCATATTAGTCCCTAATATTTTAATATTAATATCTTGCATTACAGTGCAGTATACTTATTACAAATGATAAATATGTGTGCATATATTTGTATATAAATACATTTTTGTTGTTTTTCTGTGGTGCTGGGGCTTAGACTTTGAGGACTCATGCATGCTAGGCAAGCACTCTACCACAAATAAACAAATACGGATATTCTTCTATTAATCTAAAATTTACACTTTACATTAGAGTTCACTCTTTGTGTTGTATTACATAATTCTGTGGGTTTTGAAAAATGAATATTCTCATGTATCTACCATTATAATATCATACTGAAGAAATTCACTGCCCTGAAAACCTACTATTCATCCTCTCCACACCCCCGAATCCCTGCAATCACTGATATTTTTTAAACTCTTCTTACTTGAGATGTCCTAAACTTATTTCTATTTTGTATTATTTTGTGGTGCTTGGGATAGAACTTATGGTCTCATTCACATTAGGCAAATGCCCTAGAACTGACAAACACTTCCAGCCCACACACTGTATTCGAAATGGTATAGCACCTCGCCTTTTTAGACCAAATTTCTTCACTGAGCAATATGCATTTATTTTGTCATTTTTGCATTAAAAAATCTTTGAGTCTAATAGGCCCATGCCAAAGGCATGTATTCAATTTTCCATGTTCTTTCCCTGTAATAAATGAATATGTAGGGCTGGGATTGTGGCTCAGTGGTAGAGCGCTTGCCTTGCATGTGTGAGGCACTGGGTTCGATCCTCAGCACCACATAAAAATAAATATATTCATGTCCATTTCTAACTAAAAAAAAATTAAATAAATAAATAAATACGTAGATAAGATAAAGTTCTTTCATGTGTCTTGGTGTGATATCGCAGTTTTTATCAATGAACAATATTCTATTATATAAATTACAATATATATTCGATGTCTTTCATTTATTTTGTGGTGCTGGGGATGCACCCAGGGCCTCAGCATGCTAGGCATGTACTCTCCCACTGAGCTATGCACGGCCCTTACATTCACCTTTTGAAACACATCTTGGTTACAGGTTTGGCAATTATGAATAAAGATGCTCTAAAATTCTTGTATAGGATTTTGTGTGGACATGTTTCAATGCATCGGGGTAAATACCTAGGAACACATTGCTGGGTTATGTGATAAGGTCATGTTTAGTTTTGTATGAAACTGAAAAAGTTGTCCTCTGGAGTGGAGCATCCCACTAGCAGTGAATGAGCGTTCCTGCTGCTGTATCTCTCGTCCAGCATTTTTCACTTTTTAAAAAAATTATTTCTTAGGTATTAGGTACAACTCTGTGTTTTATTATTTAATGTTTGCAACTTTCAATGATCACACTCTACCATCTCTTGATACACGATGTCACATAGGACAGGAATCTCAGGGTTCTTCTTGGCCCTGCTGCTCTTTTTGTTATTTTGCATGGGCATATCTCCTGCCTCCATTGTTATTACTTTTATATAAACAGTTTTACCTTTTAAAGATATTGATATAACAAAAACATATATTTATTCAGATAGATAGAAGTACTTTCAACTTTAATGTGTTTGAGAAAGCTGTTATTTAGCTTTTAGAATACAGATTTCTGGGTTCATTTTTTCTTTCAGAACTTCATTACACATTATTAAAACACTTGAATCTGTCTCACAGCACACTGATTCTATTTCACTTGAAATTTTTTGTAGTTCTATCTTAATGTTTCACTATGGTAGTTTCTATAGCTACAATAATCTTTCATTAATCCAATCTAAAATGTTATAGTTTCCATAATGTGTTAGTCAGTTTTGTGTCACTGTGAACAAAATAGCAGACAAGAAGAACTTAGAGGAACAGGCATTTAGGCTCACAGTTGCAGAGGTGTAGTCCATGGTGTTCTGATTCCATTGTTCTGGGCTCAAGGTGAAGCCAGACATCATGGCAGAGGGGCATGGTGGAGGAATGTAGTTCTGCTCAAGGTGGCCAGAAGGCACAGTTCCCTCTGTTGTCGGCCCTTTGTGACTTAGTATAACACTTTCAAGTGTCAGTGTTGTACATGGATCAGTACTTCCTTCCACTTTGTGGCCAAAAAATATTCCAGTGTTATCAGGTGACAGATAATTCGGTTGTTTCCACTTTTTGCTCTTCTAAATAATATTGCTATGAACACTTTGTGCAAGTTTTGTGTGGACATGTGCTTTTGTAGCCTTTTTTCTGTTGGCAGTGGTGTGGACTAAACTCAAGGCCTCCTGCGTGCTAGGCACTCTACCATTGAGTTACATTTCCCACTCCATGTACATATGCTTTTAATTCTCTTGTATTTAAACCTAGTAACAGAATTGCTAGGTCATATGCTAACTCAATATTAACTTTCTGAGGAACCCTCAAATTATTTCTACAGCAGTGCTACATTTTACATCCCCACCAGCAACAGATGAGGATTTCAATCTTTTTTTCACTTTTATTTTTGTAGTACTAGGAATTGAACTCAGGAGTGTTCCACCTCTATGCCACATCAACAGCCTTTTTTATTTTGAAATAGTGTTTTTTAAAGTTGCCCAGGCTGACCTCTAACTTGGAATCCTCCTACCTCAGACTTCCTAGTCCCTGGGATTACAGGTGTGCACCACTGTGCCTGACCAGCAATTCCAATTTTCCCACATTCCCACCAGCACTGATTATTTGTCTGACATTAGTTATAAAGTGGTGTCCTGTGGTTTTGATTTGTATTTCCTTAATCACTAATGATGTTAGGCCACATATGGTAATTGAAAAGGAGATAGGATGCTTGAAATTCTTCATCTTAACTGACAGAATATTTACTTGTTCAAAATCTACTATGTTTGAACACTATCAGTTACACAGCTTCCTCAGAGGAGTAAACTTGCTTTCCTCTCTTCTGCACCTTGGGGTTCAGAGGCTGAATTTCAAAGCTGAAAACCTCATCTCCATATCCAGGGTACTTCAATGTATAAGAAAAGTACCTTAACTGTGTAGACAAAGGCATCTAACTCGGGTACTTCTACTATGTAAAAAGCTGTATATATTCTTACTTCTACCCCAAACAAGAAACCATTCAGCTTACTAATAAAAATATACACTCCTTAGCTAACACTTTAAGCTCTATCACTCAGAAGCAGTGTGATTTGTAGGTACAAAGCAAGGGCAGAAGTTAGGTTTTGTAAGTGTCGATTCTAAATTCTTGGCCAATGAACAACACAAGGAAGGTCTCACTACACTTTAGGGAAAAGTATGTTTCTTACAGTAAAGCTGGTGTTAAATTCGTCTTACCCTTGAGGGATCTTCCTTGAGGTATGGAGGTTTTCCTTCCAGCATCTCAATGGCCATAATGCCCAGAGACCATATGTCGACTTTAGGGCCATAAGCCTTCCCTGTGACCATTTCTGGTGCCATCCAGTAAGGGGTTCCAATCATGGTGGTTCGCTTATTTTGCTCGGGGGTGATCTCAGTGCAAAAAGTAAAGTCACCTAAGAAACAAAAACAAAAGAGAACATCAGAGTTAATAGCTTCCAGGGATGGTTTTATAAAAGAGTTCACTTCAGGTGACATAATTACATTTGGACTATTCAAGCTCATTTATTTTTTTAGAGAAAATTTAATAATAATAAAGTAATCCAGACTGGGACTAGAATATTCCGATGATGTTACAGACTGCCACTCTTTGCTTCTTCTTTCTACAACAGAGTGCACATTATTAGGAGGGCTTTTATTCTCAATAATACATTTTATCCTAAAAATTTTAGTGAAGCTGAAAGAGGTCCAAAGGGGAGAAAATCACCAAAAGTGGTCACCAAACCTAAATGAAATGAACCAGGAAAGGCCAAGACACTGAGACT
>CM053409.1:34784257-34887049 GCA_028644305.1 Xerus rutilus
ACACTCCACTCAATGTGACCAGTGCTGCCACACTAAAAGAAGCCAAAAGGCTGGCGCAAAGCCAGGATTTGGCTGGGGGTTGAGGTGGGGGAGAGAAAACATTTGAGACCATCATGGCTCATTCACCTGCTCTCAAACAAATGAGAGCCAACCAATCGTTGCCTGGTTGGCCCCCACAATGCCATGACTACAAGTGTGACATCAGAGAGGTTCCAAAATGGAGGCTGCTTCCAGTGACTTCTTAAAGCAACCTTCCCCTGTCCCCACATACAAACATGTTGTACCCTGGGACATGTGCTCCTACAATGTTGGCTTTGCTGGAGCTGGTGAAGATGTGGATGTGCTTTGTCCCCCCAAAAGTTCCTAGGCTGGAGGCTTAGTTTTCACTGTGGAGTGTTGAAGTGGTAGAACTTATAAGAGGAGGGGCTTGGTGAGAGGTGATTTGGTCACTGGGATGATGCACTTGGAAGGGAGTAAAGTACTTTACATGGACCCCCTTGGTGGCTCCATTCCAAGTTTTTTGAGGAATCTCCATACTGCTTTCCAGATTGGTTGCACCAGTTTGCAGTTCCACTAGCAATGTTTGAGTGTACCTTTTTCACCACATCCTCGCCAGCAGTTATTGTTGCTTGTATTTTGGATAGCTGCCATTCTGACTGGGGTGAGATGAAATCTGAGAATAGTTTTAATTTGCATTTCTAAAATTGCTAGAGATGTTGAACATTTCTTCATATATTTGTTGACTGATTGTATATTTTTTGAGAAGTTTCTACTCAGCTCCTTAGCCCACTTATTGATTGGCTCATTTGTTTTTGTGTATGTGTGTGTGTGTGTTAAATTTTTGAATTCTTTATATATCCTGGAGATGAGTGCTCTATTTGATGTGCATGTGGCAAAAATTTGCTTCCAGAATGTAGGCTCTCTGTTCACTTCATTGATTGTTTCTTTTGCTGAGAAGAAGTTTTTTTTAGTTTGAATCCATCCCATTTATTGATTCTTGATTTTACTTCTTGTGCTATAGGAGTCTTGTTAAGGAAGTCGGGGCCTAATCTGACATGAGGAAGATTTGGGCCTACTTTCTCCTCAATTAGATGCAGGGTCTCTGGTCTTATTCCTAAGTCTTTGATCCACTTCGAGTTGAGTTTTGTGCATGGTGAGAGATAGGGGTTTAGTTTCATTTTGCTGCATATGGATTTCCAGTTTTCCCAGCACCGTTTGTTGAAGAGGCTATCTTTTCTCCAACGTATGTATTTGACACCTTTGTCTAATATAAGATAACTGTATTTAAGTGGGTTTGTCTCTGTGTCTTCTATTCTATACCACTGGTCTACATGTCTGTTTTGGTGCCAGCACCATGCCATTTTTGTTACTATAGCTTTGTTAGTATAGTTTAAGTTCTGGTATTGTAATTCTCCTATTGTAATGCCTTCTTGCTAAGGATTGCTTTGGCTGTTGTGGATCTCTTATTTTTCCAAGTGAATTTCATGATTGCCTTTTCTCTTTCTATAAGAAAGGACTTTGGGATTTGAATTGGGATTGCATTGAATCTGTATAGCACTTTGGGTAGTATGGCCATTTTAATAATATTGATTCTGCCTATCCAAGAGCATGGGAGATCCTTCCATCTTCTAAGGTCTTCTTCAATTTCTTTCTTCAGTGTCTTGTAGTTTTCATTGTAGAGGTCTTTCATCTCTTTTGTTAAATTGATTCCCAAGTTTGTTTTTTTTTTTGAGGCTATTGTGAATGGGATAGTTTTCCTAATTTCTCTTTCAGAGGATTCATCACTGATATATAGAAATGCAATTGATTTATGGGTGTTCATTTTATATTCTGCTAGTTTGCTGAATTTATTTATTAATTCTGGAAGTTTTCTGGTGGAATTTTTTGGATCCTCTAAGTATAGAATCATGTCATTGGCAAATAATTTTAGTTTGAGTTTTTCTTTTCCTATTTGTATCCCTTTGATTTCTTTCATCTGTCTAATTGCTCTGGCTAGTGTTTCAAGGACTATGATGAATAGCAGTGGTGAGGCATCCCTGCCTTCTTCTCATTTTTAGAGGAAATGCTTCCAATGTTTCTCCATTAGGATGATGTTGTCCTTGGGTTTAGCATAGATAGGTTTTACAAAGTTGAGATATGTTCCTACTATCCCTAGTTTTTCTAGTGTTTTGAACATAAAAGAGTGCTGTATTTTGTCAAATGCTTTCTGTGCATCAATTGATAAAATCATGATTCTTATCTTTATTGATGTGATGGATTATGTTAATTGATTTCCATATGTTGAGCCAAACTTTCATCCCTGAAATGAACCTCACTTGATCATGGTGCACTATCTTTTGAATATGTTTTTGTATGCAATTTTCCAAAATTTTATTGAGAATTTTTGCCTCTATGTTCATCAGGGATATTGGTCTGAAATTTTCTTTCTTTGATGTGTCTCTGACTGGTTTTGTTATCAGGGTGATACTCACCTCATAGAATGAGTTTGGAAGGATCCCTTCCTTTTCTATTTCATGAAATAGTTTGGGGAGTACTGGTATTAATTCTTCTTTGTTGGTCTTGTAGAGCTCGACTGAGAATCCATCTGGTCCAGGGCTTTTCTTGGTTGGAAGGCTCTGGATGGTATCTTCTATTTTCTTGCTTATAATTGATCTGTTTAAGTCATTAATGTCCTCCTCGTTCGGTATGGGTAGGTCATGTGCTGCTAGAAATTTGTCAGTGTCTTCAGGGCTTTCTATTTTACTGAGGTATAAATTTTCAAAATAGTTTCTAATGCCCTCTGTATTTCATTTGTATCTGTCGTGATCTTTCCTTTTTCATCTCAAATTTTTGTAATTTGGGTTTTTCTCTCTCCTTCTTTTTGTTAGGTTAGCTAACGTTTTTTCAAATTTTTTTATTTTTTCAAAGAACCAGCTTTTTGTTTTGTCAATTTTTTGAATTGTTTCTTTTGTTTCAATTTCATTGATTTTAGCATTGATTTCAATTATTTCCTGTGTTCTATTTTTTTTTTTTTTTGGTGTTGATTTGTTCCTCTTTTTCTAGACCTTTGAGATATAGTGTCGAGTCATTTATTTGCTGACTTTTTCTTCTTTTAATGAATGAGCTTAATGCAATGAACTTTCCTCTTAGCCCTGCATTTGTGGTGTCCCAGAGATTTTGATATGTTGTATCAGAGTTCTCACTTATCTCTAAGAATTTTTTTTATCTCTTCCCTGATGTCTTCTGTTATCCATGCATCATTCAATAACATATTGTTTAGTCTCCAGGTGTTGGAGTAGTTTCTGTTTTTTAATATGTCATTGATTTCTAATTTTATTAATTAATTTTATTGATTTCTAATTTTATCCACTGTGGTCAGATAGAATGCAGGGTAGTATTTCTATTTTTTTTTTTTTTGTATGTGCTAAGACTTGCTTTGTGACATAACATATGATCTGTTTTGGAAAAGGATCCATGTGCTGCTGATAAAAAAGTGTATTCGCTCATTAATGGATGAAATAATCTATATGTGTCGGTTAAATCTAAATTATTGATTTTTTTTTGTTTTGAGTTCTATGGTTTCTTTGTTTAGTTTTTGTTGGGAAGATCTATCCAGTGGTGAGAGAGCTGTGTTGAAGTTACCAAATATTATTGTGTTGTGGTCTATTTGATTCTTGTAGTTGAGAAGGATTTGTTTGATATATGTAGATGTCCCATTGTTTGGGGCATAGATATTTATGATTGTTCTGTCTTGTTGATGTACGATTCCCTTAAGAAGTATGAAATGTCCTTCTTCATCCCTTTTCACTAACTTTGGTTTGAAGTCTACTTTATCTGATATGAAGATGGAAACTCCTGCTTGTTTACGTTGTCCATGTCAGTGATATGTTTTTTTCCCACCCTTTCACCTTTGGTCTGTGGATGTCTTTTCCTGTGAGATGAGTCTCCTGAAGACAGCATATTATTGGGTCTTTTTTTTTTTTAATCCAGTCTGTCAGTCTGTCTTTTAATTGATGCATTTAGACCATTCACATTCACATTCAGGGTTATTATTGAAAATATGATTTGTAATCCTGGTCATTTTAGCTTATTTTTGGTTTTTACCTTGACTTGGTTTCTCCTTTTATTGGCCTTTCCTTTGGTGTAGTTCCTCTGTTTGTGTATTTTCATTTTGGTTATTATTTCCTCCTCATGGAATATTTTGCTGAGAATGTTCTGTAGTGCAGGATTTCTTGATGTAAATTCTTTCAAGTTTTGTTTATCATGGAAGGTCTTTATTTCGTCATCAAATCTGAAGCTTAATTTTGCTTATATAAGATTCTTGGTTGGCATCCATTTTCTTTCAGAGCTTGGTATATGTTGTTTTAGGGTCTGGGCTGAAAAATCTGCTGAGATCCAAATTGGTCTCCCCCTATATATAATCTGATTCTTCTCTCTTGCACCCTTTAAAATTCTATCCTTATTCTGTATGCTGGGCATTTTCATTATAATGTGCCTTGGTGTAGATCTGTTGTAATTTTGTACATTTGGTGTCCTATAAGCCTCTTGTATTTGATTTTCCAATTTATTCTTCATGTTTGGGAAATTTTCTTATATTCTTTCATTGAAGAGATTGCTCATTCCTTTAGTTTGAAATTCTGTGCCTTCTTCTATCCTGATAAATTTTAGATTTGGTCTTTTGATGCTATCCCATAATTCTTGTATGTTCTATTCATGGTTTCTTACCATCCTCACTGTGTGGTCAATTTTATTTTCAAGATTGTATATTTTGTCTTCATTATCTGAGGTTCTGTCTTCCAAGTGATCTAGTCTGCTGGTGATGCTTTCTATCAAGTTTTTTATTTGGTTTATTGTTTCCTTCACTTCAAGAATTTCTGATTTTTCTTTCACAATCTCTAGCTCTTTCTTAAAGTAATCTTTTGCTACCTGTATTTGCCCTTATCTTTTTGTTGGAGTGATCAATGGTTGCCTTTATTTGCTGTCTTATTTTCTTTGTTGGAGTGATCAGTGTTTGCCTGTATTTGCTCACTTAAGTCATTCTTTAATTCACAGGTCATTTTAATTATGTACATTCTGAGTTCTTTCTCTGACATTTCATCAACTGTGCTATCAGTGGATTCTATTATTGTAGTATCTTGGTTTATTTGGGGCACTTTCTTCCCCTGTTATTTCATTTTGATTATGTATCTTCCTTTCTTGCAATGCTGATCTGAGGTATTGCAGTTTCTAGATCCTATAGTTTTGTAGTGACACTACAGATTACCTGTATCTCACTTTGGAGTTCACTTCCAGTCCCCAGTAGGTGCCCCCAGATAGACACTATTGCCAGTAAAGATGGTGGCAGCAGTAGTGGAGGTAACTCAAATGGCAGTGAAAGTGGCCCAGGATGGATGCAAATACTTTCAGAGATGGGGCTAAGAGGGTGGGACTTCCAATGGCTTTGGGCTCATTGATTGGCGATGCAGCACTTTGGCAGGCTGCTGCCTCCAGGCCATGTCTATTGAACCAAAGTAGGGGTTACTGCATGGGAAGAACTATGGGGATGGCTGCATTGTACAAGATGGATACAGGAAGGGAGCAACAGTGTGGATCCTCACAATGTGCAGGGGTGGTCCTGGGCCTGGACTCTCACCCAGACCTGTGAGTGCAGCCCTAGGCCTGATGTTGGCCTGGACTCCCTCAGGGATTCCAGGTGGTGGGTCTGGCCCTGGGCCTGGGCTCCAGCAGATAGGCAGAGGCTCTGGCGCTGAACTGGGGGTGGTCCCAGGCCTCAGCCGCAGGGGTCCTCGGAGGCAGTCCTTCACCAGGTCTGGGTTCCACTGTGGGTCAGTGGATTGGTGGGTAGCAATCTTGTGCCTGACCTTGGCTAGGCTCCTGCAGATGTCTCTGAAGGTGGTCCTGGGCCTTGGCCTGTGCTCCTGCTAGCCGGCAGGGGCTCTGGGTTGGAACTGAGGGAAGTCCTGGGCCTCACTCTCCTGCAGATGTCCATGGAGGCAGTCCTTCGCCTGGGTCTGGGTTCCCCTGTGATTGGCAGGTAGCAGTCTTGGGTCTGATCTTGGCTGGGCTCCCATGGAGGTCCCTGAAGGTGGTCCTGGGCCTCTGTCTGTGCTCCTATCGGTTGGCAGGGGCTCTGGCTCGGAACTGGGGGCAGTCTCCCCTGACTATTCTAAGATATGGAATGAATAGCACCTTCTAAGATCTCAAAAAAAATTACTTTTATGTGAAACCTCCAAGCCTCTCCTCCCACTGGATATCAAGTTCAAAGAACTTCCAAAATCTTTGTCCAGAAGAGAATGTTTCAGGCTATCCAATAGCCTTTCTGGACCCTGCAGTAAATAAACCTGCTTCCTAAAAATTCCTCAGGTATCCAGCCTCTTCTGTCCTACTTCAGTTAAGGGATCCTGAAACAAAAAGTGTGAGAGCTGCTGTTTTACAGCAGCTTAATATTAAAAGCTCTTTCATAAAGTTGCCTGACAATGAGGAGGATTCAATGACAAATAGAACCATATGGTAAAAACAGAGGAAAGCCTTCAAAAGTGAAAGCAAACAGAATAGGACCAGAAAGCACAAGCTAGAGATTAGTACACACAAGAGGAATGGCTAAAATTTGAGGAGACTTGCTCTGCAGTGTAAATCATTTACCTGTTCAGCAGGAGCAGTTGTGTCTGGCAAATATAATTGCCTAGCAACCTCAGCAATAGCATATCTGTGTTTCAGACACTAATATGATTGCCAACTAGGACTGTATTTAATAATAATGATACTTAAATTGCATCTGGTACTTAGGGACACTGTCCAAATCCCTTGGGGCATCATTATTCACAGTTATCTTTCTACCATTGGATATCCATTTTACTTATGAAAGAAATAGCAAACTCACAGAAGAGTGTGGGTTTGGATTCAAGTAGCCCTGGATGTAAAATTCTGCCTCATCCTGACTCCATCTAGAAATTGCTGAAACTAACCCATGTCAAGCCTGAACTATGGCAAGTACTTGCCTTGGAAGCAACAGTGCCCTTGACAAATAGCTCCTGTGCTGTGACTGGCTTTAGCTCTAACAGTGTGGCTTTCCTCGTTACTTCCCAGAGTTTGAGCCTGATTTCCTGTAAGACTTAAGAGTCACTCAAAGGAATTTTACAATAAATTCCTTTCCTTCTCCATATCCTCCCAACATGTGTCATGATTTGTCTTTTTTATTATAGCCATCCTAGCCAGGGTTGATTTCCACTCTTTGCATTTAGGATGACTGCGGATAATCTCAATATAAACTGAATCCTAAACATTTCATGCAAAGTCCTCATATACGATGCTTCAACTTTCAAGTTTAGGGTTTAATTTTGACTTCCTGAGGCCAGAACAGCACGAAGTCAGTATTGTCTAACCTCGGAAGAGAACCAGCATTTGCCCAAGAGCCATAGAAAACTTCTCACACTTTTGTAATGAATAGCTCCTGAAAATATCTGGGCCCAACTTCCCAGTGCCAGAACTTGCAAATCTTTGCCGAAAACTGGGCTACCTGAATCCTTTTCCCTAACCAAGATAATTTTTTAAAAAATATCTCCCTTATATTTTTAAATTGAGATATAATTCACATAGCATAAAATTCACTTTTTTAAAAGTGTTCAGTTCAGTGTCGGGGGATGTGGCTCAGTAGTAGAGTGCTTGCCTGGCACTCATAAGGCCCTGGAATTGATCCCCAGTACTCCCCCCGCACACACATGCACTGCTCGACGTAGTGTTTTTTATATAATCACATTTTTGCAACCAGTTACCTCCATCTAATTCTAGAACATCCAAAATAAATAAATAAATACAGTACCCATTAGTAACCACCTGATCTGCCCCTAGCAACCACTCATCAATTTTTTCTTTATGGATATGCCTATTATGGAAATTTCATATAAATGGAATCATTGAATATGTGCCCTTTTGTGATTGACTTATTTCACTTAAGATACTGTTTTTAACATTCATATGTGTTGTACATATATCAGAAACTTATTCCTTTGTATTAATATTTCACTGAATGGGTAGACCACATTTTGTTTATTAATTTATCAGTTGATGAAAATGCACTTTTTTTTTCCTCTTCAGGTTATTATGAATAATGTTGCTATGAAAATTCAGGTACAAGTTTTTGTGAGGACCTATTTTCCATATTTCTTGGGTATGTAATACCTAGAAGTAGAATTGTCAAGTCTTAAGATAACTCCCTGTTTTAACTTTTTGAGAACTGGAAAGTATTTTCCAAGAAAGCTACATCATTTTTTCATTACTACCTGAAATGAAGGTGTGTTCCAGTTTCTCCACATTCTCACTAATGTATTATCATTGTCTTTGTGGATCATCTTTTAAAATTACAGCCACCCTAGTGGATGTCAAGTGATATCTGATTGTGGTTTTGATTTGCATTTCTCTAATGACAAATGACGTTAAGAATCTCTCCTTGTACTTACTAGCCATTTGTGTATCTTCTTGGAAGAAATATCTTTTCAAATCTTTGCCCATTTTTATATTGAGTTACTTGTTTCTCTTATTATTGAGTTGTATATGGAAAGATAATTTTGAGGTGTATGTTCTATGCTGTTTGCCTGAGTTCTCCAATGAAGTTAAGAGGATATATCCTTTATTGACACTTTCCTTTGTGTATTAGTTTACTAGGACTGCTGTAACAAAGTACCACAGACTAGGTGGCTTAAACCACAGAAACTTATTGTCTCACAGTTCTGGAGGCTGGAAGTCAGAGATTAGGATGTCAATAGGGAGGTTCATTCTGGGGGCTGTAAGGAAAAGTCCTTATACCCCTGGGGTGGTTTTATGGAAATTTATGGCCTGGCTTGTCTTATAGAAGTATCATACTGATCTCTGACTCTGTCTTCATGTAGTATTCTCCTTGTGTGCCTGTCTCTGCCTAAATTTCCCCTTTTAATAATGACACCAATCATATTGGATTAGGGACCCATTCTGCTCCAGAATGACCTCATTTAACTTAAATAATTAAATCTACAATAACTCTTTTTCCAAATAAGGTTATATTCTGAAGTATTGTGAGTTAGTACTTCAACATATGAATTTTGGAGAGAGGAACACACTTCAACCCATAACACCTTCCTTATCTCATTTTCCACTATCCAGTTGGTATTTTCTGAGATCACTACTCAATAAACTGCATGCACTTAAATCTTTATTTTAGGGTCTGCTTCTAGGAAAATCAAAGTCAAAACAGAATCATACAGGGTCTTTTCAGGTTTAAAGGCCATCCACAATAGTCCCATGTCCTCTGACTGCCATCTTCTGACAGGGTGGAAATGTTCAGTCATACTCAGCTTTTCCTAAAAGGATCAAGAATTTGGACTGGAGTGATGAACTCATTAGCTACTTTTCCTAAGAATTTCATTTAATTTGGGAATTCTGGAAGTGAAGTCTCTATTAATGATGATCTTGCAGTTTATCAGGTGATATTTTCCACTCAAAAAGAATTATAGCCAGGTGCGGTGGCGAATGCCTGTGATTCCAGCACTTTGGGAGGCTGAGACAGGAGAATCGCAAGTTCAAAGCCAGCCTCAGCAACTGTGAGGTGCTAAGCCACTCAGTGAGTCTGTCTCTACATAAAACACAAAATTAGGGCTGGGTATGTGGCTCAGTGGTCCAGTGCCCCTGAGTTCAATCCCTGGTACAAAAAAAAGAAAAAAAGTATTATAGATGAAATATGTAGAGGAGGAGGAAGGATTTTTGCCAAAATTATGCAGATTAGATATAAATGTTGTGTAAAATTCTGGATAAAAGTGGGGCAAGTCACCTCCACCAATCCCTCACGTGAATTAGAGTTTTGGACTCACCCATCATTCCAAGTTTTCACACCCCTTACAACTTTGCCCAGCCCATTTTCTCCATTCCATTTACCATTCACAAATTCTTACGCTTCTTTATGTTCCAGTTCAAATGTCGCTTCTTATGTTAAATATTCCCAACAAATCTAATCAGAGTGAATTCCACAACTGTCATGGGAGCTATCAGCCCATGGAGGCTGGTGGTCAGCAACTTCCAGCAGCCATCTTGCCACAGTACAGAACCTGAGAGTGAAGTCAACACAGAGAAGGACCGAGAAGTCCTGAGAGAAGCAAAGTTCTGGGAACACCATTTAAACCTCTGGATCAAATTGTGCCACTCCTTGTCAATCCCTTTTAGTTCAGTGTCATGTGTACAGACAACAGTATTGCCTCAGAGGCATACTCTTAAAAACTTTGGCAGATTCTCCTGTATTTTGGTTCATAATGGTTTTCTCACTTACCTTGCAAAGACACTGAGGCAAGACTGTCCAAACTCTCTGTCAGTTTCCTGCAACTGCTCTAACCAATTACCACCAGTTCAGTGGCTTAAAACAACACAAATTTATCATCTCACAGTACTGGAAGTCTGAAATACATCCAAGCGCTAAAATCAAGGTGTTGGCTGGGCTGGTTTCTAGAGGCTCTGGAGGAGAGTCAGTTTCCTTGCCTTTTCCATTTCCTGGTTCGTGGCCCCTTTTCTCCATCTTCAAAGCAGCACTAGCATCTCTCCAACCATTGTCTCCATTGTCACATCTACTTTTCTGACTCTCCTGCTTCCCTTTGTCACTTATAAGGACCCTGGTGAGTATAGTGAGCCCAGTTGGATAATCCAGGATACCTCCCTGTCATAAGAACCTTAACTTTTTCACATCTGCACAGATCATTTTGCTGTGTAAAGTAAGGGGTTCTGGGGAATCTTTAAGGTTGGGTGGAGGTGATTCTGCCTCTTCATAGATTTTTTTCCCTTGTCCCATTGAACTATTTCTTTCCTTCTTCCTCCCTCTTCCTTTACTCAACAACCATTTTCTGAGCACCTGCTACAAGCTGAGCGCTAATCCAGGAATTGTGGAGATACAACCACGTATCCAACCCTCAAGGGACTTACGGTCAGTTTCCCTCCATTGCCTTGTTGCTGGTCCAAATGAGAATGAGCTAATCATTTTGAAGGGACATTGCAAAGAGGGCACCAAAGGTAGTTCCCACACTGCCACCTCTGCTGAGTTTCTACCACTAGGGGCATTAAGACAGGATCTCAGACTCAGCAAGAAGTCACTAAACATGGAGAAAACTAAGGAGTATAGTCCCGAATTTGAAGTGCTGGCTTTCCCCACGTGTGGGACTGCCTTTCCTTACATAGGCTCTGGTGATGCCAGGGCCATTCACACCTTCACCTAAAGGCTCCCCCTGTTGACTTCACCATTCCCTCTGACCTCATTCCCCTCCCCTCCAGGGAGAAATGCAGCTTTCTATAAAGCATCTGAACCACTTCTTGGCAAATGTTACCATAAACCAGTCTTGGGAATATGCTTGACAAAACATTGGACCCCCAAGGAGTCCTAAACTTTTAGAGATACATACTAAAATATTTACAGATGAAATGATAATGATGTGTGGGATTTGCTTCAGAATAAAACATGTAAGAGGAAATGGGTGGGTTGTAGCTGAAACAAGACTGGTCATGAGTTAATCATTGTTGAAGCAGGGTGACAGGAACACAGGGGCTAATGATACCTTTTTTCTCACATTTAAAATCTTTCAGAATACCGTTAAGAGGGAACATATTCTTACATTTCACCATATGTCAGTGAAAGGAACTTATCATTTGGATATATTTTGCTGCCTAAATACTTGCCTAGATTTTTTTAAAATGCCCATATATGAATATTGACAAAACAGTCATACAAAACAGTCATTTTCTTTAGTCACTCAAGTGACATCAAAGGAAAGAGGGGCTAGATTTCTTATCTGTTGGTGGACTTGAAACAATAATGGTCTTATCCTCCATAAAATGCATAAAACACACAAAACTCTAGAATATCATTCTAATAAGTGGTTTTAAAGGGCTAAAGATACTACCTGGGGAAAGATAGTTGAACTTGATTAAGAGATTTTCAAAGCTCTCTGTGACAGAGGTGATGAACTGGCTCATTTTGTCTTAGAATTTTTTTATTTTTTTAATTGTTGATAGATTTTCATCTTATGTATTTATATGTGGTGCTAAGAATCGAACCCAGGGCCTCACACATGCTAGGCAAGTGCTCCACCACTGGCCCACAAACCCAGCCTCTTGTCTTAAAATTTTCACATACTCATTTCCAGGCAGCATATTATTAGCATTGGCTGGGGATCATGAAACTGTGGTTTTCAGCCTCAATACAAATCTGAGAAGAACAACTGTGAGATAGATGGAATTTTCTTTGAACTTTATCTGCCTCTTCAGTACTCCCTTGAGCCAGTATTATGTCATGCAAAGACCACAAGCATTAGAGCCAGACTTGAATCTAAGACTTTGGGGAAGTTCTATAACCTCTCCAAACCTCATATTCCTCATCTATAAAATAGGAAATAATGTCTATTTTGCAGGGAAACTTTGAGGGTTCTGGATAAGGTATGTGAAATGCCTCTCCCATCACTCAATGAGAACTTATTGTGCACATTCCTCTTCACCCCACATATCCCATACAATAATTAACACATAGTAAGAATGCAACACGTATATGTTGAATTGAATTAAACCTCAGATGGTGGTGATTAGTGGAAGTATTGAGACTATACCAGATTCCTGTTTTGGCAGGTCGCCTGGAACACATCTAGATAACATTCCCTTTTTCTTCTTCCTTACATCTAATCAACGACCAAGTTCTATCTATTCAGGATCCCAGCATCAGTAGATCTATTTATTTTCCTTCAATTCTGCTACTTCTCCCTTAGTTCAAGACTTTATCTTCTCTCTCTCTCTCTCAGTCTGAAGCAAAGGCTGGTCTCCTCCTGTTTGTGCCTCCTGCTTTATAATCCATTATCTGCACTGTAGCTGGGGGGTGTTTTAAAAACATACTTAAAAAACAGAGTATAATGAACTCCCATGTACCCATCACCCAGCTTCAACTCTCAAAGAATGGCCAATTTTGTTTTATGTATACCCATCTGCTTTCCCCAATGTTCTTGAATTATTTGAAGTTAATCCCAGAAGCCATAACATCTAGGGGGATATCTTTTCATGCACTGAGAACAATATTCTAAATCCTTCATGTGGCTTGTAAGGCTTCGTATGATCTGATCCCTATTGACTTCAACAGACTCCAAGTTTTTATCCTCCCTCCTTAGACCCAGGCAGACCAGTCTTCTCTCAATTCCTTCAGCAGTTCCTGAGGCCTTTGGGCTGTGTTCAATGCCTAGAACTGTCATTTATCTTCTGTCCCCCTCTTTGCTTAGCTGTAGCTACTCATGCTCTGCTGCCATCTGCCCATTACTTCCTTAAGAGCCCCCAGGCTCAAGCTGAGCACCTCCTTGTGTGCTCTCTTTGCACCCTCTGCTTGGCTTGCAAGTCATAACATGTAACTTTGTAATAAATTATGCAAAGCTGTTTTCCCTGTTAAAAAACAGCTTCATGGACCAAAGAACCACATCTGTTTTATTCCCAGCCAGTGCAAAGGTCAATGCCTTCCTTATAGGAGGCACTTAGTAAATATTTGTTGAATGAGGCTCCTAAAAGCCACAACCATTTCATGTTATAAATTTATAAATTGCTTTGATATTTAGACCAGTGTCCTAAACCTTTTATAACGACAAAAATAATACTTAGACCTAAAATTTTAAGCAAATTTTGTTAGAGTCAATATGACTTTTAAAAAAGATTATGAGCTGCATGTTATGCTAGACACTGAGGATTTCAAGATAAATAGTACATGGATCTTGCCCTCAAGAACTGGGTCTAAAGGAAATGACAATCATTTCTTTGAAAATTGGTCATGCTATTTGTTGAAGCCAGAATGTTTAATTAGCCAGAGAACCTGTAAAATATCCAGCTGCTAACAATAAACAGGAGTTTCTTATAAAAAACAAAACAAAAACAGTTAACATTTACTTTGGGCCAGGTATGCTGCAAAATAGTTTCACACATGATTTCACTCAATCCTTACAACATCCTTTGAGGTATGTTTTATTATTCCTGTTTTACAGATTAAAGAAAAACTGCCAAGGCCTTAAAGAATTAACAAACTCTTCCTAAGTCACTCAGTTTTGAAACCAGAGACTTTGACCTCAAAGTGAATATTCTTACCCTGTGTCCTGGGATTGACAAATAATCTTTGAGCAATGTTGCAAGAAAAAGTAAGATAAAATAAAAGTCACTCTTCAATTCATCTGAGTTTACTCCTTAGTGTTGTGGTCTCAGACCTATGTGTACACATTTCACAGGAAAATAGCAGATGTTGACAAAAGATTTACTGATAAAGTTCGGTTCCTACAGACCCAAGGCACTAACGATTGAATTGGGAGTTTGTACCAACTCTTTCCTATAGAGAGGAAATAAACCAGAAAGTCTCAGTCGTGAAGCTACTGTCTACCATGAACTTAGTTCTGTACTGTTCTTATTGTTGACTGCATCTTATCTACTGGTGGGTTCTAACCAAAACAAAATTTATTATATTTTAAAAAGGAGAAATTGTTAGAGTAAGTTGCATGCGTGGAACTTAAACCATGAAAAGAGATTGTGCATTAAATATGCATATTTGGGAGTTTTTAAAAAACTTTTTATTAAAGAAAATTTCAGTCATATACAAAAGTAGATCAAATAGTATAATCAACCTCCGTGACCCACCCTTGCTTCAACAACAGTCAACTCATAGCCAATCTGTTGTATTTATATTGCTATTGATTTCTACCACCTCTTGTTTTATTTTGAAGCAAACATGTTTGGGAATGATTTGCATGTTCTGTTCTGTTGGTTAAAAGAATATATGGAACCAGCTGAATAAATAAATGTGATTTGGCCAGCAAGATACAAGGGGAACAGGAACAAGAAAGAGGACTAAACTATGTCATTTCAACAAGAGGGAAGACAGGAGGACTGCGGTGGGTTATTAGAAGTGTTTGCACAGGCAGACAGTAATGCGCCCCATGGGGAAAGTTTTGATGTGGACAAGGAGAATGCAGTGCTTCTACATGTCACTGTCATTAGCATATCAGCTCTGCACAGTGTCTTCACTGCATTTTCTCTACTCACATGATTAAGACATTTGTTCATGAATCCATATTGCCTCTTCTGTCTGGCCTAAAGCCATGTTAGCATGAAAGGAAACCCTAGACAGGACTGTCCAATTGAAATAGACTGTGAGGCACATATGTGATTTTAAACTTCCTAGTAGTCACATTTTAAAAAGTAAGAAGCAAGTGAAATTAATTTTAATAGTATATTTTCTTGAGCCAAATGTATCCAAAATATTATCATTCCAATATATTGTCAATATAAAAATTATTGTCAAGATAGTTTACGTTCTTTCTTTTGTGCTAAGTCTTTGATATGCAATGTGCATTTTATAGTTACAGCAGATCTCAATGTGGACTAATCCTTAAAATGGGCTTGATAGCAAGATGTGAATAATGGTTACTCTCTGGGACAAAATAGCCTTAAAGCACACAGGGTAAGGTCAACTTCTTCTTTGCAATGTATTTGAAAATATGCTACTTAGCATCACTGGCAAAAGTTAAAGTACAGTGGCTATTAGCTGGTTTCTCCAGGAAATCCACTGACACAAACAAAACAATAATAACAATAAAAAGGTTAGACAAATTCATCTACAAACAAGGAAATAACTACGGCCTCCAAAACCCAAGCTATGAAGACATGTGGCTCTTCAGATCATAGCAAAGTTAGTGAGTGGAAAGCCCGTTGGCAGACCCTCAGAGATTCTTTACTTACAACAATATGGTAGTGAGTGGGGGCTTGGGTCACTCAAATCCTGGCGCTATTATTTATAAGCTGTATGACTTGAGCAAGTTATTTAATCTCTGCACCGTGGGTTCCTCATCTATACAACAGGGGTCGTAAAATGTGAGACAGTTCTAAGGATTAAGTGAAGCAGTCCACATAAAACATGAAGAACCACACCTGCCCCATGTTTAACACCCTTAAAAACAACACACAACAAACTTAACAGCCATAGGACCATGGGAAGATCCAAAGGAAAGTGAGAACTTGAAGATAAGGAAGGGACAGCTGTTGATACAACTGAATTTACAAATCATTTTTATTCAGTGAAGTTGTTTGGAGGTGGAGGGAGAAGAAAGTGGAAACCCAAACTGGCTATGTAGGTACACAGCAGAGTCCATTAAGCAAAGTTAAAAAAAAAAAAAAAAAAGTCACTAGCTGAAACATCAATTATCTAGGAATCTTTATAGTTGCCCACAGCAATCTCCTACTTGGGTAACTTGCTCTCCTGGAGGGAAACTCCCACTGAGAAAAAAGGACAATATAGATAACTTACAGTGAGTGTTTAGAGGCAACACTTTCATTTTGAAACTGCCAACTACTTCAAATCACTCCACTGAGTCTTTTTCAATAGCTTCCGAATAAAAGAACAAAGAAAGGATCTAGAGACAGGATAACTGTTCACATGCAGAGATGAGTCAAACACAAAAATAATGCAGTCAAGTCACGGGCATAGTACAACTACAAAAAGTGACAGTTACAGAAGAATATTTAAGAAAAATGTATTTCATTCTCAAAGAATTTGAAAGGAACCTATATGTTCTTTGTGAAAGAGTTTTAGGAAGAGAAATGAGAAAAGAGAGGAAGGTTATATAAATTGGTATTAGCCAAGAAAGAAATGATGTGTAACAGTAAAACCATTTTGAAAATGGAAATCACAGTTGAAGCAGTAAGAAGTCTAAATATGTCTGAAAATAAGAATCAAGGATTTGGAAGTTAGGCTTGAGAAAATATAGGAGGAGAGGTAAAGAAAAGAGTGATTATCTCTAATTATATATTATATTAGAATAACATTTCAAATAGGTATGAAGGAAGAGAGAACTTAGACAAAAGGGCTCCCATCAACCCTTGGAAAAGGTACCTGCAAAATCTAGACAATCAAGAGATAGCTTAAGATAAAAATAATTTTCAAGAATGGGAAAGATACTGCCTTGGTGGATTGGTGGTGACTCCATTTAAATATCAAACTAATGTAAACAATAGCAAGAATTATTATCACAGAGCAGAATGAGTTGTAGGGTTGGCCCTGTTGATGTAAATGATCAACCAGGTCGTCTAGGAGAGCAAGCTGGACATCCGGGCCAAAGTCTCCAGCATCCTCCTGCTATCTTTGGAGCAGGCATGGAGATGTGGTTTGGCATTGTTCCTGTCCTCAGAGGTAAGCCTGCCTCTCTGGTCTCCTCAAAGATTCTATGAATTTCCCTTTTTTTAAAAAAAAAATTACTTTTATGATTAAATAGCTAGGGTGTTTGTCATTGGGAATGAATGACAACCTGTTCATATAAAATTTAAGAAAGATGTAGGTGGTCCAAGTGTTAAGTGTATGGATGCTCATCCATAGTGGGCAGGAATGTTGTCCAAAACTTTTGAAAGGGCAGTTTGGCAGTTTTGATGAAAAATTTAAATAGAAATCCCTGAGACCCAGAAATTCTACTTCTGGGAACTTATCTGATATTTAAACAAACTTTTATCCATTCAACAAGTATTTATTAAATATTCTGTTAGATGCTGGAGACACTGTAATGAACAAAACAAAAATCCGTTTCCTTTTCAAACTCACATCCTGGGGTGTAAGAGTGCAAGGAAACTAAGAGAGAAAGTAAAAACATGAGGTATAGTATATAATAAAGCAAAAAGTATTAGTTGGAAGGAAAAAGCAAGGAAGAGGAGAGGGAGGTATCAGGCACTTTGTAATCTGAGATTGGTGGTCAGGGAAGAGTCATGCGTGAGTAGAGACCTGAAGGAGCTGAGCGGTGAAGTTATGTGTATTGGGAAGAAGAGAGTTTCAAACAAGAGGAAACAGCAAGTGCACAGCCCCAGCAGTAGAACCCTATCCAGTATCTATTAAAAACCAGCAAAGAGCAGTAAGGTCAGATCTGCGGTAAAGACCACCACCACTAGCAAGGCTTTATTGGGGTCCGCTCTAGTCAGGGTTCGCCGGTCTGCCAATGAGGGCCGGGGAAGTGACGCCCAAGACTGGGAGAGGCCGTTTTTTAATGGCTAGGTTGGGGGAGGGAGGATTCTCATGAAGAGGCATCTCTTCTGGGTTGGCTGAGGCCCAGTGACAGGTATGGGCCAATTTCAGAGGTCAGCATGTTCACTGATGATTGGTGGAGGTCACGTTGGTGAGCAGTGGACTGTTTGGTGCCCACGGGAAGTCTTGGTGCGCGGGTAACTTCAGATGCCCAGCCCCCCTTTGTCTAGCCTCCATCTTTCAACCCAACAGAAGCTAGAGTGGCTGAAGCAAGGTGTAGTGGGAAATGGAAAGAAATGCTTCAGAGAGGTAATGGCAATGGGGAAGACAGCTAGCTTTGTTGGCCATTGTGAGGACTCTAGTTTTAACTCTGCAAGAGTGAAAAGCCATTTCAAGATTTTTTTTTTTTTAAGTACTGGAGATTGATCTCAAGGGTACTCGACCACGGAGCCACATCCCCAGCCCTATTTTGTGTTTATGTAGAGACAGGGTGTCACCCAGTTGCTTAGTGCCTCGCCTTTGCTGAGGCTGGATTCCAACTTGCGATTCTCCTGTCTCAGCCTCCCTAAGTGCTGGGATTACAGGCTTGGCCACCGCGCCTGGCTTCATTTCAAGATTTTGAGCAGGCAGATAACATTTTATCCACATTTTCATACAGCTGTATTGCAAATGGGTTGCATGAGGGCAAGGGCAAATGTAGGAGCTGTGCAGGAGGCTATTTCAATCACCCAATCAAGAGTCAACGGCTTGGACCTGGGGGTAAGCAGTGGAGTGTGGAGAAGTGGTCAGATTGCAAAAATGGGCAAAAGTGCGGAGACAAAGATGTTCAAGCATGTTTTCTGTTATCAAGAGAAACTAGAAAGAGGGCTGGGGCTGTAGCTCAGTGGTAGAGTGCTTGCCTAGCATGCATGAGGCACTGAGTTCAATCTTCAGCACCACATATAAATAATAAATGAGTAAAATAAAGATCCATCAACAACTAAAAAAATATTTTTTTAAAAAAAGAGAAACCAGAAAGAACCTAAATGCCCAGTAACAAAAGACAGTATACCCATTTTTTATTTGTTTCCTTAAAACCTCTGTAGCAATTGAAAACATATGCTATTTTTTAAATTAAAAAGCTAGATGAAGGGCGTGGGTATGGCTCAGTGGTAGAATGCCTGCTTAGCATGTGGAAGGCAAAGTACCACCAACCAACAAACAAAAACAAACATAAAAACCCCAACAGGAGCTGGGGTTGTGGCTCAGTGGTAGAATGCTTGCCTAGCACGTGTGAGGCATGGGGTTCAATTCTCAGCACTGCATATAAATAAATAAAGGTCCATTAACAACTAAAAAATATTTTTTAAAAAAACCAACAAAAACAATAAAAAGAGTTAAGTGAATAACAGTATTTTTCAATGCTATTCAATTTAAACAAAAACATATTTCTGGACCATTAAAATATCTTATTTGGCAATTAAAAATATAAACCCAGAAGCTTTGACATTGGAATTACTGATTTAATAAAAAAGAGTTATGAGTTAAATAGAAATTTACACCTATACCTGTTAAACTTGTGTATGAGTAATAATTCATGACTGGTCAAAATAAAGCATATGATCCTATTCATTTCCTTTTTAAACATTTTGGAGAACAGCTATAGTCAAGGAAATGAAGAAACAAGATGCTAGATTGTCATGAGTGGAAATATTAATAATAACTCAGAGGCAGACTGTCTTTAAATGCAAATGTATACTCAATCACACCAATCATCAAATACAAACAGCTCAATTCACATTAATTAAACACAGCAAGCACATCACACAATCCCAGGGCAACCATGAGTCCCAAAGTACCTCTGATGCCACACGACTTTTCTTAGCTGAAGAGCAAATGTTGTCATTGTTTGTTGGTTCTCTCCAGCTAATGGTTGGATGTCAGGGAATGGTGGAGTTGATCCAGGGACAGACAGTAAGGCGGCCAGTCTCACTGAGGTCCTCAGAGCAGAGCTCTTCGATGTGGCAGGACAAGCGGTTTAAATACAGTTCCAAGTTGGTGTTCATACTCAAGCATTGCTCTCTCTGTCTCTAGATGATGGTCCTTATCAATTACACCCAGACATTACTAAGCATGCCTGTGGCTGATGTTCCTTACATAGATACTGCTAAGCATTCCTGTGGCTGATGTTCCTTACCTAGACAAATGGTGGCTTTTATGAAATTTGAAGATTGAATTTCCTGTTCCAAAGTGACTAAGATATGAATAGGAAGTGAAAATTGGAAATGAATATATGATTTGGAATTTACATATTTTCCAGGGGAACGTTTGTTGGAGGCTCAAAACTGGTAGATAAGAATTATCTCAATGATCATTTATTAATCATTCTCCATATGCCAGGCATTATTCTTGTGCTTTTACGATAACTTCTAATTCTACGATAGCTTCTAATTTTATGACACATAATCTAATTTCACAAACTTGCCCAAGGTAATTAACTGACATAAACAGAAGAGCTGAAACTCAAACCTGGGCTGTCTGATGCTAAAACCTACCCTGTGGTGGATCAGGTTGGCTAGATTGATTTTTGAGGCTTTTCTTTGGGAAGAACAGTTCATCTATTGGGATTACAATGAACTGCATTGTAACAAACCCTGACCATGAGTGCATTAAACAAGCAAGGGGGCTCTTTTTCTCATGTAATAAGAAGGCTGAAGCAAGATGTGTCAGAGTGGGTGCTGTTTCTTCTTTCTTGTGTACTGCTCTATGGCCTAAGATTACTACACCACCTGCGACCTCAGAGCAGGAAAAAAACAGGAAAACCAAAAGGAGCAACATCTGCCTCAGTATAGCAAAAGCTTTGCCAGGACTTCCTCCTATATCTCCTTGCTCGGAACCATGTCATGTGACCCCTGTTTCTACATCTCATTGGTCAGAGTCATGTGATCACCCCAGTGATGACCTCTGGGAAAGTGAGTAGTTTGGTACATTGCCTCCCTGAATGAAACCTAATTTGCTTAGAAGAGGAGAAGATTATTGAGGAGAGAGTTAGTAATGTTTATCCCATGAAGACAGATTAATCTGACCAATTAGAGATGTGGCAAGAGAAGCCAATGCCTCAGAAGTGCTAACTGAATGGTAGATTTCTAGGGGTTCTGGGCACCATTGTTAACAAATTTCACTGCAAGGGAGGCAGAGAAATGTAGTCTTTGTTCCAACAAGCCTTGAGCTCAGCTTCACTTCTGTTTTTATAGGAAAGAATGAATAGTGGGAAGTAATAAAGGTCTCTGCACAATCTCTTGACCAGCCCTTGCCATGGGATTCCCCTCAGGAGGTATCTGGTGTGCATAGACGTCCCCAAGTACATATCCTCCCAAGACTGGAGAAGTCTGAGGGCAGTTGTTGACACAGCTTTGGGAATGGAGGGAAAGCAGCAGGCACTTGGAAATAGTTGAGGATGCTGGGAGCGTTTGAAGACAGATTCAGCTTCCTGAATCCTCCTGGAGAAAGACATTGAAAATGCAGTCTGGCTCCTCAGAGTCATTCTGACCCAGTCCTGTCACTAGTAAGGCACCTCTCTTCCTGGACTTCATTTTCCCCTCCTATAAAGGCAAATAATAACCCTACCTCAAAGTTTGGAGTGATGTCCGTCCAGCTCCTGTTTTATAGTATACAGTCCACAGATGGCAGCTGTTACATGTTAGGAGTACAATCTGACCCCTACACCTATCACTAACTCAGCCCCCATTCTCTCCCAGTCAGCAGTACTGACCCCTTGCCATTTCTCTATGAGAACACACACTCTATGGCTCTCTGCTTCTCACTTTGCCCACGGTGGACTCTGGGCAGAAACACCTCACATCTTGGTGAATCCTGTAGCTCTTCTTGATTCAGAGGATCTCTCCCCTTCTCCAGGACATCCTCTCTGACATCCTCAGATGAAGGAAGCCCCTGCTTAGTTCCCCTAGCAGCCCATACTTACTTCTGTCAGGGTTCTTACTGTCCCCTGGGGCCATACAGAGTTCCTGACCAGTCTCTTTCTGGGGTTAAGAGATGCCCAGGCTCCTCGTTTAAGGCTCTGTTTGAAGAGGAGCAGCAGCAGGAGGATATGTGCCATATTTTACATATTTCAACTGTATCATATTTTATATGTGCCGTATTTTATACGTTCAAATGACTAACAAGTCATAGGTGTTCAACAAATATTTGAACGACTACAACAAATCAACACTGTAGACATAAAAAGCAATGCAGTTTGTGGGTTATTTGCAGATTTTAATTTAAAAATCAGAATTCATAGTGAATCACTGGCAGTTGTTTTTGTGGCATGGGTTCTGTCACCTACCTGTGTGTATTCTCATCTGGAGACAAATGCCAAAAGTGTAAATTTGTGAAACTGTTAAGTAACTGAGAGGCTGTGATGGAGACCCGCCCTGCCTGTCCTGCCTGTCCTGCCTGTCCTGCCTGTCCTGCCTGCGGGGCACATGGGGTGCTCTCTGAGCTGGGTCTGGGTCTTCAAGGCCTAGCACTAGGAAAGGGGCTATTTATTATTAAGCGCCCAGCAGCTCCCACATCCCGCACCACTTAGGTGTCTCTCCACTAGCCTAAGCCCCCATGCCTTTCCAGTCCGAGAGGTGGCAGCCCCCAGCACCTCTCGCCACCCCACCGGCAGGGGGCGCCGCCCCTCGCCCCAGCCTGTCTCTCGCTAGGGCCTAGACCCAGCGCGGTGTGCCTGCCAGCAACACCCGCTCTTCCGGGTCTGAAGCCAGCCGAGCTCGGTGGGATCTTGGGGGCAGTGCTCCTCGCCCTCCCCTCCCCGAAGCTCTCAGGGCGGGACGGAGTGGGCGGGCACGCAGGCCCCGCCCCTCCCGCGGGCAGTCACCTGGGGCCTGGCGCGGCAGGTGCCTGGGGCGCGACCTCGCCACTTGTGGACCCGGACTCCGTGCGCCGGACGCGGACTCGTAGCTGCGAACCGCGGGTGAGTGCGGGGACGGGGAGGCGTCCGGGCATCCCAGCCGGTCCACGGCCCTTGCCCTGTGCCCTGCTTCCCCGGCGTCGGGAAGGGAGGACTTTTCTTTACAGGATTTGAGGAGCTGGGGTTTCTCTGGTAGTTAAGGGACCCGGGAGTGCGGCCACCCACGCGTGAGCCTTCCGGGCGCTGGGTGGGGCACGACGGATCTGTGGAGGGTTTGAGGGCAGGAACCCCGGGAGGTGGCTTTTGAACGTTATAAAACAGGTGATGGCATAGAAATAAGGGTGAGTAAGTCCTCCGTCCTTCGGGGCACTCTCTACTGATTGTGGGCCCTTACGCGCGGGTGTTCGCCGGGGCCGACTTGGCGTGCCGGCTGCTGCCGGGGGCGTTGCGGACGGCGTCCGCGCGCACGTCCGGCGCAGGGATTAAGCCTCGGGGCTTTGCCGGGCTGGCAGGTCTCTGAGGCCGGAGTGCTCAGGTTGGTTCCTCGATGACCCGCCCGATTCCGTCTAGATAAGCTGGGCCCGTCCTCGGGAACTCGGCAGCTGAAGCAACTTTTTCTCACCTGCGCAGGTGGTCTCGGGAGGTGGCGGCAGGCAGGGTCCCGCATTGGGGTGGCGACTGCGCAGATCTGGCCTCGGAGGGAAACACGCTTGCCTCATCCCGCGCTTGAGCAAACGCTTGGGTAAGGCGGTTAGGTGTTGCTCAGATCCCAGAGATAACTCGCACCATTGCAAAGGACACTTAAATGGTGGCTGTCGATATTGTTAAATTTCTGCAAGGGAAATGGATTCGTGTGTGCTTTGTTTATAAATTTATAGACAAGTTTACACATGTATGATCCGCGTTTCTATGTGGTATCCTCGGAATATAGTTATTAGAGTAATTGGGAATCACCTGGCTTCTCTGAGAATCAGGGATGGGGGTACCTGTGATTTAAAAACGATTTGAGAGATATAACGCAGAATTAAAACTTCTGGGCCTTTATTGGATACTGATTTGATGACAGAACCTTTTAAAACATTGAGATGGGCTGGGGTTGTGGCTCAGTGATAGAGCGCTTGCTTCGCATGTGTGGGACACTAGGTTCGATCCTCAGCACCACATAAATAAATAAAATAAAGGTATTGTGTCCATCTACAACTAAAAATTTAAAAATACATTGAGTCAATGGAGGAAATTTGTACTTGTTATTTGATGGATATTAGTTTAGTTTTAGCATTGGTATCATAATTGTGCTTTTTAAAAACCTTTAACTTTTAGTTACTACGTGAAGTTGAAATACGGCTTGGGGATATGTCTTAAGATAATCCAGTTTAGGGGGAGCTGCTAGCAGAGAAATGGGGGCAGAGGAGAGGAGTTGGTTATGAGTTGTTAATTGTTGAAGCTGCATGATGAGTATGAAAATCCTAACACTGTTTTCTGTTTTTGTATATGTTGAGCATTTTCCTTTAAAAGTAACAACACTCACCTGTGGAGGTTTTTTTGGTTGTTTCTTATTTTTTGGCAGAAGATAGGTTTAGCACTACAGGTCCTTCTAGATTCAGCGCTTTCCATACTTCCTTATTCTTTGTAAATTGGTTGTCAGGGTTGCCTTTGCAGTCATCACACGCCTTCCTTTTCTCTTTCTTGGGGGTATGGATTTATTTTGCTTGAAAGGCACAAGGTGTTTGCTGAGAATGTCAAAGCCCAGTGGATCAAGTTGATGCAGGTGGATGCTTGGTCAGCTTTTTCTGCACAAAGGGCATCAGCACGCTTGGGGGGTTGAGTTGCCTCCAGTCAGGCGGGTTGTATAAAATGTGTTAGCAGTTTTTGCCAGTTGCCCAAATCCCTTTCAAATTACACTCATCAAAAAGCAGAGGCCAGGATATGAGGATGTAGCTTTGTGGTAGAGCACGTTCCTAGCATGTGCAAGGTCCTAGGTTCCATCCCTAGCACCAAAAACAAAAAAGCCAGGCCAGACTAGTAAACACACATGTGTATGCTTTTGGAAGCATCATATAGGTCAAAAGGTTTTCATTAAAAAAAAAAACAGAAAATAAACAAGGTGAGCGGAGATCTACTTATTACTTGAAAGAGATTTTTATCTTTTCTGTGCTGATTTTTTTCATACCTTTATGAGTTTGTGTTTGGAATCATGACATGTAAATATTTAGTGAATAACTGATTACTAAAAATTCTGCATGGTATTCCATCATTCTTTTCAAGAACACTGCTTTGGGCGAGGATAATACTAACTTATTTTTTCTCGGGATTTGCCTTATAATTCCTACTCATTCTGTCATGTTGATCAGGAATTTGTAAAAGTTTTGATTCTAAGAGGGAGTTATTGAAATCCAGTAGAGGTAGGAAGGGGAGGCATATTCCTGAAAGATAAACCCACATTTTTTAGTAGCTTCAGTACAACTGAATGTAATGCCTTTTTAATTTAAAGAGAAAAGCCAAGTAAGAGATATTTGTGACAGTTAAAAGTCGAAATGTAAGATGAACCCCTCAAGTCTAGACCTGGCCCATATAGATTGACTAGTTTAAAAGAAGGTGTAGAGATGTCTTAAGATTCAATTGAGGACCGGGCATGGTGTCACATACCAGTAATCCCAACAGTTCTAGAGGCTGAGACAGGAGGATTGCAAGTTCACGGCCAGTCTTAGCAAACTTTTATTTTGAGACTGTGTCTCAAAATAAAAAGGGCTAAGGATGTGGCTCAGTGGTAAATTACTCCTGGGTTAAATCCCTAGTACCAAAAAAAATTAAATTAAATTGAGGAATTGCTCCAGAGCATGCCCGTGTTCCATTGCAATGTGTGAGAAAATGCGAACCAGCAAAAATCCCTTCACAATCGGAAACGATAGTGAACTCATGATGGTATTTTAGTGAACTTGTTTGGCTTATGGTTCAGTTTTCATTGTGTGAATAAAAGAAAGATGTAACTCTTTTAATTTTTTTTAGTTGTATATGGACACAATACCTTTGTTTAATTTATTTATTTTTATGTGGTGCTGAGGATTGAACCCAGTGCCTCACACATGCTGGGCAAGTGCTCTACCACTGAGCTACAACACCAGCCCCAAGATATAACTCTTGAGTGGCTTTATTTTCTACCTCAGTTTCCTCTCTAGTTCCCTAAACCAAGAGCATGGAAAGAGAAAAATTTTCCGGGTCCTTAAGTGACCAGGCAGTAACCTAATATTTACTCTCCTCTATTAGAGGATGGTGGAATTGAACTCTGGAGAGTTGATTGCTAATAATATGGCTAATAGCCATAATAAAGGAATTACCACAAATGTGACACCATCTTCTCCCCACTTCATGTTATTGAAGGGTATAAACACATTAGAAAAGCAAATTGCTCCTTTGTTGGCCTAGAGATAAGAGGGAAGGGTGTTGGCAATCAAGTCAACGATATTCTACATTTTAAGCACTCTGCTTTCATCTGCAGCTTCTCATCCTATCCTATGAGGTGGACCAGCAATGATGGAGTGCTATTTTGATTTTGAACAGATGAGAAGATTGAAATCGAAGAAGCCTAGGACTTGCCTCATGTCATTTTTTAAGGGTATAACAGAAGAAAATTTAATGTGTATTAAGAGTAGTCTTGCTGGGCATAGCAGTGCACACCTGTAATCCCAGCGGCCAGGGAGGCTGAGGCAGGAAGATTGCAAGTTCAAAGCCAGCTTCAGCAAAATTAAGGCACTAAGCAACTCAGACCCTGTCGCTAAATAAAATACAAAATAGGGCTGGCAATGTGGCTCAGTGGCTGAGTGTACCTGAGTTCAATCCCTGGAAAAAGAGTAGTCTTCACATAGAAGTTTTTAATTCTTCATAAATCTAAGAGGCATTGCTGCCCATTTTGCAGATAAGAATTTTTTCTTAGGTTACTAGTTTGCCTAAGGCCTTGCAGCTATTAAAAGCAGAGCCAAGATTCAAATTTAGCTCTGTGTAACATGAAGGGAATTATTTTCAGTCTACAGTTACACACTAAGAGCTGGCTGGTTAGTACAGGCAAACTGTTTTCACCACACCTTGCTGTGCTCTGGGGCAAGAGCTACATCCAATCAACAGAGATGTTTTATTCCACCAGTGTAGAGTTAAAAAGAAAAAGAAAATTGAACTCCCATTGAAAATCCAGAGTTTAGGGGCTGGGGCTGTGGCTTAGTGGTAGAGCACTTGCCTCACATGCATGAGTCACTGGGTTCAATCCTCAGCACCACATACAAATAAATAAATAAAATAAAGACATTGCATCCATCTACAACTAAAATATATATATATATATATATATTTTTTTTTTTTTTTAAAGAGTTTAAATATTCTACCCCCAAGAATTCCTGAAGGTCGTACAGCGACAGCCTCCTCTTTAGGGAAGGATGGTACATTCCAGTTCCCTTTGGTTCCCCCTTCCCCTGCCTTCTGCTTAAAGTGCCCCCCACCCATTCCTGAAGTTGCAGTTGTTTCTGTTATAGTAAGAGATTTTTCTCTCTGCGTGTGTCTGTCTAAAATGGGATAGCCAAAGACAGGTCGAAAGGCTCCTGCTTACTCTGCAGTACTTCTATGTCAAAAGAACACAAGCTATGTCATTTTTTTCCATACCTGCCTGCTTTTGTCATTTACATAAAACTTTAGATTTGCTACACTTGTAGTACAACCGTCCCGAGCAGTGCAATTAATTACTCAGAGGTGGATTGTCTTTAAATGCAAGTGTATATTCAATCACAACAATCATCAAATATAATTAATTAATGCAAGAAGTGTTGGGTATACTGGAGCACCCCAACTAGCATTCAATGCGCATTAATTAAACTCTATAGGTAAGTCACACTATCCTAGGGAAACTAAACATTACAGATAATTCACACAATCCTAGGGCAACCACAAGCCCCAAAATACCTTCAATGCCAGGTGACTTTTCTTAGCCAAAGAGCAGACATTGTCCTTGTCTGGTAGTTCTCTTCAGCCGATAGCTGGATGTCAGGGAATGGTGGAATTGATCCAGGGACGGACAGCAAGGCAGCCAGTCTCGCTAATGTCCTTGGAGCAAAGCCCCCAGTGTGGCAGGACAAGCACTTTAAATGCTGTTCCAAGTTGGTGGTGTGAGTTGGTGATTGGTTACACCCAGTAAAAGTCAATGTCCATTGGTTATGTCCAGTGAGATAGTATAATTGCAACTGGGCATTTCTTTGTACATGTGCATGGAGCTGTGTTCCCTATCAATTGTAAGCAGTCATTGATAAGCAGGCCTATGGTTAGGTGCCCCTTAAAGCCCCTTATCGATTGCAAGCAGGCACGACTAAGTGAGTCAATGGCTGCTATTCCTTATGGTCAGCAACTTAGTGAGGCCCTGGCATGTCCAGGCATGTCTATGGCATATGCTCCTACAACAACAAAAACGGAGTCCATATGTGGGCAGGTCTCTGTAGGAAAAATGAAGGCCTTCAGAATCGCCCATCATGACCTTTTCTTGTGTTGAAAGATGGGTATTTTAAACCTTAGGGGTTCCTCAGGTATCTCATGGGAATGGGGTCCCAAGAAGCTCTCCTTCTTATGCATCCTGACTCAGAGTCAAATGGATGTTGAGGTTGTACTTTGGCTTTCTGTAGCTACCCTGGGCCTGATCCCAGCCACTCTGAGGGTCTCCCAGGACTTGTATAGGTGCCCTCTCTCCCTTTTCTGCCCGCCATGTTTCTGCTGATGACAAGTCTGCTCCTACACACTGCTTAGGCATAGCCCCTCTGAAAGCTCTGTAGGACTGAGGAACTGAGGCACCCATACACAGTACAGGCTTCCAGGATTTTGTGTCATCCACGTCTCGCGTGGACAGTGGGAACAAGATTCCCTGACCAGTAAAGGGTTGACTAAAAGAAAGAAGAAGGTGAAAAACCACAGAACACAGAAAATAGTTTCAAAATGCAGGGGTAGGATGGGCCCAGATTATTCTGACTTCCAGCATCCGGCTTCTGATTACTGGTATCTGGCATCTGGCAAAATGGATCCTGCATGTGCTTTATTTATATCAGGGGACTTCAAAGACCTTCCATCTAACATTCTTAAGGCAGAGTCTTGCAGTCAGCAGGTTGATTGGCATCTTGGCGGGTCACACCCATATCAGAGGGGCTGCGCAGCTACAGCTGGTTAGCCCATCTCTAGTGCTGTGTGAGACTCTTGTGTGGTGGTCCACACATAGCCCACAGACGGCTCTCTGCTACTTTGTGCACCCCAAGTCCAAGCATGACTTAATTTCCTCATCTTGAAACTTTTGGTTAAAAGACATGAGACAGATGTTCTTAACTTCTTCTTATGTCTAGAGGTTCATCACAGTTGAAGCTTCTGTTGGTTGGGAGAAAATGGGAAGAGGAAATAACCATAAAAATGAACCTGTGGAGTGGTTTTAAGAAAAAGTTAGAGCTGGGCGCGGTGGTGCAAGCCTGTAATCGCAGGACTTTGGTATACTGAGACAGGAGAATCGTGAGTCCAAAGCCAGCCTCAGCAACAGCTAAGCAAATCAGTAAGATCCTGTCTCTACATAAAACACAAAATAGGACTGGGGATGTGGCTTAGTGGTCGAGTGCCCCTGAGTTCAATCCCCAGTACCAAAAAAAAAGAAAAAGAAAAAGTTAGGAGCTGTTTTGAGGCCCTTGTCACCAGAACTGCTGGTCTAGGTAAACATGTGCCCTAATGTGATAGGAAAGACAGAATACACAAGGGCCAAGTGGAATGCCTTGTTCTGATTGAAAGACATAAACAGAAAGGCTGAAGTGTTTTGTAAATGCCAGACCAGCAAGTTGATTGGCTCCTTTCAGAAAAATTTGAGATCTAAGTGTGTGGGTTTGTGCTCCCTCAGATGATTATTAATTACCTTGTCTAGGGAAAGTGGCTTGGTAGATTATTTGCAAAAGCAAACAAAGGTGAGGCAGAACAATCCTGAGTGTGGACTGTGCCAGATTGCTGGGATTGATTTCTGGTCTTTCTCTACCTGTGACCTTGACCTTTTTTTTTTAACCTCTCCATTTCCTTTTGTGTAAATGGAGGTGATATAATGCCTGCCTCCTGGGACTGTGAGGATTAAGTGGCACATCAGGAGCTTCTTACAGTGCCTGGCAGGGAATGGGGATTCACAATGGGGTCACTGTTGTTATTGCTGACAGAGCCTGTCTCCTTTACTTTATTTGGAGGAAACACCAGCCCCCCTCCCCCAATGCCAGAAGAAAGAAATGCTTTCCAGCCTGACCTCTCTGTTTTCCTTAGGGAAAGTGTTTTCCTTACGGAAGTGTTACAAATGCTAACAGGATGTTGGGTTCAGCATAGCTTTGGAATTGATGACAACTGGGCCTGAACCTTTTGCTTTGAACCCAGGGCTTTGGCTCTGTTGTTTGGAGATTAAAATCTTTTGATTGTGAAAGCAGATGTGTGGATCTGGCATCTGTGCAGATATAAACTCCACTCTATTGTAGAAGACAGACTGGTGTCAGCGTAGAATAGGAGGAAGGCACAGGAGTGCCACTGCCTGGCAGGAGTTTAAGGCTGGGTCCTCTGGGCATATAGTGCCTCTTGTATGAACTGGGGATAAGCGTACTTCATAGGAATGTTGGGGAGGTGGGTGCTAATAAAATTTTATGAAATCCTGACACTGGCACATTGAAACTTTGCCTGCCTTTCTCCTCAGTGAGAAAATTACAGAAGAGTTACACAGGTGGGTTTTCTTTTTAACTTAGATGAGTAATCTGCTGTTAATTAATATTTAAATTTTAAATATTTAAAACAATTTTAGCCAGGTGTAGTGGTGTACTTCTGTGTCCCAACACTTGGGAGACCAAGGTAGGAGAATTGTTTGAACCCAGGTCAAGACCAGCCTGGGCACCATAGAGAGACACTGCCTCAAAAAATACAAAACAAAACACATTTTTTTCATTTTAAGAAGGGCTGTCTTCAACCAGTGATACAGGTTCCTATTGGTTTGCACTTTTTTTTAAAATTTTTTTTTTTGGTTGTTGATGGATCTTTATTTATTTTATTTGTTTGTATGTGGTGCTGAGAATCAAATCCAGTGCCTCACACATGCTAGGCAAGCGCTCTACCACTGAGCCACAACCCCAGCCCTTGGTTTGCATTTGGTTCTTCTGCCTTTTGCTGCTTGTCAGGAGAGGTACAAAGTGCACTGAGGTTCAGGCCAGAAAGAAGCCCAGAAAGAGGAACATGGAAAGGGGTTCATTTTATTTTATCAGAGGAGGATAACATGAATTCTTACTCCTTACAGCTTTAGGTAATCATAGGGAGCGATTTCATTCTGGGAAGGAAAAGAGAGAGATCAATTGCTGAGGTGTTTCTAGAAAGCATCCGTTGTGTACAGGGAAGCGAAATGAATGGAGCCCTTAACAGCTGAGCAGAAGACTCCCCTGTTGGCAGCCCCTGCCTAGAGCCATTCAGCAAGGGGTCCAGGAGCAGGAAAGGTGGTAGGCTTTGGATCCTCCTTCCCCCTGCTGGGGTAGAGACCCATGGCTTCAGCTGCTGGCTCTACCTTCACCAACCCTTTGTCTTTCTCCTGCACTCCCATCCTGGTGTTCTAAGGAGAAATCCGCCAGGTCCCCACATCATCATTCTATCCTCCAGCTAATGGACCTCAGGTCTACTCCCTTCTTCCCAACCCTTGAATGGTTGTATTTTTTCTCCCTTTCCTCTGCCACTTTCCATTGATATCCTTGCCTCCCAGTGTTAATACTGCCTTCCTTCAACTGTACTGTATTCTGGAAAGTTAAAAGGAAAAAATCTCTTATGATCCCACCATCCAAGGATCCAAAGACTTGAACATTTTGTCATATTTCTTTCCTTTTTTTTATTAAACAGTAAATTTAACATTTTATGTTTAATTTTATATTAGCAGTTCAGCATAGTTGTCATACAGTGATAAAAAATTCATCATTCTATTTCCCCATGTCTTTTTAAGTGTCTTTAATGATCACATGGCATTTCAGCCTTTTTTAGTCATTTTCTTAAATTTAGAGGACTGAGGTATTAGCTCAGTGGTAGAGTTTTTGCTTAGCATGTGTGAGGCCTTGGGTTTAATCCTCAGCACTGCAGAATGAATGAATGAATAAAAAATAAAATCAGAGAACTAGGTGATTAATAATCTTTTATATTGTAGATCATTCTGATTTAAATGTAAATAAACCTTTGATCCCATTTCATGTTACTTAAGATGGATTCCTATAAGAATAACTACTTGAATTAAAAGTTTTTTGTTTTGTATTTTTGTTTTTTGCAGTGGTGAGATGGGATCCAGGGCCTCACACATGCTACGCAAGCACTCTACCACTTACCTACACTCTCAGTCCAAGTCAGAAGTTTAGAAAAGTTAAAAGTTTTCTTTCTTATTACAAAAGCAATAAATTTTCATCATGGAAAATGTAGGACAGTATAAAAAAATACATATTCATATTCTCACCTATCGGAGATAGTTGTTGTTAGTGTAACTTGCCCATTTCCTTGCCAGATATCTGCCATCCACAACCTTGATTTTCCAAGTGCAGGCCAACAGCAGGGGCCTTACCTGGAATCTTGCTAGAAATTCAGAATTTCAGATCTACCACAACATATTTCACCAGAATTTGTCTTTTAACTGGATCCACATTCAAATTTGAGAAGTACTGGTTTCTAAGGCCAAAACTATACTAATCATATAACCGAAAGCTGGGTCCCTGTCCCCAATGCCAATCAATGCCAATTTAATAATGAGGACACGGTTTTGAGAAAAAGGAAAAAGATGATTTATTGCTTTGCTAGCAAAGGAGAAACGTAGGCGACTCCTCTCTCAAAGGCTGTGACTCTCTTGATCAGGAGGGACAGAGGGGTTTTAAAGGGACTTCAACAGTTACATTCTAGGTGTGCTCTGGTAGGGGGCCCCAGGGCACCCTGATGGCATGTTAGGATTCACTTGTTAATTTGGGAGATATTCACTTCCCAGATCCTCAGCAGGCATCTCCTTCTTGTAGTGGGTGTGCTCAAGGGCAATTAACTAGGGGAAGAAAAGAGGGGGAGAGGGGGAGAAGACAGAAAAAGAATTTAAAAAAAAAATAAACCTTGGAGCAATCAGGGCTATATTTAGAAGGTGAAGGGACCACTGTTACAATCACACATAGCTTGGCATTGATTACCTCTCATCTAAGTATTCACATATATTTTTTCTCCTTAGCCAATACTGGGGTAATACTGCACATACCAGTGTTTTTCAGCCTCCCCTTCTCCATACCATAAGACTATGAGGACACAGGCAGACCCCCTCAGTAACCTGGATTCAAGGATCCACCAGCTTTCTGCGAGACTGGGGGAATTCCATCACAATTGCCTGCAAGAGGCCCTGCTACACACAGCTTTATCAAGCTCTTGTCGTCAAATATATTTGGCAGCATCTTCTTGTTCTATTCTTCTCCAGAGCTTGTCTGTCTAATGATTGTGCCATAATTTATTTGATAAATTCCCTATTGTTAAATGGTAAGCTGTTTTGATTCCTTTGAGGGGAAGGGTGTTTTGTAGATTGTTGCAGGTATGCTGGGAAATGAGCTGCTCTAGCAGCAGTTCCTTCCTTCAACTCTGATTATTTCCTTACGATAAATTCCTGGAGTGCAGATACTGGGTCAAAAGGCATAAACATGTTAAACACTCTTTAAAATGCACTAGAAGTCCAAACACTACTCTCCTAGGGTGTTGGGTGGTGTGGTCTGTAGACAGACTCAGGGGAGCAGGGGTCCTGCCTCAATCATCACACCTTCAGGCCTGGAACCTGTGAGATGTCACGCTAAGGGCACTGGGGCAAGGAAAGGAAGTGACAGAGGGGTGGCAGCAAAGTCTGTTCCTTCTGGACTGAGTCATAATGGATGCCACTGACTGGGAGCAGCCTCCTTCAGGGTGTGTCCTCTTAGTTTAGCCTTTTATCCCAGGGCTCATCCTCCGATGGCTCTGGACAAGGGAAGTGAAGCAGATGGGCCTGCAGGAGATGGAGGACTGAAATGACTACCCTGTAAGTCCTGCATCTGCCACACCTGCCTGGCCCTAGGCTTGTTTTTACTTCCTAAGCCTGAGACTATTAGGTTATCTAATACTTTTTCCTTTGAGAAAATCAGGAACCTCATTTTAAGTGAACTTTATTCTGAAAGGCATACACAGATTCTGAGAGAACTATTAGCACTATATTTGTGATTCAGTCACAGTTTGAACTTAAATGCCTGAAATATATTTTTGGCCCTCCATAAATATTTTTGAAGTAAAGGAGTGAATGCATATACAAAGTAAATAAATTTATTTCAAAACTTACATATATTAAATATACTTTTGTGCATGTCATATGACATAATTATATTTAAAATGAGTATTGAAAATCACTAGTCACTCAGTTATGTTAACTATTTATTATGATTAGAAAGAGACACAGACACACACCCCTACAGATGCACCTTCTGAAAACAAGTAATTGATTTTGAGCTCATGTTTTTGTCGACATATGCTTTTGTTTTCTGTTGGTTTTTTTTTTAACAAGAGAAGGAAGAATTTATTCAACAAGCTACTCATTCATGGTTTGAGAGGAAAGAAGGGAGTATATAATAAATATTCTACTAAAAACTTTAAAACACACAGAAAATAATTGCCATTGGCTTATAATGATGTAGGCAGATCATTACATTAAAAAAAATTACTAGCACAGGCCCATGTAGTACTACTAGAACCATTAGCAAAAGAAACCCAAATAGATGTCCATGTGGTTTATGTCTGTGACTTCCTGCAGTGCTTCTCTTTACCCAGTATCTGCAGGGACTAGAGAAGATGTTGGCCAGTTCCTTGGATATTGACCTGTGGATCAATACCTGCCACTTGCAGTTTCACTCGCTTGCTTTTGCTGATTCTTGCTTGTCTTCTGCCACCAGCAAGAGAGCCTGCACCCCCATTTCTCTCCTCCTGGCACTGAACATTAGAAAAATCTTCATTCATTAAATAGTAATTTTAAAAACATGGCTTTGCTAGCTGAATTAATTTTTTATTTCATTATTATGTATATCATTTATTTATGTCTTATTTTATGATACTTATATTATTACCTATGTTTTCTCCAGAATAGAATAAAATCCTAATTTATATTTGGAATTGTTTAGTATTAGGGAATATTACATACAATCAAATTTACAAGTTTCTTAAGTATCAGGAAATTACATAGTTGATGTATTAAATGTACTATATACATAAAAATCCTTGGTGAGTATGGTGGCTGTGATTAAGAAGGTTTTACCAATATAGAGAACCTGGTTGGAATTCTGAGATTAATTGGGAAAGTGTAATTATTTTTTCTACTTCCAAGATTAATTTCATGAAATAATAACAAATTTCATCAATGAGCTAATTTCATAAGTGAAATTGAAATTGCTACTTTCTGGGGGGGGGGGGAGGGAAGCTCCCACACCATTTTACAAGTGGATTAGAATGGATAGCTAAGTATGCTTTGATTTTCATATTATTAATGTACTCAGATAAAGAGGTACCCACCTGAAGTCGAAGTCTAAGAGCACAGAGGCAGTAGTTGAGGTGTTTAAATGCCAGTCTTTTGTTTCTTTCTTTACTTTTATGATGTAGGATGTAGGACACTGTTATTTTCCCAGTAGTCTGAATTATTCTTTCATTTATAGGTTTATTTTTATACAAATGCCATTCAAAAATTATCTAAAATAAGTACATCTATTTACAAACAAATAGAGTATAATAGAGGTAGATATAAGTTGCTAACCATTAGTAGCTTTCCCTTTTCTCTTTTCATTTTAAATTTAAATTGCACAATTTAAAATTTTAATTTTGCATATACTTCTATAAATTATAAACCAGGTTACAAATGCATCTATTTCTTGACCTACCAACTTTATTATTAAAAATAATTTTAAAATGAGTTTATGATTTAAAAATTATTGTACTATCTAGAGTCCTAGAGAACCACTGTCTTCTTTTGTTTTATTAATTTATTTGACTTTTTACACAAATGGAGCACAACTTTTCATTTCTCTGGTTGTACGTAACATAGAGTCACACCATTTGTGCAATCATAACCATACATAGGAGTAATAATGTCCATCTCATTCCACCACCTCCCCCCAATGCCCCTTCCCGTCCCCTCCCTCCCTCTGCTCAATTCAAAGTTCCTCCATTCTTCCCTTGCCCCCTACCCCACTATGGATCAGCATCCACTTATCAGAGACAACATTTGGCCTTTGGTTTTTGGGGATTGGCTTATTTCATTTAGCATGATATTCTCCAACTCTGTCCATTTACCCGTAAATGCAGGATTTTATTCTTCTTTAAGGTTGAGTAATATTCCATTGTGTATATACCACAGTTTCTTTATCCATTCATCTATTTTGAAGGTTATCTAGGATTTTTCCACAGTTTAGCTATTGTGAATTGAGCTGCTATAAACATTGAGCATCACTGTAGTGAGCTGATTTTAAGTCCTTTGGGTATAGACCAAAGAATGGGATACCTGGGTTGAATGATGGTTCCATTCCAAGTTTTCTAAGGAATCTCCATACTGCTTTCCAAAGTGGTTGCACCATTTTGCAATCTCACCAGTAATGAATCAGTGTACCTTTTCCCCCACATCCTTGCTAGCATTGTTGAATGATTTCTTTTTTCTTTTTTTAATTTATTTTTGTTTTATTTATTCTAATTAGTTATACATGACAGCAGAATGCATTTTGATTCATTGTACACAAATGGAGCACAATTTTTCATTTCTCTGGTTGTACACAATATAGAGTTACATCATATCTGCAGTCATATATGTACCAAGGGCATTGTTGTCCATCTCATTTGACCATATTTCCTGCCCCCATGTCCCATTGCCTCCCCTCACTCCCCTTTGACCAAAGTTTCTCCATTCTTTCCATGCCTCCTCCCCTATTATGGATCAACATTCACTTATTAGAGAGAACATTTGGCCTTTGGTTTTTTGGGATCGGCTAATTTCACTTAGCATGTTATTCTCCAACTCCATCCATTTCCCTGCAAATGCCATAATTTTGTTCTCTTTTGATACTGAGTAATATTCCATTGTGTATATCTACCACAATGTCTTTATCCATTCATCTATTGAAGGGCATTTAGGTTGGTTCCACAGTTTAGCAATTGTGAATTGTGCAGCTATAAACATTGAAGTGACTGTGTCACTGTAGTATGCTGTTTTTAAGTCCTTTGGGTATAGACTGAAGAGTGGG
The DNA here is from genome assembly GCA_028644305.1 of Xerus rutilus. Taxonomy (NCBI): domain Eukaryota; kingdom Metazoa; phylum Chordata; class Mammalia; order Rodentia; family Sciuridae; genus Xerus; species Xerus rutilus. The sequence continues at coordinate 34,821,438 of CM053409.1, forward strand.
ATAGCTGAATTGAATGGTTGGTTCCATTCCAAGTTTTCTAAGGAATCTCCGTACTGCTTTCCCAGTTGGTTGTAGCAATTTGCAGTCCCACCAGCAGTGTATGCGTGTGCCTTTCCCCCTACATTCTCGCCAACACTTATTGTTTGTATTCTTTTTTTTTAATATTTATTTTTTAGTTGTAGGTGGACAGAATATCTTTATTTTCTTTTTATGTGGTTCTAAGGGTCGAACCCAGTGCCTCATGCATGCTAGGTGAGCGTGCTACCACTGCGCCATAACCCCACCCCCTTGTTTGTATTCTTGATGACTGCTGTTCTGACTGGCGTGAGATGAAATCTTAAGAGTAGGTGTTTTGTTTTTTTTTTTTTAGTTGTAGATGTACACAATATCTTTATTTATTTTTATGTGCTGCTGAGGATCGAACCCAGTGGCCTACACATGCGAGACAAGCGCTGTACCACTGAGCTACAGCCCCAGCCCTTAGAGTAGTTTTGATTTGCATTTCTCTAATTGCTAGAGGTTTCTTTTTATATATTTCTTCATATATTTGTTGACTGGTTGTATATCTTCTTCTGAGAAGTCTCTATTGAGCTCCTTAGCCCATTTATTGATTGGGTTGTTTGTTTTTTTGGTGTTTTTTATACATCCTGGAGATTAGTGCTCTATCAGATGTGTGTGTGGCAAAAATTTGCTCCCAGAATGTCAGCTCTCTGTTCACTTCATTGATTGTTTCTTTTGCGGAGAAGAAGCTTTTTCGTTTGAATCCATCCCATTTGTTGATTCTTGATTTTACTTTTTGTGCTATAGGAGTCTTGTTAAGGAAGTAAGGTCCTAATCTGACGTGATGAAGATTTGGGCCTACTTTTTCTTCTAGTAGGCATAGCATCTCTGGTCTAATTCCTAGGTCCTTGATCCACTTTGAGTTGAGTTTTGTGCATGGTGAGAGATAGGGGTTTAGTTTCATTTTGCTGCATATGGATTTCCAGTTTTCCCAGCACCATTTGTTGAAGAGGCTATCTTTTCTTTAGTGTACGTGTTTGGCATCTTTGCCTAATATAAGATAACTGTATTTAAGTGGGTTTGTCTCTGTGTCTTCTATTCTGCAGCATTGGTCTACATGTCTGTTTTGGTACCAATACCATGCTGTTTTTGTTACTATAGGTTTGTGGTATAGTTTAAGGTCTAGTATTGTGATGCCTCCTGCTTCACTCTTCTTGCTAAGGATTGCTTTGGCTATTCTGGGTCTCTTATTGTTCCAAATGAATTTCATGATTGCCTTTTCTGTTTCTATAAGGAATGATGTTGGGATTTTAATTAGAACCTCATTGAATCTGTATAGCACATTGGATGGTATGGCCATTTTGACAATATTGATTCTGCCTATCCAAGAGCATGGGAGATTTTTCCATCTTCATCGTCTTGTTCAATTTTTTTCTTTAGTGTTCTGTAGTTTTCATTGTAGAGGTCTTTCACCTCTTTTGTTAATTGATTCCCAAGTATTTTTTTTTTTTGAGGCTATTGTGAATGGGATAGTTTTCCTAATTTCTCTTTCAAATGGTTTATCACTAATGTATTAAAATGCAATTAATTTATGGGTGTTGATTTTATATCCTGCTATTTTGATGAATTCATTTATTCTAAAATTTATTAATTAACTCATTTATTAATTCAATAAAATTTTGGCAAATTGCATACAAAAACATATTAAAAAGATAGTGCACCATGATCAAGTGGGGTTTATTCCAGGGATACAATGTTAGTTCAACATATGGAAATCAATTAACGTAATCCATCACATCAACAGACTTAAAGATAAGAATCATATGATTTTATCAATTGATGCAGAGAAAGCATTTGACAAAATACATCACCCTTTTATGTTCAAAACACTAGAAAAACTAGGGATAGTAGGAACATATCTCAACTTTGTAAAAGCTATCTATGCTAAGCCCAAGGCCAACATCATCCTAAATGGAGAAAAATTGAAGCATTCCTGTCTGGTCCCAGACTTTTCTTGGTTAGTAGACTTTTTTTTTTTTTTTTTTTTTTAGTACTGGAGATTGAACTCAGGGACACTTGACCAGTGAGCCCCCTACCCAGCCCTATTTTGTGTTTTATGAAGAGACAGGGTCTCACTGAGTTGCTTAGCGCCTCACCGTTGCTGAGGCTGGCTTTGAACTCTCGATTCTCCTGTCTCAGCCTCCCTAAGAGCAGGGATTACAGATGTGCGCCACCACGCCCGGCTTGGTTGGTAGACTTTTGATGGCTTCTTCTATTTTATTGCTTGAAATTGATCTGTTTCTAGAAGTTTTCTGGTGGAATTTTTTAGATCCTTTAAGTATTGAATCATGTCATCAGCAGATAATGATAGTTTGAGTTCTTTTTCTATTCCCTTTAAATTCTTTCATCTAATTGCTCTGGCTAGTGTTTCAAGGACTATGTTGAATAGCAGTGGTGAAAGAGGGCATCTTTATCTTGTTCCTGTTTTTTAGAGGGAATGCTTCCAATTTTTCTCCATAAAAGGGTGCTGTATTTTGTCAAATGCTTTCTCTGCATCAATTGATAAAATCATATGATTCTTACCTTTAAGTCTATTGATGTGATGGATTATGTTAATTGATTTCCATATGTTGAACCAATCTTGCATCCCTGGAATGAACCCCACTTGATCATGGTGCACTATCTTTTTAATATGTTTTTTGTATACGATTTGTCAAAATTTTATTAAGAATTTTTGCATCTGTGTTCATCAGGCATGTTGGTTTGAAATTTTCTTTGATGTGTGTCTGTCTGGTTTTGGTATCAGGGTGATACTTGCCTCATAGAATGAGTTTGAAGGGTTCCCTCCTTTTCTATTGCATGAAATAGTTTGAGGAGTATTGGGGTTAGTTCTTCTTTGTACATCTTGTAGAACTTGGCTGAGAATCTGTCTGGTCCTGGGCTTTTCTTGGTTGGTAGGCTTTTGATGGCATCTTCTATTTTATTGCTTGAAATTGATCTGTTTAAATTGTGTATGTGCTCCTGATTCAGTTTGGGCAGATCATATGACTCTAGAACTGTGTCAGTGTCTTTGGGATTTTCTCTTTTACTGGAGTATAGATTTTCAAAATAGTTTCTAGTTATCTTCTGTATTTCAATAGTGTCTGTTGTGATGCTTCTTTTTTCATCACAAGTTTTAGTAATTTGGGTTTTCTCCTTCTTTTCATTAGGGTGGCTAAAGGTTTGTCAATTTTGTTTATTTTTTCTAAGAACCAGCTTTTTGTTTTGTCAATTTTTTGAATTGTTTCTTTTGTTTCAGTTTCATTGATTTCATCTCTGATTTTAATTATTTCCTGTCTTCTACTTCTTTTGGTGTTGATTTGTTCTTCTTTTTCTAGTGCTTTGAGATGTAATGTCAGTTTGTTTATTTGTAGCTTTTCTTCTTTTAATGAATGAGCTCCATGCAGTGAACATTACAGACATTAACACAAAATTCAGTGTCCCAGAGATTTTGATATGTTGTATCAGAGTTCTCATTTACCTCTAAGAATATTTTTTGTCTCCTCCCTGATGGCTTCTGTTATCCTTGTGTCACTCAATAGCATATTATTTAGTCTCCAGGTATTGGAGTAGCTTCTATTTTTTAATTTTATCATTGATTTCTAATTTCATTCCATTATGGTCTGATGGAATGCAGGGTTGTATCTCTCTTTTTTTTTTTGTATTTGTTAAGACTTGCTTTGTGGCATAACATATGGTCTATTTTAGAGAAGGATCCATGTGCTTCTGAGAAAAAAGTGTATTCACTGTTGATGAATGAAATATTCTGTATATGACTGTTAATTCTAAATTATTTATTATATTATAGAGTTCTATGGTTTCTTTCTTTAGTTTTTGTTTGGAAGATCAATCTAGTGGTTAAAGTCACCCAGTATTATTGTGTTATGATTCTATTTGATTCTTGAAATTGAGAAGGGTTTGTTTGATATACATGGATGCTCCATTGTTCAGGCATAGATATTCATGATTGTTATATCTTGTTGACCTATGGTTCTTTTAAGCAGTATGAAATGACCTCCTTTATCCCTTCTGACTCTCTTTGGTTTGAAGTCCGGTTTATCTGATATGAGGATGGAAACTCTTGCTTGTTTATGTGGTCCATGTGAGTGGTATGTTTTTTCTCATCCTTACATTTTCAGTCTGTGGATGTCTTTTTCAATGAGATGAGTCTCTTGAAGGCAGCATATTGTTAGGTCTTTTTTTTTTTAATCCAATCTTCCAGTCTATATCTTTTAATTGATGAGTTTAGGCCATTAATATTCAGAGTTGTTATTGAAATATGGTTTGTATTCCCGGTCATTTTGGTTAATTTTTGGTTTTTAACTTGTCTTAGTTTCTCCTTTGATTAGCTTTTCCTTTAGTGTAGTTTCTCCCTTTGCCGATTTTCATTGTCATTTTTCAATTCTTCCTCATGGAATATTTTGCCGAGTATTATCTGTAGTACAGGGTTTCCTATTGTAAATTCTTTTAACTTTTTTATCATAGAAGGTTTTTATTTCATCATCAAATCCGAAGCTTAATTTTGCTTGATATAAGATTCTTGGATGACATCCATTTTCTTTTAGAGCTCTTTATATTTTGTTCCAGAATCTCCTGGCTTTGAGGGTCCAGGTTAAGAAATCTGCTGAGATCCAAATTGGTTTCCCCCTGTATGTAATCTGTAACTTCTCTCTTGCATCTTTTAAAATTCTATGCTTATTATGTATGCCCAGCATTTTCATTATAATGTGCCTTGGGTGTAGATCTGTTGTAGTTTTGTACATTTGGTGTCCTGTAAGTCTCTTGTAATTGATTTTCCAATTCCTTCTTCATGTTTGGGAAATTTTCTGATATTATTTCATTGAAGAGATCGTGCATTCATTTGGTTTGTATCTCTGTGCCTTCCTCTATCCTGATAATTCTTAGATTTGGTCTTATCTGTTATCCCATAATTCTTGGATGTTCTGTTCATGGTTTCTTACCATCTTCATTGAGTGGTCAACTTTATTTTCAAGATTACATATTTTGTCTTCATTACCTGATGTTCTGTCTTCGAAGTGATTGAGTCTGTTGGTAGTGCTTTCTATTGAATTTTTTTATTTAGTTTTTATCATTTCCTTCATTTCAAGGATTTCTGTATGGTTTTTTTTTTCCTCAGTCTCTTTCTTGAAGTAATCTTTTGCTCTCTATACTTGCTGTCTTATCTCTTTGTTGGAGTGATCAATTGTTGCTTGTATTTTCTCTCTAATCTCTTTGTTGGATTGATCAGTTGTTGCCTGTAATTGCTCTCTTATATTTATTCTGTGCTTCACAGAACATTTTAATTATGTACATTCTGAGCTCCTTCTCTGACATTTCATCTCCTGCAGTGTGAATGGATTATATTACTGTAGCATCTTGATTTGTTTGGGGCATTTTCTTCCCTTGTTTTTTTCATATTGTTCATGTGTCTTCCTCTCTAGCAGTGAGGATCTGAGGTATTATAGTTTTTATCCTATAATCTTATAGTGTCCCTGCAGTTTACCAGTACCTCACTTCTGGTGTAACCAGGCCTGCAGGTACCTTGATGATGGTCTTACCAGTCCTGGCTGTTGTCTCCAGATGGAAGCAGGCCAGAACAGCCCTGTGTTGGTAGATGGAGGGCCATGGTGGGGTTGGTCTCCTCCTCTGTCTTGTGGGGCTGGGTCAGTCTCCTCTGCTTCCTCTGCGCCTCTGGCCTGGGTTGGTCTGCTCTACCTTCTCTGCCCATTGGGCTGGGGTCCTGGCCATATGTTTTAACTTGGTTAAATACCTAGGAGTGGAGGTGCTGAATCATAGGATAGGTGTATACTTAAATGACAAATTGTTTTCCAAAGAGTGTACCATTTAACATGCCCAACAGCAGTGTATGAGAGTTCCAGTTGATACACATCTTTCCACTATTTGATAGTGTTTCTCTTTCAGGTTTTAGCCATACTGGTGAATGTGAAATTGTATGTCATTGTGGTTTTAATTAGCTTTTTCCAGATTACTAATGGTATTGAGTAACATTTTGTGTCCTACTGACCATTTGTACTTTTTCTTCTTGAAGTGTCTTTCCAAACATTTTGTTCATTTTTATTTTGAGTTTCGTTTTTACTATTAATTTATAGCAATCATTCTTTGTATATGTATTTTGGTAGTATGAACACAAGTCATTTATTAGATACCTATGTTGGGCATATTTTCTCCAAGTCTGTTTCTTGCCTTTTCATTTTCTTAGAATGAACAGAAAATTTTAACAAATCTTTATTATTTTTTTTCTCTTATGTTTGGTGCTTTGGGGGTTTGCTTAAGAATTCTTTACCTACTTTAAGGTTTCAGAGATATTCTTTTGTCTAAGCAATAAAATGGCTGAATAGAGGCTACCAACACTAACCTCCTCCTCAAAGAAGGTAGGTGAGTGGCTGTGGGAGAATATTAGAAATCAACAAGACAGAGAATGGACCTTTGTAAGATTCAGAGTTTTGGGACAGTAGCATAGGAAGACACACAAAATACCCCAGTGTCTGCCACCCCACATCCATAGCTGCAGGGAAGTGGATCTCCCCTTTACAGGAGTAAAGTTGAAAGAGAGAGTCCCAGTAAACTTGTATCCCAGATCCTGGCAATCTGGGCTACTAAGAAGTTTTGCGGTCCTCACAGGCTTGCAGCCTATGTAGATAAGTAACCTGAAATCTGCACAGTAGCCTTGCTTTGGAAAGGGATTTCACATCAGTTCTCAGTGAATCCCCAAGGCACTGTAGCCAGGAGCCATCTTAAGAACTGAGCTACTGGGTTTGGACTTCTCAGGGGGTCCAAAGCTCCTGCATATTCCCATCTCTAGAACTCCACGGACATTGTGCTGTACTTGCTAAAGATAGATAGTTGCCTTGAGAACTCAGCTTAGTCTAGCAGAGTGACTGTGACCCATACGCACTAAGTGCCCTGCACTGTAGAAGAAAGGTGTTGCAATGCAGAGTAATGGAGGGTGCTGCCCTCAAGAACCAGGAAATCTGGGTACTTGCTCTCTGAGACTAGAGCATGGCTAGCCAAGTCTCACCCCAATGCCAGAACTTGAAGGCAAGTTCCCATGAGGTTCCCACCACCTTTCCCTCCTGCACCATGCTTAGAATGGGGAGAGAACACCAGGTTCTCACTGCTGCCCTGCTCATAGGGTGAAACTGAGAGGGCCTTAAGTGGCTTTGTGACTGTAGCCATTGCTCCACCCCCTAAGCTCACATGGCCAAAGGTGGCCCCAAGAGAAACTTTGCCCAGCTTTGGCCATGGTCCTGCCCCTGGGTGTGTGGTCTCACTGAAGTAACAGAGGAAGACACCAAGGTACTGCTGCCGTGCCACTTGTGTGGTTGCCACCATCTGCCCATCCTGTGCCATGTCTGACTGCACAGTGCTGTCAGGACCAGATGTGAGCACCATAGAAGGTGTTCTGTGGTTCTCACCACTGCCTCTTCCTATGCAGCACATGGGCCCACACCACTAAGTGACCAGAGAACAAGTTCTGCAGGCCCCTCACTGCCAGGTCTGCCAGTGCCAGAGGCCCTTGCTAGTCTGAGTGATAGCACTATACCATTCCCATTGTAGGAGTGACCACACAGTATTTCTCACCCAATCTGTCTACATTATATCTACCTGGACTGCTAATAGTTCCCCCAGTCTTGTGTGGTCAACAGAAACACTGAGTCTTTCCTACTCCACCATAGTATACACTGGCCAAACTCCATTAATCATGGCCAAAGAAGCTATGGGGAGACTACATTGTGGTACCTAGCTAGAATCAAAGCCAACATAACAAAACAACACCCCAAGGTGTGTCTTCAGAAAAAGCCACTAAGAAGGCCACCTCATAAAAGTGGTAGAGATCTCTGAACCATCAGATGTGCAAATCTGAAAATAGGAACACAAGAAATATGAAGAAACAAGGTAATATGACGCCTCACAATAGCTTTCTAGCAACAGATTCCAAAGAAGTCAAAATGAATAAAATGCTTGATAAAGAATTGAAAAGAATGTTTTTTTAAAAGCCCACTGAGATCTAAGAGAATTCAGGTATCCAGTCAAATGAAATTAGGAAGACAATGCAGGATGTGAATTAGGAAATTTAGCAAAAAGAGATTTTAAAAAAGAACCAGACAGAAATCCTAGAAATTAAAAAGCTTAAAAAGTCAAATAAAAAATGAGTTGAAAACCTCAGCAATACACTAGGTCAAACAGAAGAAAGAATATCTGCACTTGAATAAAGCCTTTTGAAATGTCCCAGTCAGACCAAAAAAAAAAAGAATGAAGATAGTATTCAAGGTCCCATGGCGGGGGCTGGGACTATAGCTCAGTGGTAGAGCGCTTGCCTTGCGTGCGTGGGGCCCTGGGTTCGATCCTCAGCACCACATACAAAGCAATAAAATAAAGACATTGTGTCCATCTACAACTAAAAAAAATTTTAAAAAAAGACTCCATGGGGCACAAGTAAATGAACAAACATTTGCATTTTTGCAATACCTAAAAATGAGGAGAACAAAGTAAAGGGCATAGAAAACTATTCAGTGAAACAGTAGCAGAAACCTTCCTGATCTTGGGAAAGACATCCATGTACCCAGTCTTTTGGGACCCCAAGTAGACATGACCAGAAAAGATCTTCTCTATGGCATCAACAGTACAAGACAAATTTTAAAATCTGCAAGAGAAAAGTACCAACTTGCTCTTAAGGGTATCCCCATTAATCAACATATTTCTTAGGAGAAACCCCATAAGTCTGGAGGGAATGAAACGATGTATTCCAAGTTCAGAAACAAAATAACTGCCAGTCAGGATTACTGAACCCTACAAGGCTATCCTTCATCAATGAAGGAGAAAGAAAGACCTTCAGATCCTAGCAAAAACATAGGGAATTTGCTGGACATGGTGGTGTATGCCTGCAATCTCAGCAACTGTTGAGGCTGAGGCAGGAGGATGGCAAGTTTGAGGTTACCCTGGGCAACTTAGATGATGATGAATTCACTAAAGAGGATACAAAATAAGCTTAAAACTAGTAGTTTTTCCATACTCCAATAATAAATTTGCTCTGAAAGAAAGAGAAGCAATCTTAATAGCTACAAAAATAAAATAAAATACCTAGGAATATACTTACCCAAGGAATTAAAAGACTCTACAATGAAACTTATAAAACACCAATGAAAGAAATTGAGTGCACACACACAAAATAGAAAAACTACTCATGCTCATGGATCAGAAGAAATAACATTGTTAAATTGCCTATTCTGTCTAGTGATTGACATATTCATTGAAATCCCCATCAAAATACCAAAGAAAGTATTCACAAACTAGGGAAAAAATCCTAAAATTCATGCAGAAGAATAAAAGACCTCAAATAGGCAAAGTGGTCTTGAGCAAAAAGAGCAAAGCTTGAGACATTGCAGTGCCTAATTTCAAGACATACTACAGAGCCATAGTAACCAAAACAGCATAAAAACAGACACGTAGGCCAATGGAACAGAATGGAAAACTCAGGAAAAAAAAAACCACATCAGTAGCCCATTGATTCTTGATAAACATGCCAAAAACATACATTAGAGAAAGGACAGCTCTTCATCAAAAGATGTTGGGAAAACTGGAAATATACTAAAAGAATATTGAAATTTGACTTCTGTCTCTGACACTTATTAAAAAATCAACTGCAAATGGATTGAAGACCTTGAGACCTGAAACTCTGAAGGTACCAGAAGAAAAGATAGGGGAAACACTTTTAGAGGTAGGTAGTGATTTTCTGGATAGGATGCCAGAAGCACTGGAAGCAAAAGTAAAAATTGACAAATGGGATTACAACAAACTGAAAAGCATCTGCATATCAGAGAAAGCAATCAACACAGTGAAGAGATAACCTATAGAATGGGGAAATTATTTGCCAACTATTCATCTGACAGAAGATTAATATCCAGAATATATAAGAAACTCAAAAAATTTAACCAAAATCAAGTAATCCTAGCACTAAAAAATGATCCAAATAGATGCTTTTCCAGAGAAGAAATGCAAATAACCAACAATTAGATGAAAAAATGCTCAGTATCATTAACCATCAGGAAAATGCACATCAAAACTATAGGAAGAGAGGTTGGGGTTGTGGCTCGGTGGTAGAACGCTTGCCTAGTATGTGTGAGGCCCTGGGTTTGATCCTCAGCACCCCGTATAAATAAATAAAATAAAGATATTGTGTCCATCTACAACTAGGAAAATTTTTAAAAAAACTATAGGAAGATACCATTTGACCTCAATTAGAATGACTATAATAAAATAAATAAATGCTGGTGAGAATATGGATAAAAAGGAACTTGTAAATACTTCTGATGGGAATGTAAATTAGTATAGCTACTATGGAAAACAGTATGGAGTTTCCTCAGAAAACTAAAAATAGATTACCATATGATACAACTATCCACTTCTTCCTGTGTATCCATAGGAAATAAAATCAGCATACAAGAGATACACCTGCACATCCATGTTTATTGCAGCACTAGTTACAGTAGCTAAGATATGGATCAGCCTGTGTGTCCATCAGATGAATGGGTAAAGAAAATGGTAAGAGTACACAGTGGAGTATTGTTCACACACAAAGAAGAACGAATCCTGCCATTTGCAGCAAATTGATTGGAACTGGAGGACATTATGTTAAGTGAAATAAGCCAGATATAGACATGTACCTCATATTCTTTCTCATGTGGAAGATGAAAACGTAAGTTAACTTGCAAGTGAAAGTAAAATGGTGATTACTAGAAATTGGGAGGGATGGTTTGGATTTGATCAGTGTGTGGTGTATGCATGTATAGAAATACCACACTGAATCTTATTAACATACACAGTTAATAAGCTTTAATAAAAATAAATCTAAAAAGGATATTCACCAGGATGTCCTTTAAAAATGATGTCCTTTGTTTCCTTCTAGAATTTTATTTTTTATGTTTAGGCCTAACATCCATCCTGACATAACTTTAGTTTATGTGTGAGGTGGGAGTTAAGGTCCTTTCATTTTTTTTTTGTATGGTTGTCTACTTGGTCCTGAACAATTTGTTGAAAAGACTTTGATTCACTGAGTTCATTAGTACTTTCTTGTAAACCAGTGGACTGAACTCTACTGTTTGTTCTTAAGCTAAAACTTCACTGCCTTGAGTTCTGCAGTTTACAAGTCTTGAAGTCAAATAGTGTAAATCCTTAACTTGAGTGTTTTCGTATACATTTTTTTAAAAGCCTGATTGGATTTTCACTACAGTCGTCTCTCAGCACATGAGAGATTGGTTCCAGGACCCCTCAGATACCAAAATCCACAGGTGCTCAAGTACATTATATAAAATGACACAACATTTGCATATATAACCTATGCACATCCTCCTGTATGCTTTAAATCATCTTTATATTTCTTGTAATGCCTAATATAATATAAATGCTATGCAAATAGTTGTTTTATTTAGGGAATAGAGACAAGTCTGTAAATGTTCAGTATCAGTAATTTTTTAAAAAATATTTTCAATTCAAGATTGTTTAAATCTGTGGATTTGTCACCTCCTTTTGGAGGCCAGCTGTACACTAAATAGGTCAATCTGGGGAGCTCTGGCATCTCAGTCTACTCTTATCCATGGATTATGGTACATCTTGCTATTTATTTAGGTCTTTATCTCAGGAGTTTTTTGTAGCTTTAAGCATTGACATTTCAAGATGGTCATGTTTGTTTTTCTTTATTCATTTACTGTGAATATGTCTCTTTCTCATCTTTTGGGATTCTCTCCTCAGCTCAAATTAGTGAAAAGATCACCATTGCTCAGTTTGAGGGTCCTCCCTGCTCCAAAAATTTCTGATAAACTCCTATCATTAGTTTTATGCTTTAAAGAGCCAATCTTAGGAGATGTGTATATTTTTTGATGCTGAAGAAATGGCAACATGTGCTGGGGTTGTGACTCAGTGGTGGAGCGTTTGCCTAGCATGTGAGGCACTGGGTTTGATCCTCAGCATCACATAAAAATAAATAAATAAAATAAAGAAAGGCATGCTGTCCATCTACAACTAAAAAAAATTTTTAAAGAGAAAGAAATGGCAGCAAAACAGGCACTTGTTTATGGTGGTAGCGCAGTTGGCATGGGTCTCGGGTACTGTCATCAGGGACTTATGGGAGAACTGGACTCTGACTGGCTGAGCTGTTACAGACTATGTGTTGATAAAGAAAGTAACCTCCCTCAGGTGGCTGGTCTGGATCACATTTTTTATTTATTTATTTATTTATTTTTAGTTGTAGAAGGATGCAATCTTATTTATTTATTTTTTTATGTGGTGCTGAGGATCGAACCCAGTGACTCACACATGCGAGGCAAGCGCTCCACCACTGAGCCACAGCCCCAACCCTGGATCACATTCTTAACAGTGACAAACAGCCATGGTTTTAGAAACCATGAACATCTGGGCATGAGCAGTGTCTTGGTCTCAAGACTGGTATTAAATCATACCCGAGCTGTGCTCAGAAGCCAAGGACCAAGAGTGAGGTCTGAGTAGCTATTGAGCATGGATTTGTGACTTTCCAGGACATTATGTGCCTAAGCCTGTGATACTGTGAAATAATTATATATATAATATATGTATATATATGTTTCTGATGCATATATGTACATATATGTACATACACATTTATGCATATCTCTGTGTGTCTCTATATATACACACACAACACACACACATACACACATGTACATACACATGTACATATGTTTTTATCCCTGGTTGCTGACACAGAGCTCTTAAAACCCTTATAGTTAGGGGTACAAGGGAGATTCTTTTGTTATGTATTTGATCTTTGACCCCAGTTACTGACAAAGAACTCTAAGACTTGTAATTTTCTGTGTAATAGGAGTGTCTGACACAGAGCTCCTAAATTCCTTGGAATTTCTTGGGCAACGAGAGCGTCATTTGTTCTGAAGTGATGTTTTCTGGATAGCCTTAAATGAGGACTGGTTGTAACTAGCCAACCCAGTCATTATAGGGTTGGACCTTCAAGGAGGGGAGGGGCTGAAGGGGGAGCTGACCTCCAGTGGCCAGTGACGTAATCAATCATGCTTATATAAGGAAGCCTCCATAAAAAACCAAAAGGACATGGTTCAGAGAGCTTCCGTGTTGCTCATGGAGGTACTAGAGGGTGGTACACCCAGAGAGGACCAGGAAGCCCTGCACCCCTTTCTACATACCTTGCCCTATTTATTTCTTTATCTGGCTGTGTTTCTGTATGTTTATAAACCAATAATCACAAGTAAAGTGTTTCTCTGAGTTTTGTCAGCTGCTTAAGCAAATTAATTGAACCTGAAGAGGGAGTTATGGGAACCATAGAGGGGGTCCTGACCTGTGCATGCAGTTGGCATTTGAAGTTGGATGGGAGGGGGTCTAATGGGACTGAACCCTCAATTCTTAGGGTCTGATCTCCACGTAACTAGTGTCAGAAGTGAATTAAATTGTAGAACATCTTGTTTACGTGCAGTAGAGAATTGCTTTTGGCAGGAGGACACCCACATATATGGTAGCAGAAGGGTTGAGTGGTATGGAAGAAAAAAGATTTTCCTTAGAAAGTCCCTTCGTGAAAATTTGGTTTTTTTCTGTTATGTTTGATAACATGTATTAAAATGCAGCTTTTGAGAAAAAATTTAAAAAAAGGAAAAAAAAGAATATAAAAAAATAAAAATAAAAATAAATGACACACTAAAAAAAAAAAAGAAAGTCCCTTCCTTTCCTTAAGAAGACTAAAGGAGCCGATGATCATTGAGAAGCAGGAGGCAGTCTTATGTTCAGACATTCTTTAGAAGACAAAACCTCTTCTGTAAGTGTGTTTATTAAGCAGTCAGCCTGTGTGTATTTAAAAATGTTTGGTGATGACCCAGTCACTGGCTCCAAATTAACATATGCTACATTTCAACAACTCCTATTCATATAATCTGTAACTGTGGCTCTTAGAAATCTCTTTTCCATATTTGTTAACTTCATTAGTATATTTCTGTTCATTGATATCAGTCTTAAAATGGTACTGAATTATTAGTACAAGGTAATGAACTTCTATCTTCCTTAATTCTTTCTTTTTTTGGGTCATTGACTTTGTCAAATTAATTGTTTTGGAACATGTGCTAGTCAGCTTTTTGTCACTGACAAATTACCCTAGCAAAACAACTTAAAAGGAGGAGCCATTTATTATTTTTTAAAATTTATTTATTCTACTTAGGTATACTTGATAGCAGAATGCATTTTGATTCATTGTACACAGATGGAGCACAACTTTTCATTTCTCTGGTTGTACATGCTGTAGAATCACATCATATATGCAGTCATAAATGAAGCTAGGGCTGTGATGTCCATCTCATTCTACCATCTTTATCTTCCTTAATTCTAAGCATTGTACTTGTATTAAGTATCTGTTCCCACCAAAATTATGAAAAGATGAGTATATGCATAGAATTTGCAGTAAACAAGGCAGTCGCATTGTGATGGAGGAGTATGTGAAAATATTCCTCACCAGAATATTAATTTCAAGCAAAAAGGCATTGAGTAAAAATTAATGATAGCTATGGAAAAAAATCATATCAGTGTAACTTAATTTCATCAAGAACATTGTAAGGATCTGGAAGAAACAAGGCACATATATCTTAACTTTCTCATGCTGTTGATTTAATTAAAAATAACATCATCAACAACCCAGGAAAACATAGCTCATGTGGTACTACATCTGGTGGTGAGAAGGTCACACAGAGCCATTATCAAGGATATTCTGCCAGTGTGGGATAATTCTTACCACTTAACCTTTCAGAGTCAGTATGGGACTGGTTAATCAATTTTAATGCATGACTAGTAATGTATATGTTTTTTTGTATACCAGAATATTGAAAACAGATGTCAAATAACCTGGATAAATTGTGTGTTTCCAAATTGGACAAAGTAAAATGAAGGCTAATTAACTTTGTAAGTAGAAAGTTCAAAGCGGAGAATGACTAACTGATACCTGTTCCTGGAAAGAAAAAGCCCCTGGGTCATGGTGAAACCAAGCAATTGCTCCATCACAACTGTAGTGCAGGTATATGCAGAATAACACATTTATAAATCAGTGCTATGGTTACAAAATTTATATAAGGTTGAGAGCAGGCAAAAGATATAATGAAGTCATGTCATAATTTATAGTATTAAGACTTATAAGAACTGTGTTTAGTTTGAGGATATACTACATTAAAAAAGACATTACAAAACTTATACAGGGAGCTACAGGAGAGCAAGACAAATAACTTTAAACATCTACTCAATATCAGGCTGAAACACCTAGCACAAGTAGTTATCCTATTAGAAAAATAAAGCAATCGAGTAGATTTACTGTGTGGTTGGGTGATAGTGGTCCTTATCACCCAGAGAAGGAGTTTACATAATCAGGAGTAAGCAGATTTGTGTCAGGCAGGTATAACAACTGGGAACTCAGATTCCATGGAATTAGGGGGCATGTAAATGGTCATAGGAGCCTAGGCAAGGAACCTGACAGAAATTAGGGTCTGAGCCTCCACCTTCCTGACTAAACTCAAGAACAAAACTGGGAAAGATGGCATCACTGGAATAAGTAGGCTTCTAGAAGTTGTGGAGGCAGACACAGCTTGAGGACAAGAAACTCAGCCAAGCTGCTTCTGGGCCCAGGGCTGGGTGAGCAGTGTCTTTGAGAAACCACAGCTGAGTGGGAGCACAGAAGGCCATATTGAGGCCAGGAGGAAGGACTGAGAACTACTTAGGAAGCAGGAAAGAGGACAAAAATAAAACAGTCCAAAACTATTACTCAAAATGAGCTAGCAAACCAGGAGCAATGGTACACACCAAGTGACTCTGGAAGCTGAGGCAGGAGGATCACAAGTTCAAGGCCAACCTTGGAAACTTAGTGAGACCCTGTCTCAAATAAAAATTTTAAAGAGGGATTGGGGATGGGTGGCTCAAAGTTCCCAAGTTAAGTGCCCAGGAGCATATGCACGCGCGCATGCGCACACACACACACACATACACACAGGTTAGCAAATCGAAAGTTTACATGAAGAAAAATAGGAAGTTTAAAGATTGTTCGACAAGCTGCACATGAACTCTGTAAATAAAATAAATGGTTGAACTTATAGAATATACTGTAAAATAAATATCTTTAGAATTTTTGAGAGGAGTTAAAACAGTGGGTAAAAATTATGAAATCGAAGCAAGGCGGCTAGAGAAAGAACCAACGAGAAACATCTAGTATTAAGTAGGATGGGCTAAAATGCTATAGAAATAGATGAAATGTCTCAAATGCAGTATGAGTTCCTGGGTGAGCCATCCAGGTCTTTGGGTGGCTCTGTACATTCAAGATCCCAGCTCATGGCAGCTCACCACATGTCTTTCAAAGTTGCTCTTGCTGTCCACAGGAAGTGGGTTGTGCTTAACCCAGAAGTGGTTTATATCATAACTACTCCCATCCAGTTGACCAGAAATTAGTCACATAGCCATACCTAATTGCAAGAGAGTCTGAGAAAAATCTTTTTCCTGGCTATCCAGGTGCCCAGGAAGAAAAACAACAAAAATTTGGAGAATGGCTAATAGTTCCTGCCATATCTCCTAAGAAATAGCAGTTAACGTTGATAAGAGCTTTCTCATCAACAATAGAATTTAGAACATAAGAGTAGTAGAACTTAATACTAGTTAAATCATCACTCAAGAATGAAGATTGCTGGACATGATGGCACATGCTTGTAATCCCAGCAGTTTGGGAGGCTGAGGCAAGAGGAATATGAGTTCAAAGCCAACCTCAGCAACTTAGTGAAACCGTAAGCAACTCAGTGAGACCCTGTCTCTAAATAAAATATTTTAAAGGGCTGGGGATGATACTCAGTGGTTAAGCACCCCTGGTACCAAAAAAAAAAAAAAAAAAAATTCTAATATGAAGGAGAATTTGGTAATTTCTAACAAAGTTATATAAGCATTTGCCTTTGGCCTAACAATCCTGCTTCCCATAATTACTCTTGTGGAAACACCTCTACAAAAAATGAAGAATGCATATAGAAGGTTATTCATTGATATATCATTTGCAAATAGAAAAAAATTGAAAACAGTGTAAGATGCCCATCCATAAAACATTGGCCAAAAAAACTATATTATGTCCTCTTAATGCAACTATAAAAGCAATTTTTAAAAAATGAAACAAATATCCATGAATGAAGGTGAAGTGGTTTCTAAGGATTTTTT
Organism: Xerus rutilus; assembly: GCA_028644305.1. Classification (NCBI taxonomy): domain Eukaryota; kingdom Metazoa; phylum Chordata; class Mammalia; order Rodentia; family Sciuridae; genus Xerus; species Xerus rutilus. The sequence continues at coordinate 34,838,712 of CM053409.1, forward strand.
TTAAGTAGGTTGAAAAAAAGATTTGTAGAAAAGTATATCTGATGTGTATCTAAAATGAAAGGGGAAATGAGCACACATATACTCAAATGTGTTTGCCCTTTAGTTTTGCATAAGAATGCATAAGAACTATAAACCAAAACCAAATAAGAGGTAGGTAGATATGAGTGAAAGAGAGAAGGATGGAAATGGGACTTTTCTGGGTATACCTTTTTATATAGTTTTGATTTTGAACCTTGTAAATATTTTACATATTCAATTATGTAAAATTTAAAATAATGACATATCTGGGTGTAGTGGTATACACCTGTAATCCCAGCTACTTGGGAGGCTGAGGCAGGAGGATTGCAAGTTCAAGGCCAGCCTGGGCAACTTGGACCCTATCTCCAAACAAAAAATTCTGAGGATAAAGTTCAGTGGCAGAGCATTCGCCTAACATGTGTGAGGCCTGAGTGCAATCCCTAGTACCTTAAAGAAAAAAGAAAGTAGGTCCTGTAGTTGAATATCCAAAGAACAACTAATCAAGTTTTTATATCAAACTGATTAAATAACCACAAAAGAAAAAATAATTCAGGTAACTTTTAGTGTAGTATACTGCACACTCCGAGAGGATTAGAGTCTAGGGTAAAAATGTGGGAAACAAAGGTTAGACTTTGTTTACATGGCTAATTATTAGTAGTGGTATCAGTTAGCAACTGAAATTATTTAGAATATATGTTAGTGAGAACAAATGAATTAGTATACTTCTGTAATTCCTCTGTAGGAGAAAGGAGATACAAATATGGAATAGGATAACGTGAGGAAAAATCCTGTGATTTTAGCTTTAAATTGGAAGTATCAATGTGAACTCTTGAATTTAAATATACATATATGTACATTTTACATATGCATATATACAGGTATATTACATACATATACATTTATAGGCTGAGCATCCTTAATCTGAAATGCTCCAAAATCTAAACTTTTTGAGTGTCAGTGTGACCTTACAAGTGGAAAATTCCACACTTGACCTCATATGACTGTTCATAGTCAACACATAGGTGTACTGAAAGTATAAAATTGCCTTCTGGTTGTGTATTATGTACATATAGGAAACATAAATTAATTATGTGTTCAGGCTCAGGTCTCATCTCCAAGATATATCACATTTTATGTATATGCAAACATTTCAAAAAAAAAGAAAAGAAAACCCAAACCCAAAACACTCCTCTTTCATCTATTTCAGATAAGGGATACTCAACTTGTATGTATATAGAATACGTAAAAAGAATATAGATTCTAGCCCAGTGCATTTAAAGGGCCTAAACAAGAAAATACTCGGTAGCAATGTGTGTACCTCGTGCCCATGTTCTAGTTTCTACATACCATTTTCTACTAAAAGAAACTAGGGCTTCCTGAGAAAATGGCTCAGGGTCAGTAGAAGTACAAGGCACCAGAAGGTAAGCAAGTGCTTAAAGACTGAGTATGTCAGGGGAACTCCAGAGCCAGCCTGGAGGAACTCCAGCAGAACAGATTTGGGAAGTTTTGTTTTTGTTTTGTTGGAGGTGCCAGGGATCAAACCCAGGGATTTCTGCATGCTAGGCAAATGCTGTACCTCTTAGCTACACCCCCAGTTGTAGGAAGTTTTAAGCATTCAAAAGAACAGTGATAGCATTGGATTGTAATACCTTGAATAAAAATAAATTAGTGAATCAATAATTCCCACGGCTGGGGGTGGGAGGAACTTTACCAGCTCTTAAAAGCAGAATGAATCTTAGAATTAGAAAATCATAGTTTTGTAACTCCCAGTGTGGCAACTGATTTAGGCAAAGCTGATAAATGAATGCTGAAACTATCAGGTAAAACCGTTGTGGAACAGGATGGTCTACAGCTTCAAAATATTTCTCTAGAGATTATTTGATTATAAAAAGGAAGCATATTATTGATTATAAAACTATAATTATTATGATTATTATAATAATTATTATAATTATAATGATTATTATTATTAGTAATAATAATCATTAATTATTGATTAATGGCAAGCATTTCCTTAATCAAATAAATGAACTTGATGTGAGACAGGCATATTGGGATATGTCATCTTGATAGTGTTCTTGCCAGAAATGTTTAATATTTAGGAAACAGACAAATCCAAATTGTGTGCTAGTCTATGAGATACCTGGCCTCAAAAGTTTTGATGTCATGAAGAATCAAAAAACAAAAAAATTCTAAATTCAAGGAAATTAAAAAGACATTATAAATGTATGATCCTGAGTTGAATCTTGGATTTTAAAATAACTCTATAAAGGACTACATTGAGACAATTGGTGAACTTTTAACATGGTCTATGTACTAGATAGTATTTTACATTACTGTTTAATTTCATGGGTAAAGTAAAGCTATTGTAGTTCCTAGTAAAATGACTATCCAATTGTAAAATTATTTAGAATTGTTAAAATCATTGTAATTTTCAAGCAGTGGGAAAATACAAGGATAAAACGAAGTCTTGTAAGACCGTACTCCATAGGATAAGCATTGTTAACACTTTGGTGTATTTCAATCCAGTCTACATATATTGAAACAAAATTGTGCCCCTTGGTTTTTTATATTACTTCTTTTTGTTCCAGATTATCAACAATTCTCTATTGCATTAAGTAGTTCTCAAAGACAGTATTTTAAATGGTTATGTAATGTCCCTGAACAATTTCTTAATATATTGTTTATGAAATTGCCATATTTCATCCAGTCTGACATTCCATCAATTAGATGACATCATTTTATGTATCTCTAAAAGGAAAACTATCTTGGTGAATTAAGATGCAGTATTTTTTATTTATAATTGTTATCTTATGGAAAGTGGTCTTTTAGACATATGACTATCATATCATTTATCTGCATAGTATATGCATAGAAATTTGTCATGTTATTTATATGCATATATTATGTGCATAATTAGGAAGATATGAGTAAAACAAATTAGTCAATGGATTCCTAAAACTTCTTCACCCTGAATGTCCAAGTTTTATGAATTTTTTAAATTTATTTTTAAATTTGTTCTAATTAGTTATACATGACAGTAGAATGCATTTTGACATATTGTACACAAATGGAGCACAACTTCTCTGGCTGTACATGGTGCTCAGTCACACCAGTAATCATACATATATATAGGGTAATAATGTCTGTCTCATTCTACCGTCCTTCCCATCCCCACTGCCCCACCCTTCCTCTCACTCCCCTGGGCACAATCCAAAGTTTCTTCATTCTTCCCACCCCCACTGTGGATCAGCATCTGCTTATTAGAGAACACATTTGGGCTTTTGTTTTTTGGGATTGGCTTATTTCATTTAGCATAATATTCTCCAGCTACATCAATTTACCAGCAAATACCATAATTTCATTCTTCTTTAAGGCTGAAGAATATTCAATTGTGTATATGTACCAGATTTTCTTTATCCATTCATCTGTTGAAGGCCATCTAGGTTGGTTTCATAGTTTAGCTATTTTGAATTGAGCTGCTATAAACATTGATATGGCTGTGTCATTGTAATTTTCTGATTTTAAGTCCTTTGGGTATAAACTAGGCATGAGATAGCTGGGTCAAATGGTGGTTCCATTCCAGTTTTCTGAGGAATCTCCATACTGCTTTCCAAAGTGGTTGCACCAATTTGCAGTCCCACCAGCAATATATAAGTACCTTTTTCCCCAACACTTATTGTTGGGGAAATATCCAAATATATCCAATATCTTTGCCAACACTTATTTTTTTATTAGTTCTAATCAGTTTTACATCAGCAGAAAGCTCTTCAATTCATTGTACACAAATGGGGCCGAGTTTTTCACTTCCCTAGTTGTACATGAAGTAGAGGCACACTATTCGTGCAATCATACATGTACCTAGGGTAATTATGTCTGTCACATTTCACCATCTTTCCTACCCCCATACCCCTCCCCCCTCCTTTGCCCAATCCAAAGTTCCTCCACTCATTCCATGCCCCCACATTATGGATTAGAATCCATTTATCAGAGAAAACATTTGGCCCCTGGTTTTATGGGATTGGCTTATTTTGCTTAGCATGACATTCTCCAACTCCATCCATTTGCCTGCAAAAGCAATAATTTTATTCCCTTTTAATGCTGAGTAATATTCCATTGTGTATATATGCCACAGTTTCTTTATCCAGTCATCTATTGAAGGCCATCTAGGTTGGTTCCACATCTTAGCAGTTGTGAATTGTGCAGCTATAAACATTGAAGTGGCTGTGTCACTGTAGTATGCTGTTTTTAAGTCCTTTGGGTATAGACCAAAGAGTGGGATAGCTGGATTGAATGGTTGATTCCATTCCAAGTTTTCTAAGGAATCTCGGTACTGCTTTCCCAGTTGCTTGTACCAATTTGCAGTCCCACCAACAATGTATGAGCATGCCTTCTCCCCCACATCCTCGCCAACACTTACTGTTGCTTATATTCTTGATGACTGCCATTCTGACTGGCGTGAGGTGAAATCTTAGTTCTGATTTGCATTACTCTAATTGGTAGAGCTGTTGAACATTTCTTCATATATTTGTTGGCTGATCGTATATCATCTTCTGAGAAGTGTCTGTTGAGCTCCTTAGCCCATTTATTGATTAGGTTGTTTGTTTTTTTGGTGTTAAGTTTTTTGAGTTCTTTATATATCCTGGAGACTAGTGCTCTATCTGATGTGTATGTGGCAAAAACTTGCTCCCAGAATGTAGGCTCTTTGTTCACTTCATTGATTGTTTCTTTTGCTGAGAAGAAGCTTTTTAGTTTGAATCCATCCCATTTATTGATTCTTGATTTTATTTCTTGAGCTTTAGGAGTCTTGTTAAGGAAGTCAGGGCCTAATCTGACGTGATGAAGATTTGGGCCTACTTTTTCTTTTATTAGGCGTAGGGTCTCTGGACTAATTCCTAGGTCCTTGACCCACTTTGAGTTGAGTTTTGTGCATGGTGAGAGAGAGGGGTTTAGTTTCATTTTGCTGCATATGAATTTCCAGTTTTCCCAGCACCATTTGTTGAAGAGCCCATTTTTTCTTTGATGTATGTTTTTAGCACCTTTGTCTAGTATGAGATAACTGTATTTATGTGGGTTTGTCTCTATCATTGGTCTACATGTCTATTTTGGTGCCAATGTCATGCTGTTTTTGTTACTGTAGCTTTGTTAGTATAGTTTAAGGTCTGCTATTGTGATGCCTCCTGCTTCACTCTTCTTGCTAAGGATTGCTTTGGCTATTCTGGGTCTCTGATTTTTCCAAATGAATTTCATGATTGCTTTTTCTATTTCTATAAGGAATGACATTAGGATTTTAATTGGAATTGCATTGAGTCTGTATAGCACTTTGGGTAGTATGGCCATTTTGACAATATTTTTGGGATTTTCAATAGGATTCTGCCTATCCAAGAGTATGGGAGATCTTTCCATCTTCTAAGGTCTTCTTCAATTTCTTTCTTTAGTGTTCTGTAGTTTTCATTGTAGGTGTCTTAAACTTCTTTTGTTAGATTGATTTTTTTGTTTGTTTGTTTGTTTGAGGCTATTGTGAATGGGGTAGTTTTCCTAATTTTTCTTGCAGTGGCTTCATTACTTATGTATAGAAATGCATTTGATTTATGGGTATTGATTTTATATCCTGCTTCTTTGCTGAATTAATTTATTAGTTCTAGAAGTTTTCCAGTGGAATTTTTTGGATCTTCTAAATATAGAATCATGTTGTCAGCAAATAGCGATAGTTTGAGTTCTTTTCCTATTCGTATTCCTTTAATTTCTTTCGTCTAATTGCTCTGGCTAGGGTTTCCAGGACTATGTTGAATAGCAGTGGTGAAAAAGGGCATCCGTGTCTTGTTCCAGTTTTTGAGGGAATGCTTCCAATTTTTCTCTATTTAGATGATGTTGGCCTTGGGCTTAGTATAGATAGCTTTTACAAAGTTGAGATATGTTCCTACTATCCCTAGTTTTTCTAGTGTTTTGAGGATGAAGAGGTGCTATATTTTCTCAAATGCTTTTTTCAGATCTGTTGAAATAATCATGTGATTCTTGTCTTTAAATCTATTGACGTAATGTATTATGTTTATTGATTTCCGTACCAACCTTGCATCCCTAGGATCAACCCCACTTGATCATGGTGCACTATCTTTTTCATATGTTTTTGTATGCAATTTGCCAGATTTTCATTGAGAATTTTTGTGTCTATGTTCATCAGGGATATTGGTCTAAAGTTTTATTTCCTTGATGTGTCTTTGTCTGGTTTTGGTATCGGGATAATACTAGCCTCATAGAATGAGTATGGAAGGGTTCCCTCCTTTTCTATTTTATGGAATAATTTAAGGAATGTCAGTGTTAATTCTTCTTTGAAGGTCTTGTCTTATAAAACTCGACTGAGAATCTGGTCCTGGGCTATTCTTGATTACTGGGCTTTTCTTGATTAGTGGGCTTTTCTTGATTACTGGCTTTTGATGGCTTCTTCTGTTTCACTGCTTGAAATTGATCTGTTTAAATCATGTATGTCTTCCTGATTTGGTTTGGGTAGATCATATGTCTCTAGAAATTTGTCAATGTCTTCAATATTTTTTATTTTGTTTGAGTATAAATTTTCAAAATAGTTTCTAATTATTTTCTGCATTTCAGTAGTGTCTGTTGTGACATTTCCTTTTTCATCATGAATTTTAGTAATTTGAATTTTCTTTCTTTTTCTTTGTTAGTATAGCTAAGGGTTTATCAATTTTATTTATTTCTTCAAAGAACCAACTTTTTGTTTTGTTAATTTTTTTCAATTTTTTTTTGTTTCAGTTTTATTGATTTCAGCCCTGATGTTAATTATTTCCTGTTTTCTACTGCTTTTGGTGTTGGTTTGTTTTTTTTCTAGTGCTTTGAGATGTAATGTCAGGTAATTTATTTGTTGACTTTTTATTCTTTTAATGAATGAGCTCAATGCAATGAACTTTGCTCTTAGTACTGCCTTCATAGTGTCCCAGAGATTTAGATGTGTTGTATTGGTGTTTTCATTTACCTCTAAGTATTTTTTTTACCTCCTCCCTGATGGCTTATGTTATCCATATGTCATTCAGTAGTGTATTATTTAGTCTGCAGATATTGGAGTAGCTTCTATTTTTTATTTTATCATTGATTTCTAGTTTTATTACATTATAATCTGATAGAATGCAGGGTAGTATTTCTGTTTTTTTGTATTTGCTGAGAGTTGCTTTGTGGCATAACATATGGTCTATTTTAGAGAAGGATCCATGTGCTGCTGAGAAGAAAGTATATTCACTCGATGATGGATGAAATACTATATATATGTCCATTAAGTCTAAATCATCGGTTGTGTTATTTAGTTCTATGGTTTCTTTGTTTATTTTTTGTTTGGAAGATCTATCCAGTGATGAGGAAGGTGTGTTAAAGTCACTCAGTATTATTGTGATGTGGTCTATTTGATTCTTGAAATTGAGAAGGATTTGTTTGATGTATATAGATGCTGCGTTGTTTGGGGCACAAATATTTATGATTTTTATGTCTTATTGATGTATGGTTCCCTTAAGCAGTATGAAATATCCTCCTTTGTTCCTTCTGACTAACTTTGGTTTGAAGTCCACATTATCTGATACTAGAATGGAAACCTCTGCTTGTTTAAGCAGTCCATGTGAGTGATATTTTTTTTCCCAATGTTTCACCTTCAGTCTGTGAATATCTTTTCCTAGGAGGCTAGTCTCTTGAAGACAGCATATTGTTGGGCCTTTTTAAAATCCAATTTGCCAATCTATGTCTTTTGATTGATGAGTTTAGGCCATTAACATTTAGGGTTATCACTGAGATATGATTTGTACTCCTGGTCATTTTGGTTTATTTTTGGTTTTTTTGGCTTGACTTAGTTTTGCCTTTGATTGGCTTTTCCTTTGGTGTAGTTCCTCCCTGTGCTTGTTTTCATTTCCTCATGGAATATTATGCTGAGAATGTTCTGTAGTGCAGGCTTTCTAGTTGTGAATTATTCTAACTTCTGTTTATCATGAAAGGTTTTTATTTCATCTTCAAATCTGAAGCTAATTTTGCTGGATAGAAAATTCTCAGTTGGCATCTATTTTCTTTCAGAGCTTGATATGTGTTATTCCAGGACCTCCTGATGTTGAGGGTCTGGGTTGAGAAATCATCTGAAATCCGAATTGGTTTCCCCCTGTATGTATTTTGATTTTTTTCCTCTTGCAGCCTTTAAAATTCTTTCCTTATTCTATATGTTATTCATTCTCATTATTATTTGCCTTGGTGTGGGTCTGCTGTAATTTTCTTTATTTAGGGTCCTGAAAGCCTCTTGTAATTGATTTTCCATTTCATTCTTTAGATTTGGGAAGTTTTCTGATATTACATCATTGAAAAGATTTTGCATTCCTTTGGTTTGTATCTCCATGCCTCCATCTATTCCAATAAATCTTAAGTTTGGTCTTTTAATGTTATCACTTTTTCTTTGAAGTTCTGTTCATGGTTTCTTACCAGCTTCTCTGTGCTTCTCTTTATTTTCATGAGTATGTATTTTGTCTTCATTGCCTGAAGTTCTGTCTTCTAAGTGGTCTAGTCTGTTGGTGATACTTTACGTTGAATTTTTAATTTGGTTTATTGTTTCCTTCATTTTGAGGATTTCTGCTTGATTCCTTTTTATAATCTCTTCCTCTTTATTGAAGTGATCTTTCACTTCCTGTACTTTCTCTCCATTACCATCCTTTGTTTCGTAGATCTAACTGTGTATTTTCTAAAATCCTTTTCTGACATTCCTTCTACTCTGGATATGGATTCTATTGTTGGAACATCTTGGTTTGTTTGAGGAGCTTTGTTTCCTTGTTTTTTCATGTTGCTTGTCTGTCTTCCCATCTAGTGATATGGATCTGAGGCAGTACAGTTTCTGCCATGTAGTCTTAGAGTAAGTATCCCTGAAGGCTTCTAGTACCTCACCTTTAAGGGTGAGACCAATAATAGCAGCACCCAATGCAAACAATATATAGCTTTAAACCAAATAGCTCCTATTAAGACGTCTACAGTTTGTCATAATAAACATAAATGATGTGTTCAATTATTGTCTACAAGATAAACAGTAAGTTTGCTAAAAGGGTTTACTGTTTCAAATAAGGGACATAAATAGTGTAAAATGTGATGTTTCTGAGGGAAAAGGAGAGAAGATAGGGGTTAAAACTTATAATAAGAGTGAGAGGAATTAATAGGGGTTGGCTGTTAGTAAGAGAGAAGTGAGAAAGAAAAACCAGGGAGACAGATAGGTGAGAGATAAAATAGATAACAGATTTTTTTTAAAAAAGTAAAAATATAAGAATATGCAACAGAACTGTAATATACTATTCAGACATCCCATTCCTCAATAAATTGATGCTTGAAATATATTTGGATTCAAAGATGGTAGAGATGTGAGAGAGGGGGCAAAAAATGAATAAAAATTAAAAAAGGAAAGTATCAATTATTGCTTCTGTTGGCTTTCAAAAATTTTTTCAGCTTCCCTTCTCCGCCAGTAGATGAGGTTGTCTGAAGTTTGATGTTAGCTCCAGTCCGGTGGGTGCCTGCCTAGTTGGGTAGGCAAGCCGATATCAAGATGCTCTCACACTCTCTTCTAGTCTTCCCACCTGTTGTAGCTGGCCCCTCCTGTCCCGGTGTACTTCAGGACTCACTGAGCTGGAGATAGAAACTGGTTTTGTCCAGTTTCTCCAACCTGAGCTCCCCCAGGGAATTGCCCCTAGTCTCTGGCTTTCCTCTGGCTTGCCGGATCCAGACTGGCCCGCAGAAGCCCAGCTGCAATCTGACAGACCTTGCTTTAGCATCCCCAGGCTCTGCCTTGCTGCAGTCCCAAGATCTCAGTGCCCTTTCAACATGCAGAGAGACCACCAGGAATGTTCTCACACAAAGGAGTGACCCTGTGAAGAGGCAGCCTGATGGCAGCCACTAGCACACCCAGCAGAAAGACCTCAGGTGCAACCAGACCTGCAGGTACCCCAACAATATATCTCCAGACCTTGGCCAGTGTCCCCAAACTGAGGCAGCCACGCCCCAAAATGGTGGCAGTGTTGGTGGCAAACCTGTAGGCCCTGGCCAGTGTGCCAAGATGGCAGTAGCCGCATATAACCAAACCTGTGGGTACTGTGACAGTGGACTTCCAGGCTGCAGCTGGAGGCGAGTGATCCACTGGCGATCTGCAGGTGGTCTGCAGGCTAACAACAGGCGATTGGCAGGTGGATGTGGGGTGGTGGGTGATGGGCAGGCAAGATGTGGGCAAATGGTGGACAATAGGTGGCAGTCAGCAAGTGATCTATGCTCAAAAGGCAGGCAATATCTCTGAATTACTTTTCAATTTAATCTTCAGTACCTGTTTCCCCCACAATATCATCCTCTGTGCATCAAAAACGTTAACAGCACTTAGGAATGTTCCTAAATCTTTAAGTTTTCTATTTTAAGTGGACAGATTGTATGGTATGTGAGTTCTACTCCCATAAAGCTGTTAAAGAAAAAAAATATGAACTCTCTTATTATGTCTGGTATCCAAATTACAAATTCTGATGCTGATGCTTTCCTGAGCTTATCAGAAGGTGCCAGCAGAGATTTTCAGATAGTAACCATAACTCCTTAAATGGTAGTTGATCAAAATACTGAGTGCTTATATTACCTCATGATGCCACCAGGAGTAACCATTGAATTGTCTCCTACATGGGTTGACAGCTGCTTCACAGCCACTGTCTGGCTAACAGTGATCTTAAGATTTGTCATCAGCATCCTGACTTGAGATATAATGTAGGTAAAATATAGTTTTTGTTTTAAAGTAAAATTTTCTTTTTATTATTAAGTGTATCTTATGTTTTACCTGAGGAACAAAAGCACACTATGTATATATATACCTAGTTGGCCATGAGGCTTATTCCAAGAGCAAAGAGGGAAAGTCATTTCTCTACCCACCACAGGCAACTTATGCTCTTATCTGATTCTTTCGGTATCTACCTTCTTATCTCTGGTGACATACTTATTATCTTGCTTATATTTTTCATTTTCAAGCATTATCTATAGACTTCCTAAAAAAACAATAATTATTTAGGACCTTCTTTTTCAGGCAAGCCCACCACCACCATGAACCTATGCAGCCACTAAAACTATAATTTTGGTTAGATCAGTATTCGGTGTTAACAGATGATGATTCTACAACATCCAGCCACAGCTGACCAAAGGTGTATACTATAATTACATGTCCTTTCCTCAACAACTTTTTTGTTTTTCCTGAAAGTTTTCTTTATTCTTTTCTGTATACAGTCCTATGACTCATAATGCTTTGGTCAGCAGAAGATTGCATTTACAATGGTGAATCCTGTATGGTATTGACTAATCACATTGTAGCCATCTTAAGTTTGTGAACTCTGATACACAGTGAAATCACCCGATAGCACATTTGTCAGAATGTATACCATTGTTAAGTAGTATATGGCTGTACTTATTCAACCACAGATTTTACTTATGTATGAATTTCTTTTGATACACTCAAAAGATATTTGGGGTTTCCATCTTCTTATAGAAATTTCTTTCATAGTCATGCACACAACTCTAATTTAGATCGTCACTTAGCTCTGATGCATAGTTAATCTTCCACCTAGGAATCCTTCCTCCTTTCTTCTGGTGTATCTTATTTCATAGATGTCAGTTCTTTCTCTTAGTTTATTCTCTCATTTTGATGGAGTATGCTTCATTGACTTCTTAAGAAGTTTGTGTGAGGGGCTGGGATTGTGGCGCAGTGGTAGTGTGCTCGCCTAGCACGCGGGAGGCACTGGGTTCGATCCTCAGCACCACATAAAAATAAAATAAAGCTATTGTGTCCACCTACAACTAAAAAATAAATATTAAAAAAAAAAAAGAAGTTTGTGTGAGGAAAGCAGTTTTGAATATGTGGTTTTATTTTGTATGTACACTTAGTTGACCATTTGGCTTGGGATAGGATTCCATGTTGGAATTTTTTGTTTTCATTAAAGACTTAAAAGCTTTTTAAAGTAAACTGAATAATTACAGTGGTACCACTTTGCAATAACATGTTTAATTTTCTCCTTTTTTGGTATATTTAATTTTTTAAAATTTTTCTTTCTTTTTCTTTTTTTTAACTAATTAATTTATTTAAATGCATTTCAAGTCATAGTACATATATAGAGCTCAGTTTTTCCATTTCTCTGGTTGCAAACCAGATAGTCACACCATTTGTGTCTTCATACATGCACCGAGGGTAGTGATCACCATCTCATTCAACCATCTTTACTACACCCACTCCCCTTTCCCTCCACCTCCCCCTTCACCATCCAGAGTTCCTCCATTTCTCCTATGTTCCCCATTCCCACCCCTCTTTTATGTATCAGCATCCACTAATCAGAGAGAACATTCGTCATTTGTTTTTTGGGGATTGGCTTACTTCACTTAGCATAATGTTCTCCAGTTCCATCCATTTACCTGCAAATACCATAATTTTATTCTCTTTTATTGCTGAATACTATTCCATTCTGGTAATCAGTTATGGCAACCCTAGGAAGCTAATATACCTAATCAAGATTGCAAAGATTGTCTTCTGTTTTTGCTGGGTGTGGTGGTGCATGCCTACAATTCCAGCAACTTGGGAGGCTGAGGCAGAAGGATTGCAAATTTGAGGGCAGCCTGGGAAACAGTGAGATAGGTCTCAAAAAATAAAAAGGGATGGAGATGTTTCTCAGTGGTAAGGAGCCCCTCAGTTCAATCCCCAGTACCTACCCCCCCCAAAAAATATATATACCTTCCCCCACTACTTCTTAGCTGAGAGTCCAGATATAGTTATTCCTCTTCATTGCCAACACCTGTACTGACAGTCTTTTTATTTTATTCTAATGGATATGCAGAGATCTCATTGTAATTTTCATTTGCATTTCCCAGTGTGTCTGTTCAAATCTTTTGCCATTTTTCTAAGGATCTAGAAAACTTATTATTGAGTTATGAGTCCTTTTGTATTCTAGCTCCAAGTCAGGTATCAGATATTTATTGTGAATTTTTTTTTTTTTTTTTTTTAGTGTGTAGCTTGTCTTTTCATTTTCTTTACTGTGCTTTCAAAGAAAACTGTGTTTTTTATGGAGTCAAATTCCTCCACGTAATGAGGTCATCTCTTTACTAGTTTTTGTAATTTCTTTTTGTAGTTTGGCTAGTTTAACACTTTTATTTTTTTCCCTCAACAAATCAATTTTGATTTGTTTTTCCATTGTTGCTTTTTAATTTCATTGAATTATACTCTTCATTGTGCCCTTCCTTCAGCCTATTTTAGGTTTAATTCACTCTTTTTCTTAAGATTTAAACTTAGGTCATTGAATTCAGACATTCTTTTCTAATATAGGCAAACATGAAAATCTGAAGGAAATGTGAAAGCAGTTATTAAAATGGAATATTTTTATCAATTACATTTGTATTACTGCTTTTCAAAGTTATTTTTCTTCTATAAATTTTAAATTCTGATTCTATAAATAATGAATGAGGTTAAAAGAAGGACATTTCAGACAAGAATGGGCATGTTCAGGGTGATATGGCCCTAGACAAAAAAAAAAAAAAATTTAAAGGATAAAGAGAATGGTAAGGAATTAGTCAGGACAGGCCATAACAAATAATCACAAAATCTTGTGACTTAATTAACAGATTTCTTCTTGCTCATATGAGTTTTGCTCCACACAGTCACTCAAGGACCCATCTGAGCTGTATCTTCTAGAATGTGTGGTCTGTCTACTCTGTATGGCAGGGAAAGGACACTGAAGGGCGTCTCATCTGCAGTTAAATGCTTTGGTCACATGGGTCACCTAACTGTAGAGATCATAGTCCACATCAGAGGGAAAAAGTGAAAATCACTTATCCCATACACTGAGATGACCCCTACTTGCCATCTTCTCCCTGGGCTCACTGACCTTCTTTATGGACAGTCTTATGTTTGGTTTGGTGGAAATGACTCCTGTGGTCTGACAGATCATTAACTAATGCTTGGTTGTGTTCTAACTTTGCATCTTCTTCATCAGATTTTCATTATGTAAATAGGACCCAGGAAAGGACAAATCAAGAATCCCTTGCTAATTGCCTTAAGAACAGAAGTTTCAAATTTCTTCTTAAAATCTTATAGAATACCTCTGGAAAGATGTATAAGTAACTAGTTACAGTGGTTTTATCTATGAAAGGAACCTGGACTAGATAGCCAATGGGCAGGATGGAGGAATTGAAATATTAAGTAGGGGAGGTAATTTTCACTATATACGTTTTTTGTGATTCCAGTTTTGTACCATGTAAATTATATAACTTTTTTAAAAATATTTTTTAGTTGTTGATAGATCTTTATTTTACTCATTTGTTATTTATATGTGGTGCTAAGGATTGAACTCAGTGCCTCACGCATGCTAGGCAAGCACTCTACCACTGAGCTACAGCCCAGCCCCTGTAACTTTTTATTAAAGATTATTTCCTATATTTTCTTAATTTTCTATGCTAGATGTTTACCCTGTAAGTAAATGAATACAAAACATTTGTTTCTTGAGTTATCAGAGTTATTTTTTGCCATTGAATTTGGATACATAACATCAAACAAGAACCACATTTTTAAGAGTTTATATTTAGAGGAATGAAATTGTTATCCAAATTGATAGTCATGGTCTCCTATGGGTATCAGTAATTAACATCATCACTCTAACTTGGATGGTACTTTTTTAAAAAGTTCATTCACATATGTAAATTGAGTTCTTTCTACATTTCCAGTTGTGAGTTGGTCCCTGATTGTGTCTTACTGGAGAACACAAGCCTTTAAATCAAACCTGAGGGTGAACTTCAGCTTCAGTATTTATTACTTGGGGAAAATGCATATACTAACCCCAGGCTGTTTCTTCCTGGGGGAAAATAGGCTTTTCATGATTGTTCTAAAGACTAAATAAAAGATACATAAAACCCCTGAAAGGCTCACTATATTATTTTTCCCACAGGCTTTCTATTTATCAGGCTCACAAATACAATGATAGTGCTAGCTCCATTTTCTGAACAGCAGCACACCAGTCTTGTTTAATGTACATGGCTTTGTTAAACTTTTCTTAGATAAAATATGAGATTATATAGCAGTTTTTGGACTGCACTAATACTTGAAGTTACTAAGTATTTTTACTCTCCAGTCCTCATGAATGTACAGAGAACTTTCCAGAAGCTACAAGGTACGTGTGATCTCAACTGATGAAACGTAAATGAGAATTTCACTGTCTGGTAGAAAGCCAGACACTAAAGAAATATGTGAAATGTGAAATTATGCCACTTTGCTCACTACATTTTTCTTGTTGGGGAACATATAGTAAATTTTCATTTAAAAAAATTTAATGTTTGCAGGCAACAAGCGTCAAAGGATTTTTAAGTGAAACAGAACTGCTGGCTTAACTGAGCCTGTGGGTGAGATCTGACATGTAAATCAAGATTTCTTTGTACGGGTGCCATGTTATATGTATGTGTTTCCTAGAGTGTTTGGTGAACTTTCAATCTAAATGTTCTCTGCCTCCTTTTTGCTGGAAAGAAACTAAGAAGTTACAGACGGTAATCCCTCAGAAGGTTAAAGTTTTTCTTAACAGGGGTTTGGAGCCAGTTACTCTAGATGGACTCCATTTATTAAGGTGGCTGTTTTCTGTAATCCCAGAAATTTGGGAAACTAAGTAAGGAGGATCAAGTTTGAGGCCAGCCTCAGCAGTTTATCGAGGTTCTAAGCAATTTAGTGAGACCTTGTCTCAAAAAATAAAAATAGGGCTGAGGATAAAGCTCAGTAGTGAAGCACCTCTGGGTTCAATCCCTAGTACCTGCCCCCCACCATCCCCAACACCCCCACCCCACTCTTACCTCCCTGCCAAATGGCTGTTAATGGTTGTTTTTGTTTTCTGTCTTCACACAGGGCTAACTCACTTAACGTTTTGGTGTAGCACAATGAATTCAAGGAACCAACAGTAACATCAAATAGGAGGACCATTAGTCGAGAACACTCCCTGGAGAGTAAGTATGGTGTGTTAAGAATGAATTGGGGGGCTGGGGTTATGGCTCAGTGGTTGAGCGCTTGCCTCGCATATGTGAGGCACTGGGTTTGATTCTCAGCACCACATAAAATTAATAAAGATATAAAAAAATAATAGCACATTATTAAAAAAAAAAATGAATTGGGCTACAAACAGAAAAGCAGGACTGGGTGAAAAGAAATCATGGTTTGTTTCCCAGAGTTTAATCCTTCCAAACAGAGCCAGGGCATGCAGCAAGCCTATAGAAGAAAATATGCCTTGTAAAGTACTTCCACCCTAACTTTTTAGGTGGTATATGAATTGATTCAAATATAGTTAAAAATCATGCTGGAAAAGAACCATATTTTATAGATTTCTGTATCTCTGTAGTTACAATGAACATTTTTCATGGGAAAATTAAAGACAGGTAGCTTATTAAAGGATTTTGTCTTATTCTAGCAGCCAGTTTATAGAACAAAATACTGGAATTTTGAATACTTTTAGTGGTTATTGGAGAACTGGAGTACATATATAAAACTGGTCTCATTCAAGAACATTTGGATTGGTTTCTGTGATCCTGACATTTAGGAACCATTGTAAAATGACCCAAATTTCACTTTCCAGTGTACTTCCTTCCGATTGCTTTTATTTCCTCCAGCCGTATGTCTTCCCTGAACCTTATTTTTTTTCTAGCTTTGATTCCCTTACATACTCTATTTTAGGCTTTTCTTTCATCCAGTCCTTTTCTGTAAAGGCTCTTGGGTAATTGCCTTGGTAGCCATAGCTGATCCTCCTCCTCTGCAGACCTTCCTGAGCCCCTAGGACACACTAGGGTTCTGCAGACATTAGCCAGCTTTTCTAGACTTCCAGTGGATCCACCTGAGTCAATGATGAAATGGAAACTCGGGAACCAGCCCTTGGATGGTGCCTACTTAGCTTTACTTGTTCTATTTTGGAATAGAAGCTATAAAAATCATATAATACAGATCATTCTTTTTACTTCTCTTAAATAGAGGTCTTTTTAAATATGAATCTATGTTATTTCCCTTCCTCAGTTCATTTTAAACCAACATTGGCTGGTTTAAAATAAAGCTTGTTTTTCCCTTTGGTTCCAGGACTTCACATGGTTGATCATTCCACCTGGGCTTCTTATTCAAGCAACACCACTTATGAGGCCAGTGGCATTTGCCAGGTTGTCAAGTTGGTAGCTGTTTGTGCCCTTGTACCCCAAATCTAGCATGGAACTTCAGATAGGGTCAAGTTAAACTCTGTAGTATGTGTGAATATAGAGGGGAAAATGAGTATAGGACAGTACTAGCTTGACTGGTTCTTTTGCATTTTTGTAACTATCTTTACATGTATATGTACGTGTGCAGATGGATCATTTGTGTACCTTAAATGATGAGTTTATGACAATAGATTTATGGCCCTGGGAGTAAGGATTCAATCTGTCCTCAGACCTGACAGCCTTCTTTCACTCTTTATCCTCAAGCTTTTCACTACTCCCTTGGAATTATGTAATTACTAATGATCTGCTTTTAGGCAAATTCAGTTCTTCCACTTTTTAGACACACTGTTCCCTTATTTTATTGTGTAAAATTTAGGAAATACAGAAAATGTACAAGCATAATTCTACCATACTAATAACTTGATGTGTACTGTTTTAGTCTTTTTTATGCATGTATGTTTCTTAGGAGAATTAGATTAAATATTCCTGCATAATTTTATATCCTGCATTTAACTTAACATTGTGGAATTTTATGAAGACATGTTTTTAACAATTAAAAAATTCACAAGGCTTAAAATTGAACAAGTATAGAAAAGGTAGTTTTCAGTAAAAAACTGAATCTCTTGGGCTGGGGCTGGGGCTCAGTGGTAGAGCGCTTGAATGCGTGAGGCACTGGGTTCGATCCTCAGCACCACATATAAATAATAAATGAGTAAAATAAAGATCCATCAACAACTAAAAAATAAAAAAACTGAATCTCCCTCCTATAGTGAGAAAAAAATTTTTTGTGGGAGTTTGTTGTTGTTTTATTTTTTGCCTTACTAGAGATTGAACCCAAGGATGCTCTACTACTGAGCTATATCCCCACTTCTTTTTATTTTTTATTTTGAGACAGAGTCTTGCTAAGTTGCCCAGGCTGGCCTTGAACTTGCAATCCTGCCTGAGCCACCCAAGGAGCTGGGATTTTTGATGTGCACTACCATAGCAAGCTGAGAAATGTTCTTAATTGACATAATAGTATATCATAATATTACCTTTAACCAGTGTCCAGTTGTTGATATTTGTGGGTAGGTTTGTTGTTCTTATTGTTTGGGTTTGGTTTGGTTTCTTGGGGTGGGGATTTGCTCTTTACATAGTGATTGAACAGTATTGCAGAAATACCTTTGAGTCAGCCTTTTTTTTTTTTTCTTAAATCTCTTTTCTTCCATCCTTCTCCGACTTCTTCCTTTCTGATTTTATCATCCTTTCTCTCTTGCTTTCAAATGCAGAATTTCCCAACCTTCAACTCCTTCTCCTTTGCATTTTCTTACCACTTCTTAAGGTTCTCAGGTGTCTATGTTGGGTCTTACTCTTTTCCCTTTATTTTCTTCAGGAACCATAGCTGAAAGATCATATCCAAAACATATCTTTCTTTCCTTTACACGTTCCTATTATTTTCAGCAGAACTATCTGTTTTAAAATATTTGAGCTTCAGAGAAAAATTTCATCTGGATGATGATCCTGAAGTAAAAAGATGTGAAAACTGCTATGCTTAAGGACCCATATGCATCGCCTTTTAATTTCACTGCCAAGAAGACAAAAAGGTGTGGGAGTAGTGTTATTCAGTCAGTGAGACTGTATGAGAGCTATCGTTGATTGTTCTGAGTATTACCACCAGGCTGCTGTTTTAAACATGTGTTTTGGCTTCAGTAAATAAAAGTATTTCTCCATCTCCTTCACAAGTTGTTAAAACTTAATATAGAAGTTAGTTATTTATATACAAATTTTGGGTTAAATGAGTTCTGGAGTGTCTGGGCTCTCAAAAAATGACCAGTGTATACAAGTTAATTCTTCTTGATCATGTTCTATATCCTGTAAGTAATATGGGAAATAGAATTCCTATTTATATATTTATATATTTGGGAAAATGATTTAGTTTTTTTCTTCAAGAAAAGAGGTGCTTGCTTTGTAAAGTTTTAAAATAGATACAGCATTAAGATAACATCAAGGTTTTCTTTCACCTTTTTTTTTTTTTTTGCAGGGATGGAAAATAAAGTACAGCAGTGCTTTATCATTCATTTCAGCAGGTCTTCTTGAAATTAAACTAAAACTATGACATCTCTTTCTCCAGAGAACTGTTCTTTTCAGTACCAGTTACACCAACCAGACAAGCCTCTAGATGTTAATTGTCTGTTATATTTGATCATACTTGGGAAAATATTTTTGAATATCCTCACACTAGGAATGAGAAGAAAAAGCACCTATCAAAGTTTTATGGAATATTTTTGCATTTCACTAGCATTTGTTGATCTTTTACTTTTGGTGAACATTTCCATTATATCCTATTTCACAGATTTTATTCTTTTAGGCATTAGGTTTACTAAATATCACATCTGCCTATTTACTCAAATTATTTCCTTTACTTACGGTTTATTGCATTATCCAGTTTTCCTGATAGCTTGTATAGATTATTGCCTGAATTTCTCAAAAACTAACAAGCTTTCATCTAAGTGTCAAAAGTTATTTTACTTCTTCACTGTCATTTTAATTTGGATTTCAGTCCTTGTTTACGTTTTGGGAGATCCAGCTATCCACCAAAGCCTGAAGGCACAGCATGCTTATTCTTACCAGTGTCCCTTCTATGTCAGCATTCAGAGTCACTGGCTATCATTTTCCATGATGCTGATTTTACTTGTGGCTTTTATAACCTCTTGGTCAGAAGTTATCACCTTGATCCAAGCTATTAGGATAACATCCTATAAGAATGAAACTATATTATATTTTCCCTTTTCATCCCACTCTAGTTATACTGTGAGCTCTAAAAAAATACTCTTGTCCAAACTTATTGTTTGTTTTCTTGGTACCTGGTTGCCATTTGTACTACTTCAGGTAGTCATCCTTTTACTTAAAGTACAGATTCCAGCATATATTGAGATGAACATTCCCTGGTTGTACTTTGTCAACAGTTTTCTCATTGCTACAGTTTATTGGTTTAATTGTCACAAGCTTCACTTAAGAGAAATCACAGTACCTACGGATCCATTCGTCAACTGGAAATGCTGCTTCATTCCACTTACAATTCATAATCTTGAGCAAATTGAAAAGCCTATATCAATAATAATTTGTTAATGTTTTCATGTTAAAACTAATTAAAACAGCTACAACAAGAATCAGAATCTAGTAAGAATGGCAACTGAGGACATGCAAGCAAAAAAAAAAAATGAACTGAAGCTCTTTTTATAAGTTTTTGACATATCTTCTACGGCTATAATATTTATTAAGTAGTGTTTTATTTTAAAAACAAAATAATGCCAATAAGTTTTTAAACTGTTCAAGAACACTATAAATATTAATTTGTTATTAATACAAAAGTTAAATAAGAAGTTAATGTTTGGCCATACTGATGTTTGTATTGCCCCCAAAAAGTAGATGCAAAATGTTAAGTAAATCTGAGACTGCATTACCAAGTTTAAAATGTGAACTTTAATAAACACTTTATCAAATTTAGAGAAGAAAAATCAAGACAATTTTATTTAAATGATTTGGTATAAAATTTAATGAAAGAGATTGGCTCACTTTAATTTAGCTAATTTAAAAAATATATTGGTTCTTAATGCAGATATTATTGGAAGAATTGGAAAAGAATTTCAGCTGTTTATCCTGGGAATCAGGATTAGTGACTAGGTCTCTTTCATAAAATACTATATTCATTTTCATTTATGTCACATAATTGCATGTCAAATCAATCATATTACCAACATATCACACTGTAAAGTAGGGTTTCTCATCCTTGGTAGTACTGAGGTTTGGGGCTAGATAACTCTTTGTTGTGGGGGCTGCCCTGTGCATTGTAGGATGTTTAGCAGGATCCTTGTCCTTTGCCCACCAGATGCCAGTAGCTCTTCATTCCGCAGTAGTGACCATCAAAAATGCCTACACATGAGCCGGGCACAGTGGCGTGCAAGCCTGTAATCCCAGCACTTAGGGAGGCTGAGACAGGAGAATCGCGAGTTCAAAGCCAGCCTCAGCAATGGTGAGGCACTAAGCAACTCAGTGAGACCCTGACTCTACATAAAACACAAAATAGGGCTGGGGATGCGGTTCAGTGGTCGAGTGCACCTGGGTTCAATCTCAAGTTAAAAAAAAAAAAAAATGTCTACACATGGCTAAACCTCCCTTGGTGGGTAGGCTCAACTGCTCCCAGTTAAGAACCATTGGAGTAAAGCAATGTGAGTAGCAGAATAATCTGAAGTCACTTGATGAATTAAGCTATGTACCTATTTTAATTACCATTTACAAATACATGTTGTATGAATCTAAACCATTTTTTAAATTGGGATTTTTTTGACATTTATAGTAAGATATGTTTTTACATCAGAAGTGATATTCATCTATATGTGTACTTAAGTGTATGTCATAAAAATATCCTTACATGTTACATACATTTGGTGTCATTTTTTACAAATGCTAATTGTAACCAACCCATTGAGTTCATGATCCACAAGTGGATTACTTTCCATCTTTTTAAAATATTTTTTAGTTGTAGGCAGACACAATACTTTTTATTTTTATGTGGTGCTGGATTGAACCCAGTGCCTTAGTCACGCTAGACGGGTATTCTACTACTGAGCCACAACCCAGCCCCTGCTTTCTATTTTTTGAAAATGTCCTAAAACAAGTGCTATATAGCACTAGTAACAGCAAAGATTTAGGAAGTATTGTGTTCCAAGAACTGCTTTAAGTATTTTAAATGTAACAATTGATTTAATTCTCATAACAACTCTTTGGTACTGTTATCCCTTCTTACAGATAAGGAAATTAAGACATCAGAATTAAGAAACTCACAATCACACAGCTAATTAGAGGAGCTAAGATTCGAACTTAGAGGTCTAGCTCCAGAGTTCATGCTCTTTATCCTTCATTAGTCCCATTCACTGTTTCTCAAAAGAATGGTTTGTTAGAGTCAAATGTGAAGAATGTTATTTTCTAATTATTTTTCACTTAAAATTGCAGAGTGTCCATGAACTTTGTCTTAAGGATTTAAGGGACCATATTAAAGAAAACCATTTCCTTGAGCACACATTTATATAGTTACCACTAGCCACCTAAGAGGACAAGATGGAAAATGCTGCTGGATAATTAGGAATTGAGTTTTAAGTACAGGTTGAACACTTGTACTCTAAGATGCTCTGAAATCTGAAACTTAAGCATTAACACTGAAAAAAGTTTTGAATTTTAGAGCATTTTGGAGTTTTGAATTAAAGATGCTCAGCCAGTAAAGTATATCCAAATAGTCCAAAATCTGAAAAGCTTTATGGTCTCAAGCATTTCAGATAAGGAATACCACCTATAATACAAAACCCAATGTGAGCCATTCTAAGAAAAAGCTGTTTAATGGCGAGATGATGTGGTAAAATACGAGGAAAATTTCTCTGGGATGTTGGGTTTTGTCAGTGGGCATGCTGGCTGCCAACAGCCAAAGGCTTTTATTCCAACTTAAAGCACCTAGTTTCAGATGTAAAATCCCAGGAAATGACTGGCCTGACTTGAGTCATATACACACTGCTATGATCAGGGTCTGATAACAGAAGACAGTGAACAGAAGAGAACCACCATACTGTGTGGTACAATATTAAAAATACAGAATACAGGACTGGGGATGTGGCTCAGGGGTAAAGCACTTGCCTAGCATGTGTGAGGCACTGGATTCAGTCCTCAGCACCACATAAAATAAGTGTGTCCATCTACAACTAAAAATACTTTTAAAAAAGATAATACAGGAATAAAAATCATGTTCTATTTAAAAAAAAAAAAACCCAATGCAAACAGCCAATTGTATCCAAGGTTCAGTTGAAGTAATCATTTGTTCAAGTGAACAGGGTTTATGTATTTAAACTGTTTAGAAAGGTCCTTCTTATTTCATTGTTCTTTTTTCCTCTGAATACGTTGCCTTCCAATTGGCCATAATGTAGAAGTGAAATACTTTTAAACATATTGAACTTAACTACTAACAACTATACTCTTTGCAGATTTCAAATCAGAATTTATTTACATTCTCTCCCCATATCTCATAAGCTGCAAGAAAAAAGAGTAAGACCAGCCAAATGGAAGAGGCTTTTATTTGTAAAGAAATGAACTTACAACTGGTCTACAATATATTATTGTAATATAAACAATATAAATAAATGATCCTGCAGGCCCACTATCTTCTATCCAGACCCACACGAAGCAATGTTACAACAACATTCTATGTGAAAATGTGCAGGTAACAAAGGTGCAATTACAAGCAAGTTTAAGCAGCAGAGTATAAGGTGCTTTCATTTAATAGTTAATGTTGCCATCAACAAACATTTGAATACTCAATCTTACTTCACTGAATAGACACAATAGGAAAAAATTCATACACATGCTACTCGTTAATATGAAAGTGCTTTCTCTTTTTTTAAAAAAATACACCAAATGAACACTTTTTACATAGATCATGGTGTGCTCTTATAATGCAAAATTAACTTCATCTTCAGGTTATAGGTTTTAAAACTGTAGCTATAGACACCAGTCTAGGAATTCTAATGCTAAGAATGCTAAAACTATTCCATTTCCCATAAGGAGGACTCTAATACAACATCCAATGTAAGAATACATCTATATATAATCTTAACTTTTTTCAGTAAAGATAAAAAAATGCTTTTCTTCTCCCTTGGTGATATTTGTTCACTTCATCCTAGGTAAGTCATCTTTTGAGGTTTTGATTATATGAAAATTCTATTTTAGAACAAAAGGAGGAACCAAAAGAAAGAATTAAACTAGTTAATGTACTTGAAACATCAACATTTTTGAAAAACAATTTATCACAACAATTTGCCTTTGTTAAATTAACAAAAATTTAATAAGCAACAAGTCCAAAAGTACTAATTTAATCAAGAGCTTTGAAAAGCCTTTCCACTACTGCAGCACCCATCCCTGGGCACTGCTGTCTGTAACATCCAGCTTTCACTACAAGTGTAATCCTTACTTTGAAGGTAGTTTTTATAACTTTGACATTTTTACCCTTCATGGGAAAAACAAAACAGCAATTTTTTTTTAATGAGGTGACTGGGAATCTAATCAAACAACATGGAAATTACACACCCAAAATTGTACCATGTTTTGCACTCAGTTCACTTTTTAAAATTTAAGGATACATATATACATATATAAAAGTACTTATGCAATAGGCATTTTAATAGCATAAAATATCTGAAAAATTAGGTACACTTTAAAATTAAAAATTTAAAGTAATTTTTAACTAGTATAATGGAACAATTTACGAAACCCAGGCTATCTGACTACTTCATATGTTAGTGTTTTTGAACAGTTTGAAAGAGTCTAATGTAGATTCTAAATGAACACTTTTTTGGGCATTTTCCTGCTTTAAAAAGCTGCAACTATGATGCACAAAAGTTTAAAATATAGTTTTTCATTTTGTATCTTTATGGAGAATATTACTGTCCACTGATGTTAATATTTAAAACTAGAATTACAGTGTGATTCACAGAATCCCAGAGTGACAAGGGAATTTTACCCAGTTAATCGATTTTCTCATTCCATGTTTACTCCCCAAATTCTTGTCAATTCAAGCAGGGAACTGTTTTATCTTCAGCAGTTCTGCAATTTAAAGGCACCCTCTTATTATGCAATACATAGGCTTTTTATTACTGATTTTCATGTATCTTTAAAAAGGTAGCTATCTGTAATAACGTTAAAGTACATTCAGATTTATTGTGTGTAATCTTTCTAGCTTTTAAAAAAAAAAAACCTATTCTGGTGATCTCCTTTGAGATGTTTCAATTTTGAAAAATTGCTACAGCATCAATACTGGATATAAAGCCTTTGTAGTTAAAAGTGTGCAGTGAATCAACATCGGCTTCTTCTGTTCTACCACTCACCATGTACAGCAACAATTCTGAAATACTCAAGCACCCAAATAAAGCTGTGGATGATTGACTATCACAACACTCTCAAAATGTAAGTCCCTAAAGAATCCTTAATTTTGTAGCCCTATTGGGTGCATGGTCAGTTGATGTGCAGTATGTGAAATGTTATGAGAACTATGATTGATTCAGACCCCTTGCAGGTCATCTAGCCTAGTCTTTTACCCACTGCATAAAAAATTCCCTCTCAATTCCAAGTTTACAGTCAGTACATTAATTAATACTAACTATGATCTTGTTCATTTAAGCCACAATTAATTTTGTTCAGGAAGATTTTACTTACTAGTTTCTTCGTCATGTGTAAGTGTTCAGATGGTTTGCTAAATGGATAAATAAGTACGTAAATGTCAATATGCATATGTGTTCGTGTGTTCAGTGGTTAGTAGGTAACACTTAGAAAAAGGTCCTCATTTGCTTGTATGAATTTTCTACCTGAACCCTTAGAGCAAGTGACACAGAAAATGGATGCTTAATGAATAATTTTCTTTTACCAAAAGCTCTTAAGTATCAAATGAACCATTAAAAAGCAGAAGAGAACTGAATAGTAGCAACTTTTAAAATACTTCATTTTGTGGCCTAGCATAGTAACGTTAGAGCTGGGAAGTATGTAAATGATGATTTAAATCCAAATCAAGATTTTGAGGAGTGTAGGCACCATACTGTACATTCGAAGAGGTTAAAAATCAGTTGCCTCAAGGTGTACACACAGCTAATTAATTAAGTTTAGTAAGTGTATGATTTACTTGTACTCATTTTTAATACTATCCAAAGAAAAAGAATACTTTTAGGTATTATGAACAAAAATTTTTAGACATTGGACACATCTTGTTCACTTAAAGCACAAAAAAATCTTTTCTAAAATAGGTTGATATTTACTTCAAGCCCCACCTCTCTCATAAGCATGAGCTTTTTACCGCCATCAGTTAAAGCTCCACAAAACATGGACTTAACACTCAAAATATTCCATGAAGTTTAACTTTTTACCAGTAAATGACAGCAGCTTTCAATCCTTAAGGTGATTAGTGGAGTTAATTTAGGTGGTCTAAAAGGAATTCTACTGTATTAATTTTATATTTAATTAAAACTATGCCATGCAAGCATTACAATCTTTTTAAATTAGTTTTTTTCCCCAAATTAAAATTCACTCACTGCTATACTTCTTTTAAACAACACATTCTCTGTATGGATTCTCACTGAACACCACCAATATCACTGAGAACTGTATTTTTCAAAACACAAATAGAAAAAAAAATTTTTCTAAACTATAAAGCTTTAACCACAAACTCATTCTGTATTTTTTATCTAACATTTGATTAAAATTGTCCTCTTCAAACAAAAGTAAATGTCCACAAGCTATTAAAAAGTGGGAAAAATAATGTTTATGATATTTCTCTAAAAGTTCCATGAACGTGACATTTGCAAGGGGCGTGTACATGTGTCTCAGTGAAATGAAAAGCTTGCATTAAGATGCTGAGCTTCAGATCTATGATAATGATTATATTTGTATTAGTGCCCTATAACTTTCAAAAAGAACTTTTTCATAGTGTCACTTAAAATGGATTAAATAAGCTCCAAAAAATAAAATGTAAAACTTGAGAAAGTATGAACAGTTTTAGGAAATACTTTTTCCAAAGAAGGAATGTAATTTTAAACATTTTGTATCAAAGAAATGGCTTGTACTGCTGCTATGAAGAAAATGATAGGGTATGTTTTATAAGCTTCTATCAAAAGAAAAGAGGGATATCTTACCAAAGAATGTTTTTTAAGATGTACAGCTTAATGGGTTGAAATTAAGAAGATTGCATATTTATTTTTCCTAATAGTGTATTTGTGCTTATCTAAATTGAACCACAATCTGAGATGAAGTCAAATGTTCTAAATAAATTTATAAAATGCCAGTATCAATGAATGTGGTTTAAATAGTGCATGTCACAATCCATTCTGCTTTGCACCAAAGAAATAGAGGTAGGCTTGTATTGAATGAAATTCAGACTAGTAAAGAGAAAACTACAGCTTTTAGTCACCCAACTCTTGGACTGAGACACAGCCACAAAATGCTATCTTAAAATACCTTTCTTTATGACAATCTACAAAGTTGATTCAACTGTGGTATCTGAAAATGGAAACTCTGCTTTGTAATTCTGGCAACTTAATTACAATGAGCCTTTGAATTTTTGACAGATATTCAACTATAATAGCTGTCATCTTCAGAAATCAAAAATTACTAACATGTATCATTGGTGCTATTAATATCTAAACTTCTAAGGGCAGGGTCAGTTAGATAAAGAGTAAAACAATGAGTTTGATTACAGGCAAATCTTAACAGTAAAAATGATAGCAGGCTGGAGGATGTAGCTCAGGGATAAAGTTTCAGGTCCTGGGTTTGGTAACCCCATTACCACCACCACCACCACCACCAAAAAAAAAAAAAGAGAAGAGGAAAGAAAAAAAACCCAGAACCTTATTATGGTTTAAATATGAGGTGTTCCCCAAAAAACTCACATGTGAAACAATGCAAGAATTTTCAGAAGTGAAATGATTAGATTATGAGAGGGGTAAGCTACCCGGTGGATTTATCCACTGATATGCATTAACTGGGTAGGCAGGCAGGGTGTGGCTGGAGGAAGTAGGTCACTGGTGTGTGTGTGAGGGGAGTGCCTTCAGAATTTCTGTTTTGTCTCTGGTGGACAAGAGCTCTCTCTGCTTCCTGGTTGCCATGTCCTGAGCTGCTATTCACCACACCCTTGCCATGATGCTCTTGAACCCAGAGCTATGGAGTTGGCCAACCACGGACAGAACATCTGATACTATAAGCCAAAACAAACTTTTCCTAAGTTGTTATTGTCAAGTGTTTTGTTCATAGAGATTAAAAGGCTAAAACAAACCCATACATTGCTAAAATGGCAATCAAATAATTACAATTTACTATCTTGAACTATTGATGAAGGCCACCTTTACATTAGATGACATCATGCAATTAATTCTGCTGTATCCTTTTGGTTCTGGAATGCTTTTCTTCCTATTTTCTCTCCTCCACTTCTCCCTCATGAGAAACAGACTGAGCAAACAATTTGCATAGAAGGGCTAGTTTCCACTGCCCAGAAGTTTTTACTGAAACATAACTGTTAGACATTAGGCCTCCCAAACTACCCACTCCCCTAAAATCAGGCCCATCGCAAAATCTTTTCTAAGGATTTTCAAGCAGAAGAAAGTTTTCATGCAGTTTTTGGGGAGCTGGAGGCTTTAGGGGAGGAAGTGAAGTTAGGCCCTTTCAGGCCATCAGCTAACGCTCAGTACTCGTAGGCAGCATGTATTTCTGCCACTCACCCAGGATGAGTCTTTGAACCACAAATATATAACCAGCATCTCTGGTTGAAAATTTATCTTTAAAATTTCAAGGGTTTCCAGTCAGGGATTTTACCCACTGGACATAGCAGTAATGTCAGCTTCATTCGCTTACATCTATAGAGTTTACTCTTCCTAAAATTAATACACATAAAAGAATAGCCTAAGACTATATAACTCCATTGCCTCCCTACTATATTTGTGCCTTGGTGGTACCAAAACGTTGAAAATACAGACAGTGGGCTATCATAAGTCAGTGAGAGCTGGAGCACACAGTTCTGTTTCTATATACCAGGAAGCAAAAATAAACAGTGGAATATCTTTTAAGGTATTTCTAATTTAAATTAGGTAAAATGTGAATATTAACATCAAAAGTACAGAATTCTGTTCAGTGTTAAAATGGGCTAAACTAATTAAAAAATGGCAGATGTCCTGGTCTTTGGCTTTCCCATTCTCAAGCTTGTTGATTAACATTTCTTTAATTCCATTCTGCCTTCTCTATCCCTAGGTGGCCCTTAAATTTG
Source organism: Xerus rutilus (assembly GCA_028644305.1). Taxonomy (NCBI): domain Eukaryota; kingdom Metazoa; phylum Chordata; class Mammalia; order Rodentia; family Sciuridae; genus Xerus; species Xerus rutilus. The sequence continues at coordinate 34,867,771 of CM053409.1, forward strand.
GACTTAAACTTCTGTTTAAAGGACTCCGTAGCAAATTTTAAAAAGTGATATGCCACCAAACGATGTTAACAACTCTTACTGATTATATCAAAGCTGCATAGCTGTGTTTTACACATGTCTATACAAGGCTTGATGAATATTAATGTCTTATAAAAATAACTTTTTTACAAACCAGCTCTTTCAGGTTTTTGACTAGGAACACAAAGCTTAAAGCAACTAACATTCAAAATTATGGTCTTTTTTCCCCAATGGGAAAAGAGTGCAACAGTTTAAAGAAGTTAGAAAATGCAAATTCAGGTAGTAAAAAATAGGAATAATCCCCCATTTTCCCTTTTGCTTTTTATTATTTCTCTCCAGTCAAAACCCTGAAACACTCAGTAATATGAAAGGAAATGAAAATAATAGCACTCTCCCCACATATACCATACTGAAGCTGCCTAAACCTTAGGAGAAAGCTGGACACTCAGTGTCATATACATCCATTATCTATAACTGAAGCTTTGAAATTAAGGTGACTAAATCATCTAGAAAGAAATATCTGCATCTATGGGAAAACTACCAGTTGATAGCAGATGAGCAATTTCTAAATCAACTCACTTGAAAAAATATCTTTTCTGGGTATGTTTTGAGTGGGAACAGCAGAATTACAAGGACAATAAGTAGGTGTTCTCCAATAGAAAATCCTCTCATAATCTCCTTCTGGATACTTAAGACAGTGCTGGGCACAGGGTCTTTCCAGTACAGAACTACTTACATTAGTAGAGGAGAAGATAAAAGGAATTTTCAACACAGTTCGAAGTTAATACCTTAAAGGCTATAGACAAAATAGTTATGGGAGAGAAATAATTATTATTGCTAGAGGAGCTATCCCTGAAAAATCAATTTTATATTAAGTGTGAATTACTACAATAAAGTTTTAATTCCAGGGGAGATTTTCCTTTGTGCCTCCCTTCCTCCATACAGTGGACAATCTTAATACTGCTTAGCATATGTTTATGTTCTGAAATTGCAAGATCAGGGGAAAAGCACATGACAATTAAGTCCTGAAGATTACTAATAAATGAAAACTGATTATAGAGTACCTACCTTTCCTTGAAACTTTAAGCCAATAATTAAAATTGTGATACAAAGAAATATGTAACATAGATTACAAGCTATTGTGGGTCTGGAGCATGAGCCTTCCATTACATTACATATTCTAATCCTACACATGACTATCAGTAAACATCGTTTTTAAAAACAACTACACAAAGAATCCCACAAAGCATACATTCAAACAAGAGGCATCTAAAGATTAAAAAAATTACCCGCTATATTTTTATATAAAAATAATCAACATTTTCTAATGTACACAAAGCCAAAAGATAAATATCTGTGATGTCTTGTGACATCTTTAGTTTTTTACTAGCTCAACACAATCATTTTGAAAAGAGCAGTGAAATGACTGAAACTCACGGACTCTCTTTGTTTTCACTTAATGAACTTGGTGGCCAAATATCAGTATATTTTCCTTCAATCATGTGTAAAGGTAAGATATAAGAAATGACTGAAATTTTCACACCTCCTCAAATAAAACATTTGACATCCAGGACTATAAAGCTGTCAGGACTCCATAAGTTTTTTTAGTGTCCTAATCTACAAAAAACTAACTGAAAAGTTATGAAAAGTTTTGCTTTATAATTTTTTAAGTTAGATCTAATCATCCAAGAGAAATCACTTGGTAAGTATTTTGTAGGAGGCATGCAAAGATTTAGTAAAGGAAAAAGGAATGTGCATTCTAGTCACACTCAGCATGTTCAATACTAGAAGCATCCAAAGTGCAATCACATACCTACTACAAAACTTCCTTGCCAGAAAATGGTGCCCTGATTCATAAGTATAATTATGCCTTCATCAGTGCAGAGAAGCACAGAGAAAAGAAAGATAACTAATATGAATCAGTACTAAGTGTCAAATTGTAAGCTAGTCTTTATCTGATAGACCAATTTTAGGGATTTCCCCCTTTTTCTATTATGCATAATAAGCTGGAAAAATACTTCAGAAGAACATTAATGCTATCTAAATAATACTTAAATTATACATGTATTCCTCATTATGAGCCATCTCTTAAAAATATTCCTTTGAGTGGAAGAGTTAACGTTTCTTATTCTTTCCTCATCAATGTTGCTCAACCTTGGCACTGGTGGCATTTTTTAACCAGATAATTTTTTGTTGTGGTGGGCTGTCCTGTGCATTGTAGGATATTTTGTAACATCTCTGGCCTCCTACTAGATATCAGTAGCAACCTCACCCAAACTCAGTTCTTATCTGTGAAAGTCAAAATGTTTCTAGATGTTGGCAAATGTCCCCTGGACAGCAAACCAACCTCTATCAAGAAGCACAGCTCTAAATGTACAAACTCTAAGAGGAAAACTTGTCAGGCAAGCCAAATGTCTGGAATAGAAATCAACTCTTGACCTCCAGATCAGTATCATTTATGCTAGAACACAATATCCTTTCTTCGTGCATTTGTCTGAAGACATTTTTAAAAATGCAAACATATTTAAATGCATATGATCCCATCATTGGACTCCTAAATCACTTCATATCTTTATGACAACCTTTAGAAAATGAATAGAGTACAAAAATGTATGAGAAAACAATCAAAAGAGGAGAAATGTAAATCATTAATTTACTTTCAGAAGAATTCTTTGTATTAAGGATAAACATCACTTTTAAAAATTACCTAGTACATGTTTCTTTGAAAAATATCATGGCCCTCTACAGCAGCTCTTTCAATGTTGCATGTAACCTGTAAAACCAATTTTACCAATGTTGACTAATTATGAAAATGTATGATGAATAATTATATCTGTAGAAGAAATGTCAACACTTGATGTAGAGATCCCAGTGTGCTTGGCCATCTATCATAAATGTAATATTCTAGGCCAACTTAGACCTTTACCTTACAAGTCTGTTTAAAAAGAGTAAAACTGGTGTTATATCAAAGCCTTATGTTCTTGTTAAGATTCTTTCAGAGAGTTGATGCGTGCACAGATCTTCAGGGCCGGGCCTAGCTTGATATTCATTGCACTCATGAGATGGTCTTCTTTTAGCAAGAGAAGGGCCTGTCCATCAATCTCCTGTGCCCTGAACTCGTCTGCAATATCCTGACAGCCTAGAATTTAATCAGAGGAAGAAATTTAGAATTAAATACATGACAACGAGACATAATTCCTAACAGCCATAGCTATACTCTCACTGGGTCTAAGAATCTGAAATACAAGTTGATAAACAAATTAAATTTACATAGAGTAGCCTGGAGTTCGCCCTTGAAGAAGAGAGTATTTGCTGGCATTCTGAAAATAAAAATTAAAAATCTAGGTAAAAAGACTTACTTGGAATTCTTGCTCTAAAAATAATTAGAGGTAAAAATGTACAGAGTAATCAATGTTTCCTTCATAAAAAGGTCTCTGCTATCACCTTGAAGCATGCCACACATGTTTGGATTAACTAGTTGATACATCTCATGAACTTTGTCTAATATATCCTTCACATATAGGTACAGAGGAATAAAATACAATGTTTTGCTATATAAGTGATAATTTGGAAATATTTTCTCAAGTATCAGAATACCACTTTCTTTATTGTTTGTACCATATTCTAATTAATGACCTCTGTTGCCAAGTATCTCTAAAATATTGTTCACTCGGGACAGAACAAATCCCTTGAGATTATAATATCAATGTATTGCAATGCTGCTGAAATATGCTGCTTAAATAATTTCAACTTTAAATCTTAATATCACTGGATTCATCTCCATTTTTTACAAGGAAACAAATTCTTATTGAAATTATAAATTTCCATGCCAATCTTCTGACAAATAATCAATATTTTAGCTCAGTCTAAGTCAGGTGCTTTAGTGGGTAAATATACTAGTATCCACTTGGACCTCAATTGTCTTTACTATCTACCAAAATTTTTGCACATCCAGGTTACCCTGTAACTTCCCTATTAGTGATTAGGTAATTAAGAAGCCAAGAGGAGAGAATGAAGAAATGTAAGCTTCCTTATAAAAAAAATTATAAAATGAACTTAAAAATAAAAACTAACAGCTTTAAAGTGTTTTACTCAAATCAGCATTCAAAAAGAAAATACAAAAAAAGGGTAATAAAGAATAGAAATGATTACATTACACCTTAGACATCACAATTTTGTTAGAATATTTGCCTTCTATTGCAAATATGTCATCCTCTCATTTCTATGAGATGTCTCCTTCCTTAATAACCCCAGCACCAAACACAAAGCATTATAAGTGCAAAATACATATATTTATGAATAAATGAAGAACAGAACAAGTGAATAAAATATGAACAATGAACAAAAATATAATCTACAGAAGAACTATCTGTAAACAGAGTATTTTTTTCTTGTGTTCAGCTGTGTGGCCATCTTTTCTCTTAGTTTTTTTCCCCTGTGTCCTCTGTTAGTTGTTACCTGTACTATTTCCTATATGGCATCCAGCCCTTTGATTTCTCTATTTTAATAATTTCTCAGATTCTTAAAAGTTGACATTTCAGTACCCTTTATAGAATGTTTATGGTTTTGCCCGTGTATCATTTAAAAGAAACTATAGAGATGAAAGATTACTCACCATAGAAAAGCCCCTTTTCTTTTCCCAGAGGTAGCTCTCAACAAAACTGGGCAGACAAAACTGACTAATCTTGCATCTAGTTGTGACTTCATCCTTCTTTTTATGGAAGAACTAATGTTCTTCTCTCTTCAGTCTTACTTACAAGAACACAGGAAAGGAAAGAGAGAGATAGGATAGAACTTAGATTCAGAAAACAGGAGCAATGAGAAGTAATGAGGGCCATAAGAGCTACATTTGGGAATAGAAATGAGTCCTCCATGAGGAAAACATATAGCATGCTCTTATTCCTCTGTATTGAGAGATTCCTCTGCAGATCAGATGTCTTTTTGTAGGTGGACAGTAAATGTATTGGCAAAATAATAAAGAACAAAAAGTGTTTTGGAAAACAGCATCATTAGAAAAATATATCTTGAGAAATTTGGATCACAACTAATTTAAGCCAACCTCAAAAAAATAGTTACATTAGTATAGATATGAGAAAATTAAGTGACTTCTAAAATGGGGGGTGAGGGTGCAAAAGTAAATATACTTCTAAAAACTCAGTGTAGAAAAACAAATTTAAAAAACCAAGTGCTCAAGATACGCTGAACTAAAGTTCTGTGAGCTTCTGACATTAGTGTATACTTCTGTAAAATGGCTGGAACCCAGTGACGTGTAGTAAATATACACCAGCTGAAGCAACCAGTCAGCTCAGCTGCTTTCAACCCGTGGAACCAAGCACAGTATAGTGCTCACTACGGGCAGAGACCTTTGCACTGGTCTTAATTGATCCCTGCCAGTGAACAGAGTCACTTCCTCATTTAAACCCAAAATTTTAAAAACTGTCTTACATAAAAACTGACCTCAGTAAGATTAGTAAAAAGATCACTTGCCACTCAATACTACAGAATAAACAATCCTCAAAATTAGTGTAACAAAATACCAGTAAATATTCATACTTTGAAGAAATAATTCCCTACTTTATATGCTTACAGAGAAATCCTATTGATTCATAGAATAAATACAGAATTATCTTTGCAAAAGGTAGTTCACCACACAAGGAAGACTTAAAGAAAATAACCTGCATAATTTTTTTGAAAATAAGAATTGCTCTTATAGACAACTTTTTAATGCATGAGAAGTTATAAGACAATTTTTCACTGTGGGAACACAGCTCTGAGAGGTGTGTGTACTGCATGTACAAGCACAAACAGTCCCAACAGGACGATTAACAAGATGATATACAAAAGGAACAGAAAACCTTAGCAGTACAACAGAGGTGCCCGATTAGAAAGGGAAGGAAGTCTATCCCAATTGGAAAGAAACAAAATACAAGAGATTACAAAATTGATAAGCATGTTCATACCAATGAGAAAAGCTTGGGAAGACACTACTCCAGGAAAATAAACCTGGATTTTACCTCTGAATGAGGTAAAAGAGGCTAAAAAGGAAATTCACAAAGCCCAGAGGATCAGAAGAAATGAAGATACAGGCATGTTCTGGTGTAAGATTTACCTTAAGCTACAGGCATTATTCAGAGAAAAACTTTGGGAAAGGTGGGTTAACTGATTACAGAAATAAGCTGCTTAGCTAGCCTGTCAAAGCAATTAGGAAATACTCCCATTTTATTAGTAAAGGAAAAGAGATATGCTAAGTAGACTCTAAAAGAGCACCAAGTAATTCTAAATTATAAAGCAGTCTCCTTTTAATGATAATACTCTCTAAAGAACTTGGAACAAAATTAAGTGCCTAGACAAACTCATTAAGACAAGCACCCCAAGTTTAGCAGTAATAAGTTGAATTTCTTTTTTTTAAGCTCAAATGAAGCAAGAATGAGACACAAAAAGTTGGCCTTTGTTCTAATAAAGCAGCCAATAGTAGCAGTAAAGCAAACAGATGCTGGGAAAATTAGCCCCAAAAACCCCACATTAAGTGATAAAAGAATCAGCAATAGTATTTGTTAATTATTTGTCAATTAATTTCCTTAGGATATATACCAACTCTCCTCTCCAAAAGGAAAGGAGTATTTCTCCCAAATGAGAAAGGAGACTCACAAATAGATCATATGCCCCATTTGGAAGATGAGGACTACTAAAGATGATAGAATCAAAGTGCAACCCCAGATAATTAGTACAGATTCCAGTGTTAATTCTCAAGACAGCTATACTGGTTCCAACACTAGATTTGTTTTTATTAAATTCTAAAACCACAACCAATAAAGATTCACTATCCTCTAGTATAATCAAGTTTAAAGCAGGTTCTAAACCCACAAGGTGGGTAGTTAACTCAGACTTTGTTTTCTTAGGCATATGCTTAAAAATCTTTACATGAAAATACAATTCCTTCTTTCTATGAAAGTGGCCATATTTTAGCATTCATAAAAGTATTTATAAAATCCATATTTAATAAAACCCCAGAGAGTTAAAGTGGACAGCAGTTTTTAAAATTAATATTTCTAAATATATTTTCTTGCATACCACATTAGCTCTAATTGTTCTTCTGAGACTTTGGTCACCTTTACAGAAAGACAGCAATAACAGCTACATAATTTGCTTTGTTTATAGAAGTCTGGTAGATAATTCTGATGGGATATATTCTTCTGGAAATCTTGAATCAAGAAAAATGATATAATTCATAAAATCAAAAGGAAACATTTTAAAAATCTCACTCACCATATTCATAAGGTCAAAGTGAATAAGATTTGCTAATTTAAAAGAAATATATTGTCTTGACATATATAACCATACAGGTCTCATCATAAGTAAACAGTGCAGATGTCTCTAGTTGCCTGCCCCTTGGAGAGAGTGGCTATGAAGATTATTGTTGCTTTAAAGAAAAAAGGAGACTTAAGTTGATGTAAAGAGTATCAAACTGAGAGAACAGGAAAACAAATAAGATTACCTTCAATATCAGAATTAGTATCATAACTGAATTTCAACTGTTGTTTGTTGGAAGGAATTAAAGAATTCCGCTTCCTTTAAAAGAACCAACTTGATCTTTTAGAAAGAAACCAAAATTTTATCATATTTTATATGCCTTGATTAGCTTTCAAAAATGTTATAAAAAATTACTAGTCTCATTTCATTTTTGTAAATGTTAAAGTAGGAAATAAGAAGAAACAGAATAGAAAAATAGAGTAGAAGGGAAGAAGTGTCTGATTCAATCTCTCTACTGACCTCTCGAGAGAAATCAGACTGAAGAGAAGAGAGCACCTTAATATCTTCACCGGCTGGGGTGTCACAGAAGCAGGACTAGTCAGTTTTTATCGACTTGGGGGTATGAAAAAATACCCAGTTGTTCTGAGGGAATAAGCAAGAGGAAACAGATCAAACATCAATACCAAATGCCATTTAATTTATACATACACGCAGACTTCTCTAGCCCTTTTGTGCAAAAGTATGGATGGATCTAACATCATTCCTGAGTTTAAATACATTAAGAAAAACATTAAAGCAAAAGTGGTAAATTACATACCAGGTAAAGAATGGATGAAGGCCCAGACATCATCAACTGTCCATATAGAGGGCTCTGTCTGTGCAACTGGTAGCAAGTCACTGTTCTCAGGCATTTTCCTAATTCTTACTTCTCGAAGCTCACGTTCTCTCTCCCGCTCACTCTGCCTGCGCAAACGAGTTGTCATAGCAGATGGTACAGAATCTTCATGAGAGGCCAAGTCTTCTTCTGCAGATGGATAAGTAATTGGAAGCTGGAAAATGTAGTACAAGTAAAATACAGCATTGTATTTTGCATTTTCCTTGCATTTCTGAAAAGGGTATTGTATATTGAAGCAAGGTTTCTACAGACCTGCCTAAGGATATGTTCTCTTGCTGCCCCATCAGGGCCACTTGGACGACGACCACGATGCCCAAGACTTTGATTATCAGGTTTACGATTCCAACGACTAAGTGCAAATTTTTTAGAACAGCTAACATTGTACCTAGGAAATTCAAGTGAGAAAAAAATATTAAATGATGACACGAGACGCTCCATTTAGTGTTTAATTATGACTTTAAAGTACAGTTATGTATCAGGAAGTGCCATATTCTTCATTAAGGAACACAATACCTCATAAAGTAAAACCCATATTATTCAATGGACTTATGTATGCTAGAGGTAAAGAAAAAATGGTCTTTGTGTATTTATAATACATCTCAATATAACACTGGATACCTATAAAAGAAAGTACTGATTAAAGCATGATAGTGAGAAACTCTAAAATACAGAGCACAACTAATTTTCATAGCAACAAAAAAATTCAAAGTTCCCAGAGAAAAATTTTGTGGTAAACATTTAGAATCTATTCAAACTGGTATTTTCCCAAGTAATAATTTCTAAAGAGGGATTAATAAAAAGATATTGATGTAGTAAGGGGAAAATCTCAAGCAGTGAGTAAAAGATTTTTCAAATACTACAAAAATCAAAGTAAAAATATAAAGTTGAGATTTCAAAGTTACAATAAGTTCATTGCTCTCACTCTTCAGGAAATTCTGAAGGACATTCTTAATTCTTTAAAATTGGTTTAAAGACTATTTTTCTTTTAAGTCAAAAGACTGCGTAATGTTTCTGAACACAGAGTCTTACACCATCTAGTAGATCTCAGAGCCCTAGAACAAAGACTGGTAAACTTTTCCTATAAAGGGCCATAGGTTTTATGGATTATACAAGTATCTGACACAGCAATTCATCCCTGTCACTGTAGTCTGAAAGCAGCCACAGAAACTATGAATGAACATGGCTGTGTTCCAATAAAACTTTTCAAACATTGAAATCTGAATTTTACGTAATTTTCATGTCATGAAATATTCTTTTGATTTATTTTCCAACTATCTAAAACTTTTAACAACCCATCCTTAGCTCAGGGGCCACACAAAATATAAGCAGCAGGAAGGACTTGTCCTGGGTGAGTTTGCCAACTCATCCCTAGAATGAATAAAAGGAAATTATCTTAGAAAAAAATTTCTGAAAAACCACACGCTGTGGTATATGCAAACTGAAGGATTTAAAACATGAGTTCAATATAATTTTATTACAGATCTATCAATATGAAAGACTATTAGAATAATAGATTGACAACTGAAATAACCCGTTTTTGGAGGAAACAATAAAAGTTTTACTATGTATACTTTGGTGGCACCAATACAAAATAAAATATTCAAGCAACAAATTCAATGGATATACACAAATTAAGATCTTAAATTCTTTGAAGAAATTTAAAAGAATTACTTTTTGAACAGAGAATTTCAAAATAATCAACTGTGCATACTCTCCAATTTTAGTCATAAATATGAGAGTGGGTTCTGATAATACTACACTTAGGAGTTACAAGCTTAATGAAGAGACAACATTTCTATTGCTATTAATACTCTGTCTAATAATTACTATTGAAAATATTAATTTAGAAAAGATATTTTTCTGTCTGATGTTAACAATGTGGAGAACTTATCTATTGCTGTTCCATAACAAACCTAAAATATGTAGAATATGATTCAAACAAATGAAAGCACTTTAAAACAAAAATCCAAAATATTTATCCAAAATCCAAATATTTCAATAATGGTAAAACAAGCAGATGATAAAGACCATTTCAATATCTAAAGGACTAGCATTCTACAATATCCTGATCATTTCACAGGAGAGATTCTTCTAAGGGTATTTTTACCACCAGAAGATTGCTACTTCAATGAGTAAAACTGATTCTAAGTGTTATGAATAGGTAATTTTCGCAGAACATAATTTAGTAAATACCAATATAGCTCCATATAATGCCTAATTATTCTTCTGTATTATAGTACCTAGGTTTACTATTGTTAAATTATACAAGAGTTGTTTTTTGTTTTTTTGTTTTTTGCAGTGGTTGTTGGCTTGTCCTTCAGGAAATTCAAAATACCTTTTGGCACATGACATAGTGCAGAATCGTTTTGACCGCAAAAATTCATTAGCATATCCCATTTTCCCACAGAATTCACACTTGAGCAACTCACTGTCCATTTCTTCTAATGTCTCTAAAAAAATAAATAAATAAAACAAAGGAAAAAAGTTAATTATATCATATTTTTTTAGCCTCTATATGGGTTAAAATACTGCTACCAGTACAATGATCCATTGCTTTTTAATTCACAATCCCTCTGGCAGGGCCAACGCCTTCAAAGACAACCATCTCTATTAATTCCCTCTTCTACATAAAAATCATATGGTGTTTTTCTTTATATAAATGAGTATGACATTGTTAAATGTTCATTTTGCTAAGATCCAGCATGTCTAAAATATGCAAACTTTATAAACACTATGAGAAACAAAGATAAATAACAATTACTATCCTCCACAAAGAACACTTCTCAAAAAAGTGTGAGATATGAATTTTGAAAAATTGTGCTATAGAGATATATAGCAGGGAAGCCTTAATACTAACTGAAAGTATGAGGATGACTTCATAATGTATAATTTTGACATGTCTGATATTAGAAAGTATATAAAAATAATTAAAAGAGATACTAGAATACATGATAGAACATATAAAGATGACTGTATCTAATTGTAAAACAGTTCCTATTAGTTATATTGTATTCAATAAAAATGACTTAGATTAAGCCTTAAAGAAATTACGGTTTTATAATTCTCGACTGCTGATAATATTTTCATCATGCTTCCCATTAAATTTAAATGTCCTCCTTCTACCCCTACATTTCCTTCTTTAGGCCATAGGCCAGGACTCACAGAACCTTCCAAACTAAATCCTCAAATACTCAGAAACAGTCACCGATAAGCAAACAACTTAATCTTCATGACCCAGTTTTCTCATTTATAAAATGGGGTTTATAATACCTTTCCCAAATAACTTAAGTAACAATTAAACGAGTGCCCAAAAGGCAGTAGGCATGAAAAAAATGACAGCTCCATTTCCTATTTTTCAAATAAGAACTAAAAGTAAGATGTATACATGCTCAAGAAATACTTCAGTGAAATCTGTTAAATTTGTAAGTCTACCATATTTTCTTGCATCATAGTTCCTATGTTACGTCACATAAAATATGCAGTAAAAAAGCATTCTAAATCTTTTGGCTATGAGCTCCATATGTACTCTTTCTATATTACTCTAATAAATACTTATTAAGATGAAGTCAGGGACTCTAAAAATGTAGACATGGATGGCTTATACTCTGTAAGCTCAGCCACTCACATTATCCCAGTTTAACATAGTAAGAAAACCACACTTGTCAAATAACATATGACACTATGGGACTCCAAATATATTATCCTATTAAAATTATGAACTAAAAAGTGCTCCATTCATCTATCCTTTTTTCTTTCCCTCTCTCCCTCCTTCCTTTCTGGATCAAACCCAGGGTCTCCTGCATGCTAGGCAAGTACTCTAACACCAAGCTACACCCCCAGCCTCCAAGTGGCTATTTTAAGGAAATTCTCAGGACTACCTTCATAAGCAGAAGTCAACAATTTAGTTGCAATTTAGAAGAAATAGTCTTTACACACACAAAAAAAATTTTTTTAAGTGTTCCTTCCAATGACTTAGGGATAATTTTGACACAGTTGTGACTGAGTCAGAACATCTTATGAACACATTCCTGGGACATAAAATCCTAACTCCCAAATACATTACATTTGTCATGCTTATAACCTGATCTGACTTTAAAAAGCCTATAACAGAGACAGGACCTCTCACTTAACCTCTATGCTATTGATACAACCCTAAAGAATCCATTTCTCCAGTTGTTCCAAGATCAGGCTACGGTCAAACCTTTGCTTCAAAGTTGTTTTAATATTAACAAAACAATATACAATACCTGATAACAGGTTAGAATCCTTTGTGAAGAAGAAGAAATTATTTTTGTTGGTGAGAGGAGGAGACACCAAACAGATATGGCTTAAAGTTAATAGCCTAACAAAACTGGAACATCAGTTTTAATCCTCATAAAGAAGTGAGGAACATTAACTTTTCTATTCTAGTGCTGGCCAGATTTTTAACAAATCTGGCTTCTTTTTCACATCTGTGAATAAAAAAATTACAGAATCAACTGAATTAAAAAAAACCTGTCGAGTTAGCTAATAAATATGGGATTCTATATTAGAAATATCTGATAATTGTCCAGCATTCATTATTCACTTGTTCCACAGACACAAAACCCTAGAACTTGGCTATGCAGGATAAAAACTAGTTTCTGCCTACATATTGCTGATTTTTGACCACTGGGATATGAGTGAAAACAAATTCCAGATGGTACCCTTTCCCCCATATCACTGGTTAGAATGTGATGGTGAAAATAAGCCATCATGGAAATTAGATTCTGGGGATGGCATAGACATAAGACATTGGAGTAAAAGGGTACCTACCATCATCAAGGTTCTGGATTGCTAGCCTCTGGATTGTCAGTGAAAGCCTACCTTCTATTAGTCAACTATTTTTCTAGGTCTCTACTGGAGTGGCCAAACCTATAAACTAAATACTTCAAGTCCCCAATTCCTTTGTGTGAGGAGTTACTTTTTAATTTCCCCAAAACTGGAGCCCCTGAGGCTCAGAAGCAAAGTGAAATTATGAGATGGAAACTGTTATCTTACCAAAGACAACAGATATTTTGATAAATCTGACTGGAGAGTCTGGTAAGAGAACCAGACAGAATAAATCTATAGTTTACCCTTAAAAGGAGAATAATCCTTACCATAAAGTTTTTTTTATAATGAAACTATATACACTACTAAAACCAAAGCCATTATATAAATTACCTCTCCATTATACCCTATAAGATCTCCAATAAACATCTGAGTACACAGTAACACAAACACTGAAATTATAAAATTACCTTAAGAAATTTTTAATCAGACCTTCAGAATCTCATTTTAAAAACAGTACAATCATTTGCTGATTTTAAGTAGCAAACTCAAGAAACAAAATATATCATTTTTGTGTTTATATGTATGTTTTCCTTCAGTCATTTTGAATACCAGTTTAACTTCTATGGAATATTCATTATTGGAATAGAGTCTATTTTAAAAGATTCTTTGACAGTAAGGAGGTTTAGTGATATTTTTATCTCTGAACAAATATAATCACCTATTAAACAAATATAATCACCTAAAGCCAAACAACCCAGAAGCTCTAGATTTTTAAGCAAATTCAAAATGGTGTTTATTACTTAAGTTTTAATCAATAGGTGATTAATAGCCACCTGGTATCACCCATCAGAATATGGAAAGCCTAAAGCCAAACAACTCAGAAGCTCTAAATTTTTAAGCAAATCCAATGAAATGGTGTTAATTACTTAAGTTTCCTTTTAAAAAAAGAAAAAGAATTTGTTGCTTTGATGCAAAACTGTTGAATTATTTTCTTATATGATGAATCTTTTCCCACCTACAGTCCTTCAAATGTCAAACACATTGCACAACACCAATTTTGCTGTTTTAGTTATTTAGTCACTATAAGTCTGGTTAGCTTTCCCATTATTTTAGTCAAATAATGTACTGTATGAGAATAAAAGTGCAAATTATATATATATATATTTGTTGTTTTGTTGTTGTTGTTGTAGAGGGACACAATACCTTCATTTTATTTATCTTTACGTGGTGCTAAGGATCAAACCCAGGGCCTCACATGTGTGAAGCAAGCACTCTACCACTGAGCTACAACTCCAGCCCCAAAGTGCAGATTTTTAAGTAAAAATCTGTCAAGAGTAAAAATCCATGTCCTGTTTCAAGCAGCAGAAGTCAAAGTTAAAATAAAGGGTATTTTAAGTGAAATCCACACACCTTCAGCAATCATGTCTTCCATCTCTGTGTCTGAAGAATTATCTACATGCTTTGTATTATTCTGTAGCTCTGGCTGAACGCAAACAGAATTTATCACTTGATTATCCAAAAGAGGCCTTTTTTTCACAGGTTGTTCTATTAGCAAAGATGAACGGCTCACCTTTAAAAAGGAAAGAGAATAAAGTGAAATAATCTCTGAAAGATATCCAGAAATAATTTGGCTAAAATATCTCTTGAAATGAATAACATCTGTGATCATTTACTTGTTCACTGATCGGCTCCATTCACTTAGTGCTTTATTTTCAACAAAGGATTAAGGACTCTCTTTTTTGGGGGGTCGTGGAGGTAATGGAGATTGAACACAGGGGCACTAGACCACTGGGCCACATTGCCAGCCCTATTTTGTATTTTATTTAGAGACAGGGTCTCACTGTCTTAGCACCTCACTTTTGCTGAGGCTGGCTTTAAACTTTTGATCCTCCTTCCTCAGCCTCCAGAGCCACTGGGATTACAGGCATGTGAAGTCTCAACACAAACACCTTATTTCTAGTTACCAGCAGAATGAATGTATCAGTCTTTACCAAATGGAAACTAGTGTCTTAGTTTAGGCAAGTAGTTAATTTAGTAATTCCAGAATTAATACAAACGTAGTGCAGGTTATTCTACACTATGAATGTTTCAGTAGTTCTGCCCAACACTGAAAAGCAAGGCTATAACTATCAGTACATTTAGAGTTGGGTGGGTTTCCTTTGTTTTTGTTTTGTAGTGCTAGGGATTGAACCCAAGGACCTTGAGGTTGCTAGGCAAGAGCTCCATCACTGAGCTATAATACCCTCAGCTCTTTTTTTAACTTTAAAATATACTACTCAAACAATTATCTTTCAAGTTCTATGTGGTGACTAATCTTTTTCCTTCAGAAACTTTAGTGTTTTCCATATGAATGGAAAATATTTACACAAATAAAAAGATGAGCAATAAATTTTTTAAATGCTCGGGATCAAAGCCAAGGCCTCCCACATGCTTAGGCAGGTACTCTACAACTGAACTACAACCCCCAGCCTATATTGTATATATTTTATAGATAAGGAAACTCTTTTTTAAAATTTTTTTTTAGTTGTAAATAAATAAATACCTTTATTTATTTTTATGTGGTGCTGAAGACTGAACCCAGTGCCTCACATGTGCAAGGCAAGCACTCTACCACTGAGCTACAACCGCAGCCCCAGATGAGGAAACTTGTTAAAAGGACTTAGGTTATTGCTTTATAAAAGCAAAGTCAGTTCTACAGCTCAAGTCTCTGGACTCCTAGTGGGTCAGCAACCTAACTCACTGAAATCACAAAATCCAACAATGATGGGAGGATTGCATAAATTATGATGCCCATAAAGTGGATTATGAAACCTTTCAAAATGTCTCCAAAGTGCTATTAATAATTTGGAAAGGGAGCCCAGCATGGTGGCACACCTGTAATCCCAGCGACCCTAGAGGCTGAGGCAGGAGAATGGCAAATTTGAGGTCAGCCTCAGCAATTTAGTGAGGCTCTGTCTCAAAATAACAATAAAAACGGCTGGGAATGTAGCTTAATGATATGTCCCTGTGTTCAATCTAGTATCAAAAAAATTTTTTTAATTAAAAAAAACTTAAAAAAAGATACAAAATGATACTCAAATTTATGAAATGAAAGTAGAACTATATATGTAATAATAATAATCCTGATTATATAAACATATACACATACACTATGGTATTACTTGGGATTATTTGTCCTGTACATTTCTCAAATTTTCATTTAGAACATATATACTATTTGTGTAATCTGGAAAACAAAACTTCTAATTGTCATTCATGATAATAATAATAATGATAATAATAGTAATATGGCTATTACGTGTCTGTCACTACACTACATAGAATAATGTATGCACATTTAATTCTCATAATGCTAAGGATAAAGAATTATAATGCTAAGAATAAAGAATCACCTCCATCTGCCAGACAAGCAAAATGATCATAAAGGTTGAATGACTTGACAAAATTATACAGTCGATATGCAGCACAGTCAGAATCCAAATAAACATTTTTAGTTACACATATGGTTTTGTTTAAGTAGGGAGAAAAGACTGTTCCTTTATCTACTGTACCAACATTTTTATAAGAAATCCAAGTTTAGTAAACATATACACGTGCAGAAAACTGAACACAAAGGCAACTAACTGTAAACCAACTATCAAATACAAGATTTTCACCTATGAATCTGAAAATACAGATGATTCAAAGGTCTTCAAGAGAAGTAGTTCATGTTTTTACATGTCTGCTTGTCTTTGATTTATTTTCTAAGGAAAAATGTTCATCTCTAGATATTATCATATATATTACATACAGCTACAACTAGTCTCAAATTGTAAAACTTGTAGTGATAGAATACCTCCATTATGAGGTGAACATTTTAAAGCATTTTAAAAATCTGATCAAAGGCTGAAATGTAAGAATAACAATACTATCTATTTGGTAATTATAAATGATAAATTGGTAAACTTCAAGTTTTTGGGCACTGGGAAGTTAATATTTTCTGTATCTAAGTTAAAGCTCACAAAGAATCACAAACAAGAAAATACCATTTTTTAAAAAATATTTTTTAGTTGTACATGGACACAGTGTCTTTATTTTGTTTACTTATTTTTATGTGGTGCTCAGGATCGAACCCAGTGCCTCACACGTGTGAGGCAAGTGCTCTGTCACTGAGCCACAACCTCAGCCCCAGAAAATACCATTATTAAAATAACGTACTAAGTGTCATTTTGATTCTCTCAAAAAGAAAAAATGAAAAGGTTTATTTCATTGAAGTAAACTTCCAACTACCTTTCTCTAAAAATTTCACAAGTAATGCCTCTATACTCTGAATTTTTTTCATTTTTTCCTTACTTGATATATCTAAATGGCTAGCATAAAATTTGTAAAATATATTTGGAACTTATATATATTAAAAGTATGTAGAGCTTGCCAGGCACGGTGGCACACGCCTATAATCCCAGCACTTTGGGAGGCTGAGACAGGAAAATCACAAGTTCAAAGCCAGCTTCAGTAATATACCCCTGAGTTCAATCCCCGGTACCTCCCCCCAAAAAAGTATGTACAGCTTGTGAAAAAAAAAAAAAGCTTACTTCCAAGTAAGTCAACTTTTTTTTGAAATAAAATTATAAGCTTTTTTTTATAGAATAATAAACAGTTTTAAAAAATAATGTTATATGAATAATAATTTTTTTAAAACCTCACAAATATGCTTGCTACTTACAGGAAATGGCTCCAATCCCTCCTGAATCACAAAGCCTTCAATAACATGAGTCAAGATCTGTGGTTTAACAATAGCCTGTGGAGGTTTGTTTTCTGTGTTGGGAATGCTACTGGGCATAGATGTACTATTATTCCTTGTGGTAGCAGCTGGAAGTAAGAGTGGAGGTGCAGGAATAGAAACATGTGAAGGATCTGATGGTGATTTAATTACTGAAGCACTGACTGATGCCACAGCAGGCAATTCCACTTCCTCTGGAAAAAAAAAAAGTTACTTTTTGATTTTATAGCATTTTGTCCATGCAAATATTTTTAAAAGCGTTCAAGAATAAACACTAATAATGATAATATTCAGTATGTTATTTGCAAAAACTCTTCTAAGAACTTTGTATTTACTATCTCATTTAATCTGACAGTAATCTTATAAAGTAGAAACACTTTTAATAAAATAAATACGCAATAGAAATACTAAAAGTTCACCATTAGTGACACCAACATAATTAATATCACTATGTAGCTTTTTTTTTTTTTTTTAAATTTTTTTTTTTAGTTGTAGATGGACACAATGTCTTTATTTTATTGCTTTGTATGTGGTGCTGAGGATCGAACCCAGGGCCTCACGCATGCGAGGCAAGCGCTCTACCGCTGAGCCACAATCCCAGCTCCACTATGTAGCTTTTAATGGCATTGTTACAGCCATAAATTAATCTAATTTCACCAAATTGACAAAGGTAAACTATACTGGAAAGCCTGTTTAAAGTCAATCTATAAAAAAACTTTAAAAACTCAGTAAAAAATGCTAAGTTGCTAATTTCTAGGAACACACATACAGTTGTACATATATATTATCAGAGGAACTCCACAAAACTCCTATCCCATATATCAAATCTTCACATGTATTTCTATGAAACAAACAATAAAATATACAAAAATTCAGAAGGGGAACTATCTTTTCTGTTGGAAAGATAAAATTAATCTATTGAAAACTGAAACAAAATAAAATTTTAGTATCCTTTATAGGTTTATGATACTTCCTTACTTTAGAAATATACAGTGGCATGCTATGGTCTGAACGTGTATTCCAAGTTCATGTACTGGAAACTTAATCCTCAAATGTAACACTGACAAGAGGTGGGACCTTTAAAAGGTAATTAGGGTTGTTGTCATGGGAGGAGGCAAGATGGCGGCGTAGAGAGAGGCACCTTCCAGTCTCGCTAAACTACAGACCAAAATTTTGCTTCAAAAACTTCTTCCACCCAACTTTTCGGCAGTGGATTACAGCCATCAGCACAGAAAATTTCACTTGTGAGTGGAAGCAGTGCAGGCGGTCCTCACCGGAGCACGCCTCCAGCCGCAGCGGCGACCGAGAGCGGCGAAAGCCGCGGCGGCGGCGGCTGCGAGCGGCGGCGGGACAGGGAGACTCTCGCGGCCACGCAGAACTCGTCACGGGTAGGAACTGCGTCTACTCGTGAAAATTGGATCCAAGGTCCAATCAAACACGCAGATTCTGGGCAAGGTCGCGTGGTCACACGACCCCAGCCGTTAGCCACTGAGGACTGCGCCAGTGAGTGCGGCGCTGCAAAGGAAGATCGGGACCGCACCAGTTCTGCTCCGGAGCCCAGG
>CM053409.1:34887549-34972752 GCA_028644305.1 Xerus rutilus
TAAACATGGTTTGGGGAGGGGGGAGGAAGGTAAGGGAAATGGGCATAGTAATGATGGTTATTTGAGATGGTCTTTACTACCCCTAGCACATCTATGAAGACTCTAATGGGGTGACTTTATCTGGTTTGCAATCAGAGAAATGGAAAAACAGAGATCTGGTTATGTACTATGACTTGAAATGCATTTAAATAAAAAAAAAAAAAAAGAATGAAATAAATATATGTATAGTTATATATAATATATATACATATATACATATAACTGTATTTTGTAATCTCACAGAAATAAATTTGTCTTTTCATAAGAACAAAATCTAATGAAGTGTGTGACAGTGCAAAGGAATAAAATCACACCAGAAACTGAAAAAAATAAAAAAATAAAAAAAAAAAAAAAAAGGTAATTAGGTCCTGAGGGCAGAGCCCTCATGATTTGATTAATGTTGTTAGCTTAGGAATGAGTTTCTTATCACCAGAATGGATTTGATATAAAAGTGAGTTTGGCCTTCCCTTTGCATGTATACTCTTACCATGTGATACTTTCTACCCTGTTATGACACAGCAAGAAGGCCCTCAATAGATGCAGCCCCTTGATCTTAAACTTTCCAGATTCCAGAATCAGGAGCCAAATAAATTTTTCATCAATATAAATGATGAAGTCTGTAGTATTCTGTTATAGCAACACAAATCAGACTGCACTAAACATAAGTATAATTTTGTTCATTCAGAAAATACTGCTTGGGCCAGGCACAGTGGCACATGCCTGTAATCCCTACAGGTCAGGAGGCTGAGGCAAGAGGATCATGAGTTCAAAGCCAGTTTCAGCAAAAGTGAGGTGCTAATAAGCAAGTCAGTGAGACCCTGTCTCTAAATAAAAATACGAAATAGGCCTGGGGATGTGGCTCACTAGTTGAATGCCCCTGAATTCCATCTCCAGCAAACCCCCACCTCCCCTCGCAAAAAGAAAATACTGCTTGGTGTATATTCTAATTAATTTTTATATCACATGTTTATATCTTAGTCCTAAATTTTGTTAAAACTAGAGCTGTTCAATTCACAATAGCTAAATTGTGGAACCAACCTAGATGCCCTTCAATAGATGAATGGATAAAGAAACTGTGGCATATATACACAATGGAATATTACTCAGCATTAAAAGAGAACAAAAGTATGGCATTTGCAAGTAAATGGATGGAGGTGGAGAATATCACGCTAAGCAAAGTAAGCCAACCCCAAAAAAACAAAGGCCGAATGTTCTCTCTGTAAGTGGATGCTGATTCATAACAGAGGAGGGGGCAAGGGAAGAATGGAGGAACTTTGGTCAAAGAGGAGTGGGGAGGGGACATAGGGGCAGGAAAGATGGTGGAATGAGATGGAAATCAATGCCCTAGGTACATGTAGGACTGCACAATATGGTACGACTCTACATCTTGCACAACCAGAGAAATGAAAAGTTGGGCTCCATTTGTGTACAATGAATCAAAATGCATTCTGCTGTCATGTATACCTAATTAAAATAAATAAATTTTTTAAAATAGAGCTATAAGTCACGCATTATAGTTAGCTATAATTCCAGAGACTCAGGAGGCTATGGCAGGTAATCATAAGTTCCAGGCCAGCCTCTAGACCCTGTCTCAAAATTAAAAATTTAAAAAAAAAAAAAAAGGCTTGGGTTGTAGCTCAGTGGTAAAGCACCTCTGGATTCAATCATCAGAAAGAAAAAGAAATACTGAAAGAAAGTAATAGAGCTGTAAGTTACTGACTTTTTGAAGAGGCTAATACCTATTAATTGCCAGTTTATAAAAAGCTGTTAAATTGAAAACAGTTCAATGTGGTATCACATGGCTATAATCCCAATGACTCAGGAGACTGAGGAAAGAAGATCACAAATCTGAGGTCAGCCTTAGCAACTTAGGCCTTCAGTAACTTTGCAAGACTCTGTCTCAAAATGAAAAATAAAAAGGGCCAGGGGTATAGCTCAGTGGTAGAGCACCCTTGGGTTCAATTCCTAGTACCATCAAAACAAAAATAAAAACAAACCATGAGAAACATTGACATATTACAATAGAACAGAACATCAATTATTATACCCTCTATATTTAAGGCAAGTATGATAGAAATTCTTAACTTATATAACTGCCATTATATAGACTTTATAGACTATATAATGGCAGACTTTATAGACTTTAGTGTGTATTCAGCACTTCATTTTCTACTCAGGAGCCAAAAACTTTTTCTAGCTTTTTGCATAAATACTTCTGCTTGAAAGAATTTTTAAAGACTTATAAAAACTAAATCCTAGATTAAATGTCTATTTTTGCAAGTTAGTTTATCTCATTATTTGATGAGAGTTTCTAAAAATCAACGTGTACTCCCCATCCCTCCTGCCCATATACAACAGAAGAATGAAAAGTATGAAGGAAATTAAAGGAAGATTAAAATATCCACATTGTAGCTGACAACTTAGCCAGAGGGATATGCATCCACAGGATCTCAGATCATATTCCTAAGGAAAAGATTGTAAAGATATTGTTTCAACATTGCAAAAAATGTTTAAATTTGGTTTCAGTACCATTAGTGATGCTTATTTTGTAACTAAATCAGTCATAATGCATGTTTAATGTTCAATTAAACTTATATTTTTGCTTTTTAAATCAAAACTCCAGAAAAACTGTAGCATCAAAATGCATGTTTAGTGTAAAGACAACACATATATTTGATACTACAGATTTAAATCTATCTTTTGAGGTATTACTTTGAATAAACAAAGGAAATAATGTTAATCTATCTTTATGTAATTTTATTGACTAAATATTTTCAATTTTCAAAAGGGGAAAAAGTTACAAGAAAATTGATTTTCCCCTTTTATACCTTCCAGAGATCCACATTAGCAGTTAGGAAATAAAAGCTTGAGAGAATGGAAGAAAAGAGGATGTGGCATGATAAAGAAAACAAGAGGCAAGAATTCATTTGGTATAAAACAGAATCAGTGTCCCATTACATGTGGCTTCCACACCTGTTACAGTGGTTTTTCTTGATTGAAAACAATCATAAGGGCCATGAGATATTCAACAGAATATAATACTTATTAAAAAGCCTGAACCAGTATTGGTATTATTTAGCTCAGAGGTCAGCCAATTTTCAGTAAAGGGCCATTTGGTCTTTACAACTACTCATCTTTGTGGGTGGTAGCACAAAAGTAGCTATAGGTAATATTTGAACAAATAAGCATGGCTATGCCTCACAGAACTTTATGTTCAATAAAGTTTGAATTCAAATAATTTTCACAGTCAGGTGCAGTGATGCAAGCCTGTAATCCCAGCACTTAGGGAGGCTGAAACAGGAGAATCGCGAGTTCAAAGCCAGCCTCGGCAAGGGCGAGGCGCTAAGCACCTCAGTGAGACTCTGTCTCTACATAAAACACAAAATAGGGCTGGGGATGTGGCTCAGTGGTCGAGTGCCCCTGAGTTCAATCTCCAGTACCAAATAAATAAATAAATAAATAAATAAATAAATAAACAAACAAATAAATAAATAAATAAATTTCGCATGATGCAAACGGTGATTATTTTGATTTTTTTCAACTATTCAAAAATTTTAAAACCCTCCTTAGCTTTGAGCCACGCAAAAATAGGCAGAAGAGATCTGAACAGTGATCTATAGTTTGCCAACCCCCAATCTAGATAAAATATTCATAAATATTTTTTTAAATAAACATGAAATATATCTGTTTTAGGATGAGATACTGGATTGTAAATTAAACTAGTACTTCAGTAACATCTAAGGTTCACAGGAACTTCGATATTGTGAGGAAGGACGTACAGGAGATGTACTTGAATTCATAAGTAGCACTGAATTAGTTAATAGGAATTTGCTTAAATGCAAGAATTTTTAAAAATTTTATGTCTCTTGTAAGAAAAGTAATATAATGTTAAACTAAAAGCACTTAGTCTTCTTGATCACAAATAACTGGGAGGAATATCAGATACGACAGAACGCTTCATGATTTTTAGAAAGTATAGTTTAAATTTTTTGAGAAAATTTTGATTTATTCTGATATTTAAGGTAGAAATAATTCATTAATCTGAATAGGCATATGAAATACATCTGTATAAGCCACTGAAAATTAGAAGATTTGCAATTGCATTTTTTTCATTTGAGTGGTACTGAAAAATGTATAATTTTCCCTACTATTAAATAATTTTCCAAGAAGGAAAATAAAATCTTTTAAAATCTTGATTCTCATCTATCTTTAGCTGCAGTTAACCACAGAAACAAATTAGTTTAATACCACCTCTAATAAAAATTACTTCTCATTACTCACATTAATCAAGTAGAAAAATACCCTATATGCTGGCATTTTCTCACCTAACAAAGGATGTTCAGAAGTCAGATCTTCTGCTCTCCCCACAGTTATAGCTGCTGGAGACAAGGTGGGGGGTGGTGGAGTTCTATCCATCCGGACACATTCATCTGACTCTTCTGGCATTTCTTCTTCACACACATCTTCTACTTGATAAACCTGCAATGACAAACCACACTGCCTTTAAAATGTTTCCAAAAATACATTTAGTGAGGTATTCTTAATTTTAAAAAGTTATATTCTAAGTGTATTAAACTTTAAAACAAATAAAAATGACTATTCTGACAAGTTGAAAGGAAAACCTTATAATCACTCAAATAAATTTTTCATTGTAGTTGGTAATATTTCACTGAAAGCCAGCTGTGGATCAGTTATCTAGGCCAAAGCTCACTAAATTTTCCAAAATAATGATAGTCAAAGCTAAGCATATTCTTAATTGAGAATTTTAAAAAGTTTTTATTTCACTATAATCAAATATCAATTTCAAGATAATTCTACTATGTCTAGTAATTTCTACGTGTCATAAATCCAAGTAGATACCAGTAATTTTCAAAGGCACACTAAGTGAATTTCCAAAATAACATAATAGGTCAGGAAGTATACTGCTAGTAGAACTATATCCCAGGTTCTTTTTATCATTATGTTGTGAACAAAAGATTAAACTATGAAAAGTAATGTGCAAAAAGCTACAAAAAATTATGCAATTATATCTTTCCTTTTCTATTCTACTCAAGAGTTAATGAATCCTTAAGCTAATATCATATATCCAGAAAATATTTTCTTTAAAACCCTCACGTGCAAACATGCACACACAAACACACATACATCCTAAGCTATTTGGATATATATTTTAGTTCTTTAATATTGTTCCACATTTATGGGGGAAAGGTTTTAAGTCTTTAACTATCCTGTTATTTAACTGTAAAGATTACACTTAAAAGAGAACATGGAATCAAAAGATCTCTGAGAAAAAGCAATACAACTAGAAATAACTAACTTATTAAACCTTCCTGAAGGCTTAATTTTCAAAGTGCATTTCTAGAGACTGATATAAGTATTTTAATTGGTCATTTGTTATTTATTTAACCATTTACTTCTGAGAGTTGATAAGGACACTAAAAACAAAGCTACAAAACAGTTCAACTCCCTCCTTTTAAATGTGCTAGACTTTTACCTAAATGTATAAAGGATTATGAGTTTTTTAGGATTGTTTAACTAAACTGATTAATATTCCAATAAAAATCAATATTCACAAAATAAATGACATCTAATATTGTTATTTTTAATTAAAAATTTTGATGATTTGATGAATATAAAATTAAAGTGATCAAGATTTCTGAATCCAGCACAAGCCATGTTTATAGAAGGAGCTATGAAGTTTCATCTATAAAAGTATACATAACAACAAGCAAGAGTTAAAAACAATAAAAATAAAAATATTCCCAAGCCTCTACTTTAAAAAAAAAAAACAATTTAAATGATGATAATGTCCCCCAATTTTTTTAGTCTTTTTTAAAACTTAAAAATTACATTATTGGGCTAGGCCAGGGGATTGCACATGGTTAGAGTACCTGCCTATTATGCACAAGGCCCTGGGCTGGATACCAGGTATGGCAAAAATAATATATAAAAATTAAAAAATTCTGCTGTTACTGATAATTTTATATCAAGTGTAATATTCTGAATTATGATTTGAATCAGCCTCTAAGTAGGCAATGTTATTAAAGTAATCCACTTAAAACTCTACATCTGGAAAACTGTTCACCAAAATAGACTCCTTGCCTCATGTATGGTCTCAGAAGAAAGTCATCATTTGGTATTATACAGTATAACAATGCTAGTATCTGTTCATGATACTAGTGATTTAAAAAATGATGATAATGCCCAATATAAGGGAAATAACCAGAAAGACATCTAGAGGCTAACCAAAAAAAAAACAGAACAACTTTTCTGGTACCTGATTAATGTGCCTGAGTGGTTGGGGAATTAATTCAGGGTAATTAGACAAGTATGGTTTTATTAACCAGTTCAATTTTATCTAAATAGCATTTTCTTGAGTATATACTACTTTTCTTCCAAAGAGAAGGTGAAACTCATTTTAATCTTAATGTTGTCACATGTAACTCAAACATTTGCTACAGTACCTTTTAAGGAATCAAAGCTGAACTGATTTTTAGAAATAATTAAAGTGTTTTAAAGGATGAAGTCTAACACAAATAGCATTAAAAAATAATCCATCAAAGAATACTGTAAAATATTTTTCATTCTCTATAGTTAAGGCTAACTATACATACTTTCTTCCAATCTCCCAGTAAAAGCAAAGAAAGTTAAAAAGTTAAAGGAAGTAGGCAGAAACAAATCTGTCACAGACATCTGGCATGATCAGCACAATGAAATCTAAATGCAACAACTAAAATATTGAAAACAGCAAGGTGGAGATTTTGCTCACAAGATCATTAGGAAACTGCACATCACATTTTCTGTTTAGCTCATAACTATAACTATTCTAAAAATAACAAAGACTGCCAAACTTACCTCAATAAAGTCCATTATTCCCATCTGTCTCCCTTTCCTAAATAAACTGAGGAACATTTGTTTATTAGTTCTAAATTATCTACCCTCAACATATCTCATTTATACCCAAATGTCAATTAAAAACTTAATTCTTTTATAAATATCTTTCAAAAAACATACTGATTTCACTTTGATAATTCATTATCTTTCAAAACTTCATCTCTTAAGAAATAAGTATATCTCTCTACCTTTAAATATTTGGAACAACCAAGAAACTGTAATTTGTATAGAAATGTGTTTTGATGGAAAAATAATACAAAGATAATAGAAGAAAATATAGGAATTTAACAAACAGAGTTATGTTACTCAAAGAAAGGTAAAAGATGAGAAAAAGTAACATGGAAACATCTACAGCAAGCATAATGACCATATCAGTGATACAGAGAAAATTATTAATTTCAAGGAAAAAACTCTTCCAAAAATGAGAAACTTTAAAAAAAAATCTTTAAAAGGGAGGTAGGCAAGAATCAACAAAATACAAGCTTAAATATTTTCAGCTTCAATTTAGTTTTTTAAAGTATTATATTTTTTATACTTCTACCCAAATATTGTTCCCTTAACAAAAACAACTAGAAAAATATAAGGAATATATAGAAGTTTTATTTTTTACTTGTTAAAAACCAAACTAAACCTGATAGAAAATAAAATTTAAATTAAATTTGATTTCTCTGAAGGTACCATATATTTCCTAAACAGTTTTTGTGACAGTAGCCAATGTAAACTCTTCAAAAATCCATTAAAAGAAAATATAGAGACATAATAATTATAAATGACAAACATTTCTAGTACTCTTGTTTCTGTGAAGCTCTGTTAAAAAAGGGAACAGCAAGTGGAATTCAATTTATGCTTATCACTCAGAATGACAAGAATAAACCATCAATAAATTTGCATTCTGAGATCCCAAATGTTTCCCATTGTGGAGACTTTGAAACTCCTTTATATTCTAAGCCAATTAGCTTTTAAGTGATAAAATCTCTTCAGTGAGGTTTGATAGAAAACCTCCCTTTTAGGAAAATTCTCCTCCTCAGTTAGAAATTAATTATGAATGGGCATAGTTGCCCAATCCTGAAATCACAGCTATTCAAGAGGCTAAGGCAGGAGAATCACAAATTTAAGGCCAGCCTGGACCACTTAGCAAGACCCTGTATCATAATAAAAGTAAAAGCACTGTGAATATATCTAGTGTTTGCCTAGCATGCAGGAGGCCCTGGGTTCAACCCTTAGTACTACAAGGGAAAAAAAGTTATATACTAGATTATTCTAACTAAATATTTAGAGTCCTTATTCCATATGTATTGTAAATTATTTTGTAAATCCTTTAGATGCTATTTTTAAATGTTTTTCAAGATAATTTTCCTTTCTGGACAACATGTAACTATTTCTCAGAAGTATATTCCGATAAATTTCACTACAATCTCAATTATTCAAAATTTTTACTCTTCTCAGTGGATATATTTTCATTCCAGTGTTACAATTATTTACTGAGATTTTTGAGCTTTTTAAAATTAGATATATTTTAAGTACATACTTTCCCTCAGTAGAAAAATATCAGTTAATGATTTTTGCAAACTTGGGCTCTTTCCTAAAATAATTTTTTTATAAAATATTAATTACAAAATACAATTTTACCAAAAAATTACATCATACAAGCATACCTCCTCCACCTTGAAACAAAAGCCTCTCAAGGCCCTGGACTTCTGAATGCATACAACCAAAAAGGTTAGCTAGATAAACCATACGTTTAAGAACATACAAGCCAACAGAAGGGATCTATGAAGGATAATCACCTTAAGAGAAAAAACTTTGTGCAGATGACACTGGTTCAAATGCATTCCCTTGGGGAAAAAAAATCAACTCTGTAAAGATAGCAGATGGATTTGTTTAAATAGTAATAAAATTAACGAGGGACTTTAATAACCATCACAGATTATCGAGCATGCAACCATACTACAGTAAATAATGGCATTTTTTTTTTGCCCATATAGTATGTTTGTCAGAATACTGACATATGGAAATACCAAGCTTTTAAAATTCATAGGCATTTAGGTTTAGCAATATAACAGTGTGGGAGAAAATAGTTTTTACTTTTAGTTCAGCAAGAAAGTCAAAGAGCTTCCAAGGGCTTACCACTGGTGGATCAACAGGTGCTGGTGGTTGTACTTGTAGGTTTACCGCAACAGTCTGTGGAGGAGGAAGAGTCTGAAATGGCAACTGGACCAAAGCTTCTGCAGCTGGAAGCTCCTCTTCCGACACCAAAGCATTCTGCACCAAAACCTGGCCCTGGGATAGAATTTCAGGCTGCACT
The DNA here is from genome assembly GCA_028644305.1 of Xerus rutilus. Taxonomy (NCBI): domain Eukaryota; kingdom Metazoa; phylum Chordata; class Mammalia; order Rodentia; family Sciuridae; genus Xerus; species Xerus rutilus. The sequence goes on from CM053409.1 coordinate 34,896,788, forward strand.
TGTAAAGACTGCATAGACTGTAAGGGCAGTGGTGGAATCTGAGCTGGAGGAGATGTTGACATCTGTGGAGGGGTTGCAATTGGGATTGGAGAGGATTGTAGGGCTGAATATTGCTGGTGTGATGCTGGAGACACAATCTGCTGACCTGGGGACACCAAGGCAGATTGCTGAACGGGGCCAATGTGTACAACTGGAGAAGCTGGGAGTGGAAGATGGGATGGAAGATTCAGCTGTGCTGTGGGTTGTACCTGATTAGCAGTAGACTGCTGCAAATTTGTCCCTGGCTGAAGAGCTGACGACACAAGAGGGTGTGGTTGAATAAGTGCTTGTGGATGAATAATTATAGTAGGAGACTGACTTGGTGAATGAGGTGGTGGAGGAGACACTACTACAGACTGCTGTGCTGACTGTGACTGATTGGGAGACACTGTTAGAGGAGGGGGATGGCTTTGAATTGGCGAACAATGCTGTGACTGGGCATTACTGGGAGCTGGAGGAAGGCCATGGTTTGGGAGTGGTATACAGTGCTGGGATGGGGGTGGATCTTGAGTTGGATTCTGAAGTGTGATTGGTTGAATCTGCTGCTGCTGTTGTAATATCAGCTGATGATGGGAAACCTTGGGAGGTGGTGAATGAAGAGGAATCTGTTGATGTTTTATTAGAGAATGAGGCTGAATTGGAGAATATGAAGCTGTGAGAGAAAAAAATAACAATTAGTACTGATTTCAAAAAATATCTGAAATTTTTAAATAAATCTAAAGGTGGAAACTTTTCACATCATGAAGGACATAATCATTAGAATTCTATAGCAAGTCTTTCAGATAAAGGTGCTTTGAAATTTTGTAAGAAACAGTTTTTCCTTGAGAGACTATACATTTTTAAAAAATATTTTTAGCTGTAGATGAACATGATAACTTTATTTATTTATTTTTATGTGGTGCTGAGGATCTAACCCAGTGCCTCCCACTTGCTAGGCAAGTGCTATACCACTGAGCTACACAGTCCCAACCCCAAGACTATAAAAATTTGATAAAATAGCTGTATTGTGAAAAGTTCCAAAAGAAAACTGCCTAAAATAATCTATTTATAAATCTGAATCTATAAATGATTTATTCTTACTAAATTTTATAGGTCACCAGAATAGCTGCATTAACTTTCAGCAAAATTTATCTGCTTGAATTTCTCTTTGAGAGTGTCATATCTGAACAAGTATAGTACATATGAAGATAACTCTAAGTCATAAAAATGCATATTAAAATTAATAAAGATCTCATCCTGTGTCTAAACATGCTTCCAACTAATAGACAAGGTTAAGTACTTATAAAGTTTCCCAAATAAGTTTCAAAGTTTGAGATCAAATACTCTGTTTTTCCAGGAAGAGAAAATGTTCTGTATGAAAATGTAATTGAATTAAGCAAAATATGTGTAAGTCTTACAGCATAGTTAAATAACCACTGTAACAAAGAAGTGAAACTTAGAGGCCATTCCAGAACTAGAAGAACACTAGTTTTGTTTGCAGAAAATGAGGCGATCAGAAGCCCATGCTATCTAAAGGGTCTTCTTTAATACTTCTCCCACCACAAAAACCTACACTAATTCATAAGAGATGGTATCAGATCTTCTTCACAGAAGAAACACAACAGGGATAAAAATATATAGGAATTTTCATAATTGAGCTATGAATAGTTCCCCCAACATTATGCCTCTTCTGCATACTGGTGCACATGTTTATACAGAGGAAGGTATTAACAAAATCCTCCCTACATAAGTAAAAAAAATGGAAACTGGATTTGCTACAAGATAAGATATTGCAATGATTGTTTAATATTCATATCATACAGAATTATACACATTTAAAACAGATCTAAGGATAGGGCATAATTTTTTTCTTAAATTTCAGAAAAAGATAAAAGTTCTATTACATGTTTGAAAGACTTGCATCTACTTTGTTGAATATATATACTTTTATATTCAACAATATCTGCAACAATAGCCTTATAAAAACGTCCCAGCAACTTTTTTCTTAAATACTTTGTATTTGGTTATTATTTAAAATTTTAGAGATCCTTTAAAGAAATTAACATCTAATTAACATCTCAATAAAGAGTGTTTAGAAGATTCAGTAGATATCTTCTAATTATTTTTAAAGAATGAGGGATTGAGGGTGTAGCTCAGTGGTAGAGCACATACATACTTAGCAAGCCCTAGGTTTAATCCCTAGCACTGTAAAACACACACACAAACATGGAAATTAAGTTTGAAATTTCATCCAACAAAATAATTTTCACATAGTAAGTAAACTAGTACTTCAAACAAAGTCTTTCAGCTCTTTATAAACGTGTGCATAAAGACTATGTTATACAGTATTCAAAGAAAGTGAATTAACAAAATCTTGGATTTTCATCCTCCAAGGAGCTCAAGATGCTTACACACCTCTCATTTGTATTTATAAAATGCCTGTGGTATTATCACCTTCCTATAGATAAGCAAATAAACTTTAATTTAATTTTAAAGTAACATTATATTTTATATTTACTACATTCTGTTCCTCTTTCTCCCCTTCCTCCCTTCCCTCCCCGCTTCCTCCCTCCCTCTTTCTTTCTTTCTTGTTACTGGGGACTGAATCCAGAGGTGCTTTACCACTGAGAGACACTCCCAGACCTTTTATTATTTTATTTTTTAAACTTTCAGACAGGGTCTCACAAAGTTGCTTAGAGCACCAAGTTGCTGAGGCTGGCCTTGAACTTGTAATTCTCCCTCAGTCACCAGAAACACTAGAATTATGGGCATGTGCCACCACATCCGGCCTAAATTTACCATATTCTTGATTTTTGTGTACTAGCAAGTAAATAATGTTTATGTTCTACAGCTGATAATTCAATAGATTAATAGCCTATCCTTTCACCTACATTAAAATTTTCTTGGATCAGTAGTCAAAATAAGTTTACACATTTTGCATTAGTTCATAAGTCCACATGAGAAAAAATGTATATTACAGAATAATTGTGAGGATTTTTTTTTTTGGTACTGCTGGGGATGGAATCGGGGCCTTAGTACATGCTAGGTAAGTGCTCTACCACTGAGCTACATCTGGAGCCCAACTGTGAGAATATCTGAAACAATGTCACCATCATACAAAAAAAGCCTAGTGCTTTAGAGAAACATGTCGTGTTGCTTAATTCTTCTAATTTTAAACAACTATTGTTAAGGTGGCCTAATATTTGAAGGACTAATGATTGGCATCATTTCTATTGCTTACACACACACACACACACACACAACTCTATACTTTATAATAACAGTTTTTCACTCAAGTTACAATGCCATGAGGTAGGCATGGTACTATTGTAATCCAACATATTACAGATTAACAAACTTTGAGTAATTAAATGCTGTCAAAAAACAGCACTGGTTCTAATAGATCCCATATCCCGAGACTAGGGATTTATTATGGGCAGTTCCCCCTGCTCCACAAAATTCGTATGATAAAGCCCTAACCTCTCTGGCCTCTAAGGATTAATCAAGGTTAAATGAGGTTTTAAGGATGGGGCCTTTAAGTGACAGGATTTGTGTACTTATATTAAAGAGACATCAGAGAGCTACCCCTACCCCACTGTGCATTCAGAGGAAATACACATAATAAGAAAAAGATCATCTGCAAACCAAGACATCTCACCATAAACTGTATATTGCCAGACCTTAATCTTGGGCTTTCCAGCCACTCAGTTTGAGGTATTTTATTATAGCAGCTACAGCAGATGTTTTCACTGCATACTTAATTAATGTCTGTAAAAAATGATGTATTTTCTAATTAGACTAATTTAATAAAAGCTCAAAACTATTTTGAACATTTTCTGCTGTAATATTATTCATGATTTCCAGACATTTGGTTTAAATTTGCCTTTACTATATGCACTAAAAATAGCCAGTCTCAGGATCTCCCAGGCTGTGCTCAAATTTGCAACCCTCCTGCTTCAGCCTCCTGAGTCACTAGGATTACAGGCATGTGCCATCATCAGACCTGGTCCAATGTGCTTTTTAAAATTAAATTTATAATGTGTAATATGTCAAAATACACTCTGCTGTCATGTATATCTTTAAAGAACAACAAAAAAAATTAAATTTTTAAAAAAATAGCCTGTCTCAGCAACTTAGTAAGACCCTCAGAAACTTAGCAAGAGAGTCTCAAAATAAAAAGGGATGGGGATGTATCTCAGTGTAAGTGCCCCTGGGTTCAATCCCCAGTACACACATACACACAAACACACACACACACACACACACACACACACAATAAATTACTAACAAGCAGGAATTCCACCCCCAAGGAGAAGTGGTACAGATATTATTATTTTAGCATTCTAAAAATACATATAAGGAAACAATAAGCATGGCTAATAATATAATTATTATTAATGAGGTTTACATTAGAACACAGGTAGTTTTTAAGTATTTAAAATGACAGAACAGTTCTGGCTGAGGAAAAGGCCAAGTTACCAATTCTACAATCTCTTAAAATATCTTAGTTTCAGATTAACTTTCTATCAATAAGAGGAGAGAAACTAGGAGAGTATAACATATGGCTGCTGCCTTGCCAGGATATATATGAATTCCTTTGAATAACAGTAATATGAGTCTTAAACAAACTTATTAGCAGTTTGGTACCTGGGAAGGTTTATGTGGTTTAAATGTTCTGGCGTGATTTTGTTTCTGATCAACAACATCATGAAAAACTGGAATTTGGTTAATACAGGTAAGATCTGAATCTGAAACTGAACTGACCTGAGACTCTGGCAGTCTGGGTTACTACCTACATAAAATATTGCCCATTAGAGGAAGGCAAACAGTAAAGATAATTATCACATTATCAACAAAAGAGGAAAGAGTAAGTTGCAACTTGTAACCAGGTATTGGTTAAGGGGACCTAAAAATCCAAAAGTAGATATCCTTGCTTAAACTAAACCTAAAAGAGTTCCCACCTTAAAAAGGCAGGGGAGGGAATCCCACCTTTCCCTAAAGAGAGTACTCTAACTGTAAAAAAATTAATCTACTCTTCAACACAATCTATCAAAACTATGGGAATCATCCAGGTACAGTGGTATATGCCTATAATCCCAGCAATTTGGGAGGATGAGGCAGGAGGATTTCAAGTTCAAGGCCAGCCTCTTAGGAGGCCCTTAGCAACTTAGGGAGGCACTCAGCAACTTTGCAAGACTCTGTCTCAAAATAAAAAATAAAAACACCTGGGGATGCAGCTCAGTGGTTAAGCACCCCTGGGTTCAATCCCCAGTAACCCCCCTCAAAAAAGAGTTAATAATATAAAATGTTAATATAGAGCTGACATATACAGAAGCACTCAATATTATATTCTCTCCTTAAGGACCCTCCAGTAGAGAGGTTAAGATCAATAATTATATAGATAACTATAAAAGAAAAAAAGAACCATAAGGGAGCACAAAATGCTACAAATGTTCAGTGAGGAGAAATTTTTAAACTGAGCAATCAAACCATTCCAAAATTCTAACATTTGGTGAAGTAGTGAAAGACGGTAAATTTAACATAGAGGAAACATGAAAAGAGGTGTAAATGGGAAAAAAAACAAATTTTAGTCATGTAGAAAAACTTTATAAAAAGCAAAGCAGTTAGCTGGACATGGGGGCACATGCCTGGAATCCCAGGAGACTAAGGAATATCACAAGTTTGAGGCTGGCCCTGGCAACTTAGTACCCTGTCTCAAAATAGGGGGAAAAATTGTTTTTAAAAGGGACTGAAGATATATAACTCAGCAGTAAAGCACCAAGTACTGCCAAGAAGGGAGTGGGGGGAAATAAAGCCAGGTAAAAAGAAACAGAAGATGCTTAATGAGAACATCATTGTTGGAACAAAGGAATTTTTTTTTGAAGATGTGTCTAGCCTAGTGCATCTCTTTCACACACACACACACACAATAAACAATAGTTACAGTGCTGTCAAAACATCTGTAGATATGCTAAGAATAGGGAAGATCTAATATGCTCCAGAAGCAAAAGATCCAGCATGAGAAGACAAAACGTGCTATAATAACTATTAAACAAGGTCAGGAACAGGTTAAAAAGGAAAAAAAAAAGATGTGATCATGGGATCATAAGCAAATAGTGCTGACTTTAAGAAGAAAGCAGGTAACACTTTATCTTTTTAGAAGTGAAGAAAGCTCAATCCTGAGAAATACTGAAATGAACATAAGAGACAGTAAGGAAGCTCACTCTGGATGGGATGGCCCCAACATTTTCAGTGTAAGAACCATGAGGAAAGGTTATCTGTAGAAAGAAGAGGAAGCACAGGTGAGCTTCAAAGCTTGACGGGAATGAAATGATTCAGCTGATTCTGACATCTCTCTCCCAGATGAAATCAGAGAAGGAAAAAAACAACATAGCAAGGAAAATAACTTTCCTTATTTGCATAGTTCTCATTTTTGGAAGTGACAAATTCATCCCATAGGTAACTTTAAATAATGTATTTGCTTTTTAAAAAACTTTTCAATTTGTTCCACTAAAATATATTAAATAAACTATAGGCAAATGTTTTTTAAAAGCCAAGAGTTTATTTCTATAAGGAAAGACTAGCACACAATAAAGACATTAATAAACTGTCAATTAACAAAGAATGTCTATTTTGCTGTTATAATTTGTTTTAGTTATCGGGCTTTTTAAATCTCTTTTTAAAAAAAGCTACATAGAGAGATGTTCTTTAACTCAGGAAATTCACATTTTAAAATGTTTTTAAAATGTCATTCTTGTTCAAGTAGTAGACATCCTTTGTTTTTGCTCTGTCTGCTAAGAAAATAAACAAAGCAAGTGTTTTCAATAAAAGTTTTATCCCACCTGGTGCTATTAACTGGTGAATACTTGATGTCCGAGTGACAGCTGTGCTTCGTGATTCCAGACTTGGACTTTCTCCTTTCTTATTACTTTCTGGAGAAGGATCTCGTTGGCTGATTTTAGAACTGGTCACTGTTGTTTTGTTATGGCAAATTGTCAATGACTGAGTTTGACTAGTGCTTTTTGGTGGACCATTCTGTGAGCTAGATAACACACCCAACTTCTGGCTGCGTAATGTTAAATTCTGAACCTAAGAACCACATAACAGAAAATAGGGATGAAAACAGATGATTTGATGTGGTAATCATTACAATTAAAACAATGACAACATATTTATATTATACTTTTCACACATAAAGCCCCAACCATTTAAAACAAGTGATTAATCCTGAAGAAAAGGAGAATTATTCTAAGTAATCACGTCTTAAATATCATGTGTTATATTTTAAAAAGATGCCAGGGACAAGAGGAGAGAAAGGGAAGGGAGGAACTGAGAAATGGAGAGGAAGAATGAGTTGTGAAAGACTAAATGACAACACATTGCGAGTGTGTGGGAGGTTGTATCTCAAATGAACTACAAATATGAGGAAATTACTCTGTAACGTACAACATTAAAAGTGACCAGCTCTTGGGCTGGGATTGTGGCTCAGTGGTAGAGTGCTTGCCTCACATGCGTGAGGCACTGGGTTCAATCCTCAGCACCACATAAAAATAAATTAAATAAAGATATTGTGTCCACCTACAACTAAAAAAAAATATATTAAAAAACAATTTTTTAAAAAAAGTGACCAGCTCTAACTATAGACACTATAAGGGGATACTAATCTTGTAAGAAGGAAAATTAATTCATCAAATCACCTACCCCATTGTGATACTTGTGAAGAGCATTTTCAGAAACTCTTTTTTTAATTTAGTTGAATTTTGTTGCTATTATTGAACACTCACTGCCTCTCAGAACTAGTTCTCAGGAACTGAAAAAATTGTGCATGGCCCTGAAATGGGTTTGTGTGATGGCTCTTATCTATACTTGGAGCTATTCTACATATACTACATGTGGATGAAGGCAAGGATTATCTCAATTACTCTCACCTGAGATTTATAACATTTCCAAACAGCAAGGCAGAAAATAAGATGCCTAACTTCTTGCTTATCTGGAATAAATACACCAAATATATTTAGTGCTAGCACTGGTCCTAAGAAGGAAAATGAAGTAAAAGAAATTCCAAAGTGACAAAGCAAATAATACACTGCTGCTTTATTAATAGGCGTTTTTCAGTTTCATGTGTGCCTTATTTCTAAAAATATGTCATTAACTGATGCTTAAAGGCTATATTTCTTCTGTCCAAGTTCCAATGTAGTGTTCAGTCAATTGCAGGTACTTAAAAAATGTTCATGTTAGGAAAGTCTAAGTTTTAATCCATTCTACTCTAAGCTACTGAAAGAATTTTATAAGTGAAACTATATGGAACGTCTGATTTTTCTCAAATATTTAGTATCAGTGTTTTAACATAAATGGACTAATAATCACTGTATTATTAAAGTTAAACATAAAAATTAAATCACTTATGCATGTATTTCTCAAACTGCTACTCAAACCCTCCACAATCTAGGCCCAAGCCACTTTGTGCCCCATTTTCTATTCCTCCAGCCCACAATTCTCACATTCCTACCAAACTGTTCTGCTCCCCATTCTCCAAACATATCTAGCACTTCCTTCATTTTCCTTCACAAACTCCTATTGCCTAAATGCCAATCCACCTCAAAGTTATCTCCTAAAGTCCATTTTTCCAAGCCTAATAAAATCCCATTTATACTCCTACAGAAATACCCTCAAAGCCCTTTGTTGGAAAAACAATTTTTCCCTCTTCTCTAAAAGGATTTGTCCATAGAACTGGGATCATATTGGCCTACAGCACAATGTCTAGCTTACTTTAGAATTACTAATGTGTGTCTGTGAAATAGTGAGACTATCACTAATAGGCTCTCATCTCTAACATTCCTTTTTGTACTCCCTACATTTCCATGTTTAAACATCAGAAACTTCACAAATCTCAAGTATTCTCCTATATCTGATTTTGAAATACAGCCTACATAGCTTTTTTCTTTCAGTATACTCAGTTCTCAGGCTAACACTGAAATCTGTTCATATTTACCCCAAATACCTCAGTAAGTATCAGATGGAGGCACATTAAAATCTCCCAGGTAAAGACAGACACTACAGAATCTATGCTAGCTACAAATAATCTATAAAAAAGACTATGCAAAAATGATAACCAAATGGTAAATAATCATCTGAAAAACTTGAAAGCATTCCTTCAATGAAAAGCATATTCACAATAAATGAGGATTTGACACAATGAACCCTAAAACCACATCCATTTCTATAAAGTACATTCTGTTGTTTCTGAATTCTGCAAGAAAATATATCTGTACATATTCACATGCAATGCTATATTACTTATACATAAATCCCAACCATGTAAACTATATCACCAAAACACATTATAAAATTAATTTAGCTGTTAATAGACCATAGTCAGATTTCCTTGACAGAGCTTCACTTTTTTTAAAATAATTTTTGATTGTTGATGGACCTTTATTTATTTATATGTGGTGCTGAGAATCAAACCCAGTGCCTCACACATGATAAGCAAGCACTCTGCCACTGAGCCACAACCCCAGCCCAACAGAGCTTCACTTTTGAGGAGAAAAAAATCCATCCTTTCTAAAACAAAGAATATTGGGGCACTCTAATATCCAATTTTCATTTCACCTGAACCTTTCCTATAAAATGAGGGAAGCATTCTGTTTTTGAGTCTACATTTTGCATTAAGTATTTTTGCTAATTTCACACTTTACATTTTTATAGTGAGTCTCCACTGCCAAAATGCTCTCACATCAGTTATTTAACTCAAATCAAACACTGTAGAAATTATCATAGCACCCTATCATTGCAAGGTAACTAAGAAATTAAGAGTCAATGTCACAGTACTGGCAAAGCTGAAATTCTAGCTAATTTAAATTCTAGCTAATTTTTTTTTTTGCGGGGATGGGGGGCACCAGGGACCAAACTCAAGGGCACTTGACTACTGAGCCACATCTCAGCCCTATTTTGTATTTTATTTGGAGACAGGGTCTTACTGAGTTGCTTAGCGCCTTGCTGTTGCTGAGGCTGGCTTTGAACTCACGATTCTCCTGTCTCAGCCTCTCAAAGGATTGGGATTACAGGTGTGCCTAAATTCTAGCTAATTTTTCTCTGTACTGCCATAGAGAGAGCAGAGACTGGAACACAGATGTTTATAAAAAAGAAACCAGATAGATATATATACTATGAATGGATTTTATTAATTTATCTATCAAAGACTACCGTACTTATCTAATACTCAGATTCAACAATTCTAAGCAGTGATCAATGCTGATGAGACAGACTGTATTATAGGTTACAAAATCCAAATTTTAAAAGCCCTGAACTATTAGTACATCAAATATACACTGCCTATCTATTGTAGACAATATGTGTATATAAGGCACAACTTGGTGCTGTCACCTTTTCATTCCCCAGATGCTCTTGGTAAGTGAAATTTATTACTCTTCTATACAAGTATCTTTTACCTTATAATATCTTTCTAAAATTATTTTTCTTTTTGCATGATAGAGAGAAGGGATGGAGCACTTAAAAATAGCAAATAAGTATTAGGTATCCAAATTTCTCATTTTTTAATAGTATGTTATAAAAAATGTTTAATGCTGAGGAAAAATTAACTATTATATTGACTTTCATAGCTTAAAATATTAAAATAAAACTTCAAATATTTATCAATTACAAATGCGATTTATCAATTACAAATATGTATAAATTACAAATGCAATTTTTTAAAACTCCAAGTATAATTTTAAAAATTTTGTTTACTTGTTTAAGACATGGTCTTGCTATACTGTCTAGGCTGGCCTTGAACTCACAGTCCTCCTGCCTTAGCGTCCTGAATACCTGGGGATTATACTTTATAAACGAATCTGACTATACTCACATTAAAGATGCTGAGTAAAGGGGGGCTGGCATTGTAGCTCAGTGGTAGAGCACTTGCCTAGCATGTGTGAGGCACTGGGTTCAATTCTCAGCACCACATACAAATAAATAAAATAAAGGTCCATCAATAACTAGAAAAATTTTTTTTAAAAATCAAAGTAAATGGCTGGGGCTATAGCCTCAGTGGTAGAGTGCTTGCCTAGCACATGCAAGGCACTGGGTTTGATCCTTAGCACTACAAAAAAATAAAATAAAATAAAGGCAATCTGTCCATCTACAAGTGCAAAAAGAAAAAAAAAGATTTTTAAAATTAGAGTAGAGCAGAAAAATTTCAAAACAGTTCTGAACTTGAAGAAAATTACCACTAGAGTTAAAAAGTCTTAGCATCATCTACCACTGTTATCCTCATTACTGCCCTTTCCAAAGCACAACAAAGAAAAACATTTGTCAAGAGATTCCTAAATGTCAATCCAGTTCTCTAGTTCCTTGAAAGCCCATCCTTGAATTAAGTCAGATCATCACACAGACCACATTAAACTGGACCCTAAGACCACTTTTTTGTTTACTTGTTTAAGACATGGTCTTGCTATACTGTCTAGGCTGGCCTTGAACTCACAAGTCCTCCTGCCTTAGCGTCCTGAATACCTGGGGATTATACTTTATAAGATGCTATAAAACCGGGGCTGGGGCTGCAGCTCAGTGGTAGAGCGCTTGCCTCGCATGCGTGAGGCCCTGGGTTTGATCCTCAGCACCACATATAAATAATAAATGAATAAAATAAAAAATCTATCAACAACTAAAAAAATATTTAAAAAAAAAAAAAGAAGATGCTATAAAACCTAGTACAGTGGTGCACGCCTGTAATCCCAGCAATTTAGGAGGCCAAGGCAGAAGGATTGTAAATTCAAGGTCAGCCTGAGCAATTTTGAAACCTTGTCTCAAAATAAAAAATTAATAAAAGGTGCTGGATAAATGGCTCAGTGGTAAAGCGTCTCTGGATTGATTCCCCATTGCTGCACCACACACACATGCTCATATATATACACACACACACACAAACACAAAGACGTAAGACTTTTTCTTCATGAGAACTCACAAACAAATTGTGTTCTAGAGAGCATGTTAAAAATAGTTGCATGTTCCCAAGCAATTGGTTTATTTTACCTTCGAAACTGTAAATCCTTTAAGTGGTTGTGTTCCTCTCTTCACTACCAGCTACTTAAAATCCAAGAACCAATTTTATACTCATTTTCAGACAATGTAGAACAAAAATAGTAATTAGTAGTATATGATATTATACAGCAGGTACTATGCTAAGTACTTTTTGGTGGTTGTCACATTTATTCCTTGTAACTACCCTGAGCTATTATTTTGGGTTTACAATGAAGAAATTGAGGCTTAGCAAGAACAATAATAGCAGTTAACATTTAGTGAATGCTATCAGACTCTGCTAAGGAATTGTGAAAGGGCACAGAGCAAGTTGGGAGAAATCTGAGTTTAACTCACTACTACCTTCATATATTCACATGAAAACTAGCCTTTATTACCAAAATAATATACAGAGGAACTATGGAAAATACCAAAGAACTATCTCATTTCTTTCTTTTTACTAGAAGACTAAGATCTTTATAATAAACATCAATTTCTTCCATAACAAGTCTAAAACATTTACTATAAAAAAATAACAAAATTGTATCAAAGTAATAGTCTACTCAATTATTTAAAATTCATTCACTCTAAATCATTTTTACCAAATATATTAAGGTATAGTTTACTTACAATGAAATGAATGAACCAATTCTAGGAGTTCTGACATTATGTATATACAATATAACCATTGTCCCAATCAAGGTGTAAAACATTTCCATCTCCTAAAAGTGCCCTTTCCCAATCCCCCCCACCTTCTGCCCCGGGTACCACTCACTAATCTGATTTCTCTTATTATGGATAGTTTTGCCTGTTTTAGAATTTAATTTAAGTGGAATCACAGAGTATATACTTTTTTTGTCTAGACTTTTGCTAAACATGTTTCTGAGATGCATCAGCAGTTTGTTCCTTTTTTCTCTCTGAGTAGTGTTACACTGTATGAATATACCACAATTTGTTTACCCATTCAGCATTTAAAGGACATTGGTAGTTTCAGTTTGGAGTTATTCTGAACTGAGCTACCAAGAACATTAAAGGTTTATGTCTTTATATAGATATATGTTTTCACATCCTTCATGGAAAATATCTAGGAGGAGAGCTGCTGGACCACGTGTTAAATGTATATTTAACTATATAAGGAACTACACATTTTTTCCCAAAATAGTTGTATCATTTTACACTTTACCAGCAATGCATAAGTCTGGTTGCTCCACATTCTCACCAACGTGTAGCTTATCAGTCTTCTTTGTTTCAGCCAAATCTATTAAGTGTATGGTAATGTTCACTATGGTTTTGATTTGGATTTCTGTAATGATTATGGTGTTGAGCATTTTTTCAGAAGCTTACTGGTCTTTTTATATTGTTTTTTGTGAAATGTCTCCAAATCTTTTGCCTTTGTTTTTGATTTTTTTTTTTTTTTTGGCACTAGGGATTAAACCCAGGGGTGTTCTACCATCGAGCTACATCCCCCAGCCCTTTAAGACACAGTCTTGCTACATCACCAAAGTAGGCCTCACACTTTTGATCCTCCTGCCCCAGCCTCCAGAATCAGTGGGATTACAGGTACGCACCACCACAGCTGGCTCTTTTGCCCATTATTAAGTGCATTGCTTATGACCAAATTATTAAGTTGTAAGCATACTTCATATTTTCTGGGTACAAGTCTTTTGTCAGACACAAATATTATGAATATTTTCTCTCTGTGGCTTGCCTCTTCACTTTTTAAAGGCTATCTTTTAAGAAAACATTTTTAATTCTGATAAAGTCCAATTTATCATATTTTCTTTTATGATTAGTGCTTTCTGTGTCCTGTCTAAGAAGGCCTTGCCTACCCTGGATTTACAGATGTTCTCCTGTTTTCTTCTAAAGTTTAACAGTTTTTGCTTTTACCTTTGTGTCTGCATTCTACTTCTAGCTTACTTTTATGAATGGTGTGAGGAGAAAGGTAGGTTTATTTTCCCATGGTATCAAATAAAGGAATGTTCTACTTAATTTTTTAAATTTAAAATTTTCTCAATTTAATTGATTTTTAAATTCAAAATCCACCATCCACCTTGACAGATTTATTTTATAGTTGCCTGAAGAGGAATCTACAAAAAAAGAATACATCTCATATAATAAGAAAAATCTACTTTAAAATAAATCTAAAAATATAATGTCATTGGCAAAACTCTCATAAATGAATGTCAAACAACCTAAATATCTGTGTTTAATTGTATTATGATTTCTACAAAACAAAAAAATTATCTTGGAATTCTTATTGTATTTTATCAAATTTCAATCTGAAATGCATGAGAAAGAGCTCTGAAACCATCAGTAGTTGAACTATAAATGTAATGCTTATCTTTAACCTAAAGATCCAAACCTCAAGTACCACATTATGAAGCTAGACAAGCTCACCTGAGTAGCTGCAGACTGACAGGAAGATGACGATGACGACGAGACAACAGGAATGTCAGACTGTACAGCAGCCACAGTGGTAGCGGGTGTGAAAATCAGCTGTACAGACAGAAAACCAAAAAATACTCTAAGACAAAAGAACATGTCCCACACACAATGTATAGCAGGCAAGAGAGACTGAAATTTATGACATAAAGACAATGCAGTTTAGGACTATCTCCTAAGCAAAACATTTTACATGACAAAGAGAAGTTTCTGATAATAGAGAACTCAAAAAAAAATCATAAACAGTTTTGAAAGAGCTCATGATTCTGATGAGTACAAAAATAAATCAGTGTTCAAAGAAGAAAATATATTTTGGTAATATGAAATCCTCAGACCAAGTTTTGTCCCAAATAAGCTATCATACTTAAAACTGGTAGTTCAAAGTTCAAAACTACCATCTTGGGATCCCTAAAATGGGAAATTTAAACAGACAACTATAGTTACTATTTTGGGACACAAATTAAATTTCAGTGAGAAACATAAAAAGAAACACCAAAAAGTCTTATCAGTCCTCTGTATCACGAGCATAACTACGCCACACACTACACTACAACATTTCTCTCAGCTACAGAGGACCTAAAGGACAAATCTAGGTTTCTTTCTATTTAAAAACTATTTGTGAATAAATATTCTAAATGTAAATGCCACAATATGTTAAAATAGAACAAAAGAGCTTCACATCAAAAGAAGAAAAAAAAGGGAAAGTCATACTCAATTTATTCATTCATCACCATCTCTTTTTCAAAATTCTTTTTCAAAATTTTAACATTAAACAAATGTCATTAATTTCTTAGGCAATATAATTCACTCACATTATCCAACTCAATTTAGTAAATTATGACAGTTGTTTCAAAGAATGTGTAAATATATTTTCAAGATTATTTTAAGGACTATTCAGTTCCCCACTGCTGTTTAAATTAAACAACCAATCTTTGAAACTTCTCTTCTTTAGTATTTCACTAAATTTAAGTAAATTCAACAACAAAGTATAACTTTCACATAAAGATATTTTATTTATGAAACAAACATCCTCAAAGCACTAACCTAAAGAAAAGATATTCTGTTTGGTTTGAACCATATGAATTGTCAATTCTAGAGGTCAAAAATGGTCAAATAGCAACCATTTAAAATGGTTCAATCTAATTTTAAAGTATAATATTACTTAAAGATGATCTCATGGGGGGACCCAGAAATATGGTAATGCTATTGAATAATCTGTGAGTAACAGGTTAGTCATATCATTATTTACTGTCAGAAATATGACTGCAAACTTCCTTTCCAATTTTAGGTGGTGAACTGGGAATCCAGAAATACACAAAAAAAGTATATTAGGGCCAAAGCTTTTGTCTAGCTTCCTGTAAAGACATCAAATAAAATAAATGTCAACCATTTCTACATTCCTTAAAGAAGCTCAATAATTAAATAAGAAAAACAGTATGTACCCAAACACAGAATACCAAATTCACACTCCTGAGTTAATTTAAAACAAACAAACAAACAAAAAACCAAGTGAGCCCAATAATACAACCATACAGAATCTGAGATAGGAATAACCAAAGCTAAGAATCATCTGGTAAATTACAGGCACTCCAATACAATTTCAGACAGCCCCAGGATATAACTTCTTACTTATAGTTAATAATTAGGCTTTTAAGACTTCTAACTATTTCATCAAACTTAAAATGTCAAAAGTATACAATAATTTATGTACCACTGTAAGTAGTAATTATAACTATAAGATGACACCAATTATAAAATGCAATTTCAGAGATGTTAAAATATAAAAAAGTTTTGAAATTAGTAAACTTATTATTAAAAAATAGCCATTCTTATGTTATAGAATCTGTTAGCTTACCAAGATTAACAATAATTATTTATTATCAAGAAGGACTACTAATTCAAATTAGAATTTTTTTAACTTTCATGACTGTTTAAAAAACTGTTCATACATACAAAATTGTTAGACATGTCTTAAATATTAAAAAATTCCTCACTGCATCAAATCAAGAAACATTTTGATCTCTCAAGTCCTTAGACACTGAAAACCTTTGGTAGCTCATATCTTACCATTTGAGCTCGGAGATACATTTGAGCTTGGCTGGCCGTTAGGGTAGGGGAGGTACTCCCTAGTAACATAGTCTGTTGGGTAATACTGCCGCTGGTAGAACTGGAAGCCTGGGAACGGCTTATTAACTGTGCAGGAGTAGGAGAAGTGGAGAGGTTGATCTAAGGAAGAAAACATATTATGTCAAAAAGACTTCCATTTCTAGCCTAAATTTTTACTAAATTTCACCAAGCTGCAGTTAGGCAATCAGTGGTATAAACGATGGTGAAGGAATCCAAAAGAGAGGTCTTTTTTTTTTTTTTTTGGTACCTGGGATTGAACCCAGGGGTGCTTAAACACTAAGCCACATCCCCTGTCCCCTTTTATATTTTATTTAGAGACAGGATCTCACTGAGTTGCTTAGGATCTTGCTAAACTGTTGAAGCTAGTTTTGAACTCACAATCCTCCTGATTCAGCCTCCGGAGCCACCACCACACCTGGAAAGAGGCCTTTATCTTTGTTAGACTTGTCACTTTGGGCAATTATTTGCACATTTGCAACCAGCCCCATGGACTGTTTAGTAATTGGGACACTTTTTAAGGATATCCACACTGTTTAAATAAGACCCAAAATCTTAAAATATCATTACCTCCCAAAAATTAGGGTTAAAGTTCCATTATTTTAATATTCCACATAAGTTAGAAAAGTCTAATCAGTAGTTTATGATTTTTTGTCAAATTCACATTTTGAGGAGTTTCTGAAGTGAATAAAGATCAAAACAGATAATCCATTCACATGTATAAAAACATACATGTGAAATACAAAGTTTTAACTTACATGCTCTCAAAGCAGAAGAAAACACAACTACTTGTTAAAAAGATGGAAAAAAATCCTGAATATTGGCTATGAAGTTAAACTATAACCACTACTTTAAAGTTTAAAACTGCTATTTATGAATAAATTGGTGTATGGTTAGTCAATCTCTAGGGAAAGGAGATGGGACGGGACTGGTACAGGAACAAGGCAAAAAGAGACACATATACCCATTTTTATCTTTCCAATTTTAGCTCACAGCCATGTATCTATCTATTATTCATTTTAAAAATAAATATTTTCAAAAAGAGAATAATATAATCCAACCTCAAATACCACCACCCCCTTTTTGGCAGTACTAGGGATCAAACCCAGGGTCTAACAATGCTAGGCATACACTCTACCACAGAGCTATACCCCCAGCCCTTTTTCTGTTGAGATAGAATCTTGCTAAATTGCCCAGGCTGGCCTCTAATTTGTGATCGTCTTGCCTCAGCCTCTCAAGCAGATGGGGATTACAGGCTGCACTACCTTGCTTGGCTCAATTGCTTTAGTAGAACAAAGCAAAAAATAAATTTAAGAAATAGTTTATTAGACTTGATTCAAGCAACAAGGCAGACTGGACTAATACATGCATGTGCTCAAAATGTACTCACTGAAAAGTTGTATCAACACAAAAAAATAGAGTATATATTTAAACTCAAAAAGAAGGAAGGGAGAAGGAAATTCCCAAGTACCACAAGGAAAGAAATTCAAAACTACACGGTGGTGCATGCCTGTAATCCCAGTGGCTTGGGAGGTTGAGCAGGAGGATCCTGAGTTCAAAGCTAGCCTCAGCAACTTAGCAAGACCCTAAGCAACTCAGTGAGACCTGGTCTCTAAATGAAACACAAAAAGAAGGGCTAGGGATGTAGCTCAGTGGTTAAGCACCCCTGGGTTCAATCCCTGGTTGGGGTGGGGGAGGAGGGGAGGGAGGAAGGAAAGAACTCAAAGCCAGAGACATAAGCTCCAGCAGACCCCCAAGGCAGTCCAGAGGGGGTGAAGCAAGATGGTGGAATAGGACTCTCCAGTCATCAACCCCCTAAAGAATCATCAATTTGAATGACTATCCATGCATGAAATTATTTTCAAAAAAGCTAAGGAAACCTGGTAAGAGATCTCAGTATCTGGTTATATAGCATAATAATAAGAAAAGACACACTGAAGAGAGTAAGAAGAACACTTTTATATTATTTTTGTCACCCCTCCCCAGCTCTAGGCAGCACAGCATGAATAGAAATATCATCTGCTTGGGGAAAGAAGAGGTCAGAATCACAGGACTTTAACTTGGATTCTAGTATTGGGCCTCCCACAGTAAAACCCAGCACCAGGCAGACTTTGACGGCCCTTGACCTCCATGCTGATACCCACAGACTGAGTCTATAGACTTGCCCTAGCACCAGATGAGAACTCTGTGTAAAGGACTTGTGTTCTAGCCCACCAGTACCAAGTTACTGAAAAAGCCTTGAGTTCGATACAAATCTCAGTTGCAGGGTTGTCTCAGCAGCAGTTAATTTCTGGTAACCCCTAGTACTGTATTAGCCTCAGCAACCATGGGATTCCAATCCAGTGTTGAGCCAGCCTCAAGTAACAGGATATCAGCCCACTCTGCACCAGTCACGGCAATCCAGGGGTCATGGCATCCCCTAATATTACAACAGCTGAGTTATCATGGGTTTAGGGATTGCTATTGAAGGACATTCCCAGCAAATGCCAGAGTACAAGGCTGGGATAAGTCCCTACTTACTTGATGCAGATAAGAATCAATAACGGTTAGGAAAACATCACCACCAAATGGACAATTGTTGCCAGTGACTGACCCTAATAAGATGGAGATGTATGAATGGCCTGACCAAGCATTAAAAATAGCTGTTTTAAGGAAGCTCTGTAAACAACAACAAAAAGGTCAGAAATTTATCACAGAAATTTAACAGAGCAATTGAATTAAAAAAAAAAATCCTAGAGCTAGAAAATACAATGAACAAAATTTTAAAAAATGCAACAAACAGAGCATGAACGGAATGGATCAAGCAAAATAATCAGTAAATTCAAATACAGGTGTTTGAAAACACACAGAGGAGCAGAGAAAAGTAAATAAAAGAAATGCTCAAATATTACAGGATTTATGGGATGGCATCAAAAGAACAGGTACATAAACCACTGCTATTCAAGAGAGAATACAAAAAAGAGAAATTGGTTATAGCCAGGCATGGTGCTAACACCTGTAATCTACCACTGACTTGGGAGGCTGAGGCAGGAGGATCACAAGTTCAAGGCCAGTCTCAGCAACTTAGGCTGGGGATATAACTCTGGTATAACATCCCTTTATTCAATCCCCAGAAATTAAATATCTAGGTGCAAGAAGGTCTAAAGTCTCCAAAAAGATTTAACCCAAGCTGGGAACGGTGGCACACACCTGTAATCCCAGCATTTTGGGAAGCTGAGACAGGAGAATCACGAGTTCAAAGCCAGTCTCAGCAAAAGCGAAGTGCTAAGCAACTCAGTGAGACCGTGTCTCTACATAAAACACAAAATGTGGCTCAGTGGTCGAGTACCCCTGAGTTCAATCCCTGGTACCAAAAAAAAAAAATTTAAGACTATCCTATGACATATTTAATTACACTTTCAAAGACAAAAGATAAAGAGAGAATCTTGAAAACGGTAAGAGAAAAGAAGTAAATCATATATAAAGGAGTTACAATGTACCTAGTAACAAACTTCTCAGTAGAAACTTTACAGGCAAAGGAGAAAGTGGGATCATATATTCAAAGTGTTAAAGACAAAAGTGCCAATCAAGAATACTGTACCCAGCAAAACTTTCCTTCACAAATGAGATGAAGGTATCTCCAGAAAAACAGTAACTCAGGTAGTCTGTCACCACCAGACCTGTCTCATAATAAATACTAACGGGAATTCTTCAGGCTGAAAGGCAAGGACACTAATGAGTAATATGAAAACATTTGGAAGTATAAAACTCACTGGTAAAAAGACACATACCATCTATCAAGATAAAATTATAAAGAAATAGAAAATCTGAACAGACCAGTAATAAAGAAATTGAATCAGTAATAAAGTCTACCATCAAAGAAAAACCAAGGACCTGATGACTTCACTGCTGCATTTGATCAAACATTTAAAGGAAAACTAGTACCAATACACCAATTCCTTCCCAAACTATTCCAAAAAAACTGAAGAGAAGATAATACTTCTAAACTCATTCTACAAGGTCAGCATTACCCTTATACCAAAACCACATATGGACACAATAAAGAAAGAAAATTAGGCCACTATCCCTGATGAACACAGATGCAAAATTCTCAACACAATACTAGCAAACTGAATACAGTAGCACATTAAAAAGATCATTTACCAGGGCTAGGATTGTGGCTCAGTGGTAGACTGCTTGCCTTGCATGTGTGAGGCACTGGGTTTGATCCTCAGTACCACATATAAATAAATGAATAAAAATAAAGGACCACCAACAGCTAAAAAAGAATTCTTTTTAAAAAGATCATTTACCATAATCAAGTGAGATTCATCCCAGGGATGTAAGAATGATTCAACATACACAAATCATTAAATGTGGCACAACACACTAACAGAATTAAGGACAAAAACTGTGTAATTATTTTAACAGATACAGGAAGAAAAAAACATGACAAAATTCAATATCCCTTCATAATAAAAATTCTCAAGAAATTAAGTATAGATATAATGTACCTCAATACAATAATAGGTCATACATAGCAAACCCAAGCCAACATTATAGTAAATGGGAAAAAATTGAAAGCTTTTTCTCCAAGATTTATAATAAGACAAAGACGCCCACTTTTACCACTTATACCAAACACAGTAATGGAAGTCCTAACCACAGCAACAAAGCAAGAGAAAGAAATAAAGAGCATCCAAATTAGAAACACGGAAGTCAAATTATTACTATTTGCAAATAACATGGTCTTTTATATAGAGAAAATACTAAAGAATATCAAAAAAATATTAAATCTACTAAATGAATTCAATGAAATTACAGGATATGAATTAGACCTACGAAATCAGTAGTGTTTCTATATACTATCTAATTAACAATAACTACAAAAAAAATGAAATACTTAGGAATAAATTTAACCAAGGAAGTGAAAGACCTCTACACTGAAAATTATAACCTAAAACTATAAAACGACTAGAAGAAAACAGGAGAAGAGCTCTAGGACATGGCTATAAGAGCTGACTTTTTGGATATAACCTCAAAAGTACAGACAACAAAAGCAAAAATATACTAATGAGATCACATCAAACTAAAAGCTTCTGCACAGCAAAAGAAATAATCAA
The DNA here is from genome assembly GCA_028644305.1 of Xerus rutilus. NCBI lineage: Eukaryota > Metazoa > Chordata > Mammalia > Rodentia > Sciuridae > Xerus > Xerus rutilus. The sequence goes on from CM053409.1 coordinate 34,918,489, forward strand.
CAGAATGCAGAGACAACCTGCAGAACAGGAGAAAACACTTGCAAATTACACATCTGATAAGGGATTCATCCAAAATACGTGAATACTACCCTGCATCCTATCTGACCACAATGGAATAAAATTAGAAATCAATGACAGATTAAAAAACAGAAATTACTCCAATACCTGAAAACTAAATAATATGCTATTGAATGATGCATGGATAACAGAAGACATCAGGGAAGAGATAAAAAATTCTTAGAAGTAAATGAAAACTCCAGTACAACATATCAAAATCTCTGGGACATCATGAAGGCAGTGGTAAGAGGAAAGTTCACTCACTGCATTAAGCTCACTTATCAGAAGAAGAAAGAGTCAACAAATAAATGACTTGACTCTATATCTCAAAGCCTTAGAAAAAGAAGAACAAACCAACTCAAAAAGAAGTAGAAGACAGGAAATAATTAAAATCAGTGCTGAAATCAATGAAATTGAAACAAAAGAAACAATTCAAAAAATTGACAAAACAAAAAGCTGGTTCTTTAAAAAAAATAAATTTGACAAACCCTTAGCCACTCTAATGAAAAGAAGGAGAGAGAAAACCTAAATTACTAAAATTTGTGATGGAAAAGGAAATATCACGACAGACACTAGTGAAATACAGAGGATAATTAGAAACTATTTTGAAAATTTATACTCCAGTAAAATAGAAAACCCTGAAGACACCAACAAATTTCTAGAGGCATATGACCTACCCAAACTGAACCAAAAGGACATACACAATTTAAACAGATCAATTTCAAGCAAGGAAATAGAAATGCCATCAAGAGTCTGCCAACCAAGAAAAGCCCAGGACCAAATGGATTCTCAGCTGAGTTCTCCAAGACCTTCAAAGAAGAATTAATACCAATACTCCTCAAACTATTTCATGACATAGAAAAGGAGGGGACCCTCCAAACTCATTCTATGAGGCTAGTATCACCCTGATACCAAAACCAGACAGAGACACATCAAAAAAGGAAAATTTCAGACCAAAATCCCTGATGAACATAGATACAAAAATTCTCAATAAAATTTTGGCAAATCACATACAAAAACATATTAAAAAGATAGTGCACTATGATCAAGTGGGGTTCATTCCAGAGATGCAAGGTTAGTTCAACATATGGAAATCAATTAACATAATCCATCACATCAACAGACTTAAAGATAAGAATCATATGATTTTATCAATTGATACAGAGAAAGCATTTGACAAAATACAGCACTCTTTTATGTTCAAAACACTAGAAAAACTAGGGATAGAAAGAACATACCTCAACTTTGTAAAAGCTACTATGCTAAACCCAAAGCCAACATCATCCTAAATCGAGAAAATTTGGAAGCATTTCCTCTAAAAATGAGAATAAGACAGGGATGCCCTCTTTCACCAATGCTATTCAACATAATCCTTGAAATACTAGCCAGAGCAATTAGACGAAAGAAATTAAAGGGACACGAATAGGAAAAAAAGAACTCAAACTATCATTATTTGCCAACGATATGACTCTATACTTAGAGGATCCAAAAAATTCCACCAGAAATCTTCCAGAATTAATAAATGAATTCAGGAAAGTGGCAGGATATAAAATCAACACCCACAAATCAATTGCATTTCTATACATTAGTGATAAACCATTTGAAAGAGAAATTAGGAAAACTATCCCATTCACAATAGCCTCAAAAAAAAAAAAAATACTTGGGAGTCAATTTAACAAAAGAGGTGAAAGACCTCTACAAAGCAAACTACAAGACACTGAAGAAAGAAACTGAACAAGACGATGAAGATGGAAAAATCTCCCATGCTCTTGGATAGGCAGAATCAATATTGTCAAAATGGCCATACCACCCAAAGTGCTATACAGATTCAATGAGGTTCCAATTAAAATCCCAACGTCATTCCTTATAGAAATAGAAAAGGCAATCATGAAATTCATTTGGAACAATAAGAGACCCAGAATAGCCAAAGCAATCTTTAGCAAGGGTGAAGCAGGAGGCATCACAATACTAGACCTTAAACTATACCACAAACCTATAGTAACAAAAACAGCATGGTATTGGTACCAAAACAGACATGTAGACCAATGGTACAGAATAGAAGACACAGAGACAAACCCACTTAAATACAGTTATCTTATGCTAGACAAAGGTGCCAAACATGTACACTGGAGAAAAAATAGCCTCTTCAACAAATGGTGCTAGGAAAACTGGAAAGCCATATGCAACAAAATGAAACTAAACTCCTATCTCTCACCATGCACAAAATTCAACTCAAAGTGGATCAAGGACCTGGGAATCAGACCAGAGACAAAACGCCTAATAGAAGAAAAAGTAGGCCCAAATCTTCATCACATCGGATTAGGACCTTACTTCCTTAACAAGACTCCTATAGTGCAAGAAGTAAAATCAAGAATCAAATAAAATTATGGCATTTGCAGGTAAATGGATGGAGTTGGAGAATATCATGCTAAGCGAAGTAAGCCAATCCCAAAAAACCAAATGCCAAATGTTCTCTCTGATAAGTGGATGCTGATCCATAATGGGGGAGGAGACACTGGAAGAATGGAGGAACTTTGGTCAAAGGAAAGAGAAGGGGGAGGGGGCATAGGGTCAGTAAAGATGGTGGAATAAGATGGACATCATAGCCCTAGCTTTAAGTATGACTGCATATATGATGTGATTCTACATCACGTACAACCAGAGAAATGAAAAGTTGTGCTCCATTTGTGTACAATGAATCAAAATGCATTCTGCTATCATGTATACCTAAGTAGTATAAATAAATAAATTTTTAAAAAACATGTAAGTAGCCAGGCGCAGTGGCGCAAGCCTGTAATCCCAGCACTTTGGGAGGCTGAGACAGGAGAATCACAAGTTCAAAGCAAGCCTCAGCAATGGCAAGGCGCTAAGCAACTCAGTGAGACCCTGTCTCTAAATAAAACACAAAATAGGGCTGGGGATGTGGCTCAGTGGTCGAGTGCCCATGAGTTCAATCTCCAGTACCAAAAAATAAAAATAAAAAACAAAAAAAATAAGTAACTCAAAACAACTCAACAGTAAACATCTGAACAAGTAATCTGGTTTAAGAGAGGCCAAAAGACCTGAATAAACATTTTTTGAAAGAAGACATACAAATGGCCAGGAATATGAAAAAATGCTCAATATTACTCATTATTAGGGATGTGCAAATTAAAACCACAAGATTATCACCTCATTCTTTTTTTGTTTTGTTTTGTTTTGGTACCAAGGATTAAACTCAGGGGTACTCGACCACTGAGCCACATCCCCAGTCCTATTTTTTGTTTTATTTAGAAACAGGGTCTCACTGAGTTGCTTAGTGCCTCACCATTGCTGAGGCTGGCTTTAAACTTGTGATTCTCCTGTCTCAGCCTCCCAAAGTGCTGGTCACCTCATTCCTGTTAGAATAATTATTATCAAAGATAACAGTACTGGCAAGGATATTGAGAAAAATAAACTCTTACACACTGTTGGTAGGAATGTATTTTAGGATATATATTATGGAAAGCAGTATGGAGATGTTCCACAAAATTAAAAGTAGAACTACCATATGATGCAGCAATCATACTACTGGTCATACATTCAAAGGAAATGAAATCAGTATGTCAAAGAGATACCTGTACTCCCATGTTTAATGCAGCACTAGTCACAATAGCCAAGGTATGAAATCAACCTAAGTGCACATCAGCAAAAAAATGAACAAAAATGTGGTATATATACAAAATGGAAGACTATTCAGGTGTAAAAAAAGAATTAAATACTGTTATTTGCAGCACAAATATGGAGGACATTATGTTAAGTGGAATGAGTCAGGAACAGAAAGACATGCACTACATGATTTCACTCACATGTGGAATCTCAAAACTTTATCTCATATAAGAGCAGAATGGTGTCTACCAGAAACTGGGCAATTAATGGAAAGATGTTTGTCAAAGAATATATAATTACAGTTAGGTAAAATGAATAAGTTCAGGAGAATTATTGTACAGCATGTTGACTATAGTTAATAATCACAGGCAAAGAGGGTGTGTGATAAATCTTCTCCACAAAATGACAACTGTTAGCTAACACATTTGTTAATTAGCTAGATTTAACCATTTCACAATGTATACATATTTCAAAACATCACAATATGTACACAACAAATATAATTTGCTGTCAATTAAAACATTTTTTAATTTCAAAAAATGATAGCATGGAGACAACAATAATGTACTGAGACATGAGAAACAAAATGACACTAGCATTTTAAGTAGTCCGGGACATTTGTTATACTGAATCAAAACGGAAAAAGCTTCATAGAAAGACCCATATGTAAATTGAGTCTACAATCATTAAACAATACCAAGTAAGCAAAGCTGGGTGAGGTGGCACATGTCTGTAATCCCAGCAGCTTGTAAAACTGAGGCAAGAGGATAGAGAGTTCAAAGCCAGCCTCAACAATTTAGCATGGCCCTAAGCAAACTCAGCAAGACCTTGTCTCTAATTAAAATATAAAAAGTCTGGGGATATGGCTCAGTGGTTAAGGCCCCTGGGTTCAATCTCTGGTACCTAAATAAATAAATAAATAAATAGGCTGAGCACAGCAGTCCACACTTATAATCCCAGGGATTTGGGAGGCTGACGCAAGAGAATTGCAAATTGGAGGCCAGCCTGAACAACTTAAGACAGGCTTTGTACCAAAATAAAAGCGGCTACGGATGTAGCTAAGTGGTACATGGGTTCAATCTCTAATACTACAGATAATCAATAAATATAAATTAAAAATAAAAAGTGAAGAAAAGTATAGTGGGTACATAACAGTTGGTTATCCAATTCTTTCAATTTGTATCTTTCAATTATTTCATAATTTTAATTCTAATAAAATACCTAAATCTACAGTTCAATACATAAATATAATACAAAATTATTCTGCAATCTGAACTTTACTTCTACCATATCACTGAAACCCAGTTACTAGTAAGTCACTAACGACACCTAACAAATTTGGAAGTTCTTTTCAGATCACCCCTTTTCTTCTTTACCAGCTCTTTTTCCTGATCCAACCAAAAATTGTTCAGTCCTTGTCCTCAACACTTTTATCCTCCAATTCCTAGATTATTAATTACATCTACTTCCATGGTTTCAAACAATCCAATCCTGATGACTCTCAATTCTTGACTATAATCCCTTAATTTGGAGCTCTAGATCCAAATACCTACAGAACACTTCTTTCTGGGTGTCTCTTATCAACTCAGACTCAAGATGTTCAAACATCAAACTGTTGTTATTCCTTCTAAACCAGCTTCTTGGAAAATGGCACTGTCATCATCTAAAATTCCCCCCAACACAGATTATGTGGGAATCACTGTGATTCTATCTTCATCCTTACCAAACACAAACAAAATCAGTCACGTCTTGTTTCTACATCTTTTGCTGTTCCTCTCCATTTTGATTTTTTAATCACTTAGTTTGAGAGTATAGGCCCATGACACTCCCAGCTACATTACTTTAACAGCTGCAAACTGATCTACCTCCCTGAAATTGTATCTCCTCTTGCTTGCCAAATAATCTTTCTGATTTTATTTAGCAACCAACTTGCTCCACCTCTCCTTTCCCTGATTTTATTAATATGAATTACCCACCTAAAAATATTCTAGATAGGGCTGAGGGTGTAATATACTGATAAAGCACCTGTCTAGTACATGCAGGACACTAGGTTTGATCCCCAGTACCAAAAAGAAAAGATTTCTGGATAATATTCAACCTCCTCAGATGATCTCTCTAATATCCCCTCTTACTCCTGCAAACACATCCTCACATTATCCATACAGAACTATTTAAAATGTCATGATCTCTCAGGCTTTTGTGGCATTAGGAACAATGCTCTTGACTGGAATGAGCATGATTCCCAATCACACAGTGAACAATTCCTCAAAAATCACTTATTCTAATAAGCTTTTTAAGGCATCCCTGTATCCCAAAGTACTGACTACTCCCCCTACTTTTTGCCTAACTGCTATCATACATATATGTACTTATATCATAAAATTCTTTCTCATTCTTTTGGTTGGCCCCCACTTCCAGTACTGGGATCAAACCCAAGACCTCACACATGCAGGGTAAGTGAGCTATATATCTACCACTGAGCTATATCCCTAGTCTTTTTTTTTTTTAATATTTTTTTTAGTTGTATGCAGACACAATACCTTTATTTTTATTTTTATGTAGTGCTGAGGATCGAACCCAGTGCCTCACCTGCAGGAGGCGAGCGCTCTACCACTGAGCCAAAACCCCAGCCCCTATATCCCTAGTCTTTCAAAAAATTTTTGAGACAGGGTCTTGCTAAGTTGCCTGCACTACCTCCTATATCAGCCTCTCGAGCAGCTGGGATTATAGGTGTGTGTCACCATGCTCAACTATATCATATATGCATATAGATATTATACATATATATATATATTTTTTGAGATAGGGTCTTGGTAAGTTGCTTTGAGCCTCTCTGAGTTGCTGAGGTTGGCTTTGAACTCATGATCCTTCCACCCCACCACAGCCTCCTGAGTTGCTGGGATTACAGGTGTGCACCACTGTGCCCAGCCAGCATATATTTTTACCTCATCCATCTAAATGATAATTTCTTTAAGGGTAGGGCTCACCTTCATATATCCAATATCTATGAACTAGCTTTTATTCAATAAGTCTATTAAGTTAATGAAAGCTGTGTTATTTTAAGGCATACATGCATAGCTTCAGTGTAATATTTAAGCCCAATATAAAGAGAAAGAGAGAATGAAAGAGAAGAAAACTTTTGGTATAGCATCTAACAGAGTAAAAATGATAGCAATATTAGTTCAACTTGATTTTTGACATGCTATGTAATAAATTAAGAACCTCCCCCCCAAAAAACATGCTTTTTGTGTACCAAGTGCTCCAAAAATTAAACCACTCAGTAGGTAGAGCTGGACCCTGGTTTTCTTTTCTTTTCTTTTTTTTTTTTTAATATTTTATTAGTTGTAGATGGACACAGTATCTTTATTTTATTTATGTATTTTTACGTGGTGCTGAGGATCGAACCCAGTGCCTCACGCATGCGAGGCAAGCGCTCTACCACTGAGCCACAATCCCAGCCCCTGGACCCTGGTTTTCTGACTCATGTGTTTTGGCAATCAGGGTCCTTTCTTTTTATATCCTGTTATTTCTTTAAGTTGCATATTCTGCAGTAATAATGCCTTGGTTTTTTTGTTTTTGTTCTGTTGCTTTTTTTTTTAAATGCAAGGAAGGCTAGGCACAGTGGTACATACCTGTAATCCTAGCAACTTGGGGGGCTGAGGCAGGAGGATCACAAGTTTAAGGCCAGTCTTAGCAACTAGTGGGACCCTCAGCAACTCAGCAAGACCCTATCTCAAAATGGTGCATACCTGTAATCCTAGCTACTCAGGAGGCTGAAGAAGAATAAGCGTCATATCTACTTTTAAATTCCATATAGCAAGTAACAATGCAGGCAGCTGTCTACTAAGAAACAGGATTTTCTTCCGTTCCACAAGTGATAAGGTTTTGGTCTATTTTCTACTTTGTTCTACTCACCTAAACCAGATGCCCTTACATGTTTCCATTATTTTCTCTGTCAATTTCATCTCAATTCTCTTTCTCTTAAAGCCTTGGTCAATCCTGTCACCTCATACCTCAAGTCCCACTCTCCACAAAGGAATTTACTCCTGAGCCCTATTACATGGGCTCCATGAAGTCTCTGGCCCACAGTACTCCCTATAGCCAAAGCCCTTTTGAGAGCCACCTCTGCCATTTGACTGATCAGAATCAATCAGGTATATCTTACATACTTCACAGACTTTAAAATGAAGTATGTGTATCTATATTCTATGCCCATGGGTCAGTGAAAAACATTGCAGGATAACACAGAGTATAATCCCATTTGTATATTACAAACAAATGTCTGTGTATATACATGTTATATATGTAAAAGACATTGACAAAGATAATGGCATTGTATATACACAATAATGTAATGTATACTCACAAATCTACATATGGCTAGATTCAATATAGAAACGTAACAAATACACACGGATCTGGGAGAAGAGTCACCAAAATGTTAAAGGATAATGCCTACCAGGAGTAAAACTTAGAATTAGGGACTGGGTCTTGGCTCAGTGGTACAGCACTTGCCTCGCACGTGTGAGGTACTGGGTTTGATCCTCAGCACCACATAAAAGATACTGTGTCGGGCTGGGATTGTAGCTCAGTGGTAGAGTGCTTGCCTCGCATGCATGAGGCACTAGGTTCGATCCTCAGCACCACATAAAAATAAATAAATAAAGATATTGTGTGTCCATCTACAACTTAAAAAATATTTAAAAAAGATATTGTGTCCACCTACAACTAAAAAAAATATTTTTAAAAAACTTGGAATTATTTATCTTTTCTTTTTAAAAATTTTTGTCTATGTAGGCAGAAACATTAGAAAGAAGATAGAAGCTGGGCGCGGTGGCTCAAGCCTGTAATCCCAGCACTTAGGGAGGCTGAGACAGGAGAATCGCGGGTTCAAAGCCAGCCTCAGCAATGGCGAGGCTGCTAAGCAACTCAGTGAGACCCTGTCTCTACATAAAACACAAAATAGGGCTGGGGATGTGGCTCAGGGGTCGAGTGCCCCTGAGTTCAATCCGTGGTACCAAAAAAAAAACAGAAAGAAGATAGAAATGCTATTTTTCCTTTTTTAAAAATGACTGCCTTAGTATATTGATCTGCTTTTATCACTTTAAAACAGCTTATAGGGCTGGGATTGTAGCTCAGTGGTAGAGTGCTTGCCTCACATGCATTAGGCCCTGGGTTCGATCCTCAGCACCACATGAAAATAAATAAATAAAAGCCGGGTGCGGTAGTGCAAGCCTATAATCCTAGCACTTAGGGAGGCTGAGACAGGAGAATAGTGAGTTCAAAGCCAGCCTCAGCAACGGCAAGGTGCTAAGCAACTCAGTGAGACCCTGTCTCTACATAAAACACAAAATAGGGCTGGGGGTGTGGCTCAGCAGTAGAGTGCCCCTGAGTTCAATCTCCAGTACCAAAATTAAATGAATGAATGAATAAATAAATAAATAAGTAAAGATATTGTGTCCATCTACAACTTAAAAAATATTTAAGAAAACAGCTTATGGGGCTGGGATTGTAGCTCAGCGGTAGAGCGCTTGCCTCGCATGCGTGAGGCCCTGGGTTCGATCCTCAGCACCACATATAAAGCAATAAAATAAAGACATTATGTTCATCAACAACTAAAAAAAATTAAAAAAAAAAAAGAAAAGAAAACAGCTTATAAATTCTATTCAATGAGAACGTGTATATAATTCAAATACCTATATGTGTAGAATTCAAATAGTGTAGAGAGCTATATAGAAATTTTAGGTAATAATACATCACAAAGGACTTTTAAGCTACTACTAGTTTTTAATAAAGAAATCAAACAATGGCTGGGGGCAGTGTGTATAACTTAGGGGCAGCACATGCAAGGCCCTGGGCAATCCTCAGCACCACACACACACACACAAAAAGTCTATCCTATTTGAAATAGACAATTCTGCCATGCATGGCAGCACACACCTGTAATCTCAGCTACTTAAGCTGAAGCAGGACAATTCCAAGTTTAAGGTCAGCCTTGGTGACTTAGGGAAACCCTGTCTCAAAATACAAAATAAAAAGGGTTAGGGGTATATTTTAATGGCAAAGCACCTCTGGGTTCAATTACCAGTACTTAAAAAAAAAATTACTTCTTTCTGTAATTAACAGGCAAAATGAAAACAACAAAAAACAGCAATCTCACAATCTCCCAATATTTTTAGATTTATAAACCCAAAAAAGAAAAGTTGCAATGTCAAAACAATGAAGATACTGGAAAAATAACTTAAAATGTCCAGAAAAAAAGGTGTTTATATAAAATAAATTCCATCATTCTACACAATACTACACAGCAGCTTAAGTAATACTGATCCATGTGCTAACTCAGAAAGATCTCAAGACATACTAAGTGAAAAAAACAAAATGCAAAATATTTGTGTGTTTAAAAAAGTGTTAAATACATATACACACATTTCTTTATAAAATCTATGTCCATAATACATAGGAAAAGACCTGAAGGAGTAAAGAGCCAACTGAGGAGAACAGACAGATAGGGACATAGAGCTGAAGGAAACTTTTACCACGTTTTTACTTTTTCTGAATTGCTGGAATGTTTTACAAGCATGCAGTAAAGCTGCTCATGATCATACAAACCATCCAGGCTACAGTTTGATTTTAGATTAGTATAAAATAGTTGGGAAAGGCTCTACCTCTTGAAATTACATTCTGAAGAATCCCTGGAAACAATGAGTTTTAAAACTTAAAAAAAGTACTTCCTAAAATAGATGGGAGGATGAGGACATTAGTGATAACACTGAGAATGATTATAAGCAAATAGTTTTCTCTTATAACAGTTCATTTGATAAATGACTGTTCTAATTAGATATGTTTAAAAGAAAACTTAATATTTTTAAGGGTCTTGATCTAAAAATAGTCTCATGAACCGAGTAAGTACTCTTAGGAAACTTAAAAGGCAGTAACTACAAAGGTACACAAAGATATGCAGCAGGATATTCAATGTGGGTTTACTTATAATAGCAAAAAAGGACAATTAAAATCACCAGAAAGAGAAAATAATAAATAATAGAACGTTATTGAGCCACTAAAAATCGTACCTACAACCAATAAACATAGAAAATAATGGTCTGAGCATACCATTTGCTTCTCCCTCCTAAGACTCACCAAAATAGCAACATAATAACAAGAAGGATTGAAGAAAGAGACAAATTCAGACTGTAGGATATTCCATACAACAAGTGAATTGAGCTCTTCAAATATTATGAAAGAAAAACAAAGATAAGGAGACTTTTTTATATTATAGGACGAAAAGAACACCCAAATGCATTCTGTTATCCTTAATTAAATCCTGGATGGGAAGAAAGTTTATTAAAGGAATAACCTTTCTGGAAGACTACAAAGGAAATCTGAATATAGATCACATACTAGATATCAGAGTATTGATGTTCCATTTCTTAGGTGTGATATAATGATACTGTCACTATGCAGAAAAATCTCCTTAGGCTAAAGACTGAAGGGTAAGCTGCCTATAACTTATTTTAAATCATCAGGAAAATAGTTTATACACAGATAGGAAGACAGAGCAAATATGGCAAACAACAATTGGTATAGGTATAAGAAGAGTATATAAGCTTCACTGCTTAGTATTTCTATTTTTCTATAGGTTTAAATGATTTTTAAAAAACTGGGATAGCCAGATGCAGTGGCACAAGCCTGTAATCCCAACTACTTGGGAGGCTGAGGCAGAAGTATCTAAAGTTTGAGGCCATCCTCATGAATTCACCAAGGCCCTAAGCAACTTAGGAAGATCCTATCTCAAAATAAAAAATAAAAAGGGCTGGGATGTGGTTCACCAGTTAATTGCACCTAGGTTCAATCTCTAGTAGCAAATGAAGCAAAGCAAAACAAAACAAAACAAAAGCTGGGATATAAAAGAACAACATGAAACAAAAGGCACACATACATTAAAACAAAAAGAGAGAGGAGGGGCCGTCTTTATCAAGATTATACTATCACATTTCTATAACAGTGAATTCAGGTGGCTATAATCCAAAACATATGAAGGAGAACTCAGAGCAAAAGCAAACCCAGAGTTTATAGGTATGGGGAAAGAGTTAAGAAGTGGGGCTAAAAACTGGAAGATTATCTAAACATCTATCCACAAAACAAATTCACGTATAATAAGCTTATCACGCTTAAACGTACAACAACAGGCATCTGAACCTTCCAGAAAGATAGGACTCTTATCTCTAAATAAGTCAAAGGAACTGACAGGGAAAAGCTAGGTTTCTAAAGCAGATACTAAGACATTGCAGTAAAGCCCTCCTTATTCTGTAACTGTCACCCCACAACTTAAGTGTCATCTCCATACCTGCACACCTTCAACTCCCAACAGAACAAGATATAGCAGCAACCACCATCATTGTTATTCCCAAATGCAAACACCAACCCTTCCAAATAGCCTTTCCACTAAGAAGAGGGCCCTACTGGGGGCAAATGTACCTTCAGAGCAATGGAGGAATCCCACTGTAATTAAGTGACAATCATGCACTCTTAAACATAAGCAGAAAACTAAGAATCTGGAGAGAAAACAGCTTTCTCTTACAAGAGAAAAACCAGCAGCAGAATGGAAGAAAAAGACTAAGATAGTTCCCAAGAAAAATAGAATAGAGAAATAGAGAAAAACTTATTTTAACATTTGAGAAGTAGGGTTGGGGTAGAATGCTTGCGTAGCATGTGCAAGGCCATGGATCCAACCCTGCCACAATAAAAAAATCAAAGATGAAAAATAAAAAGTCTCATAAGTATCATCCATACAGAAAAATAGGATACTATGAAAAGAATGAGTAAACAAAAAAATGCTCCTAGAAATTGAAAATACAATAGTCTAACTAAAACTTAGGGGGGAAAAAGTTTAAGTAAGCTGGGCGCAGTGGTGCAAGCCTGTAATCCCAGCACTTTGGGAGGCTGAGACAGGAGAATCTCAAGTTCAAAGCCAGCCCCAGCAATGGCGAGGCGCTAAGCAACTTGATGAGACCCTGTCTCTACATAAAACACAAAATAGGGCTGGGGATGTGGCTCAGGGGTTGAGTGCCCCTGAGTTCAATCTCCAGTACAGGAGAAAAAAAAAAAAAGTTTAAGGTTAAAAAAAAACAGTCCAACATTCCACAACCAAAAAAGAATGAAAAGGTAAAAGAAATAAAGGATCAGTCTAGAAAAACCAACATTCACCAAGGAGCTCCAAAGGGAGAGCAAGGACTAGGGATGTAGCCCAGTGGCAGACTGCATGCTTAGCTTCTGAAAGGCCCTAGGTTTAATTCCGAGCACCACAGAGACAGAAAGGAGTAGAGGGAGGAAGAGAGAACAAGAACAGAGAAACAAAAGGAAAACTTTTCTTGTAAATTTTTAGTTTCACATTCATGAACATTAAATACCTAGTTTTCACCCAGAGAGCATCCTACAAGTGTCCTACACAATGATTTCTAGACATATCCTCATGAAACTTAAAAACAAAAACCTAAAGAGAATAAGAAGATCTAAATGATTCCAGAAAGAACCAGCAGTTATCCCAGAGCAATGATAATGAGACTAATAATAGCCTTTTCTTCAGCAGTATCTAAAATTTTGAATTTGGTGGGCTTTTCATTCCTTTTGTTGTTTGTTTTTATTTTGTTTTGTTTTTGTTTTGTGGTGCTGGAGATCAAACCCATGGCCTCACAATTGCTAGGCAAGCGCTCTACCACTGAATTATAGTTCCAGCCTCAATAACTAAAACTTTGAAAATAACTTTGTTTTCAAATTTCCAAAGAATAATTAATTTCGATATAAAATTCATGTACAAATAATTATAAAAAGGTATGGGAATGAGAAGCTGAGTGAGACAGGAGGATGACGAGTTCAAAGCCAGCCTCAGCAATGGCGAGGCGCTGAGCAACTCAGTGAGACTCTGTCTCTACATAAAACACAAAATAGGGCTGGGTATGTGGCTCAGTGGTCGAGTGCCCCTGAATTCAAACCCTGGTATCCGCCTCCCCAAGGTGTATGGGAAGAGAATTTTCAGTCCCCCAAGGGATTCAAATTTTATTTTCCATGGAATCTTTTTTTTTTTTAATTGTGGTGCTGGGGATTGAACCCAGGGTCTTGTGCATGTGAGGCAAGGACTCTACCAACTAAGGTACATCCCCAGCCCTCCATGTAACCTTTAAAAGTAGACACTTAGCTGGGCGTGGTGGCTCAAGCCTATAATCCCAGCACTTAGGGAGGCTGAGGCAGGAGAATTCGCGAGTTCAAAGCCAGCCTCAGCAATGGCGAGGCGCTAAGCAACTCAGTGAGACCCTGTCTCTACATAAAACACAAAATAGGGCTGGGCATGTGGCTCAGTGGTCGAGTGCCCCTGAGTTCAATCCCCAGTACCAAAAAAAATTAAAAAAATAAAAGTAGACACTTTACCAAAACAAATTCTTACCAATTTACTTGTCTGTATCCTTAGTGTGCTCTAAAACCTTTGTTCACTTTGAATCCTTGCTACCTAACATTGTGCCTGGTACTAAGTAGGCACTAAAAAGTACTGAAACAGATTATCTTCGTTAGTATGGATCAGCATAGGATCCCACACAATAATAATCCCCAAAACTGAGATCTACTTTTTCAGGATCATGAGCTCATGCTGAGTCCTCTTCTCTGCAAATGCTGCCCCCCTTCCTTTTTTTATCCTGATGAGATGGTGTCTGGCTATGTTGCCCAGGATCCTTTGGCCTCCCAAGTACATTTGACTACAGGCATTCACCACCACAGCCAGCACTCTTATTTCCTAAAAAACAGAAGTCCCATACAAGAAGCTTTCCCTATTACAATTCCCAAAACTCTCTTTTGTTTGAACTCCTATGGTATTTATATAATTCGATTTTATACTATTATGCCACTACTTGCTATGTTCAGGCATAATTCTTCAAATGAGTAGTACTGTTCTTGAGGGAAAGGTTTTTAACTCATTCCTCTCCTCAGGGCAATTAACACAATGTTGAACAAGAGATACACCTGCTAAGTGGCCACCTGGCAACCAGAATCTCATCACGAGGTCAGGATTAGACCTTCCTCAATAACCCAATTTCAGGCAATCAATGTATAATCCATTTGCAGTGATAAAAAATTAACATTAAAATTATACATTACATATTTATTTGAGTTAATGCTGATAACTCCTATCATTCATCTTGCATCAAATATTTACTACATGTCTACTATGTGACAAGCACATGTATTTTTATAATACATATAAACTATTTAAGAAACCTTGACAGAATCTTAAAGTAACATCTAAACCACTAGTTCTCAAATGGGTTTTTTTGCGCTTTTTTTCCCTTAATAAAACTTTTCAAATGTAACTTATTTAGACCCCAAGATTCAAAGAGATCACAGAAGTGCTCTGTCTGGCTTAAAGGAAGGCTCAGAGCCCAATCTATGTTAATCTATCATAACAAACTACCACAACTGGATGGCTTAAACAACAGAAATATGGGGCTGGAGGTATAGCTCAGTGGTAGAGTTTCTGCTTATCATACATGAGGCCCAGGGTTCAACCCCAGTACCAAATTTTTGGTCTTCATTTTTAAAAATTACAAACACAGAAATTTACTTCTCATAGTAGTAAGGAATAAAGTGTCCAAATCAATGTGCTGGCCAATTCAGTTTCTGGCAAGCGCTCTCTTCCTGGCTTGCGGCCTGCTGCCTTTTCATTGTATCCTCCCTTTATGGAGGACACTGGTGACTCTTCCTTTTTTTTTTGAAACATCAAGTCTGTCAGATCACGAATCTACCCATAAGACCTCATTTAACTTAAATTACCTCCTTAAAGGCCCTATTTTTAATACAACCAGTCAGGGCTTCAACATGAGTTCTGAGGAGGCAATTCAGTTCATATCATCATCATTAAACCTTCTCCTTGATCCAGACAAAGAGATACCTGGATGAAAAAATTTTAAAAAAATAAAAATAAATCTAATTAGACCACTTAATTTTACAAAAAATTGGGAGTACAGGGAGGTTAAATAACTTGTCTGAAGTCACAGCACTGGTCAGTCACAGAATCTAACATTAGAACCCAGGTGCCTCATCTTCATTCTCCCAAACTTTCTCTTATGAAATGCCACAAACAATAGTTGTATCATCAGAAACTCTGCCACTGAGCTTGACTTGAATTTTCAATGAGCCACATTGCAAGAAACATCATTAATTATTAGATCTCCCATTTGAACCCCAAACTCATCTAATATCTATTAAACATCTACAAGTGTGTCTAATACACATCATAAACTTAACATTTCTAAAACCAAACTCCTGCTTTTCTTCCCCTACACCTACTTGACTATTCCATCCTTCCAGAAGTTTAGGCCAAAACAGTGGAGTCATCCTTGACCCCTTGCCTTTCCTTACATCTTTTACTCAATCTGCCAGCTCTAAATAAGATACATTTGAACAGTTTTATTAAAAAACAAAATTAACCACAGACTATTTTATTTTTTGCATTTATGTATAGAAATGCACAGTAATAAAATAGGAAAGCATCACACGAACTTTGTCAAGGCAAGCGTGGAAAGGGGATGTTTGAACTCTATACTTTTTTCTTTGTACTTTTTTTTTTTTTTTTTTTGATGGTACTAGGATGGAACCTAGGGGCTCTCTACCACTGAGCTACATTCCCAGTTCTTTTTTAAATTGAAACAGAGTCTTACTAAATTGCTGAGGCTGGCCTTGAACTTGCAATTCTCCTACCTCAGCCACCCTAGTAACTGAGATTATAGACATGCGTTACTATGCTGGGCTTCCTCTATACACTTTTATTGTCTATCTCTTAAACAAAAAGTTTGTTCTTATTTAGTCAATATAAACGTTAACAAAGCTTTTCAGCTTCCTTCCTCAGAGATAACCACTGATACCTGTTTTGTAGTATTAAAGGTTTTCTGTCTGCATCATCAGACAGATGTATAGATAGAACTTTTTAAAAGTAAGTCAAATGACAAGAAGTCTACTTCCTTCTTTACTTTTCCTTATTCCTTCCACTAAGTACAACCAAAAACCCTGGATGTGACATATAAAATAAACAATAAACCAAAAGGTGAAAAAAAGCAGATTGGCTGGAGACCAGAAACCCTGTGAACATCATGGTGATGAGTTCCTTGGGTTTTCTTTTTGTCTCATATAACCCAAACTTGGAACTAAAGAAGTTAGTAACCCAGAAACACCAATGAGCACAAACAAAACAGCCTAACAAAAGTCTGCTCTTTTTAGCCGAAGAACCAGGAAAGGGAAAGCCTAGCGACACAGAAAACTTAAGACAATTACCTTACTATGGACAAAACACTGAAGAAAAAACTGTGGCTCCACTCACAACAACAAAAAACTAGATTTTCACTCGCAAAGGCATCCCATCCCGCCAATCAACCCTCCACAGTTAATTAGTGTCAGAGAAGGCCAAGTGGAGAGCCAGGACTTTCATCCCAACCAGGTAGTAATAAACCACCACGACTATCACAATGTATCGTGCAGTGTGAGGGTGGAGATACCACATAGGAAGTAGTAACAAGGCACTTCTGTTCCTCCCAGCCAAGGAGGCTTCCACAGAGGCCCAGTGAGGAGCCAGCACTCCCACCACAGCTCAGCAATTATGAGAGGCATCCACTCTGGTGTCAACAGAGAACAAAATGAAGAAGCTGGACTTCTACCCAGATAGCAACATGGAAGTGACACATTCTCCCATTCAGAAGGTTTAAATAAGATCTAGTCATACAATATAATACTAAAAATGTGCAGGTTTCAATTGAAAAAAATCACTCCTTATGTCAGATTTTAAAACAGCCATCATAAAAATGCTTCAAACAAGCCAATTATGAGCATACCAAAACAATGAAAAGGAAAAAAAAAAGTCACAACAAAGAAATAAAAGATATGTGGAAGAAACAAATGGAAATTTCAGAACTAAAAAATAGAATAATCAGAATGAAAGCGATCACACTATGATGCATTCTTACTCTTTACACTCAATACATAATAAAAATCAAAGTCTGCATGCACATGTATAGCATTTTTAGTAGCTATAGTACTCCATTGTATGAATTATCTCTAATTGTCCTACAATTAATGAACACAGATTGTATATAATGTTTTACTATTGTAAACCATGTATACACACATAATTATCTATGAGGGAATTTTTTGGTTTTGTTTTTTGGCTTTTTTGCAGCACTGGTGTCAAACTCATAGCCTTGCATATACTAGGCAAGTTGTCTAGCACTGAGCTACATCCCTAGTCCTGTCATTTTTAATAATATCACTACAAGTTAACAGTCACATGAGGGGCTAGGGTTGTAGCAGTGTGAAGCTTTGGGTTAGAATCCTCAGCATCGCATAAAAATAAATAATAAAATACAGGTACTGTATCCATCTATAACTAAAAGAAAATTTTTTTTAAAAAGAGTGCCATCTGAAAGGGTATGCACATTTTAAATTTTTATACTTGCAGTCAAATAACTCTCCAGAAAAGTTGTACCAATTTACATCCCATTAATAGTATATGTGGGCACCAACTATTTTACATCCTTGCCAGCAGTGAGTGTTGTTTAAATACTTTGCCTTGCTTTTGAATTTGACAGGTGAAATGGGATATCATGGTTATTTTTACATGTTTATTATTAATATGATAAATATATTTTTATATGTTTCAAAGTCAAAAGTAATCTTTTCCCTCAACGCTGGTGCTGGGGACTAAATCAGGGCTTCGAACATGTTAGGCAAGTGCTCTACTAATGAGTTGTACCCCTAGCCTAGTAGTTTTTTTAAAAATTCCCAGTTAGGGTTTTTTTGTGAATTACATTGTTTATCTTACTAATATAAAAGAGTATTTTGGATTTTAGAAATAAAAGCCATTTGACAAATATACTCTCTTCCATTGTGTTATTTTTAACCTTGTTTCTGGTTGTTTTTTGTTTTTGGCAGCAGCAGAGTTCTTAATTGGTTCAGATTTCATTTTGGCAAGCCAAATTTAACTAAACCTTACTCTCTTTTAATTGAAGTGCTGAAGACACCAACCTAAAGGTTCAGTCCCAATTAATTTTAGAGTCAAACAACCATAAAATCACCACCATCACTACTAGAAGTAGTCTAGAATTAGCTGTCCTGATCCAATAAGAGGAAAGAAGATAAATGTTGGCACCTGCTAGTTACCTATACATTCAACTAACAAGTTTATTCCCCAAACCACATAGTTTCCCCAGGTTATGTCTGAGTGTTTGGCTTAATTTCTATATAATATTCATTTCCTCACTGACATCCCATTCTGACTCTACAACCCAACCTATCTAGCTGGTTATTCAACAGCCTACCCTGTAGCCCTTTCTGGAGGCTAAACTCCTCCTACTGCTTCACTTTACCTGAAAATGTGCCTCAAAATAACCAAAACTATGAATACTAGACTGCCACCTAATGGCTCATTATTATCATTACCCAGAGATTTTTATTAACATGCTCTGCCTCTCTTTTGGATATTAACTTCAATTTACTAAGTTACTTTGGCCATTGTAATACATACGGCTAGTCAATTCATTTGAGGAATAGCTACCTGGAATTATAAATAAGACAAATGTGATATATGCTGTATTGTTCTTTTTTTATACTAGACATCTATTCTCCCTTCATACTTCTTTTCCCCAACCAGTCATTCACAAGTGCTAGCATACTAAATGGTACAATACTGCCTGGTTTATAACAAGCAGCATTAACAATGTCATAAAAACTAAGCACAATCATTGAAATTTTAATTTCTGTGAATGTCACATACATAAAATTGTAACAAAACAGTTTAAAAGGATACCTTTTAATTATGGAGACAACAAAACTATCTATATATATGCACACACATATATATCTTAATGATATTCCATAATTCACAGAATAAAGAATTTGTCTATAATTTCTTCTACTAACCCAGAAAATATTTACTACTCCTTTTCTTAACTACAACTACATTAAATCAAGATATCTGACATCAATAATCATTAACTACAAAATTCATGCTGAGAATTAAGATGACTTGAATTTTTCATAACTAATTTTGTCATACTCCAGGATACTTATGTGCCAAAAAAAGAATTTTTCAATGCCAGATCAATAGTTAGAAAAATAACTACATGCTGAACACAGAATATACTCAGCAAAGACCATATCTTTAACTGAAGAATATAGCACAAGTTCATCTTCAATTTCTTAAAACCTATAATCTACATTTTATTGAAGTCAATCTTACAGAGTATGAAAGTACTACTATACTGGGCCAGGAAAAATGTGCAAAAAGGACATTTTTAGGTTAACATATTGGTTTTCAACCAAAGGCAGTTTTGTCCCCCATAAGACCTTTTTGGTTGTCACCTGGGGAGAGGAGAAAGTCTGCTGTTGGTATCCAATGCCAGGCATGATGCCTCATAATGCACATGACAGTCAGCCACAACAAAAAACTATCTGGCCCATAATGACATTAGTTACAGGGCTGAAACACCTCAGAAAATTGATATAATTCCAATATAAACTGCACTGTATCAGTTAAATTTCTGGAATTTAATAATTTACCTGTGGTTTCATCAAAGAATGATCTTGTTCTTAGGAAATACATATCCACGTATTTAGAAGCATGGTTTAACTTACCCACAAGTGGTTCAGAAAAAAATAATATGTATATATGCAGCAAGAAAAAATAAAAGATAAAATACTACAGCAAAATGCTAACACTAGGTGAGCTCAAGTAGACAGTATTATAGAACTTTTTACTATTGTTGCAATTTGAAATTATATCTAAATAAAAAGTTAAACACATTACCATGCCTATAAATTTCTTTTATCCAGGAAAATGCAATTTATCTATACTTACAAAACAGCAGAATAGCTTTCCTTTATTCCTTCTGAAAATAAATTACCCCATCTTGAATGATTACTTGCAAATTTAACTCAGGGTAAGCTAAAATGTACAATTTTTGTTGTTTGTTTTTACTGTGCCATAGATAAAACTCAGGACCTTGCACATGTTAAAAAATATAATTTCTAAAATGTGAAATGCACAAAGCTAGAAATATTTAGATGTCTACTAAGAACATGACATACTTTATTATCTCACTAGAAATTCATAGCCAATATTCCTGCATAGTGTATTTCAGGCTTTCAATGTACAATGAAAATTAAAATAATTTAGAATCACATGTGATCTGAATATAATCAATGGAAAAGATATACACAATGATTTTTAAGACTTAGATTTTCTGCTGAATGTACTCACTGATGAGTGGATGCTGATCCATAATGTGGGGAAGGACATGGGAACAATGGTGGAACTTTGTTCATAGGGGTGTAAGGGAGGAGGGGGCATGGGGACAGTAAGGGTGGTGGAATATGATGGTCACCATAGCACTACATATATGTTGTGATTCTATACAACTTACAACTAGAGAATTGATATGTTATCCTCTATCTATGTACAATGAATCAAACTGCACTGTTATCATGTAAGCCTAAATAGAACAAATAAATTAAATATGAAAAAAAGACTTAGATTTTCAGAAGTTTAACAATAATTCTGAATTCTTCAATTTCATCACTCCTATTTCTAAGCACTTATTACTTAAAAGCACGCAACAAATCTACACTAATAGCTTCATGAATAACAATAGTACACTTTTGGAAAACAGCAACTGAAATTTTTTTTAAATTTTTAATCCAGGAAAAAAATGTAGGGTACTTACAGATGTCTGGGACATACTTGACTGTTGTGTGACACTTCCTGTGGGGGATGTAGATGGTCTTCCACTGGATAAACTTGCCTAAAATAATTAAGAACATTATAATATGCCTGCAAAAACCTGAAGTTAAAACGTTTCTGCTACCAGAATAACACAAAACCAAAATAAGAGACAAAAAGTCAATTTAATCTTTGGCCAAACATATTTTTTTAAAAAGAAAAGAAAAATCTGAATGGTGAAAACAGGCCCAACAGTTAATCTGATTAGCTTTACTTACTGTCAGTTTCGCTCTAAAGGTCTTTGTCATCTTTGAAGTTGAATCACCACTCCATTACAAAAAAGACATTTGAGCTACATCAAGAGCCAGTGGGTTTCAGTTTCCTAACTGATATTATGAACACGATGTTATTTAAAATTATGCTACTGAAAAGAAGTAACATCTGGTATCTGTCAATAATAGAAGTAAACCTTTTTCAGGTTCACTCAACTGAGATCCTCTTCTGGTGAGGAGACAAGATTAAATCTCACACAGTTTTATTTAAGTTGTGCAATATTAATGAAAAAATTTAAACATAGATATTTAATCATAAGATTAGTACATTCTTAGAAATAATATGATTAGATTTTAGAAAGGTGCATATATGCATTTTTATATAGAAGATTTCTGGATATATATTAAAGTTTTACAATGGTCACCTCTGAAAGTGGGACACAATGGCACATATGGAAAGAAACATCTCTATTTTATTTGCCTCTTAAAATTCTATACTGATTGATGTTTTTAATGAATATAAATTATTTACATAATAAAAACTTTACTTTCTTAAAAAATAGGATTATAATTCATGAAGCCCTAAGTATCCACTGTTGTACCTAGACCTTTGTGGATACAAAACCACACCACTATCCACTTTGGATAAAAAGCAGAGACAAAAGCTGGCAATAGTTATAAAACATACCCATTTATCCTCCAATTAACTTCTATTTGGCAGTCTATTAACATTTCCTTTAGCACCAATGATCACAGGACATGAGAACCCTAAACTAATACCCAGGGTACTTATTTTGAGTAATCATCTGAAGATAATGTAAAGTTTGGCCTTATAAATTGTTAATTTATTTCAGTCTCACCTGAACGGCAGCAAGACTCTGGAGCTGGGAACTGCTTAAATGCTGCTGCTGCAGAGCTGCAGTGTGCAGCATCAAGTGCTGCTGTTGAGCTGCATACATTTGCTGAAGATACTGAGCAGCTGAACTGGGGGGACGATGCAATGCCTGTTGAATTACCTGTGATAAGTCAATTGAACCAATGTCAAATCATGTCAACCTTTATCTGTTTTTTTTTTTTCTTTTTTCTTTTTTTTTCTGTGCTGGGGATCAAACCCAGAGCCTTGCATATATGCTACCACTAAGCCATATCTCCAGTTTAACCTTTATCTTAACCATAAAATGAAGTATAAAAATGGCAGTTTCAAATTTTATGACTTTAAGATTCAATGTTATCAAGTTTATTAACATATTTCTCTCCTGTTACATATTGCTGGGACTCACTAATTATACAAATTAAATTACCCAATAGAGGAAAATCATAAAAGGCCCATATAAGCATTTGAAGAAATCTGTAATATCACTAGTAATCAGAAACTTACGAATTAAAACAAGATACTATTTTCCAACTTTCAGATGGATAAAGATTTAAAATACTTTTACCTTGAGAAAATAAATCTTCCCACACTGTCAGTAAGAATTTAAGTTGGTATAACCTTTTTCGATAAAAGTTGGAGGAATTTAGGGCATAGTATGGACAGGAATACTTTGACTATGAAGCCATTACAAACAGTAGTATGGCTCTACACTGTTCAGTAGTAGAGTAGCTATTAGCCACATGTGTCTACCCAACATGAAAATGTGACTAATGCAACTAAGGAACTGGGTTTTAACTTTAATTGAACTTTGCTTTTAATGTAAACAGCTACACAGATAGCTAATGGTTACCATATTTCACAGTGCAGATACAGACATGTATTTATTAACAAAAACATTTTCAAATATATCAGCAGGTGAAGAAAGCTTAGAGTAAGATGTCATTTTTATATCAAAATAACTGAATCTGAGTATTCTTTGAGGATTAAATGAAGCATCTAGAACTCTGTGGAATATATTTAGGTACTCAATAAATACTAGTAGCTAGTATCTATCAAACAATTACTATGTGACAGGCATCCGATAAATGCTTCAGGTGGAGTATCTTGTTTAATTCTCACCATACCTCTATAAAGTACACATAATTATTATCTCCATTTCACAAATGGGAAAACCAGTGTTTTAAGTAGGCTAGATAATTTCTCCAAATTCATACAGCTAGTAGGTTCTCTGACTTCAAAGTTTGCATTCTTTATATTCTGTGAGTTCTTGTGGTTTTCTATTATACCTGCTTGCTTCCTCTACTTCATAATTGCATTTTTCTTATAATTACATTTTTTTACCCTGATGCTCAAGAAGATTGTAGATTAGTAGAATACTTAGCAGATGAGTAGGAAAACTCATCTACAGACTTGAGAAGATTTCCCTAAGTTTATATTTGGGGGTTCAAATACAAAATTTGAACCTAGAATCATTCTGCATGTTAGGGGTCTAGGAAAACATTAAAAGAGTACTGATGGATAGCTAGATTAGAGGTGATTTTAGCTTCTGGTCTGTACTTTAAGTGTCTGAAAATCCTATAAAAATTATCAAGCTATTTCTTTTTCTGAAAATTACTAATTATTTTTTTAATGTTTTTAAATGTCAGAGTTCTTAATTTTCCACATAGAATAAAATTATTTGTATTAAAAAGACTCCTAAAAAGTGTTAGTGAATATTAGTAAAATGTAAAATCTGATCATGAAATTTCACAAATAGATAAATGTGGAAAAGTCAAGTATTCTATTAAGACCAGAGAAAAATCCTGCATCTGTTCAAAAGGTAAGTCAGACCATACCAATCGTCTGCAGCCACATCCCAATGTCATATCATGCCCATGTAACCAAAACAGCACAGAACCCCAATCTTAGCATCAAACCAGAGTTTCCAAAGTGCTAAGGGAGTAACAGAGCCATAATGATGGTCTAAACTTTGGACTCTTATAATCATAAAACCATGAATCCAAATTTCAAGAAAGCATATTTCCATAAGTTATTGTTTACTTCAGGCATTCATATCTCATCTCTCTAATGGCAAACTGCATGTTGCTAAAAACTCTTGTCACAAAAATCAATGTAGGCTTTTGATTCCTGATTATAGAGGACTACAGACCAGCATTAAGTGATTCAGAATTATAATAATTTGTCTTTTCTTGCCAGATGAATCTATATATCTTCTTCTATTTCCATAATAAAATTATAAAAATCAAACTGAAAGAACAAATAAATACTCTATTTGACATAATTTTGTCAGAGTACAGTAATTTTCTGTTGTCAGTAGTCTTTTATTACCATTCAACATTATACTCCTGGCATTGAGTAAATACAACTTAAAGGTACAGAACATTGTTATTTTGTTTCTCTATAGGAATAAACAAGTTAAAGAGAATGCACAGGACTGAAAAAAACCTGGAAGAACCACCAACTACTTAGATAATTCAATAAATATTGATCTGATTGCATTTTAGGAGAAGCAATTCCATAATCTTGTAAGAACTAGAGTTAGAGATATTTATGAGGTATATTTACATTTACACCTCTCCAGAAACGCTTTATTTTTATTAATACATCCAGCTTAAGAGAAAACTAGAAAATAAAATGGCATATTATCTGCCATTATATATTATATACATTATCTCAAAGATCTAGATACTCTCCCCCATATCCCTTGCCTCAGAAAAATGCGAAGAACATTAAAAGCACACTCTACATTCCAGTTTGACATCTGCTGAGCTGGCTGGATCCCCAACAGTTCAGATTCCACTCTATAGTGACTTCAGAAAACTAACTCCTAAACCACAGAGCAGTTAAATAGTTATTATTCTAGAAAAAAAATGGAGCAGAGGGAGGACTACACCATAAACAGTTAAGAATGCAATTAGAGGGTCTGGGGATATAGCTCAGTTGGTAGAGTGCTTGCCTAGCATGCACAAGGCCCTGGGTTCAATCCCAAGCACCACCACCCAAAAAAAAGAATGTAATTAGAGAGGCTGGGGATATAGCTCAGTTTTACAGTATGTGCCTAACATTCCCAAGGCCCTTCCTCAGGAATGGGAAAAAAAAATGCAATTAGGAGGTAGAGGAAACAAGCAGGTATAATAGAAAAATACAAGAATTCAGAGTATAAAGGGTACAAACTTTGAAGTCAGAGAACCTACTAGCTGTATGAATTTGAAGAAATTATTTAGCCTACTTAAAACACTGGTTTTCTCATTTGTGAAATGGAGATAATAATTATGTCTACTTTATAGAGGTGTGGTGAGAATTAAACAAGATAATCCACATGAAGCATTTATCGGATGCTTGTCCCATAGCAATTATTCAATAGATACTAATACTAGCATTTATTGAGAACCTATCAAATATTCCACAGAGTTCTAGATGCTTCATTTAATCCTCAAAGTAACTAATGAAAAGGCAGTCTTGTACTCATTTTGGTCTCCTGAGGCTCAAGGAGATTGTGCCGCTCACCCAAAGCCACATAGATGCTAATGCTAACAAAAATGTGATTCAAAAGCCAGGCACAGTGGCGCACGTCTGTAATCCCAATGGCTTGGGAAGCTGAGACAGGAGGATTGTGAGTTCAAAGCCAGCCTCAGCAACAGCGAGGTGCTAAGCAACTCAGTGAGACCCTATCTCTAAATAAAATACAAAATAGGGCTGGGGATGTGGCTCAGTTGTTGCGTGCACCTGAGTTCAATCCCCAGTACCAAAAAAAGGGTGGGAAGGGGATTCAAACAGCATATTAGAATGCAATGCTCATGTGGTATACAATACCACATTATCTCCATTATTATTAAAAGCTAATAAGTGACCCAGCTTAAGACTTTTCCTAAATGTCTTCTTTTCCCTTTGCCCCAAGAACTGTAGACTGCATCTGCCTATTAGGGTTCTTAGGCCACCTGGGTTTAAAATGAACCTCATAACACATCTACAGACTTCAAAAGATTTCCCCAAGTCTATATTTTGGATTCAAATACAATATTTGAACCTATAGTCATTCTGCATGTTAGGGGTCTAGGTTGAGTATCTTCACTTTATAGCAACATCAAGAGACTTCCAATCATAATTTTCCTGACACAGAAGTTAAATGCTAAAAAACTAACAGTATAATTATTAAATAATTGTTGGTTGTTGCAAACATTAACATTTTCTTTTTAAGCAGTGCTGGGGCCAGATCCCAGGGCCCTATACCTGCTAGGCAACTGTTCTACCACGGAGCTACATCCCTTGCCCAAATGTTAACAATTTTATCTGTACATTTGAGGATCTGAATCAATACACTGATTTGGTTTAAACAAAAAGTAATATATTTTAAGTCTAATTTTACCCATCATCATAGCTGAAATACCTGTACAGCATGTCGGTCTGAACCGCTGTAGACAGAAATCTGTGGTTGCTGCATTCGAGAAGAGGAAGTGGTAATGGTGGTGGTGGTTGTGCTACTGGTCGTTGTTGACACAGAAGATACTCCAGGGTTTGGTTCACTATCCATTGTTGTACTGTGGTCCTTAAATCTGGCAGATAATACAAAGGATTTATATTGACAAACAGAACAATTTTATGAGCTTTAAAGAATATTCATTCCAGCTGGGCACAGTGGCCAGCAGTTTGAACAGCTGAGGCAGGAGAATTACAACTTCTAAGGCAGTCTGAGCAGCTTAGCAAGTTCCTGTCTGAAAATAAAAGCTGGGGGTATGGTTCAGTGGTTAAGCACCCCTAGTACCAAAAAAAAAAAAAAAAAGAAGCAGCAGCAAGCTGGGCTTGGGCAGCTGATGTGGCAGGAAGATTACAAGTTCAAAGGCAGCCTTAGCAACTTAGCAAGACCCATCTCTAAATAAAATATTAAAAAAATAACTGGGGATGTGGCGCAGTAGTTAAGCACCCCTGGGTAGCCTGGGAGATCAACCCCTGGTACCAGAAGAAAAAAAAAAGAGAAAAAGAAAAAAAGAAATAATCATCAAGAGTCTAAATTTCTAAAAAGAAATAAAATACAGCTACTACATAGGCACCAAAAAAACACTTAGAGGGGAAAAATACTTTACATATACATAGGATATTAAATAGTTAATATCTACCTAAGTTGAATTTAAAATGATCCAAGATATGTAACTCGCAAAACCTTTGCAATATCGAAAGGGATTTAAAATCAAAGTAGGTGGTAGGAGAATACCAAATTAACTAGAAAAATAAAAATTTAAGCAATATCAGAGTACTTTAAAACAATTCTTTACATTCATTTGATGATACTAATAATAACAAAGTAAAATCGTTCATATTTTTACATTTTAAAAGAATATGACTTCTGTTCAGTAGCTTAGTTTTGGTTGCCATATATACTTTACTTAAAAAACAAGTTATCTTTAAAAAGTTAACAAAAAAAATTTAGTTCATACCAGGTTTTCTCTTAATTGGTCTACCACACTGTTCTTACCACTTCTAATAATTGATTTTGACTTATGAACAGATTACTCTAAGGAAATAGAGTAGCAGTTGACAGAAACTTCCCACATCCTTATAGAAATCTTTTTCATGATGAATTGCTCTAAATTTTAAAAGCAGCATAACTATGTAATTTTCCTCAAATACAGTTTCCTCATATATAGACAGTAAAGTACATTTTTGTACGAGACTTTCTATTTCTTCCAATATTAAACTTCCACTTATATTGTGGTACAAAATTTCACCCAACAAAGAATCCACATGTGATTAAATTCAACACTTAAAAGTCAATTCTAGGGGCTGGGTTGTACGTAGCTCAGTGGTAGAGCGCTTGCCCAGCATGTGTGAGGCACTGGGTTCAGTCCTCAGCACCACAAAAAATTAATAAAATAAAGGTATTGTGTCCATCTACAGCTAAAAGATTTTTTTAAAAAGTCAATTCTAAGGGCTTCAATATTGTTAGAAACTAGAACTACTGTCATTTTTATAGAGTCAGAATGCACACAATGATGAAAAGCACACTTGAAATTATATGGGTTTTATCTGCCTTCTTTTAGCTGCCTTTTCTTATCAGTCATTTCTTCCAAGAAACTCAACCTGTGTGACAAGAATGTAACAAAAACTTTTCTACTTCACAAAAAGCAAAAGGAATTTGGCACTAATTGGGTACTCATATACTAGTGTTGTAGGATTACCTTAATGTACAAATTTTGGTTTTGTTTTTTTAGTACCGAGGATTGAACTCAAGGGCACTCAACCACTGAGCCACATCCTCAGCCCTATTTTGTGTTTTTATTTAGAGACAGTGTCTCACTGAGTTGCTTAGCACCTCGCTGTTGCTGAGGCTGGCTTTGAACTCACAATTCTCCTGTCTCAGCCTCCCACAGTGCTGGGATTACAGGTGTGTGCCACGGTGCCCGGCTACAAATTTTCTTTTTTCTCTATCACCATGTAAACAGTATTTGTAGGTTCTGAGAAACCAATCTCTACTTAGAAAAAGTGAAAGAATAAAGTAGGTAACTGATTCCTCACTTGCTTTTTTTTTATTAGAAAATGATCATTCGAGACACTGAGGCAGGTGGATAATAAGTTCAAGGCCAGCCTCAGCAACTTAGCCAGATCCTGTCACAAAATAAAAAATGAAAAGGGCTGGGGATGTAGCTCAATGGTAAAGCGTCCATGGGTTCAATCCTCAGTACCAAAAAGAACATAAAAAGGAAATGAATCATGTTTTTACACTTCTTTGCTATTTTTTCAAACTGCCTCTCAATCATCAAATCACAGTATCATATGGTAGCTGTTCAATATTATACAGAATCAGTAGTAGACAAGGAAAACTTTTTACCAAATTACTGCCTGACATATCACGTGTGTACCATGTACCAAGTGATATGCAAAATGCCAGCTTGAAGTCTTGTACTTTTAAAGTTATTCTGCTCAACCATATCCTCAACCCAAACACAGTCCTAACTACTAACTGAAAATGGTCACAGAGAATCCCAGTTCTAGGCATTAAGTCTAAATATCGGTGAGGGCAACTGGCCAAACCATCCTATTGCATTTCAAGGCCTGGCACAATAGAGCATTTTTGGTAACTCCACCGTCTGTGCATATTAATACTTGCAAAATACAGACTGCAGTTCTGGTGTGCAAGAGGCCTACCCAGGAAACATTTAAGTTTTAGAGTCGCTAACTAAGCATACCATCACACTGCCACCCAAGAATGTGGCCCTCTAGGGAGGCAACAACCCTGCAGCCAGAGACCCAAGGGAAAGGTCTTTCCTCCCGGAGGTGTTTTCAGCCTCACTAGAGCCGCAGCAACCCCCGCCGCCCTCAGGCCCAGGCGGGGACACCTCGACACTTCGTCCTCGCCTTAACCCCACCGCAGGAGGGCGGTGGGCAGCTGGGTCTCTGGTTCAGCCGCCGAGCAGCGGGGCGGCGCCGGAACCGAAGAATGATAGCACGAAGGAGGCCTGGCAGTGCCCGCCTTGCCCTACCCAGCCTCCGCGGGCCCCTGGCGCAGGCGGCCCGCAGGGCCCACTTGCAGGGATGACAGCGCCCGAGGGGCCCACAGAAGCCCGTTTCCTGGAGAACTCTAGTGGACCGGGTCCCAAGGGTGACCGTCCGCTCAGGGCCCAGCCGACCGGGACCAGATGGCAGAAGGGGCGCTCCCGCCTGCAGGGCAACTGGATCCTTCGGTTGGCCTCCGCCCCCCCACCACAGGAGGGCCAAGCAGGCTCCAGCAGAATAATGTAGTTCTCAGGTCTCCCTTCCATGCACTGCTAGCGAAAGAGCCCTAAGCTCTCCTACTGAGGGACTTGTCGCTGCCCCTACTCGCCCCCGGTTACGACATCAGTCACCAGCAAGTCACTCACTCCGCTTCCGCCATCTTCTCTCCTCCATCACTAACACGGGCTGCGCATGCGCCCCCCGGCGGCGGACAGAGGGGCGGGGTCCATTTCGCCGCGGGCCCCTAGGGTCACGTGGAGTCCTCAGCTGCCAATCCCCCGCCCACGTCAGCTCCTGCTGTTTCTGGGAACTGACCAGGTTTCTCTACCTTAGTTTCCACTATCTCATTTGCAAGCTTTTACTTTCTCTTGCCCAGACTATTCCTCTTAGAGAAATATATAAATTCTGCGTAGACTGTTAAATATTTGAAGACTACGCAAACATGCAAAGAGGGGCTCGAAAGAAAATACCCACGAGGATGCTGAGATCTCAGAGCGAAAGGAAATTCGGTGTTGCTACTAGGGGGCTTGTTGCCTAGGACGTGCTTGAGTTTGGTGTCCTGCCCAACGGTCTCTCTACCTGGTTCAAAGGTGATGTTTAGATGCCGGTGAGTGGGTGGTTAAGAAATAATTCCTTCCACAAGAGTTTAAGTGAGCGCTTAGTGGGTGTTGCAGACGTGAATAGCACGGGGCACAAGCAAGAAAGGCCACTAATTTGCTAGTGTAGTTTTACTATATGCCAACTCCTCTGAGGTGGGGTGTAACGAACATATAAAGATGAGAGAAACATCAGCTATAATAGTAAAGACGTGTTCCCGGAAAAGAGTCAATCTGGAGAGTGGAGTGGTTTTTATAGACATTAGTGCTTTGGAACAGACCTATCAAGCGCTTTGGAAACCTTAAATTCAAAGAAGAAAAAAATCTTTACTGCTTTTCGTAGAAAAAAGGATATTGATCATAAACAATGGATTTTTTGTTTTGTTTTTGTTTGTTTTGTTTTGCTGTACTGGGTATTGAACCCAGGGACTGTCCATCACTACGCTAAATCCCCAGTCCTTTTTAATTTTATATTTTGAGACCCATCTCCCAAAGTTGCCCAGGCTGGCCTGGAACTTGCATCCTCCAGCCTCAGCCTCCAGAGTAGCTGGGATTTATAGGTCTATGCAACTGTGCCTCGCTAGGATGTCTTGTATTGGTAAGCTAGCGGAGTCAGACTCATTTCAAGAACTAAGAAATGAAGTATTGGTATAAATTCATCTTAAAGTGTAGTGTGCTCGAATGAAAAGTATACTTATTCTTAGAAATTCTATGTTCCAGGATGTGCCTAAGGAAGGGAGAAAAATACTTATGTGAGCTTAAGCTATCCCTTTTCCTATTTGATAACATCATTTGTTTTGTTTTGTTTTTACCTTCTTCCTGTCTGATAGGAGTTCCCTTCCTACAACTACTAGAACTCACTGAGAAAAATACCTTGAAAAGCCCCTTAGATACTTAAAACTATTACTACTTTTTCTTCCTTATTTGATATGTCATTGTCATTCAACTCTCAAGAATCAACTATTGATATTTATTGCTGAAATTATTGTTTAGAAAAATTGAAGTGCAAGAAAGCACAATCTTAGACCTAAGACTGAGTATTTGAATAGGCCAGAATTATTTTTCACCCCCTTTTCCATGGATATTAAAAACCTGTATCCTTTTGTGGCCTGTGCAGATTGGCTTTAAAAATGAAAAAATACATTTGGTAAAATCAGACTAGTATTGATTTTTAGAAACACTTAAAAACTCAGTGTTTATTACAACAACTAACCTTTACATAACTTCTTACTAAGTGCAAAAGATTTCCACCTAACTCACTTGTTGATCTTCACAATAACTCTGTGATATAGTTATCGCCATTCCCATTTAGCACAGAAGTCACATTAATTTCAAGTGAGGCTCAAGGTAATGAGGTGCCTTTCCTGACTGCTAGCATATACCAGAAGTGGTGTCCAAAGCTTAAATAGCTCTCCAACTCCAAAGCCAAATTTCTTTTTTTTTTTTTGGTACCAGGGATTGAACTCAGGAGTACTTGACCACTGAGCCACATCCCCAGCCCTATTTTGTGTTTTTACTTAGAGAAAGGGTCTCACTGAGTTGCTTAGTGCCTCACCATTGCTGAGGCTGGCTTTGAACTCTCGATTCTCCTGTCTCAGCCTCCCTAAGTGCTGGGATTACAAACATGAGCCTCCGTGCCTGGCTTACTTCTGTGATTTCTTAAGGAAAACATGGATGTGGCATGCTGACAGGTTGAGCTTCCAAAAGCTCATATGAACTGTTACCTTGGAGTAATAGTACATTGGAGAGGAGTTAGGATCCTATTTGATTTTAGGGAAATCTCTCTAGCTTTGTGCAGGATGGATTGGAAGAAAGTAAAATAGGAGACAGGGAGACTAGTTTGGAAACTGCATTAACTCTTAGAGAAATGATAAGGGCAACAGGAATGGAAAGGAGGGCTAATTTAAAATTTTAGTCCCGGAGAAGGGAGCGGGGCATGCAGCAGGAAAGATGGTGGAATAAGATGGACATCATTACCCTAAGTACATGTGTGATTGCACATATGGTATAATGCTACATCATGTACAACTAGAGAAATGAAAAGTTGTGCTGCATTTATGTACAAATAATCAAAATGCATTCTGCTGTCATATATACCTAATTAGAATGAATGAATTAATTAATTCATTAAAAAATAAAATAAAATTTTAGTCCCAAATCAGGCATAGTGGCATGCCGCTGTAGCCCTAGCTACCAGGAAGACTGTAGCAGGAGGATCAGTTAAGCCCAGAAGTTTAAGAACAGCTTGGGTAACATAATAAGACCCTGTCTCAAAAAAAAAAAAAATTTAAAAAAATTTTAGTTCCTTGGTAACAATGGTCATATTTTAAGTGCTCAATATCTACATGTAGTTAGTGGCTACTATATAGGACAATGCAGATTAGAACATTTCCGTCATCACAGAAAGTGTCATTGAGCAGCATTGGTCTGGATGCTAGATCAGAGGTTGGCATACTACAGCCCAAAAGCCAAATCCAGCTTGCAACCTGTTTTTGAACACCAATCAAGGTAAAAATGACTTTTACATTTTCTGGTGTTTGGGGAAAAAATCAAAAGAATAATAATATTGTGTGATAATTGTGAAAATTATATGAAATTCAGATTTCAGGTATCCATAAGTAAAATCCTTTTGGAATACAGCCCTGTTTGTTCCCCTATGTACTGTCTATGACTGATGTAATACAAGGGCAGAGTTGAGTCACTATGACAGACACTAACAACCCACACAGCTAACAAGCATACTGTACTTTCTCTTTTCCTTTAAAGTAAAATGCTAAAACCAAATGCTTTTGCCAAATTGAAAAGTAATATGCTAAAACCAAATGCTTTTACTAAATTGAATAGTACTGAAACCAAAAACAACCTGTAGTGCTACCATTTCTTACCTACTCTTGAAACAATTCTATGCTTATCATTCTTATCTCTGTGTATCTGTAGGTGGTACTGTACACAGTGGCTATCTCTCCAGGTGCTGAATGGTGCAACACAGAACACTAAAACTGAAAGGGTTTTTAGAAGTCATGTGATCCACATGGAGGAACAATCCATGGCACATGCAGAATTTGAATTTTCACCTCTTATCCACCCAGTCCAGAATTTTGGTCCAGGTGCCACAAGGCCTTAGAACAAGTGTGTTGGTGCTCGAGAAACCCTTGAGATGCTGTGTACTGTCCTTTCCATTCCGCTTTGATGCTTAGTGTTTGCTTAGCATTGCATCAGCCTAGAGGACTTTTTGTAAGTAGGGCTTTAGAATCAAACAAATCTGAATCCTGGTTCTGCCACTCACTCACTCTGTGACCTCTTACAATCCTGTCAGTCCCATCTCATCTCTGGACACACCACCATGGTATACCACCAAAATACAAATCAGATTTGTCATTTCTTACTGCTTCCTCTGTCATTGGGGTAGACCAGGCCATATTTATATATCTCCTAGACCACAGCAATATGCTCTCGACAGATCACCCTGCTTTCATTCTTAT
Organism: Xerus rutilus; assembly: GCA_028644305.1. NCBI lineage: Eukaryota > Metazoa > Chordata > Mammalia > Rodentia > Sciuridae > Xerus > Xerus rutilus. The sequence goes on from CM053409.1 coordinate 34,952,853, forward strand.
TCCTCTACAGCCTGTTGTCCATGCGGCATCCTAAAGAGAAAATGTAAATCACACTTGACATTATTCTGCTAAAATCTTGCAGTGTAGTCCCATCACACTTACTGAAGAGCCTTGAGTTTTCACCATGAGCCTATGAGGCCCTGTGTGATTTTTCTGGCTCCTTCTGCTCCAGCCTCCCTGGCCTCCTTTTCCTTGTTAGCTCTTGTTCTTTCCCAGCTACAATGCCTTTCACATTGATCTCATCTCTTCACTTCATAAAGACCTCTGTTCTCAGAGAGTACTCCCTTACCACCGACCTCACATGGTCCTCTTGTTCCTTTCCTTCCATATCCCACAAAATTTTCTTTATAGCACATTGATCCAATAGACATTGTTATATACATATTTGTTTATTTATTTACTCTTCTCACCAACCTCCAGGTTGTAAGCACCATGTTTTTGTTCACTGTTGTATTCCTGCTTCTTAAAACATTAAGTGCTCAATAAATATGCATTGAATAGATGAAGTTACTTCTCTAAAGGCCACATCATGTGTAATATTGGCATACTTATTTTGAGGAACATTTGTTACTTCCTTAAAGTAGTTCTTGGAAATACATTCAAACAATAAAAAGCTGATAATTTTCTTTACTATTTAATCTGTAGTAAATTTCCTGTTTCAATATGGCATTTGTAAAAGCCGAGAAGCAATCTACTCTGTAGCAGGTATGGAATATTTTCCAGGTAGTTCAATATTTGGGGGTGGGAAGAGGATGTGTGTGTGTATGAATGTTTGTCTAGTTCTATGCAGAATGATGGGCAGAATTGCCAATTGGAGTTAAGAACCTGAGTTTTAACTTGCTGGTCATGCTGATTTTCAGCTGGATGCTCTTAGGCGATTTATTTAACTTCGATCACTAAGGCAGAGATAACACTGATCTCTACCAGGTGAGTTTACTGGGAGAAATCAACTGACCTAAATGTGATAAGGTATGTTAAAGTGTTCTGTAACTTCAGTGAACTAGGCGTAAGTGATACAAACATGCTCTTACTGCAGGGACATTTTTGGGGAAAGCGGGGAGGGGGAGGAGGATAGACTTGCCCCAAACTTGCAATCCTCCTGCCTTGGCCTCCTTAGTCACTGGGATTATAGGCATGCGCCCCTGTATTTGACTCATTGTGATTTTTAATTGCAGTTCCATGGTGACTATCTTTATATTGTCATTGTCTATTTGTATATTTTCTCTGGAGAAACATCTGTTCAAATATTTTTGCCAAGCCGGGCACGGTGGCTCAAGCCTGTAATCCCAGCACTTAGGGAGGCTGAGACAGGAGAATCACGAGTTCAAAGCCAGCCTCAGCAACGGCAAGGCGCTAAGCAACTCAGTGAGACCCTGTCTCTACATAAAACACAAAATAGGGCTGAAGATGTGGCTCAGTGGTCGAGTGCCCCTGAGTTCAATCCCCAGTAGCAAAAAACATATATATATATATATATATATTTGCCATAAAAAGAAATTTGAGTTGTCTTTTTATTGTCTAGTTGTAAGAGTTAGTTATATGTTCTGCATACTAGTCCCTTATTAGATATACAATTTTTAAATGTTTCTCTCATTCTATGGGATGCCTTTGTGTGTGTGTGTGTGTGTGTGTGTGTGTTGCTGAGATTGACCCCTGGGCTTTCTATATGCTGGACAAACAGACAAGCACTCTGCTATTGAGCCAGATCCCCAGCCCAGGGTGACTTCCTTAATGGTTCCCTTGACACACTAGCATTTTTAATTTTGATCAAATCTAGTTTATTTATTGTCTCTTTTATTATTTGTGAATTTGGTGTCATATTTAAGAAACCATTGCCTAATTCAAGGTCATAAAGATTTACTACGATGTTTTCTTCTAAGCATGTTATAGTTTTAGCTCTCACATCTAGGTTCAGATTCATTGGGAGTTAATTTTTGTAAATGGTTTAGGTAAAGGTCCACCTTCATTCCTTTGTATGGGGATGTTGAATTGTTCTAGCGTCATTTGTTCAAAACAACAAGTAAACTATCCTTCACCACTGAATAGTTTTGACCCTTATCACATGTTGTTAAATAAATATTGATACAAGTCTGCTTCTGTGAGCTCCTTGAGGGCAAGGTTTTTGTTTTCTACCTTCATGTCTAGCATAGAACATAATAATGTCCTATGACATGATAAATGTTCAATAAACATTCAATAAAGGAAAAACTGACTAGAGATTTCTGGTATCAACCAACAAATACCAAATGCTAGACTCTGTTAGGTGGTAGGAAAGCTTTGTATGTGAAGCTGACAACCTAGTGACTTTTTCAAACCAAAAGTTCCCAAGAGGTCCTAGAATTTTACAGTCCTCAACTAGAATGGGTATCAGAGATCATCCAATCTTCTCTTCTGGTAAGGAAGAGTGGACCTTGAAAGGCTAAATAGCAGCTGGTAACCTATTTTATGTAAAATGAGGGTTCCAGCTGCCTTTGAAATTACATTCTGATTATTACAAGTTAACAAAATAGTTTTTCAGGGCTTGATAAGGCATTTTTTTTAGTTAATCCTGATTAAAGTCCTTTCTAGATGAAAGACAACTGCTTCTGTTTCATACCATGTTTATCATCTGAGATAACTGTTATCAGAAATTTAAAAAAACAAAAAACCTCTGCCCTAGCTGTACATAATGACTCCTTTCTCTGAATTTCTATAGGTCCTACCTGCCCTTACACAAAATTGACAAATTGTTTGGTGTTGCTCTGTTGCTTTGGATTGTTACATAATCTTGTTATTTGATTAGTCACAGCTTTATGTGTGGCCTTCCCAAGTAGACTGCCCTAATAAGTAGGGACAGAAATTAGATTTTATAGTTTATTATATGAAATATAGAGCCCTGTACCCAGTGGACATACAGCAGATTTCTTGATATTGTCTGTGCATTCAAACAATTCATTTTTTAAGCAAGAAGTTATTAGCTGGGTGTGGTGGTGCACATCTAGAATCCCAGCAATTTAGGAGGCTGAGGCAGGAGGATTGCAAGTTCAAAGCCAGCCTCAACAATTTAGTGAGGGCCTAAGCAACTTAGCAAAACCTGTAAAAGGGCTGGGAATATAGCTCAGAGGGTTCAATCCCTAATCCCCGAAAAAAAAAAAAAGTTATTAACCATAAGTTTCGTTTCATTTCACACCTTCCCACAGAAATATACAACTATTTAGTTTACTACCATGCCACTTTGAACATGCCTGCTGTCTGATCTCAGAAGCTAAGCAGGGAGCCAGGCATGGTGGCACACGCCTGTAATCCTAGCACTTTGGGAGGCTGAAACAAGAGAATCGTGAGTTCAAATCCAGCCTCAGCAACAGCCAGGCGTTAAGCAACTCAGTGAGACCTTGTCTCTAAATAAAAATACAAAATAGGATTAGGGATGTGTCTCAGTGGTTGAGCACCACTGGGTTCAATCCCTAGTACCAAAAAAACAAACAAACAAACAAAAAAACAACAGAAGCTAAGCAGGTTAGGCCTCATTAAAAGTTGGGGTGAGAAAGCAGCTTGTATTGCTTAGAGTAAGAGACTTTGGAGAAGAAGCACCTTCTTTCACTTGGAAATGTTCTATTAATTCACTCCTGCTTTCTTGGAGAAATGGAGAAACTAGGGTGCTAATTGTGTGTGTGTGTGTGTGTGTGTGTGTGTATAAAATTTTATTTATTTTTTTGTTTTTTTAGTACTGGAGTTTAAACTCAGGGGCACTCGACCACTGAACCACATCCCCAGCCCTACTTTGTGTTTTATGTAGACACAGAGTCTCAGTGAGTTGCTTAGCACCTCGCCATTGCTGAGGTTGGCTTTGAACTCGTGATTCTCCTGTCTGTCTCCCAAAGTGCTGGGATTACAGGCATGTGCCACCATGCCCAGTTTATCTATTTTTTTAAATAATCTTTTTTTTTATTATTATTTTTTTTTTTGGTACTGGAAATTGAACTCAGGGGCACTCGACCACTGAACCACATCCCCAGCCCTATTTTTGTGTTTTATGTAGAGCCAGGGTCTCACCGAGTTGCTTAGCGCCTCGCCATTGCTGAGGCTGGCTTTGAACTCGGGATTCTCCTGTCTCAGCCTCCCTAAGTGCTGGGATTACAGGCTTGAGCCACCGTGCCCGGCTTTTTTTTTTTTTTTTTTCAATTTTTATGTGGTGCTAAGGATCGAACCCAGTGCCTCACACATGCTAGGCAAGCACTCTACTACTGAGCTACAACGCCAGCCCCTAGTACATATATTTTTTAAGTATTTCTTAATATCACTATTTAAAAAATTTTAAATATTTTAAAAGGATAAGGAATATTGGCAGAATTGCCCCCTATGACCTAGTAAATTAAATTCTCAAGAGGACTCTGAGTTGTAGCTTTAAATTACTGAATCAGAAAACAGAGAAAGAATGTTTCTATTCTCATATCAAACTTGCTTCCTTAGTATGGGATGGAGAAAGGAGATGGAGTGTCTTGCTGAACATAAGCAGAATCTTTAGAACTACTATATAGTTCAGATGTAAAATTGAGGCTAAATAAAAGGTGACTGAATGGGAAAGAATGGCATATCATGACATGATCCTTAGGACCTTATGCATCTGTGGTGATACAGTGACCCTGTTGATTGTGACAATTGTTGTGAGCTAAATTGATCTTCAAGTAATAATGAATTCAGCACACATTGCTAGCATGGCGGCTAAATCCTGAAAAGCAAACAAATAAAACACAAAAAGCAAAACTAAGAATTTTGTTAAGTTTCATAATTTTGTCCTCATCTTCCAGAAGTTAGTTCTGGTTTCAAGTCCATGCTATTCTTAAGTAATTGCTAAAGAATGAAAAAAAAAAGAGAATGAAGGGAAGACTCAGGGAATGGGAATAGGAAAGATAGAATGAATCGGACATTACTTTCCTATATATATATATGATTATACCACCAATGTAATTCTACATCAGGTACAACTAGAATGAGCAGTTATACTCCATACATGTATAATGTGTCAACATACATTCTATTGTCATGTATAACTAATAAGAACAAATTTTAAAAATCACTGGGAATAAAGAGTGAAAATAATATTGAAACAATTATAAAATAACTAAATCATTTCATTTTTTAATATTTTTTTAGTTGTTGATGGATCTTTATTTTATTCGTTTATTATTTATATGTGGTGCTGAGGATCGAACCCAGTGCCTCAGGCAAGCGCTCCACCACTGAGCTACAGCCCCAGCCCATAAATCATTTCATTTTGAACTTGATTTATGAAAGGAGGGTGTTAGCCTAGATTTGTTGCCTCTCAAACTATAATGGGTGGATCAGCAATAGCAGCAGCAACATGTGAAAATTGGTTTGAAATGCAGAATCTGAAGCCCTAGACCTTCTAATCAAATTCTTCATTTTAACAATATCCCCATCTAATCTGTGTACAGACTAAAGTTTAAGAAGACCAACCCTAATGATACAGAGTAACTTCTAGCTAGTAATTCTACATACCCTGATTCTGCCTAAAAGATTCCAAGTTAGGTAAAACGAGAACTCAAACTCTTTCCTAAGAATTGTGCTTGACTTGAGTGAACGGACAGCTCAGCAAGCTGAACTAACTTTTCAAGTCACAGCTTTAAATTATTAAGGGAAACAGAAAATAAAAACTTGCTCTGCTTCTTTGGTGTCACCAACTTTTAGTATTTAAAAGAACACAAACCACAGCTAATTATTTGCTGAATACTTATACTTTTCTAAGTATCAAAAAGAAAAGGTAAGGTTCATGCTATCTTTAGGCACATAATATGGTAGCTTTGCTTTAAAAGACTCAGTATTTGGAGCCCTGAGCCAATTTAATTATAGACTGCTTTATAATTTGTTGTTATTATCTAGAGTGGGAAGCCATACCAATTCAGTGAAATATCTTGTGCTTAAGTCACAGGGTGATAAGCACAGTGTGCAGGTAAACTGACAGGCAGCTTTATCTCTAGAGTACAGTTCCCATTGACATTGTATATGCAATTAGGCAGCCAGAAATCACTACGGACTACCAGCTCTGCTTTTCCCCCTGATCTATCAGTGGCTCAAAATAGGAGATGGCTTTGTTCCACTAGAGGTCAACAGAAATTCAATATGAAAATACTTGAGTCCAACAGGAACTAGGTGGAGGTGATGGAGAAATGGGAGAGGGAAGAGGTCAGTAGCTTTGTGGGGGAGAGATGTTCACGCCAGAGGCTGTGGGAGAAAACTGGATTATGGAAGGAGGCACAAGGCTAGGTGAGTGAGCCAGTGGATCAGGGGGACTTTATTAGGATAGGTTTACGTTTTCAATTGAATATGCCACCTTCAAAGATTTGCTTTTTCAAATTGAAAGGTAGCTTAGATTTTATGTTTAATTGTTGTTAGTGACAGCATCCTTGGTGTGCAAACATCATTAAATGATGATACTCCAGGATGAAATTTCTGTATTTTGAAGGAATCTCTTTCAACGTGTCATTTATTAGTCTATTTTATGCCTTTCAGTATAGCCAGACACAAGTGGGTTCTTCTGGTTCTCAAAGAAGATGAGGTAACACTCATGCTGTTGCAATTATTCTTTATTGTTTACTAGCATGTAATAGGTACTACTTGGCATTTTTTTTCTTTATTAGCGTGTGTCCTATTATCACATCTGAACTGCAACTTTCTTGAAAGGAAGGAGAGGGCATGGTGCCTGGCACTAATTAAGGCTATAAAAATTAATTATGTTGAGTTTTCTTAGACCTCTTTGAGTGTTCAGTGGCTTTAATTAAATGTTTTATAAATTCTCTCCTTTATACTGCTGACTTCTCTGATTCATGGACCTGTCCATTTGTGTGGGCTATTAGAATAAACCTTTTCTTTTACTTGTTGTTTTTTGTATTAATAATGGGAAATTTACATGGGGGGGGGCATGGGAATCAGAAGAGTATGATTACCACACTGTTTTAGTCAGCTTTTTCATTGCTATGAACAAATGACCTGATAAGAACAATTTTATAGGAGGAAAAGTTTATTTGGGTCTCACAGTTTCAGAGGTCTCAGTTTAAAGAAGCCAACTCCATTGCTCTGGGCCCAAGATGAGGCAGAACATCATGGAGGAAGAGTGTAACCAAGGAAAGCAGCTCAAGATAAGGCACCAGAAAGGAGAGAGAGAGAGAGAGAGAGAGAGAGAGAGAGAGAAATACCTTGTGTGTGCGAGCACTTGAGCAAGCAAGCAAGCGCTCCCCTCACCACAGATGAAATATAAATCCCAACCGCACACCCCATCGACCCAGCTCCTCTAAGCCACAACCTACTTGCCCAGTTACCACCCAGATAATCATTCAGGGGATTAATGCACTGATTGGGTTAAAATTCTCATAACCCAATCATTTCACATTTAAACTTTCTTGCATTGTCTCACATAGGAGCTTTTGGGGGGATAATTAAAGTACTATGATACTGTGTATAAACTGACGAGCAGAAGTACAGAGGAAGAAGTAGTATGAAAACAATGGACACCTAACAGCTTGTGTGGCAGAGACAAGTTTATAAATACTGTCTAGACATTTATAATACATTGTTTTATGACCTGTTCAAGAAATTCTTAATTCAAACACTCTTAAGTGTTTGATTTTTTTTTTGTTTTTTTTTATTGTTTGTTTTTTGCTGAGGGAAAAATCCAAATATGTATGAATATCTCTGTTACAAACCATTAAATATACATTTATTGCTCTTGGCATTGTCCTTAAATAATGAACATGAATATGAGTTTTTTTCAGGAAAAAAAAAAAGAAAAAAAAAGAAATGCTGTCTAGAAAAGAAGCAGGGAAGTCAGGTAATGGTGGTGGGGACTGCATTTGAGAGAGCATTTCAGAATAACCAGAGGATGATATATGGGATATTTATCTTGGCATCAATAAATGAGCTTCCATTGTCAGGGAACAACATTTGGCGGGGGGGAGGGGTGACAGGGGGCACTAGGTATTGAACCTAGAGACACTTAACCAGTGAGCCACATCCTCAGCTCTCTTTATTTTTTATTTTGAGACAGGGTCTCACTAAGTTGCTGAGGATGGCCTCAAACTTGTGATCCTCCTGCCTTAGCCTCCCGAATTGCTAGGATTACAGGCATGTGCCACCATGCCTGGCACAACATTAATTTTTATATTATTTAAAAATCAAAGGAAAGCAGTTATATTTCAAAAGCAAACTAGATTAAAGTTCAATCTGCTATATGCCATTATCTGTAGTGTGAGAGTGAGATTGTAGAACTATAGTATAAATTAACTCATGTGGCTAGAGTGAAGGGAGAACCCAGAGGTGACCTAGAGATAAAGTCGGCAATGTCAACACAGTGGTGAAGCAGGTAGGGCAGGGGTAGGAGGGAGAAAAGGAAGCAGGAAAGTGAAGGGGACATTAGCTATGCTAACTCAGTAAGATTAATTAATAGAATAAAAACTAAATGATCTCACTAACCTCTGCTGTCCAACTCCAATTAGGAATTTTGGTCATTTTTGGTCCTCACTACTGCTTTCATAGGTTAAATAAAATAGTATGATACTAGGAAATGATCATACAGAATCTGTGCCTATTATTCATTCCTTCATTCACCATTTTCCAAGCAGGTTATTTCTTTGCTCCACATTCAGAAGAGCATTCTAAACATCACAAAACAAGAGAATGGTGACCAAAACCACATAAAATCTCTTAAGCCTATGTAAATTACCATTACTTAGTTTTTTCCTATTAACAATATTACACGGTACCAAAAGTAAGTATAACTCCACCCAGTGCCCAATCTTTATTTACGTAAGGGCACAGAATCCCTTCAAATGATCAGGATTTCCAGTTGGAAGACTTTCCTTTTACTGACATTATCACAGGCTTAGGGAAACCTCTGAAGTTAGATAAGGGTGACAGGCTTATGCAAAGTGGAAAGCATTAGTAAGCATCATTTTAAGTTCAACAGAAAGAAAAGTGGGCTGGGCCCAGCACCTCAGGAGGCTTAACCAGGAGGATCTTGAGTTCAAGGCCAGCCTCAGTCACTGAGGCCCTAAGTAACTCAGCAAGACCCTGTTTCTAAATAAAATAGAAAAAAGGGCTGGAGATGTTGCTCAGTGGTAAGCGCCCCAGTACAAATAGAAAGAAAAGAAAGACAAATGGAGACTTTTACACCATTGCCTTCATATTCTGTCATTCAATCTTCACTCGAGAAACAGGCATTAAAGAACCAATGGCAAGAGTTTTAAGATGATTTAAAGAATATGGCAAATCAATTTTCTTATTTGATCCTGCCTGAAAGGCACAAATGGTAAGGGTAATTCTGATTGAACATAAAGGTTAACTTCTTCTGATTAGCCGTTTTCTCATTAAAGCAACCCAGTCTGAAGAAGACAAGTCATATTTCCTGAAGCTATGACTACCAGGTTCCTTTTAAACCCTTTTACTGGTTTCAGTTCTGTTGTTGTTGTTTTTAATTAAGGAGATGGTTCCCAGTATTTTGTTACTAAAAATGACATTTCTGTATCCTGATTATCCTGCATGCATTGCTGTACCGTATATTTATGTTAACTGCATCATATTGACTTTAAAAATTAGTGTCAGATGCAGCCACATCAACATTTATAGTAGCTCAATTCACAGTAGCTAAACTGTGGAACCAACCTAGATGCCCTTCAATAGATGAATGGACAAAGAAACTATGTTATATATACACAATGGAATATTACTCAGCATTAAAAGAGAATAAAATTATGGTATTTGCAGGTAAATGGATGGAGTTGGAGAATATCATGCTAAGCAAAGTAAGCCAATCCCAAAAAACCAAAGGCCAAATGTTTTCTCTGATAAGTGGATGCTGATCCATAATGGGGGTCAGGGATAAACTTTGGACAAAAGGGAGGGAGGGAAGGGTAGGGGTCATGGGGACAGGAAAGATGGTGGAATGACATGGATATCATTACCCTAGGTACATGTATGACTGTACATATGGTCCAACACTACATTGTGTACAACCATAGAAATGAAAAATTGTGCTGCATTTGTGTACAATGAATCAAAATGCATTCTGCAGTCATATATACCTAATTAGAATAAATAAATAATTTTTTTTAAAAATTAGTGTCAGAGAATTAGAAGTATAGCTCAGTGGTATAGCACTTGCCTAGCATGTGTGAAGCCATAGGTTTAATCCCTAGCACAGGGTGGGGGAACACCTTGGAGTACTTCCAGAATGAGGAACTTTATGGACATTCTCCCCAGTGAAAACAACCACACCTGGTGAAAATTAAAATAAAAAGTGACCATGATCAGGGGCTGGGGTTATGGCGCAGTGGTAGTGTGCTCGCCTAGCACGCGTGAGGCACTGGGTTCGATCCTCAGCACCACATAAAAATAAAGATATTCTGTCCACCTATAACTAAAAAAATAAATAAATATATTTTTTTTAAAAAGTGACCATGATCAGACCAGGGAACAATTTAACCCTCAGGGTATTATCAAAAACACTAGCGCACCAGGAGTGATGGAGCAAGCCTGTAATCCCAGCACTGTGGGAGGCTAAGACAGGAGAATTGCAAGTTCAAAGCCAGCCTCAGCAACAGCAAGGCACTAAGCAACTCGGTGAGACCCTGTCTCTACATAAAACACAAAATAGAAAAAAAAAAAAAAAACACAAAATAGGGCTGGGGATGTGGCTCAATGGTCGAGTACCCCTGAGTTCAAACCCCAGTACCAAAAAACAAAAACAAAACACTAGAGCAAGGTTGGGGGTTTAGCTCAGTAGTAGGGTACTTGCTCAGTATGTGTGAGATCCTGGGTTCAATCCCTAGCACCACAAACAAACAAACCCACAACACTGCAGTAGTCAGTCAATAATTAGCAGAGAGTGACATCAACAAAGGCAAATCATCCGAAACTTAGGGAGATGAGGGAAACAGACTAAGAGAACAGCTACTGCTACGAGTACAGCTATCATCCCTGGAAAGAAAGAGGGGAAAGCAGAGTGGCAGGTGCATGCCAAAGCCGCTTCTTCTAGGGAGCACTGTTGGAGAGCGCGTACTGTAGGCAAAGTGGACTTTGCTGAATTAGTCTAGCAGGTCACCAAACAAACAAGCAAATAACCACGATGACAACCAGTCTTCTGTAAGTTAGTATAATGAAAATATATAGTTTGAATCAATAACAAAATAAAAAATAGAAAAGGCTGGGGATTTGGCTCAGTGGCAAAGTACTCCTGATTCAGTCCTTGGTACCCAACAAAAAAATAAAGCAAAAATAACCAAATCAAAAACCCAGAGTTGATCAGCTGGGGCTGTGGCTCAGTGGTTGAGCGTTTGCCTAGCATGTGTGAAGCACTGGGTTCAATTCTCAGCACCACACATAAATAAACAAACTAACTAACTAACTAACTAACTAAGGATCTATTGACAACTAAAAAAATATTAAAAATAAAACTAGAGTTGAAAAGTACAGAAATGAAAAATATGCAATAAGGGCCCAACATGAGGCTTGAACTGACAGAACAGAATCGGTAAAGCTGAAGATAGATCAGTGGAGATTATATAATCTGAAGAATGGGGGATGGGGACAGAAAAAAATAGCCTCAGAGAAATGTGGGATACCACTATATGTAGCAACACATGCATGAAAGAAATACCAGAAAAAGAGAAAAAACAAAACAAAAAAGTGTCTAAAGAAATAATTGCTAAAACTCCACGAATTTGATGAAAAAGTATAATGTAAACAAATATCCAAGAAACTAATAAGTAGGATAAATGCAGAAAGATACACACCCAGACACATTGTAGGATACAATTGTTCTTTTGTTTCAGAGTCTTTAAAAGACATAAAATTATGCAGATAATTAAAGTAATTAATTCTTTAGTTTTTAATAAATGTATAGGTCATGTGTATTACAGAACATTACCAAACTATGAGGAAGTAATAGAGGTACATAGGAATAATGTTTCTATGTAACTCTATTCCTTTATATGGGAATGAAGTTATTATACATTTGAGGCAGAAGTGATAAATTTTAAAATTTAAAATGTAAAATAAATAATAATGTTAAACTCTAGAATAACTACTAAGAAAATAACTCAAGAGCCAGCTGGGTGTGGTGGTGCATATGTACTGTAATCACCACAACTTGGGAGGCTGAGGCAGGGGGATTCCAAGTTTGAGGCAAGCCTCAGCAATTTAGTGAGGTCCTAAGCAATTTAGCAAGACCCTGTCTCAAAAAATAAAAAGGGCTGGGATGCAGCTCAGTGGTACATCACCCCTGGGTTCAATTCCCCAGTACCAAAAACAAAACAAAACAAAAACCCAGGCAGAGTGGCATATGCCTGTAATCCCAGCAACTCAGGAGCCTGAGACAGGAGGATGGCAAGTTCAAAGACAGCCTCAGCAATTTAGGGAAACTCTGTCTCAAAACTGAAAAGACTGGGGATGTAGTTCACTGGTAAAGGGCCCGGTACTGGGTTCAGTCCCCAGTACTCCCCCAAAAAGAAAAGAACTCAAAAATATATATTTATGAAGTCACTGATAAATATTCCATTTGAAAGTTGTCATTGTAAAAGAATGCAGTAAAGGAGTAACAAAAGAGCAACAACAAAAAAGACATGAGGCATACAGAAAACAAAGAAAATGTAGGGTTTGGTGTACACAGCCTATAATCCTAGCTACTCAGGAGGCTGAGGCAGGAGGACTGCAAGTTTGAGGCCATACTTTGCAATTTAGCAAGACTCTATCCCAAAATAAAAAATGAAAAAGACTGGGAGGTAGCTCAGTGGTAGAGCCCCTGAGTTCAATCACCAGTACAAAAAAAGAAAGAAAGAAAGAAAGAGAGAGAGAGAGAGAGACAGAAAGAAAGAAAGAAAGAAAGAAAGAAAGAAAGAAAGAAAGAAAGAAAGAAAGAAAGAAAACAATAGATGTAAATCCAACCATGTCAATACATGAAAAGCGAATTAGGGCAGGTACTGTGGCACATGCCTCTAATCCCAGCACTTTGGGAGGCTGAGACAGGAGAATCATGAATTCAAAGCCAGCCTCAGCAACAGTGAGGCACTAAACAACTCAATGAAATCCTGTCTCTACATAAAACACACAATAAGGCTGGGGATGTGGCTCAGTGGTCAAATACCTGAGTTCAATCCCCAGTACCAAAAAAAAAAAAGTGAATTAAGGGCAGGGGTTGTGGCTTAGTGGTAGAGCACTTGCCTAGCATATGTGAGGTACTGGGTTCAATTCTCAGCACCACATATAAATAAATGAATAAAATAAAAGTCTGTCAACATCTAAAAAAATTTTTTTAAAAAAATGAATTAATCAAAAGGCATAGATTGTCAGACTGTATAACAAGTTCCAACAACTATGTGCCATATACAGGATATATACTTTAGATCCAAAGATATAAACAGATGAAAAATAAAAGGAAGGGGGAAAATATACCATGTAAATAGTAACATCAAGGAGCTACAGTGGCTATATTAATGTCAGGAAAGATAGACTTTAAAAAAAACTGTTACTAGAAATAAAAAGGGACATTTTATAATTAAAAAAAGTGTTAATTCATCAGAATGATATAAAGTTAAAACATATAAAACTAATTACATAACTCCAAAATATATGAAACAAAAACAAGTGAAGAGAGAAATAGAACTATTGAACTATTGGAGATTGTATTATCTCACTTTTAATATGGAATAGAACAACCAGGCAGTATGCCAATAAAGATACACAATACTTGAAAAAACAATAAACCAGCTAGATCTAATAGACATCTATAGAAAATTCTACCTAATAACAGCTAATACACATTCTTCTCAAGTACTCCTGGAGCATTCTCCCAGATAGAACATATGCTAACCATAAAAACAAGCTTCAATAAAGTTAAAAGGATTGAAATCATAGAAAGCATATGTTATGGTTTCAATATTAGGTGTCCCCCAAAAGCTCATGTGTGAGACAATGCAAGAAAGTTCAGAGGTAAAATGATTTGATTTTAAGAGCCTTAACTTAATCAGTGAATAAATCACTGATAGGGATTAATTGGGTGGTAGCAGTAGACAAGGAGGGTGTAACTGGAGGAGGTGGATTATTCGGAGTGTGCCTTTGGGCAGTAGTAACGAGAGTCTCTCTCTCTCTCTCTGCTTCCTGGTGCCATGTCCTGAGCTGCTTTCCTTTGCCACACTCTTCTGCCATGATGTCCTGCCTTACCTTGGGGCCCAGAGCAATGAAGAGAGCCATCTAAGGACTTAGATCTCTGAAACTGCCTTGAGCCCCCATATAAACTTTTCCTCCTCTAAAATTGTTCTTGTCAGGTCTTTTGGTCACAGCATCAAAAAAGCTGAATAAAATAGCATGTCCTCTGACCATAATGGAATAAAATTAGACATCAATAATGGAAGGAAATGTGGGATGTTCACAAACGTGGACATTAAACAACACAATTCTAAAAAGAAGAAATCAAGAGAGAAATAGAAATGTCATAAGATGGATAAAAATGAAAATACAACATACCAAAACTGATGTAGTTCAGTTAAAGAAGTATTTGGAGTATTTCCTTTGATAGCTGAAAGCAAAAACAATCCCAAATCAGTAACTTAAACTTCCACCTAGATAAGCTGGAAAAAGAAGAGTAAGCCTAAAACAATAAAAAGGAAGAAAATTATAAAGATTATAGCAGAAATTAATGAAATGCAGAACAGAAAACAATAGAGAAATTGTTAACACAAAAAGTGAGCCAAGTGCAAACTTCATGGATCAGTAAAGCCTTTATTTAGCAGTGGAGTCATGCATCTGGCGGGCACACTTTCTAGGTAGAATATGAGCCATTGGCCAAAGGGGGAGTCTGTGCCTGTATATGGTATGCTGAGAGGTGACTTAATTATTGACAGAGTATGTCAGTTTGGGCACTAAAGAAACAGGTTGTGAGAATTTGAAATTTGTTTTTACTGGCCAATGTTTTTACTTGAGGAAGAATGGTGGGTCTGGGGGTCAGTGTTCAGTGCTTATCTTTTTCCCTTCAGGGTCCTATTGTACTGTCACTGGGTAAGGATTTGTTTGGGGAATGATCAATGCTTTGTCTTCCTCCCAGAGACTGCCATTTTAGGCTTGATGGATATTTCCTTCCCAGGGATTGTCTTCAACACTGGCAAGGGATGTATTGGGGAAGGATCAATGTTATCAATGTTTGGCCTTCTTCCTCACTCCCTCTTTCCAGGCCACACTATTTTGGGGTTTGTCATTTTCCATATCTTACAGAAATCAACAAAAGCAAAAATTGTTTCTTTGAAAAGATCAACAAAATTAAAAAAAAAAAAAAAAAAAGATCAACAAAATTAACAGACAGTAACTCAATGGACCAAAGGTGGGGGTAGGGGGAGAGGGAGGGAGAGAGGGAGGGGGGTAGAGAGAGAGAAAGGGCTTAAATTTAAAAAGTCAAAAATGAAAAGAAAGAATATAACTACCAGCCTTATAGAAATAAAAGAATTATTAAGGTAATACAATAAATAATTCTATGTGGAGAAATTAGATGACATGAAGATTCCTAGAAAGACATAACTACTGAAACTGACCCAAGAAAAAAACTGAAAATATAAATAAACCTATAACAAGTAAAGATGTTGAATTAGTCACTTAAAATCTTCTTTTAAAGAAGAAAGTGAGGCCTAGATGGCTTCACTGGTATATTTTGTGAAACATTTAAAGAAGAATTAACACTAATTCCTCAAAACTATTACAAATAACATAAGAAGAGGGAATACTTTCCCACCAACTCTGTAAGGACAGTATTAAACTGATAATCAAAATCAAAGATATAAGAAAATGACTCAACCAATCTCTTGAGTACAGATGCAAAATCCCTAAATAAAATATTAGGAAACTGAATCTAGTAACATATAGCAAGGCCTTTGGCAACAAAGCTTGTGGGTGTAATATGGTACAGCCACATTGGAACACAGTTTTGCATTCCCTCAGGATGCTACACATAGTTACCATATGACTCAGCAACTCTACCCTTAGGTACATAGTCAAGAGAATTAAAAATTATGTCCACACAAAAACTTGTACATGAATGTTCATAGTAGCAGTAATATATCCTTTTGGTAAAAGAATGAAGTACTGATGTATGATACAACATTGAGGAATCTCAAAAATATTAAACAAAGTGAAAGAAGCCAGACACAAAAAAGTGACATACTAGCCGGGCATAGTGGCATACATCTGTAATCCTAGTGGCTCAGGAGGCTGAGGCAGGAGGGTTGCAAGTTCAAAGCCAGCCTCAGCAACTTAGTGAGGCCCTAGGCAACTTAGCGAGATCCTGACTCTAAATAAAAGATTAAAAAGGGCCGGGGATGAGATTTGGTGGTTAAGTGCCCCTTCAGTGCCCCTGGGTTCAATTAATTCCCTGTATCACCGAGGGAGAAAAAAAAAAAAAGCCAAAGCCTCATACTGTATGATTCCATTTATATGAAATGTTCAGAATACGAAAATCCATAGCAATACAAGATATTGGTGTTTGCTAGAGGCCAAGCAGAATGACCAGTAACTACTAATGGATATGCAGTTTCTTTTTGAGGTGATGCACATATTTTGGATTTAGATAGTGGTGATAGTTGTAAAACATTGTGAATATACTAAAAACTATTGAATTATAAATTTTAAATGGGTGACTTGTATGATATGTGAATTATATCTCAATAAAGCTATTTAAAAATTGTAATGGAGGAGGCGGGGCAAGATGGCGGCTTGGACAGACGCAGCGTCCAGTCTCGCCAAACAAAAGATCAAAATTTGCAGTACAAACTTCTTCCATCCAGCTTTTCTGTAGCACCCTACAGCCACCCTCACAGGAAATTTCACTTTCACGTGTAAGCAGGGCAAGCAGACATTGCCACAGCATGTCTCCAGCAGCAGTGGCCGAAAGCGGCCGTGGGGCGGTGCGACCCCGGCAGCTCGGCTTGGCTCAGCGCCCCAACTCAGGGCTCGCCTCGGGTGAGGGCTGTGTCTACTCGAGAAACCTGGCTCCAGAGCCCAACCAACCACACAGGATCCACAGGAAGCTCCCGTGGACCCACGGCCCCAGCCATCAGCCACTGTGGACCCACGGCCCCAGCCGTCAGCCACTGGGGAGCGCAAATTCAGGGTAAGAGACGCGACGCGCCACAGACGCCAGTGAAGGCAGCTCCACAAAGGAAGCTTGGGTCCGCCCCAGTTCCTTCCAGAGTGCCTGAGGAACAAAGCAGCGGAGGGCGCAGATCTGCTAAAAGGAACTTCCACAGGGACCCAGACAACAGGAGATTAGAGATGGCTACCGCGAGCCTCTTGAGAGCCTAGTCTAAGGGGAACATTGGAAAGCAACTCTGTATAATCTTCAACGCATGGCTTCGCCAGCGACCCAGAAATTAACTAGGTTGTGAAACCCACACCCAAAACACTAGCGGAGTAAGTCCAGCAAGCAACGAACAACGCCACCTACTGGAAGTGAAAGGAAACATACCTGTCTATTCACATTGAGACTCTGTTCTTTTATATTGTTTGTTTGTTTTTTGTTTTTTTGTTTTGTTTTTTGTTTGTTTTTTTTCGTTTTTTTCTCTCTTTCCTTCTTCCCTTTTTTCCTTCTATGCTCTTCTACTCTCACTTTTCATTTTATCCTTTATCTTTTTCTCCTAATATTTCTATTGTTTAATCTTTTTGCTTTATTTCTCTGTTCTTTCCTTTCTTTCTCTATCCTCCCCTCGTTTCTCTCCCACTCTTCTCCTACCCTCTAATCCCCAACAGTTGTGAATCCAAAGATTTGTTTTACAGTGGGAGATAGTAGACTGGGATTTCTGAACTGAATACTGGAGGGGTACTAGATAGTCCTGTTTCTCCCACTTACATATGTTTTATTTTTCTTGCTATCATTGCTTGCTGTACCCTACATCTCTTGCTCCCTACCGGTCTTCCACAACTCACTGTCGTCCTCTCAAGTAATAGTCAGCCTCTCTTGGATTCCTTTTTCATGCTTTCTAAGATCTAATAACCATATCCTCACTTCCTACTACCCCAATAAACTATCCTACACCCCACCCTCCACTGTCACTAGCCCACCAATAGGAACTATAGACCCTTGTGCAAACTTATTGGCTACATAGTAGATTGTAAAAGAACTCATAATTGCTGTATATTGTGACTAATCTGTAAATGTATTTGGGAGCTGTTAGGAGCTACTTGGTTTGAATCTATATATTCCCTGTATTGCGATCAACCAATAGTGATTCCCCCCTATAAAAGATTGTATTGAAATCCTGCAGGGAATCTATACACATATAGGTGTAAAAACTGTAACAACTTGGATCAACAGAGAAAGAAAGATACACAAACATCATGAAAAAACAAGGGAAGAAAATTATTTAAACAAACCAAGATTCTTCAATATTAGAATCCATGGTCAGTACAGCAGAAGAAATGACAGAACATGAATTCAGGATGTACATAATTAAAATGTTCTGTGAACTAAAGAATGATATAAGAGAGGAAGCCCAGTCAGCAAAGGACCATTTTGATAAAGAGATACACAGGCAAATACAGGAAGTAAAAGATCACTTCAATAAAGAGATGCATAGGCAAATACAGAAAGTAAAAGGTCACTTCAATAAGGAGATAGAGAATCTGAAAAGGAACCAAACAGAAATCCTTGAAATGAAAGAAACAATAAACCTAATCAAAAACTCAATGGAGAGCATCACCAACAGATTAGACAATTTGGAAGACAGAACCTCAGACAATGAAGATAAAATATTTAACCTTGAGAACAGAGTAGACCACACAGTGAAGATGGTAAAAAACCATGAACAAAACATCCAAGATCTATGGGATCACATCAAAAGATCAAACTTAAGAATTTTTGGAATAGAGGAAGGCATAGAATTCCAAACAAAAGGAATGAACAATCTCTTCAATGAAATAATATCAGAAAATTTCCAAATATGAAGAATGAATTGGATAATCAAATTCAAGAGGCATACAGGACACCAAATATTCAAAATTACAACAGACCTACACCAAGACACATCATAATGAAAATGCCTAACATTCAGATCAAGGAGAGAATCCTAAAAGCCACAAGAGAAAGGAAACAGATTAATATAGGGGGAAGCCTATTAGGATCACTGCAGACTTCTGAACCCAGACCCTGAGAGCAAGAAGATCATGGCAAAGCATATACCAAGCACTAAAAGATAGTGGTTGCCAACCAAGAATCTTATATCCAGCAAAATTAAGTTTTAGATTTGATGACGAATTAAAACCTTCCAAAATAAATAAAAACTAAAAGAATTCACAGCAAGAAAACCAGCACTACAGAATATTCTTGGTAAAATATTCCATGAGGAGGAAATGCTAAACAACAATGAAAACCTACAGAGGGAGGAGCTACACTAAAGGCTAATCAAAAGAGAAACCAAGTCAAGTTAAAAACCAAGAATAAACCAAAATGTCTGGAAATACAAACTATGTCTCTATAGTAACATTAAATGTCAATGGCCTAAACTCAGCAATTAAGAGACACAGACTGGCAGATTGAATTAAAAAAAAAGACCCAACAATATGCTGCCTCCAAGAGACTTATCTCATGGAAAGAGATTCTCACAGATTGAAGGTGAAAGGATGGAAAAAAATTTATCACTCTCATGGACAGCGTAAACAAGCAGGAGTTTCCATCCTCATCTTAGATAAAGTAGACTTCAAACCAAAATTAGTGAAAAAGGATAAAGAAGGTCATTTCATACTGCTTAAGGGAATCATACATCAACAAGACATAACAATCTTAAATATATATGCCCCAAACAATGGAGCAGCCATGTTTGTCAAACAAACCCTTCTCAAATTCAAAAACCAAATAGATCTCAACACAATAGTGCTG
>CM053409.1:34973252-35021417 GCA_028644305.1 Xerus rutilus
TGGAACTACTATTCGATCCATCTATCCCACTCCTTGGCCTATACCCTAAAGATTTAAAAACAGCACACTACAATAAAGCAGTCACCTCTATGTTTATAGCAGCACAATTCACAATTGCAAAACTAGGGAAGCAACCCAGATGCCCTTCAATAGATGAATGGATAAAGAAACTGTGGTACATATACACAATGGAATATTATTCAGCAATAAGAGAGAATAAAATTATGGCATTTGCAGGCAAATGGATGGAATTGGAGAACATTATGCTTAGTGAAGTAAGCCAATCCCAAAAAACCAAATGCCGAATATTCTCTCTGATTAGTGGATGGGGATACATAAGGGGGGTGGGAACGGGAAACATAGGAGAAATACAGGAACTCTGGATGCAGCAGGGGGAGGTGGGAGGAAGGAAAGGGGAATGGGCATAATAATGACGGTTGATTGAGAGGGTCATTACTACCCCTGGTGCATATATGAAGACACAAATGGTGTGACTTTATCTGGTTTGCAACCAGAGAAATGGAAAAACTGAGCTCTGGTTATGTACTATGACTTGAAATGCATTTAAATAAAATAACTAAAAAAAAAAAAAGCAGCATACCTATGTTAAGATCTTAAAAATTTCACTTATTTTGCTTTATATTTTAACTATTATAAATTGAGAGGGGTCAAGCTGTATTAGAAAAATCTCCATAATTTGCCTACCAGTGATATCTATTAACATGTAATTCATAAGAATTCTATATGGGGCAACTGTATTCAGCAAGTTATGCTTTACAAATAACTCTCTACATATGTTCTTAACAAGTAGTCTTCAAAAAGTTAAGTCAAAATAAATTTATACATAGTTTAATAATTAAAATTATTTTTTACGTCAGGGAGTAATGGAAAATTACACATGAAAATATTGATTTAAGGTGCATTTTAAATACCTTAATTTTAATCCTATTAATAAAATGCAAATTCAGTACTAAATATAATAAAGAAGATAATGATTTTCATTAAAAAAAATAAAAAAATAAAACAAAAATTGTAATGCCATGCTTTCCCTGGTAATCCCAGAAAAAAGCTCTTCTGTCTTTCTCCCTGCTCCCCCCCCCCCTTTTTTTTACAGGCACTATGTTGCTCAGGCTGGTTTCTGTGGGCTCAAGTGATCCTCCCACTTCAACTTCCCAAGTAGCTGGGATTACTGACATGTGCCACCACACCCTGCTTTTAAAAGCTTTTATCTTTAAGAAAAGAACTTATTTATATATGGCAGTTATTGATGTGAATTGTAAATATTTACAGATTCTTCTAGAGAATGAAGTAAATAAAACCTCCTTTGGTAATAATGGTTGCCTTCAATGTATGCTATGAGGCAAATGAAGGATTTTTCAAGTGGTAAGGAATAGGGATGAAAAAACGTTTCTTATGCCCTAACTTTCATTTCTTTATTAAATTTATTCCTTACATGACTTAAAGTTCCCCCCTTCCATGGCATCATGTAATCTCAGATTTGGCACATATGAAATTCTCCAATAATCCGAGATCTATATTTAACATGCTGATTCAAATTGTCAGAAAACCTGATAGTAAGTTATTCAACAAGATTTTTTTTTTTTTAAAGTGGTACTAGAGATTGAACCCAGGGCCTCATGCTGCCTGCTCCACCACTGAACTACATCCCCAGCTCCGGAAATTTTGTTAAAAACATACAATGCAAGCTTGTAGCAGTTGGAGAATATCATAAGAAGCTAAGTGTTACACATAACTCTGATGAGTCAACCCCCTAAGCCTAACTTATTGTCACAAAGAAAGCTGTCTTCGAATATTCCATTTTTTTTTTTTAACCAGGGATTGAAACCAGGGGCGTTTAGCCACTAAGCTACAGCCCCAACCCTTTTCATTTTTATTTTGAGATAGGGTCTCATTAAGGTGCTGAGGCTGTCTTTGAACTTGCTATCCTCCTGTCTAGGCCTCCTGAGTCTCTGGGATTATAAGTGTGGTCCACTGTCCCCGACTGATTATTCCAACTCTTAGCATGTTTTGGTTCCAGAACTGTTGCAAGGCCTGGATTCATGCCACCAGTAACTGTAGTATATTTTGTGACAGAGCCAAGACTCAAGGAAAGTGAGACAGTTGGTTACAAGGACAGATTCTTTCTTATTTATTTATTCTACTTAGGTATACATGATAGAATGCGTTTTGATTCATTGTACACAGATGGAGCACAACTTTTCATTTCTCTGGTTATACGTGATGTAGAATCACATCATATATGCAGTCATACATGAAGCTAGGGCTATGATGTCCATCTTATTCTTTCTAATTCTTGGTTAAAACCAGCTGTGGTGGCGCTCGGCAACTCCATGGGCTGAGGCAGGAGGATTTAAAGTTTGAGGACAGCCTGGGCAACTTAGTGAGACCCTGTCTCAAAATAAAAAGCACTGGGTGTGTAGTTCAGTGGTAGTGTGCCCCTGGATTCAATCCCCAGTAGGGAAACAAAAACAAAAAACAACCATAAAATTCGACATTATCTAATACTTGGTTAGCCAGTGTCAATAGAACAAATGCTGGTTGGTATTTATTGTGCACCTACTCCATCCACTGACAGTGCACAGGGGCCCAGCTAATAAGGACCGTGAAGGCAGAAAAGTTTGTCTTCCATCATACCTTCAAGTTGAGTTTCTCCCTTTATTACATTCATTAATACATTTGTTACATATATTACTAAATTCTTTCCACAAAAGAGGCTATGCTAGGGCTGGGGTTGTAGCTCTGTGGCGGAGTGCTCGCCTAGCATATGTAGGGCCCTGGGTTCGATCCTCAGCACCACATAAATTAAATACAGGTATTGTGTCCATCTACAACTAAAAATATATTTTTTAAAAAAAGGCTATGCTTTTTTTTTTTGAGCAGGTAACCAAAAGTTCCCCAAGAGAGGCACTGTCATTTAGATGATTTAAGCAATTGGAAGGGACAATTCATCAGAGAACAAAGTCTGGATCGCGACGAATCCCAGTGATTTCCAGTGCCCTCAGATACCCAAGCTGTATTTAGGATGTCCACGCCCACAGCGCCCGGAGGAGCTAGAGTCTGACTCTCAGCAAGAAGGCGCCGCACACCACACGTAAAGAACAAGTCCCAGAATCCCACCCGGACTCCAAGTCCCAGAAACCCACAGGACAAACCTATCCCAGGTGCCAAGAAGGCTGACCGTGGACGCGACCAAGTTGGAAACTGGGGTGAGATGCTGAAGTATTTGACCCCTTCCATGTTTCTTGCAGGGAAGAGGCTTTTTACAGAATGATACTCATGGATTAGCTATCATGACTCCCACGAAGGCGCGAGTCCGGGAGGTTTGCTGCTATGGCTAGCGGATCCTATTAGCTCTTTTCCTTTTCCTGCCCCCTCAAGGATGGTTCGGTCTGGCACGGAGGCTCCTTGAACTGGTCGGATGGTTGCGCCCGCCCTCCCCCGGAATGTGGGTCTTGGGAGCCCGGGAGGTGGGAGGGGCGGCAGCGGCGGGGAGGCGTGCTGGGCCGGGGCTGCGGTGGAAGCGGCTGCGGCCGCGGGCGGTGGGAGGAGCCGCGGGGTTCCGGCCGTCCGGGCGAGGCGACCCTTTGGTTGGCGCCGCGGGCGAGGTGCGCAGGTAGGCGAGCGAGGAGTGGCCGCTTTCCGACCGGCTCGGGCGGCGGAGTGCCCAGCGGCGCCCGGCGCGCCCCCCGCACCCTCGGCCGCCGGCGTCCAGGCGGGGCAGTGAGGAGATGCCGACCCAGAGGGACAGCAGCACTATGTCCCATACGGTCGCGGGCGGCGGCAGCGGGGACCATTCTCATCAGGTCAGAGTGAAAGCCTACTACCGCGGGTGAGTGTCTCGGAGCAGAGGTGTGGGTGGGAGCCAGAGGAAAGGCCAGCTCGGCTTGGCCTGGAGGAGGGAAGGGTGAGGGGCTGGAGGTGTCGGGGGCGGGTTGGGCTGGGCTGGCGGCTCAGCGGGGGAAGGGGTTGGTGACGAAGTGATCGGGGGAGGAGCAACCCGGCTCCAGATTGTAGGTACCCCAGGTGTGGTGCTGGGCCTGTGGAGTCCGGGACTTGAGCGGCAGAATCTGAGAAAGGAGCCTTGATACAGAGTGTGTGCACCTGATGCGGACAAGACGCTCCCCAACCGAGAGATTTGCGAGGGCTTTACGTCATTCGTTCAGGTGTATTTGGGGTTGAGAGTTGAGAGTTCCTAGTCTTGTCTCAGGTAACCTCAGTTTGCTCAGGGTTTGGAAGACAGGACTGTTTCAGTTGCTGGCCCTTTTGGTTCCCAGCAGGCCTAAAGCCTCTGGCTTCTAAGTCAGGATTGTCTTTGCCGAGGAAGAAGAGTTCATGGAGTGCATCTGGACTATAGTCAGACCAGTAAGTTAGATATAGGAATCATACTTAAGAGTAAAGTTGGTGGCGTTTTCAAGGATGTGTATTAGGTATTATGTCGTCAAGATTGAGTGGCAGATGTGTAATTAAAATTTTGCGAACCCTTCTTTGTAAGTATTGTTTCAAGGACCATCTGATAGTGTTAGATACTGTAAGGTGAGAAGAGGCACAGCTTTAAATTATGTGGTCATTCCTCATATTATTACCTAAGCTATAAGTACTTTGGTTACCAGAAATAATCCAGTCCCGAGATCATCGTGTTAAATCACATTCTATCATCAGTGACGCACAGTACTCCCCTTCGTTTGAATTAAGCTGTGGTTTGAAATTTCTTGGAGATAATTATGTTAGGGAGGAGCATTAGTAAGGTGAAAGGCTAGTGTGAGCACAAAGTTTGACACTAAGGATTAACAGAAAACCCAACCGCAGTGGCCCAACTTACTGCTTGTCTAGGCAGAAATAAATTGCTTTTAAAAAAAAACCGAAAACAACTAAGGACTACAAGATTGAAACTGCAGTGCATACTTCTTACATTCCTGAGAGGATCAGTGAAGATAGCAAACTTTGAAACTGCCTCTCTTGTTTTGATTCAAAGAAAATTGATCTTTGTATGTTTTATTTATTAGATGTAAGGATTTACTAGTTGGAAATCATGAAGCCTCTGTCTTCTGTAAAGGTTGACTGCGTTCAGTAGTTTATAGGAGTTATATTGGACAGTATCATAACTGTTTTTTACTTAAAACACAGGTAAAAGAGGTTTTGGTTTTAAAAACATTACTGATTTTTTTTTTTTTAATGTTTGTAGCTTTGGTGCCAATTTTGGTTCATGGTTGCCCACCAGTTTAGGAAGATGAGAAAAAAACTTTGTTTTTTTTTAAATTAATCTAATCCATAATTTGATAGATGAGAAATTTCATTTTGGAGTATGTTCCATTTTATAAAGTTGACAGTCCATGAGTCGTTAGGTGCAGATACATAGTTTTTTAAAAAAAGTGTATGATTATTGACAGTTCAACAAACTAGATTTAAGAGTGTATACATGCACATGATAGGAAAGTACAAATTGTACAGAGGTGTAAAATAAAAAGTGTCCCATTTCCTTCCCTCAACGTCCACAGGTTACCACTGGTGGCAGTTTATTTCTAGTTTTTCTGAAGGTTGAATTTATTGCTTTCAAAGCTGTGCTTTCATTTCTTGATGTATCTTCAGATTGTATTTATTGATTCTTTTCATTAGAAAGATGAGAAATTAAGTGCACTTTACCTCTGTCCCCTGTCCTTTCAGTGCCTTTCATGTTTTGGCTGTTAAGCTATTGAGTTCTCTGTATTACCTTCATGGCTTTCTATAAATCTAAAATCTCAACTAAAATTTTGATGGCATCCAGTGACTCTGAAAGATAAATTAATGCTTCTTCATTTTTCCTACTTGTATTTCATAAGTGTAAATAGACATAATGAGTGAAAAATATTGTAAACGTCTCCTTGTCTCTTTCCCCCTTTTTTATTTTGGTGGATTGGGGATTGAACCCAAAGCCTCCTGCATGCCAGCCAAGCGAGCTACATTTGCAGCACAGCTTTTCCTTTGGAAAGAAATCAGTCTGCTCTGCTTAAATATAGATGTTCTATAGATATTTTCTTCACTTACCAATCCAATTACAAAAGAGAGGAGACTAAGGACATACAACTTTTTAGTTGTTTTAACTAAAATTTCTCCAAGACATTCAAGTTAATTTGCTTTTGGTTTTGATGGTACTAGGAATTGAACCTGGGGCCTCCTATCTGCTAGGTTCCACTACTGAGCTACATCCCCAGCTCTAATATCCTTTTTTTTTTTTGGTACCTTGGATTGAACTCAGGGGCACTCAAACACTGAGCCACATCCCCAGCCCTATTTTGTGTTTTATTTGGAGACACATTCTCACTGAGTTGCTTATTAGCACCTTGCTGTTGCTGAGGCTGGCTTTGAACTCGTGATTCTCCTGTCTTAGCCTCCCAAAGTGCTGGGATTACAGGCGTGTGCCACAGCGCCCGGCTCCTAACATCATCTTTTAAAACTCAGAAAATTTTGCTAAGGAAAGACACAATAACCCCTTGCCCTTCCGTGCTTTTTGTTCTATAAAAGCTTCCTAATATTTCAAGACCTTTATTTCAAGACATTAGCACTCTCTAAACTGTACAGATTTCTGTCCTCTGATATTATATCTTTTAAGATTATATTTATTAACAACAGTCTAAACTGATGGTGATACTAGTACATAGACAGCTGTTTATTAATATATATGAAATTAAAATGAGTCACTAAACAGATTAGCTAACTAGAACACCTACCTGTAATTAAAAGAGAAAATTCCTTCTTTATACTAAGAAATATAAGGAAAAAATATATGAAAAAATACATATTTTTTCATTTAAAAAGTTTTCTTTTCCATTAGATCTCTTGAATAGGCATTATCACTTCTACTCCCTTCTAACAGTATTTCTTTACAATGAATGTTGAATCTTGAAATAACCAGATTTTTTTAATGAATAAATTGCCTTCTCCTTTCAGCAATATGTATGGTATTCTTTTTTTTTTAATAATTTTTTTAGCTGTCAGTGGACCTTTATTTTATTTCTATGTGGTGCTGAGAATCGAAGCCAGTGCCTCACACATGCTAGGCAAGCGCTCTACGACTAAGCTACAACTCCAGCCCCATATATGGTATTCTTATTCTGCTAAATTTGATCTTAGTGAAAGTGTGATGTGTTCCTAGATATATTCAACATTTAATTTGATTTTTATCCCCTAGTTTTCAGGCAGGCAATTAATAGCACTAAGAATCTGATTTTATGGAAACCAGCCCAAGGGTTCCTCTCTCATGGCCAGCAAGCACCCTTCTTTCCCCAACATGGGAGCTTTTCAGTGAGTGGCTTTCTTCAATCATTACCTAGTGGTGTTAGTTTGGAGGAAGAGAAACAGGTTTTGTTGGTTAGTGATAGATTGCTATTGTATGTGCATATCCTTATATAAAGTTATTTGATATTATGGGATAGCATTTAACCACAGAATTTCTGGACTACTCATATCTTTACATTATATATGTATGGGAAATTTTGCAAATAACTTTTTAAAATGCTTTTTTAAGCCACTGTTTTTAAACAGTGATAACAATCCATAGGATACCTTCTGTGTACATCTAGAAACAAAAAGGTTTGTTAACTCCTTTTTTTTTTTTTTTTTTGGTGGTGCTGGAGATCAAACCTGGGACCTCACGTGTTCTAAGTAGGTGCTCTACCACTGAGCTGCATCCTCGGTTAGGATTGTTAACTCTGAATATTTGGACTTTATAGCTGGTTTGCTGAAGAAGTGTGTAGGATTTTTCTCATTGTAAACAAATCTTGTTAAGACTTGTTTGGAAAAGTGTTGCAAAATTATCTTTGGAATATACTTTAGTAATGGTTCTGAGAAAATAAAAACAGTATCTTGAGTTAAGGGTTGGAGAAATGGTAGTAGATTGGTCCTAGAGTTTTTGGCATAGCGCTCAGTCATAGGGCAGCTGATCCATAGCTTGGCCAGAGAAAGAGAAATAGGACAAGGTGGCCTACTGCCAAATGTAAAATAAAGAGAGAGAAAAAAAGGAAAAGAAAAAGAAACCCTCACAGAAATTTGAATGAAATAATATGGAGATAAATTCCTTGTCAGCACTGGGGACTGAAGCCAAAGAGTTGGAGAAAAAGGCAGGTGAGGCCAGAATTGACTGTGTGCAAACTAAAGGTCTAAAGAAATAAAAGCTGAGAGGAAGAAGCAGCTCTGTACAGAAAATTCTCTTTAGAGGTCCTTAGTTTGTGATAGCTTTCTAATAGAACTCCTAGGCCTCCTCCACCAATTTTTTTTTTTTTGTTACCAGGGATTGAACCTAGGGGTGCTTAACCACTGAGCCATATCCTCACCCTATTTTTTATTTTTGTATTTTAAGGCAAGGTCTCACCAAGTTGCTTAGGGCTTCACTAAGTTGGTGAGGCTGGCTTTGCAATCCTTCTGCCTCAGCCTTCCAAGCTTCTGGGATTATAGGTATGTGCCACCTCACCTGGCCTAGGCCCAAGCCCAGGCCCCATTTTAAAGGTAACTTGAATGTTTTTTAATGACTGAAATGAGCCTAATTAAAACATGAATTTTAAAAATTCCAGTCTTGCATAGAATTGGGAGATTATTTGAACTGAGTTTAGTAAATACTGTTGAACACCGAATGTAATCCAGGCCTGTGGGCTCTCCTGGACACAGGATGTAGAGGTAAATAATACAAGCCTCTGCCTTTGAGGATCTAAGAGACTTGTGAAGAGAAAGATAAATATATATTTATGTGTGTATATATACATACATACCTCATTTATATCTTACATTATAACTACATAGAGGTATAAATGATTAAATTTGATGTGGGGAGGGCTTGCAGGCTGCATATTAGGGAGGAGTTTGGATGCAGGAAGCCTTTTTTTTTTTTTTGGTACTGGAGATTGAACTCGGGGGCACTCGACCACTGAGCCACATCCTCAGCCCCATTTTGTGTTTTATGTAGAGACAGAGTCTCACTGAGTTGCTTAGCGCCTTGACGTTGCCGAGGCTGGCTTTGAACTCGCGATTCTTCTGTCTCAGCCTCCCTAAGTGCTGGCTGCGCCTGGCTGGAAGCCTTCTTATAGGAAGAAATGTCTGCAGCTTTTAAAGGATAAATAGGGAGGAGGTTGGCACAGTGGTAAAGCACATGCTTAGCAAGCTTCAGGCTCTAGGTTCAATCCCCAGGACCTCTTTAACAGAGGATAAATAAAGGTTTGCCTGATGTCATGCTTTCAATGACTACATAAGGTTGGGGAATTAAAGTTAGTTTGGTTGTTAGTCTCATTTTCATTCCTTATTAGAATAAAAAGTATAAAGTGGGCACTGATGAGAAATAAGGGTAAAAAATTTCACAGGGGCTAGATCCTGAAGAACCTTGGAAGATCACTGTTGGAAACAGGATAGGAGATGGATTGGTAGAGGATAAGACAAATTTGGAAGCTTATGAAATAATCTAAGGAGATGGAAGAAAGGAATGATTCAGTGGAGATTTTAGAGTGTATAAATGATATGAATTAAAGATTTATTGCCATTAGAGGAGTATGAAAACGCAAAAAGATTTCTTGTTTGAGAGAGTCTAGTGTAAGAAATTTGTGGGAGAGGGTAAGTCATTGCCAAAAACAATTAATTTGGAGTTCTGGGTACTTGTGAGGCATCCAAGTGGAATGTTCAGAATTAACATAATTTATTGTGCACCTGCTGTGTGGCAAGCACTGCGCATGGTACTAAACAATGTAGGAATGTGGCTAAGAATAATGATAGAAGAAAATGTCATTAGTGACCAAATAAATACAGAATACAAAGACAAGGCACTAAAAATTTAAAACAGAAGCATGAAGTGGAAAAATCCCCCTGTAGTCTCACATTCCCACTTTTCTAGGGGCAACCCTTGCTAACGGTATACATTGATACATGGTATCAATATATCTATATGTAGAGACAAGTATTCACATACAAACACATAGACATGCCCTTTTATTTTTCTAATAGATTTTTCTAATAGATGGGTTTATGTTTCTACACATGTTTCTTCAACTTAATTTTTTTCATTCTTGGTCATCTTTTCATGAATAAATAGATCTCTTTCTTTGTAGTTGGTGTAGTGTTCCATAGTATTGTTATAGCCTAATTTAATTTTTATGCCAGGAATCAATCCCAGGACCTCACACATGCTAGGCAAGTAGCTCTACCACTGAGTTATGTCCCCATTCCCATTAAACCTTTTTTGTATTTTCTGATTGATGAACATTTGAAGTTGTCTTCATTAAATCACTACTATAAATAATGTTAGAGGAGCATCCTTATATTTAATATAGTTGCAAATAAGACCGAAGATATTAGATATTCTCATTTTAAAATTTGATCTTTTCTTCCTCAAAACTTAATTTACATTCTCAAAAGCAATATATGAGTGACACTTTTTCCTTGTGCTTTCATTGCATGTTATCTGTCTTAAGTTTTTGACAATTGGATAGGCAAACATAATAACCTTCTGACAAGCATGCTTTTTGGTGGGGGGGTACTGGAGATTGAGCCCAGGGGCACTTAACCACTGAGCCACATCCTTTGCCCTTTCTGTGTTTTAGGTAAAGACAGTGTCTCCCCAGGTTGCTTAGAGCCTTGCTAAGTTGCTGAGGCTGGCTTTGAACTCCCAATCCTCCTGCCTCAGTCTCCTGAGCTGCTGGGATTACAGTCATGCACCACTGTGCCCAGCAGAAGTATGCATTTATACATTATTTTTAAACTAATTTTATTGGTATAATAGTTATATAATTAATAATTATACATAGTAGTGGGATTTGTGACATATTTGTACATGTACATAATTTAATCAATTTCATTCCACAGTACCTCTCCTTTCCCTTCAAGTCCTCACTTACACTGGTCCCCTTCCTCTACTCTGGTCTCTGTTCTAATTTCATAAGATTCCCCAACCTCCTTTTTGTTCCTTTTTTCCCTTTCATGTATGAGGGAAAATAATGTCCCTGAGTTTTTTTTTAATATTTTTATTCATTGTTGATGGATCTTTATTTATTTATATGTGGTGCTGAGAACCAAATCCAGTGCCTCACACATGCTAGGCAAGCGCTCTACCACGGAGCCATGACCCCAGCCCATGCCCACTGAGTTTTTGAGTCTTATTTCATTTAACATGATGTTCTTCATTTTCATCCATTTTCCTGAAAATGACATAATTTTGTTCTTTATGTATGAATAAAACTCCATTGTGTATATGTATCACATTTTCTTTATTCATTCATTGTTAATAGATACCTAGGCTGGTTCCAGAACTTGGCTATTATGTTTGTGCTGTTATAAACATGAGTATGCATGTATCACTGTAGTATACTAAGTTTAATTCTTTTGGATAGATAAATTCTGAAAAGTGGTATAGCTGGGTCATATGATGGTTCCATTCACAGTCTTTGGAGGAACCTTCATACTGTTCTCTATGGTGGTTGTATTAATGTACAATCCCACCAAGAATATATAATGTTCCTTTTCCCCCCACATCCTAAGCAGCATTTATTATTTGTATTCTTCATGATTGCCATTCTAACTGGAGTGAGATGACATCTCTGTAGTTTTTTTTTTCCTATCCATTGGTTGACCATTTGTATTTCTTCTTTTGAGAAGTCTCTATTTAGCATTTACTGGTTGGATTATTATTGTTATTAGTGGTAGTGGTAAGTTTTTTTGAGTTCTTTATATATTTTGGATATTAATCCTCTGTCAGAAGAGTAGCTGACAGAGATGTTCTCCCTTTCTTTAAGCTCTCTCTTCATGCTCTTAATCTCTTCCTTTGCTGTGCAGAAGCTTTAATTTGGCGTATCCCATCATTTCCCGAGCTATAGGAGTCCTATTGAGAAAGTCATTGTCTATGCCTATATGTTGGAATGTTGACTGTTTTCTTCTAGCAGTTTCAAAGTTTCTGTGTAATTTCTAAATCTTTTTTTTTTTTGTAGATAGACACAATACTTTTATTTTATTTATTTTTATGTGGTGCTGAAGATTGAACCTAGTGCCACACACGTGCAAGCACTCTACCACTGAGCCACAACCCCAACACCTACCTCCTAAATCTTTGACCTATTTTCATTTGACTTTTGTGTAGGGATCTGGTGTCATTCTTTTACATGTGGATATCCAGTTCTCACAGCACTATTTGTTTAAAAGCCTGTCTCTTCTGCATTGGATGTTTTTGGTGCCTTTGACAAGAATCAGATGACTGTAGTTGTGTCTTCTATTCCATTCGTCTGTGTGTCTGCTTTCATGCCAGTACCATGCTGTTTTTGTTACTATAGCTCTGTAGTATAAATTTAAAAGCAGGTATTATGATGTCTCTAGCATTTCTCTTTGTGTTTAGAATAGCTTTGGCTAATCCAATCTTTTATTCTTACATATGAATTGTAGGACTGTTTTTCTCTAATTCTTTGAAGAATTTCATGCGTATTTTGATGGATATTGCATTGAATCTGTTACTTTTGGTAATATTGTCATTTTAACAGTATCAATTCTGCCTATTTATGAATGTTGGAGGTCTTTGTATCTTCTACTGTCTTCTTCAATTTCTTCAGTGTTCTATAATTTTTCATTGTAAAGATCTTTTACCTCCTTGGTTAGATTTATTTCTGGGGTTTCTTTTCTTTTTCTTTTTTTTTTTCTTTTTAAGGCTATTGTGAACAGAATTGTTTTCCTGATTTATTTTTCAGTAGCTTCATTATTGGTGCATAGAAAAGCTATGTTGATTTTGTATCCTGCTACTTTGCTGAATTTGTTAATTCTAGAAGTCTGGTGAAGTATGGGATCATATCTGCAAACAGTGATAATTTGATTTTTTTCCTGCTTGTATCCTTTTTATTTCTTTCTCTGGCCTAATTGCTCTTGGTAAAATTTCAATTTGATGTACATTATTCATTATATTTATTCTGGATTGTCTTCATGTCTTGTCTGTTTTTTTGTTGTATTCTCTTATTTGTTTTTTTTTTTTTTTTTTTTGGTACTGGGGATTGAACTCAGGGGCACTCGACCACTAAGCCACATCTCCAGCCCTATTTTGTGTTTTATGTAGAGACAGGGTCTCACTGAGTTGCTTAGCGCCTCGCCATTGCTGAGGCTGGCTTTGAACTCGCGATTCTCCTGTCTCAGCCTCCCTAAGTGCTGGGATTACAGGCGTGTGCCACGACGCCCGGCTCTCTCTTATTTGTTGATGGGACACTTTGTGTTTCAAAGTTGTTTTAATTTCCCAATCTGTTGTTTATCTTGAGTCTTTCATTTTTATGTAATCAAAGCTGTCCCCCCCGCCCTCCATTAGTTCTTGGTTTGCTGCTTTAGGTAGATGTGTTTCTTGTCTAGAAATATTCTACTATTTTCGGGCTGGGATTGTAGGTCAGTGGTAGAGTGCTTGCCTCTCAGGTGTGAGGCACTGGGTTCGATCCTCAGCACCACGTAAAAAAATAAAGATATTTGCGTCCATCTAGAACTGAAAAAAATATTAAAAAAAAAAGAAATATTCTACTATTTTCTATTATGTGGCTTTTTTTTTAGTTGTTGATGGACCTTTATTTTATTCATTTATTTATATGCGGTGCTGAGCATATATACTAGGCAAGTACTCTGAGCCACAACCCCAGCCCTATGCAGTTTTTTAAGTAATTGTCTTTTCAATAAGTGAGGTATTTGGAGTCACCTGTAGTCTTCTGATACAACTTATTTTAAAAAAATTTATTCTAATGTTGCTTTTTTTTTTTTGGTGATAGTGGTGATTGAATCCAGCAATGCTCTACCACTTCATTTTCATTTTGAGAGAGTGTTTCACTAAATTTCTGAGGTGTCCCTTGAATTTGTGATCCTCCTGCCTCAGCCTCCCTAGTCATTGGGATTAGAGGCATACACTACTGCACTCAGCTAAAAATTTGTTCTAATGCCAGTTTCGAAGAGGTCGTTCTTACACCACTGATTTGAAATTACACTTTTTAACCAAAGGCCAAATGTTCTCTCTGATAAGTGGATGTTGATCCACTGGGGGGGCAAGCAGGAAAATGGAGGAACTTTGATTGGGCAAAGTGGGGGGGACATGGGGGCAGGAAAGATAGTGGAACGAGATGGACATCATTACCCTAGGTACATGTATGACCGCACATATGGTGCGACATTACATTGTGTACAACCAGAGAAATGAAAAGTTGTGCTGCATTTGTGTACAGTGAATCAAAATGCATTCTGCTATCATCTATACCTAATTAGAATAAGTAAATAAATAAATAAAATTTAAAAGTTACAACTTTGTTATGTCTGGTACTTTCTGTTCTGTTTCATTGGTTTTTTTAGAGATCAGTTTTTGTATATGCTAGGATTGGTTTAATTATTGTAATATCATAGTTAATTTCACTGTTACAGAAAGTCTCAGTAATTTTCTATTTCCAAATTTTCTTGCCCACATGAATTTTAGGTTTTTTAAATTTTTTTTTTAGTTGTAGATGGACACAATGTCTTTATTTTCTTGCTTTGTATGTGGTGCTGAGGATCGAACCCAGGGCCTCACGCATGGGAGGCAAGCGCTCTACCACTGAGCTACAATCCCAGCCCCGAATTTTAGGTTTTAATAGGTTCAAAACAAAGGAGGGAGGGACAACAACAACAATACCTATTGGTATTTTGATTTGGAATCATTGC
Organism: Xerus rutilus; assembly: GCA_028644305.1. Classification (NCBI taxonomy): domain Eukaryota; kingdom Metazoa; phylum Chordata; class Mammalia; order Rodentia; family Sciuridae; genus Xerus; species Xerus rutilus. The sequence continues at coordinate 34,987,917 of CM053409.1, forward strand.
ATTTATAGATTAATTTGAAAGTTTACAGTTTTATCATACTGAGCCTGGCCTTATAAGTATGTGGCATCCACCTATCCATTTCTTTCATATTTTTCAGCAAGGTTTTATCGTTCCTGTTCCAGGCTTATGTATTTCCTTCTGTTTATTCATATATATTTTTGTAATTTTGTTGCTTTCATGAATGGGACCTTTTATTCTTAGAGGCTTACTATATACCATCTTTTTTCCTCCCTTTTCTTTTTTCCTATTTCTTTTGTTTGCTTGCTTGTTTCTTATTGGTTTGTTTTGTTTTTGAGTTGGAGTGTTGCTATTTTGCCTCTTTTTTTTTTTTTTAATTTCTCCTGAGTAGCTGAAATAACAGGATGCACCACCTCACTTGGCTTTATACTTTTCATTTCTGTATGATTAAATTGAATTGGATACTTTATTAACAATTTATTAGTTAACTATCCTAGAATTTATAGGTGGATAATATACCAGTTTTAAAAGTAGACAAAAGTGACAGACAGTTTAGCCTTCATTTCTCTGTATCTTCCATCTGGCTAGCATTTTTCACACAATGTTGAATTATAGCAGTGTTGAATTTACCAGCAGTGGTCTTTTATCCTAATGAAATATGATAAATAAGAAGAAAATTTCAGGGGCTGGTGTGGTGTCTCACTGGTAGAGCTCTTGCTTAGCATGTGTGAGGTACTGGGTTTGATTTTCAGCACCACACATAAGTAAATAAAGCTCCATTGACAACTAAAACTTTTTTAAAAATTAAAAAAAGAAAATTTCATAAAGTGTCAAAGATAGCGCAGTCTCCTTTTCTCTTTGAAATATGTTAAATATATCTACTTTTATAGTATACCTACCCTTGATAAATGTTTTGTACTTGTTTTAATTTAATCTTCACCGTAATGCTCAAGGAAGATATTATTATCTCCATTTTACAGATTTTAGCTTTGAGACTCAGTGACAATACAAAACTGGGTGTCAAGCTTCAAGCAACTTGTTTCCCCTTTTACTGTGTTGATGGGGCTTTAGAACATAGCCTTTTGCTTTATTTTTAAATTTCTACTGCTGTTAATTTTTTAGTTCATTTTCTGTCTTCTTGAAGTTAAAAACTGGAAGTTGCTTTGTGACTGTTTTATAATTAACAATTAATTTGAGGAATGCTAGTTTGAGATTGTATGACTATTCCATTCTCTCCAAACCTTATATCCAGTGGTTTTAGCATCTGTGGATAATCTAGCCTAAACCAATGTTTATACTGGTGTTTACAAATAAATTTTTTCCCAAATAGACTGTTATTTAGGAGAAAAGCTCATGTTGAAATAGCAGAAGAACGGACTGTGATTTTGGGGGTGGTTTGTTCTTTAAAGCAATTAGTCTTAAGAAAAACTTTAGATTTTTTATTTTAGAACATAGGAAATTGAATACTTAAAGCAGTTTGTCTTCTGAAACCTGATAGCATAATTAAAAATGCTTTTTTCTTCCTATTCATTATTTATTTATTTATTTATTTATTTTTTAAAAATATTTTTTTAGCTGTAGATGGACATAATGTCTTTATTTTATTGCTTTGTATGTGGTGCTGAGGATCGAACCCAGGGCCTCACGCATGCAAGGCAAGCGCTCTACCGCTGAGCTACAATCCCAGTCCCTCATTTTTTAGTTTAAGTAAAATTAAATCTAAATTTTCCAGTTTTGGAATCTTTGTGGCAAAGCGGACTATAATCTGTTGAAGATCAGTTATTTTCTGGTTTTTGAACTTAAACCAGAAAAAATTATCCATGCATAATTTTTTTTTGTACCTTTACAATGTAAAATCTTTATTTTGCAGCTCATATTTAGCTTTGCAACTATAATAAGGATCTGGTGATTGTGGAGTGTTAAGACCATGGTACTTTCCCAATTACTTAGAGAAATGTTTATATAAAACTCTCTTAAATGTTTTAGTTCCTAGAACTTAACCCATTAAGACTCAAGTCTTCCATTCTATGGATATTTCAATGCAGTTGATGCAAGCGCATTAAAATAGGTTTGAAATAATAATCTAGAGCTTATAATTGTATTAATTAATACTGATCAATATTATTGTTGACTAATATAACTAGCACATTATAATTGTATTCTTATTATGGTATAATTATGTTATATATTATATACTATATTTAAGTTATAGTTGTGTTACATATTATAGGTGTTCCACATCTGGGACAATGGAAAAAAATGGGTAGGAATGGTAGTGATAAAGCATAACTTCTTCATTGAGTCTCTTAAAATTGTACGTACTTAATGCTTTTTAAGGATTACACAAATGTTTTAAAAATATTTCTTTCTTCTGATAAACTTTTGTTACCTCTTAAAAAGCCAGGTTTCCAAAAATCCTTGTTACTTACAGATATGCGTACATACATGTTATTTTAATTCCTGGTGGACTTTAATAAGGGAGTCATTTGGATGATATCCAATACTATTTTTCTTGCCTTGCATTCAAAAAAGATTAACTTCACATTTGTTCTTTACTAGAGAAATTCTATAAGATTCCTTTCTTGTCTTCTAACTTAATTCTAAAATACATTCTCCCAATCCTTATGACCTCATACCAGTCAATTCGAGGGCACTTTAAAAGAAAAATTGCTTTGAGACAAGTAGGTTCTCTTTTAATGTTTTAGAAGAAACTATTTTCTGTTTTAATTTTATTTAAAAAAATTTTTTAAATTTAAAAGTACTTAAAACTATTTTTGTTTATAAAACATTTTAACTTGTTTAATATCATTTAAATTTATGTAAGAAATAAATTTTATGGCAAGATACCTCTACATGGTAGAGAAATTAAAAGCCTCTTTTATTCAGAAGTTTCCTTTAAACTTCAGAAGTTTAAAGTATATCTTTTTTCCATCTGTTGTGTCTCCCCAACTCCCAGTTCTACTACCCACAGTTAACCACTTTTGAAAATTATCCTGTTCTATTATATCTGTTGCTCACTATGAAAAATGGGACTTTAGCATTGTGTTCTCTCTTGACCATGCTTAATTTTCCTTGTTATATTTGTAACTTAAATAATATACCTTTCTGTACTTCAAATTCTAATCATGATTACATTAAAAAAAAACACAATTTGCCACTTAAGTGTTCAGTTTAGTGGTGTTAACTATATTCACATTGTTATGCAATCTCTAAAACTTTTTCATTTTGTAAAACTGAAACTTTCTATCCATTAGAACAACTGCATTTCCCCCTCCTCTCAGTCCATGGCAATCACCATTCTATTTTTTGTTTTAATGGGTTTGACTACTATAGGTATCTCATATCAGTAGAATTCCACAATATTTGCTTTTTGGTGACTAACTTATTTCCCTTAATATTCTCAATATTCATTAATGTTATAGTATGTGTCAGTTTCCTTCCTTTGAGGCTTCCTTTTTGGGACGTACATAATATTCCATTTTATGTAAGTACCACATTTTACTTATCCATTCATCTGTCAATGGACTTGTACCATCTTTTGGCTGTTGCGAACAATGCTACCATGAACATAGGTGTGCAAATATCTGTTTAGGATCCTGTTTTTCAATTCTTTTTCATGTATACCTAAAAGTGGAATTGCTAGATTATGTGGAGTATCTGTTTTTAATTTTTGAGTAATTTCTGCACTGTTTTTCAGAGCTGATGCATCATTTTACATTTCTAGTGTGCAAGAGTTCCTAGATCTCCACATCCCTGCTAACACTTATTCTGGTTTTTTGTTATTTGTTTTGTTTGTTTATTTTCTTTTTGCAATACTGGGAATTGAACTCAGAGACACTTTACCACTGAGCTACATCCCCAACTCTTTTTTTTTTTTTTTTGGTATTGGGGATTGAACTCGGATACTAGACCACTGAGCCACATGCCCAGCCCTATTTTGTGTTTTATGTAGACACGGTCTCACTGAGTCGCTTAGCGCCTCACCATTGCAAAGCTGGCTTTGAACTTGTGATTCTACTGTCTCTGCCTCCCAAAATGCTGGGATTACAGGTGTGCGCCACAATACCCAATTTACAACTCCTTTTCTTTTTGAAACAGTGTCACTAAGTTGCTCAGGCTGGCCTTCAACTGAGATCCTGCCTTAGCCTCCTCAGTAACTGGGATTATAGGCTGTGTCTCTGTTCCCAGCTTTTTTTTTTTTTTTTTTTTGATAGTAGCCATCCTAATGGCTATGAGGTGAAACCTCATTTGGTTTTGATTTGCAATTTCTTAATGATGTTGAGCATCTTTCATATACTTATTGGCTATTCGTGTATACTCTTTGGAAAAATGTCTGTTCAAATCATCTTTGCTTATTTCTAAATTGAGTTTTTTTCTTGTTTCCTGCTTTTATATTTTTTAATTTTTAGTTTCAGATAGTGGATTGACATTATGAGAGAGACAGTTTTGAATTTACATTTCCTTTTTCTTTTTCCACATCTTGATTTTTCTTTGTAATTTTTGCATTGTAAAGGTTTAAACATGATTCTATTCGTTAAGTCATAAATTTTCCCTTAGCCTTTTGTAAAATAAATTTATAAGATGAAATGTCAGGAAGTGTGATTAGATGCTTAGAGAAGGCATAATACTCTTATGTCAATAAAAACATTTTTCTTTTAAAAGTCTGTCTTACCTTTGATGTTTTGGGCTGGTATGTTTTCTTGGTCATATTTATCCCATCTGTTTTTAATCATCTAAAGTTTTCTCATACTTTCTGTTCTGATTCTGATGCCTTTTCTTTGTTTATTAAGACTTTAGTAATTTGTTTCAGTTTTCTGTTATGTCTGTGGACTCTTAGGAAGAACTACTACTTCTTCTTCCTTACTTCAGCTATACTAGAAGTATTGTGTGTTGCTTTTAGAGGTACAGTGAACTGCAAAAATTAAAAAAAAAGTGGAGGGTGGGGCCGGGAATAGAGCTCAGTAGTAGAGAACTCTTGCCTGGTATACACAAGGCCATAAGTTTAAGCCTCAGTACCACCAAAAAAAGAAAGAAAGGAAAAAGAAAAGTAGAAAGAGGACTGGAGTTGTAGCTCAGTGGTAGAGCACTTGCCTAGCATGTGTGAGGCACTGGGTTCAATCCTCAGCACCACACAAAAATAAATAAAATAAAGGTATTGTGTGCATCTACAGCTTAAAAAAAAAAAGTTTTAAAAGGTGGAAGGTAAAATTATTTTTGTCTCTCTAATGAGATTTCACTCCTGTTTAGAGTAATATATGAATATACAATTTTTAAAAATTAATAAATACATGCAAATATGCTATTTGCTAGGCATTATTTCAAGCATTACAATATTACTTAATCCATTAATCCTCATTACATCATCTGAAGTATTATTATCCCTATTTTATAGATGAGGAAATTAAGGCACAAAGAAGTTAAGTAACTGGGTGCTGTGGTGCAAACCTGTAATCCCAGCATTTAGGGAGGCTGAGACAGGAGATTCGTGAGTTCAAAGCCAGCCTCAGCAAGAGCAAGGCGCTAAACAACTCAGTGAGACCCTGTCTCTACATAAAACACAAAATAGGGCTGGGGATGTGGCTCAGTGGTCAAGTGCCCCTGAGTTCGATCCCCAGTACCAAAAAAAAAAAAAAAAGAAGATAAGTAACTCACCTTAGGTCACACACTAGCTGGTAAGTAACAGAGCCTGGATTCAAACCCAGACATGCCAGATGTGGTGGTGGTGTACGCCTGTAATCCCAGCAGCTCCAGAAGCTGAGGCAGGAAGATCATGAGTTCAAAGCCAGCCTTAGAAATTTAGCAAGACACTAAGCAAGTTAGTGAGGCCCTGTCTCTAAAAAATATATATAAAAGGGCTGGGGATGTGGCTCAATGGTTAAGCACCCCTGGGTTTAATCCCTGGTACCCCCTTCTCCCCCCAAAAAAAACAAACTCAAACATTCTGGTTTTAGATCTCAAAGTTTGAAGTACTGTATTGGGACTGCCTCTTATATGCCTTCCTGGGATGCTTTTAATTTCCTTATACTTTATTAATGTCCAACATATGACATCTCTGATGCTGCTTCAGGTAGTGGTAACACAAGTAGTCAGTAAAACAAAGTACCTAATCTTGCCTTTGTGTGCCTTTTAAATAAATCTGTAAGATGGGATTCTGTATGTCTAGTTTGACAGTTATTGCAAAAAGGGCTTGTTAAACACCTGAAGTGTTTCTATAAATGTTTATAGAAAAAGAAAACACAGTAACAGTGCATTTGCTGATATTGGGGAATGGGCTTCACACATGCCGGGCAAGTGCTGTACCAGCTACATCCCCAGATCTCAAAGTATTTCTTCTTTTTTTTTTTTGGTACTGGGGATTGAACTCAGGGGCACTCGACCGCTGAGCCACATCCCCAGTCCTATTTTGTGTTTTATGTAGAGACAGGGTCTCACTGAGTTGCTTAGCGCCTCGCCGTTGCTGAGGCTGGCTTTGAACTCGTGATTCTCCTGTCTCAGCCTCCCTAAGTGCTGGGATTACAAGCGTGAAGAGATATTTGAATCCCTGTTGTCTTCTAGTTGTTTATAATTTAGTTGAGGTTGTGTTTATCAGTATATGGTGAGTTAACTAATGAAGCTAGATGGTAAAGATACCTGTTGGACAGGTTTAGAATCATAGACCATTGAGCTTGTGAGGTTGAAAAGTTTAATGGAAGTTTTAGTACCCATCAGAGTAGTTTCCCTCATTCACCATCACACACTGAGTCTTAAACTGAGGGATTAGACTTGAGTAATCAAGATCTTAATGTGTGGGGTTGTGAGTAAACCAGAGTTGGAAGTGGCGGATCCAGTTGAAAATAGAAGTTAGAACTAGATTATCAAGAGTCGTAAATACCACACAGAGTTGAAATTACAGATTTAGGAGATCTCTATATAAAGATAATAGTTAAAACACTGAATGTGAATTAGTTTTCAGAGAGAATGAATGAATGAGGATGAGAGAATGAATGAATGCGTATGAATGAGTATAAAGAATGTCTTGTGATCAAAGACAAAAGGAGACACAAGTGTTCAGAATAGTAGAAAGAGAGGAAAACATATTATTATAAAAGCCAAGATCAGAGAGTTCTAAGGGGCAGAAAATGTGAGGTGCTTGGTAAAATAATGATAAACAAGAAAAGGCCATTTGTTTTTGTTTTGGTTTTGGTACTGGAGATTGAACTTAAGGGCACTCGACCACTGAGCCACATCCCCAGCCCTATTTTGTGTTTCATGTAGAGACAGGGTCTCACTGAGTTACTTAGTACCTCACGGTTGCTAAGGCTGGCTTTGAACTTGAGATTCTCCTGTCTCAGCCTCCCAAAGTGCTGGTATTACAGGCGTGAGCTACCACGCCTGGCTAAGAAAAGGCCATTTGATTTCTATGCTTGCTTGGCTTTCTGCTTACCTCTGTGGTACTTAAAGACTTCAGCTGTAACTTTTTTTTGGCAAACAGCTTAAATTTTAATTTCTTATTTCCTATTCTGTATTCCAAATACCCAAGTTAGTTCACAGTTCTGTCATTTCCATTTATTTATTCTGTGCTGGGTACAGCTTTGGCCACTAGGAGGATTTTGAAGAAAAAGTCCTTGCTTTCACCTTTACCACGCTTATAATTTAGCTGGGATGTGGACTATAAACATTTGTGTATCTCTATCCAGTGGTAGGAAAAATAGGTTACAGAGGTAGTTGGAGCCAGTTCATACAGTTCTTTTGTGAACCCTGCTGGGGACTTCAGATTTTGTTGTGCATGACTGTAAATGTATTTGAACAGTTTAAAACAGAGGAAGGACATAAACTACATTAATTTTGTAAAAACCTTAGAATGCAGTCTGATACATGGGGATCACTATTTAAGTGTTAAATAAAGAATTTTTCAATCTATTTCTTGCATTTGAGTGGATTACTGTGACTGTTGTGTGGAGATTAGGTCATAGGGAACCTTCTGCTGGCTCCTTGGAGAAAACCCCAAGCCTGTACTTTAAAACATTTTATTACAATTTTAAATCTTAACTGCTAAGTGAATTTATTTAAACTGTTGTTCATCTAATGCTAATCCAAAGGAAACATATATATATATATATATATATATATATATATATGTATATTCCTATGTGCTTTGGGTTAGTTACCTTAAGATATGAGTCACTTTAAAACCAATTTTGGCAAACTGTAATTCTTATGGGGAAAAGGTAAAAATGAAGGCCATACAAAGAATGATTAACAGATTTATTGGTGGTTAATCTGTGCAAGTCAAGGCTAGTGGGGATAACATGACAGAAGGGTATCTCTTAGATGAAGGGTAGACCTTTGGGGGAGGGAAGATATGGGGCTGGTGATTGAAACAGGTTTCAGTTAAATATAAAGCAGAGCTGTTCACGAGTAGAACAGAAATCCTCCCAAAGGAGTAAACGTCTAATAACTAATGTTAAAGCAAAAGTGGGACTAGTATCTGTTAGAACAGTTAGAGTAGGCTTTCTCAGTGAGGGGAGATTGAATTAAGGGTTCTCATAAACGCAATGTATTTGTTTTAAGAAATTTAATATTGATATTGAAATTTTTCCTTTATAGTTTCTGGACATTAGTGCATGCTGATGCATACACAAGATAGCTAAACTGCATCAAGTTGTTGAGCATCCAGTAATATATAGAGTATTATAGTTTAATTCATTTTCAAACTTAACACTCCTTTTCTTTTTCAGGGATATAATGATAACACACTTTGAGCCTTCCATCTCCTTTGAGGGCCTTTGCAATGAGGTTCGAGACATGTGTTCTTTTGACAATGAACAGCTTTTCACCATGAAATGGATAGACGAGGAAGGTGAGTGGTAAAGAGAGGGCTGCCTGTGTTAAGCATCTGATTTAAGATATGATTCTGCCATTTTGTTTTACAAATATAATAAAAGAGTTCTAATAAATTTAAGGGAGAAAGGTAGATCAGGAATTTAATATCTTTCTTATTTTTTCTTACGGTATTTAAAAGAGTACTGTAGAGTACAATCTTTGTTTTGCCCTTTTTACCCCCAAATGAAATAAATTTAACTTGACTTTTTTTCAGCTACTGGTAAATATCTCATCAAATAGTGCAACATTTTCTTTGATTTTAATATAAATGTTGTCTCATATTTTAAGAAATTACCTACTTTTAACTGAATACTACCATAAAATATTATGGAATCAAAGTGGTGATGATAACATTATTTCAAAGTGATGTCAGAAACTTGATACCTTAGTGACTTGTCTTCAGAAAGCATTTATAGAATACCATTGTGATGAGAATAGACACTTTCCACTCAAACTCAGAGTTTGATAGGGAGATGGATGGTATGTATAGCAAATGTGATGAATTCTAGAACAGCTGGGCACAGTGGCGCACGCCTCTAATCCCAGCACTTTGGGAGCCTGAGACAAGAGAATCGCAAGTTCAAAGCCAACCTCAGCAATGGTGAGGCGCTAAGCAACTCAGTGAGACCCTGTCTCTAAATAAAACACAAAAGACGGCTGGGGATGTGGCTCAATGGTCAAGTACCCCTGAGTTCAATCCCTGGCAAAAAAAAAAAAATTCTGGAACATATATACACAGGCCTTCAGGGAATACAAAAGAAACAGCACCTACACTTGCCTGAAATATCTTCAGTGTTTGAACTAAACCTGTTCCAGAGAATGAAAGTTTGGGGGATAGAAGAGGTTGAGAAAACTATATAGGCTAAGAATAACATATAAAAGGGCACAGAGGTGTGAAATCCATAGTTCAGTAAAGATCAAGTTATTCACTAAAGATCAGGTATAGGTAGTACTGAACTTGGGCTAGATCTTTATGACTTAATGTTGTGGTCTGCAAACTTAACTAGAAAGGGGGCTCTCGGTCCCCATCATACTGTACTGAATTAAAGTTCACATTTTAGCAGGATCCACTAGTGAATTGCATGCATATACAAATTTGAGAAATATAGGACTGGATCCCAAAAGACATTACAAACTACATTAGACTTTATTTTACATGATAGAATGCCATCAAAGTATAATTAAGTACTTTAAATACATTACTCTTGTATAATGGTTTTCTATTAATTGGAATACAAGTAGATTTTATTTTGAATAATATCATTATAATGCTTAGCTCAATATTTGGAGCCATTCTTGTTATCAGGAGCTCTGGAAAGACATTACCCCAGTTCCAAGTTACCGGTAACTCAAATGCATTTTCATTTCTTAAGTAAGTTTTTAAAAGTTTGTCTTAAATATTCAGTGTTAACTCTTTTGGGGAAAAAGTAGTACAGATATTTATGAAATTTAAAAGAAAACCTCCTATTTGTCCTATTTACCTCTCCTTCTTCACCAATCCTAGTTGTAAGAGAAGAACCACTTGTAACAGCTTAGTATATATCCTTCCAGACAATTTGTTTTAGTCAGCTTTTTTGCTGCTGTGACTAAAGGATCTTACTAGAACAACTGTGAAGAGGAAAAGTTTATTTCAGGGCTCACAGTTTCAGAGGTCTCAGTCCATAGACAGCCTGCTCCATTCCTCAGGGCTCAAGGTGAAGCTGGACATCATGGCAGGAGAGGGTGGCAAAGGGAAGCAGCTCACATCACTGTAATCAGAAAACAGAGAGACTCTGTCTGCCAGATACAGATATATACACCAAAGCCAAGCCTCAATCCCCACCTCCTCCAGCCACACCCCACCACTTTAGTTAATACCATCAGGGATTAACTCACTGATTAGGCCAAGGCTATAACCCAGTCATTTTTCCCCCAAACCTTCTTGCATTGTCTCACATGTGAGCTTTTGGGGGACACTATATCTAAACCATAACAGTTTCTGTGAATATACAAATGTATATGTCTTTTTTTTTCTTTCTTGGTACCAACTATGGAACCCAGGAACATTTAACCATTGAGCCACATCCCAACACCCCCACTGTTTTTTTTTGTTTGTTTGTTTTTTGTTTGTATTTTTGGTACCAGGAATTGAACTCAGGGGCACTCAACCACTGAGCCACATCCCCAGCCCTATTTTGTATTTTATTTAAGTACGGGATCTCACTGAGTTGTTTATTAATGTCTCACCATTGCTGAGGCTAGCTTTGAACTCTCAGTCCTCCTGCTTCAGCCTCCTGAATTGCTGGGGATTACAGGTGTGTGCCACTGTGCCTCCCTCCCCCGCTTTTTTTTTTTTTTAGTTTGAGACAGAGTCTCACTAAGTTGCTTAGGACCTTGCTAAGTTACTGAGGCTGACTTACTTTCTTTCTTTATAGTTGTAGATGGACACAATACCTAAATATTTATTTATTTTTTTATGTGGTGCCAAGGAACAAACTCAGTACCTCACGCATGCAAGCACTACCACTGAGCTACAGCCCCAGCCTCAGCATATGCTTCTAATAAAATGCTTCCTGTCATGAACATGAACCAATGTTATTCTCATTACTTCCATCCTGATCAGTTCATACCATTTATTTATATTTTAACATTTTCTTTTTTTAGTCAAGGTGTTCAAAATGTAACTCACATAAGAGTTAGTGGATAATGCTTTATATTAAAAGAACTTGGTTTAGAGATAATCCATTAAATATGTTTATAATACCTTTGTACTTTGTATTGTCTTTGCCTGGAAGGTTCTGTGCCCATATTGTCACATGGCTGATTCTTTGTCATTTGGGTCTTAATTATATCATGTCCTCCAAAGATCCTTATTCCCATTCTTACCTGTTTCTTCTTACTGTTCCTTTTTCTTTGTCCCCTTCCTCATTGTTTTTTTAATTGATAGTAGAATGTAAATGCCATTAGAGCAGAAGTCTTATCTGTTTTGTTCATCACGGAACAGCAGAATCTAGAGCAGTGTGTTCAAAAAATGTTTGCAGTTTGTACAAAAAGCTAGTAGCAAGCCTTTCCATAATTGGGTTTTACTTCATCTGTTGGAGACTTAAGCACTGGAAGTTGCTGTTCATTCTGATATTTTCTTAAGCTAGTATTTTAATTTATAAATTCATGAGGTAAATTAAATTAATTCTTTGAAACAGTCTTCATATGATGCAATTCATGTTTCCCTCTCCCCAAATAGCTATTGTGTGTTCTAATTTCCTAGAGGAAAACTGTGGGACTGTAGCTTTTGCCTTGCTTACATCAAAAGTTAAATTTTCCATATGTGATCTTTAAATCCTGAAACCAGTTTTTTTTTAATTTTAGGCACACAGAGGCAATAGTAATAATCATTTTTCACAGTTGCAATTATTTTTCATTTGTAATTTTGTTAATCATGTTATTGTTAATCATGTAGGCATTAGGGCATGCTAATATGGAGGGAAAATTTTTTCTCTAGGATCAATTAGACTACTATAATTTGATTTCTCTAACATATAAAAAGCACCATTCTTGAAACTAAACATTTAATTGTGGGGTTTTATGTTGGAGCAGATGAAGATAATAAGCTCACTTCCTCTCTCAACAGATTTAAGACAATCACCTTTTTTCCTGTTACTTAAAACCAGTTTCACTGATTTGTTTTGATGTGGAAGAACCGGCTTGGCTAATTAAGTAAACATTTTTGAAGGAATAGTCATTTTGTAAACATCATTCCCTCCCCCTTCCCATATACTATTTTATTTTATTTTATTTGCTGTGCTGGGGACCAAACCCAGGTCCTCTCATTCTAGGCATGTGCTCAGCCACAGAGCTACACTCTCTGCCCTTCTTGTGCCCATGTATCTGTTTTTTATTTTTGTTTGTTTCTTAGAATTTACACACACACACACACACACACACACACACATTCTTTTTTAAATTGTAGATGGACACAATACCTTTATTTATTTTTTTTATTTTTATGTGGTGCTGAGGATCAAATCCAAATCCGGACTTGTGAGGCAAGCACTTCACCACTGAGCTACAACCCCAGCCCTCATGTATCCTTTTTTTTTTGGTACCAGGGATTGAACTCAGGGCACTCGACCACTGAGCCACATCCCCAGCCCTATTTTGTGTTTTATGTAGAGACAGGGTCTCACTGAGTTGCTTAGCACCTCGCCTTTGCTGAGGCTGCCTTTGAACTCACAATTCTCCTGTCTCAGCCTCCCTAAGTGCTGGGATTACAGGCTTGCGCCACCGCACCCAGCGCCTCATGTATCCTTTTTATTAGAGGTTCTGGGGATTGAACCCAGGGCCTCCCTCACATGTACATGCTAAGCAAGTACTCTACCCCTGAGCTGTGTAACTTTGATCTCAAGTTTGAGCAAAACTGAATGAATTAGTTTAGGCTTGTTTTTCTGACTGGACAGATACTTTGCATGCTTACTAAAATGTGAGACTTGTTATTCTTTCATATATTGCTTCTCTGTTTAACTTTATTTTGTAGTTAAATATACTTCTGTAGACACGTAAGTTGTTTTTTAACCTGTGTTGAAAATGAAATGTAATTGTTGACTCCCCCCGCCCTTTTTAAGCATAGTACTAGGATTGAACCCAAGTCCTCATGCATGTTAGGCAAGTATTCTACCACTGAGTTACAATCCTTAGCTCTTTTTTTAATTTTATTTTGAGACGAGGTCTCACTGAATTGCCTAGGCTAGCCTTGAACTTGTGTTCCTTCTGCCTGAGTTTAACGAGTAGCTGGAATGATAGGAGTACACCACTTGGGTATATTGACTTTAATTTAAGTGACAAAATGGGAGAAATTTGTATAACTGAAGAAGCGAATCTTTGTAAATTAGTTACTTTATTTCTTTTAGGCAAGGTAAAATAGAGTTTTGTAAACTTTGCTAGACTAGAATGCTTACTTTTTGAAAAACACAGTTGGAGTAGCCAGGCTCAGTAGTGCAGGCCTGTGATCTCATCTATTCAGAAGCAGAGGCAGGAGGATCACAAGTTGGAGGCCAGCCTCGGCAACTTAATAAGACCCTGTCTCAAAATAAAAACGTCTTGGAAATATAACTCAACGGAAATGTACCCCTGGGTTCAATCCCCGGTGCCAAATTTGTTTTAAATTAAAAGAGCTAGGAATGTAGTTCAGTGGTAGAGCACTTGCCTCACTTGCATAAGCTCCTGGGTTCAATCCCTATTATTGCAAAAATAAAATAAAATAAAATAAAAAAGGAAAGAGCTAATTTGGACTTTCCATCATCCATCAGTTTATTGAATACCTACTCAGTGCATACTGTGTTACTATGAGGAATAAAAAATGGCTACAGTTAACTAAGAAGGACTAATAAAATAATGTTCAGAGAAAAGAACACAGGTGTTCTTTTCTTCCAGACAGCTGGAAAAGAAATGAATTCATTCATTTTTCTCTCAAGTAGTAGGCAGAATTCTCTGTGGAGAATGGACTGAGTTTGGGATAGAGTCGATGTCATTTAGTGTGTAGTGAGGTTTAGTTTAACACAGGATGAACAAAATAATGGCACAATGCAGGACCAACTGAGGCCTCAAAGTTGCTTCACATTACTTCTCTATTAAGGAATGTCATTGCCCATGAAAATGTGTCACCTCTTGATTGCCAGTTGGCTAAGGGACATGTTCCTTCCTTTCTCTGTGTCAGTGTTTACTAAAACTCTGCATTTGTATTTAAAAGCAGCTCAAGTGGAACTGTTCTTAAGTTCATAGTACTTTAGTTATGATTAGGCTGTCCTATGAAAGAAAAACTGACAAAATGATTCCATGGAGACCTCTAACCACATTGTGGTAATGGAACTACTTTCACTTCTGGTAAAGTAGCAGGTAACAGCTTGCTTTTGACCATGTCTATTATGATGATAGCAGTGACAGTTTGAAATGTGGTCAGATTTTGTTTGGTACAGTTTGAATATTAAGAACAAAATGGCTTATATGTATAAAATGTAGTCTCTGTGAGCCTTATGTAATATTTTATACAAATAGAAATGGAAGTTATGTCACCTACTTTAGAGAATAGAATTGTCTAAATAAATATTGAAAGATCTGCCTTTATCATATATTTTACAAAATATTATATTATGAAATTTGTTTACTAATCATCACATTTAGAGATTTAAAAATTGAACGTTACTTCTTGTATTTTTTAGGAGACCCATGTACAGTATCATCTCAGTTGGAGTTAGAAGAAGCCTTTAGGCTTTATGAGCTAAACAAGGATTCTGAACTCTTGATTCATGGTAAAAGAGTAATCATTTTATACTCTTCCTGGAGCTATTTTTTTTTTTTTTAAAAAACGCCCTTTATTATTGACCATTTTTTAAACACAATCTTGATAGGATTTTGTTAATGTCTGTGCCTCATTCCTATGTAATTGTCTTTTTTCGGTAGTTTCTCAAATGGTAAAGAAGGTAAAATCAATCTGCTTCGTATAGTCTTAGGAAATTTGTTACCTGTATATGCCTTCTTGGGTGTTAAAATTTGATCTCCCAGTGTCTTCACAGCAATCTTAAGGTAGATTGTTGACCTAGTAGACCGTTAGAAGTCATTTATTATTTTGCTCATCTTTTTCTAATATTAACATATTTTACCTTTTAAAAATATCTAATATTAGAAGTTTTGCATTTACTATATATTCCATGCTCTTATTAAATAAACTGTGTCCTGTAGTACATCACAGACTATAGTAGCTGATGAGATGTTCATAAATACACTATTGCTTTTTATTCTATCTCATTGTAGAAATGGTCTGATTTAGTATTTTTGTAAATTTATAGTTCCTAATATGAACTTACATTTTTGAATTTTGGGGACTGTTTCTAGTGTTACTTTATTTCTAAATTTACTTAACATGGTTAAAAAAAGTGTTTTGTTTCATATTTGTATATATTTTTATAATTTAATTTTTCATAGTAGCAAAGTCATCACTACAACAAGGGTTTAAGAAAGTAATAGTTAATTTAAGGACAAAAAGAATAATTAGTAAGGAGAGACTAGAATTAGTAATTTTAATTTTTAAGGCCTTGTTAATAGACATGTTTGCTTTTATCAAACTTCTTTTATACAACCTTAGTAAAATGGATCCCTTCAACAAATAATATTCTAAGTATCTTGTCTCAAGTAAAGAGAAGGTTAGTTTGAAATTAGCATCAATTTTAATTTTATATAATGCATATATTTTAAATATACGGTTGATTAATTTTAGTTTATTTTCTTTCAGTATTCCCTTGTGTGCCAGAACGTCCTGGGATGCCTTGTCCAGGAGAAGATAGTAAGCATTTATGTACTTTTTACCTTGAAAAGAGTTATGCAATGGTGCAAGTCAAAAGAAATCAGAAATAGAACTTTTAATTAACTTTCCATTTTTTCAGTCCAATTTAGAACGTATTAGTGACTACCTACTTACACTTTTCTTTGGCCAGATGAAATTCAGACAGTTAATTCCAGCTCACATACTTGTCTATTGTACATATAAAAGGAAAACTAAATTGAATTTTAAGTTATATGACTTTGTGTTTTTTAAATTTTGGAGATTTTCAAATCTGTGAAAAGAATACTCATATATCCTTTGCTCAGATTTACCAGTTATTAATATTTTCTCTGATTGCTTTACCTCTGTGCCTGTCTCTATAAACATATGCATACACATATATACATAACAAGCACACATTTGTTTTATTTTTATTATACCATATGATAGTAAGTAAGTGACATGACTTCTCTTCTGAATACTTCAGCTTGTTTCTTAGTAATCATTATGGAAATTTCTTTTGAGTGTCTAAGCTGATGATTATATTTTGGTTGTTTTTGTGGTGCTGGGACTCATGTAGTCCCAGCACTTTGGGAGGGTGAGATAGGAGAATCGTGAGTTCAAAGCCAGCCTCAGCAATTTAGTGAGGTGCTAAGCAACTCAGTGAGACCCTGTCTCTACATAAAACACAAAATAAAGCTGGGCATGTGGCTCAGTGGTCGAATACCACTGAGTTAAATCCCTGTTACCGAAAAAGAAAACCAGGGAAACGTTCTACCACTGAGCCCCCTCCATCCCTGATGATTATTATTAATAAGACAAAATGAAGGAATGTAACTATTGTTTGTTCTGATATAATTTAAATATGCAAACTTAAGTTTGATTATAAGTTACCGTTCTTGGTATATGGTATAATGCATTAATTATGGATATTAGACAACTGATTTTCATTTATGGTTTCTGCTTTCTGTGCATGTCCATGACTTCAGAAGACATAGCAGTGAATGTTTTGACTGATTTTAGTTTATTTTCTTTAAGTGAAATTTCAAATTCTAAACGTCTACTTCTGTGACTTCATGCTCTATAGTGAAAAGGAAAAATTTAAAAAATTATGGGTGTTTATATGTGAGGTTAAATGGGATCCATGTACTGTATAAGAAGACGGGGAAATACAGCAAATAGGTGGAACCTTGAGACAATAGTCAAAAATGCAAGTTTGGATTTAACTAGGAATATTTCTCTAGGGTTCCAGGTGCAGAAAGGTTAAAGCCACATAAGCCACCTTCACACAGCTGTAGTTCTTTGTCCAGAGCCAGAATTTTGAAATACTTGCCATTGTAGAAGATCTTCATGATTCCAGAGTCCCATCCTCATCCAGGTCTATCATAAGTCTGTAGCATGCTTCCCAAGTAAAATATGATTTCCCAGCTTTTCATTGTACTTCATGCTTACTTTCCATCTTTAAATTTACTAGTGTAGATTTTGACACCACTTCTCCTCCAGTAAAATATATATTTCTAATCTAGGGCATGGAGGAAAATTGATAATCTCTAATGAGGTCTCTTGGCCCTTTTAATTCTTAGGCAACAATAAAATGCTTAAGGTATGTCAGGGTAGTTCATAAAAACTTCAGAAATGGGATTTTTTTTAGGTTAAAATATCAACAGAAGTACTCTGCTTTGGCTGTTGCTACTAGCATAATTAAAGCAAATGCATCTGTATTTAAGATTATATATTATGCTGTCTGAAGAGTTCTAATTCAGAGTATTACAACTGGTCTTTTCTATTTTAATGTGAAATAGTGAACTCGGTGCTACATTTGCTTTAAAATATGAATTTAGACCTAGCGGCTTGGGAGGATGAGACAGGAGGATCACAAGTTCACAGCTAGCTTCAGCAACTTAGCAAGGCTCTAAGCAAACTTAGATCTGTCTCAAAGAATAAAAAAGGGCTAGGGAATGTTGCTGTAGTGATGAAGTGCCCCTGGGTTCAGTCCCCAGCACCAAATAATAATAATAATAATAATAATAAAATAAGAATAAATATAAATCTAATGTAATCTCATTAAGATTACATTACTAAGATTTATTTAATAAAAATAAATCTAATGTAATCTTTCCCTAGTATTAGCTATCAGGGTGGGATGTTATGGCTAACAGTAGGATCATAGGTTCAAAGCCAGCATCAGCAATCTAGCGAGGCCCTAAGCAATTTAGCAAGACCCTGTCTCAAAAAATAAAAAGGGCTGTGGATGTGGTTCAGTGGTTGAGCACCACTCCCCCGCCCAAAAAAGCTTGGGGTACATTTTTTTAAAAGAAAAGCAATAATAATAATTCCAACATTAACACTGCTTAGTCTTTATATTCATTTAGTTTTGAAGAACCTGTTTTACTTTTTCTGTTAATGGTTTTTATCAGTATGTATTATTTTCCTGTAGTGAATATCATGAAAAAAAAAATCACAGACTTAATTATAAAATGACTTTTACTCCTACTTACTGTCTTTTTCTTTTCTTAACTTTTAATCTCTTCAGAATCCATCTACCGCAGAGGTGCCCGTCGCTGGAGAAAGCTTTATTGTGCAAATGGCCACACTTTTCAAGCCAAACGTTTCAACAGGGTAAATTTAGTTTGTTGAATGTTGATAATTTGAGACATCCTGTTTTATTTTTTTTTCCCTATGAAAGAAAGTTATTTTGTCTCTAAATCTTTGTGTTCCCTTTTGAAGAAGTAGCAGAGCCTTACATTCCCAGTTTACCTAAGGTAGTATGTCTTATGTTTGATAGCATCTCCTTTCATTTTTTTTTTTTTTCAGTGTTGAGGGTTGAACCCAAGGCCTCGGCATGCTAGGCACACACTTTACTATTGAGTTTTACCCCAGCCCCTTTCACTCTTTTTTTGTTTTTTCCCTTTGCTCTTAAAAATGCTCCAGATTAGTTGATTAATTATATGGTTACCCTAGCTATAAGAAATTTGCATTTTAAAATGTAATACAAAACAAAATGTAGTTCAAGACAGCCCAGAAAATTACCAAGGTTGGTTTTGCAAACCATTTAATGTTGTAATTTGATCTTCACTGTTTAGAAAATAAGTAGCAAATGCTTACCTACCTTTTATTCTATATCAAGCAGTTTTTTAAAAATATTATTATTGTTCCCCACATTTTTATTCATGCATTATGGTTGCACATAATGATGGGATTTGTTGTCACATATTTATACATGCATACTGTATAACAATATAATTTGACCAATATCACTCCCCAGCTCTTGCCCCTCCTTCCCTACTTCCCACTCTTCGATCCCTTTCCTCTACTGATCTTCTTTTGATTTTTATGAGATCCACCCCTACCTTTCTTTTCCTTTTTCTTCTCTAGCTTCCAAATAGGAGAGAAAACATACATCCCTTTATCTTGAGTTTCACTTACTTCACTTAACACAATGGTCTCCAGTTCCATTCGTTTTCCTATACATGACATAATTTCATTTTACTTTATGGCTGAATAAAACTCCATTTTGTGTGTGTGTGTGTGTGTGTGTGTGTGTGTGTGTATAAAAAACACATATTCTTTATTCATTTATCCATTGATGGACACCTAGGCTGGTTCCATAGTTTGGCTATTATGAATTGTGCTGCTATAAACATGGTATCACTGTGGTGTCATGTATCACTGTGGCATGATGACTTTAATTCTTTTTTATGCATTTTTTATTTGTTTTTTTTAGGTATACATGACAGTAGGGTATATTTTAAATTATATCAAGCAGTTTTCCCAGTACTTTTATGTATATTGACTCATTTAATTCTTACAACAACCCTATGAGATAGCTAGTATATATTTCCATTTTATAGATGAGGAAAATGAAATGTGTTAAGTAACTTGCCCAAGATGACACAGCTAATAAATGGTAGAGCCAAAGTTTGAATGGAGGCTGGCTGACTCCAGAAGACCATGTTTTTAAGTTTTTGTAAATACAAATTTATGGACTTAATTTCCATTCTAAAATTAATGTTATTAATTTATTAATGTAAATGGAAACAACCACTTGGGATCCCAATACTCTTATTCCCAATAGCACTAATATTAAAAATGTCTTTAACAAATGAAAAATCACTTCACTTCAGGTATTGCTGTTTAAGAATGCAAGGCCATGAGCCATACTGGTGCATGCCTGAAACCCAGCAACTAGGGAGGCTGAGGCAGGAGGATAGGAAATTTGAGGCTAGCCTCAGCAACTTAGCAAGATCCTATCTGAAAATATAAATAAACAGATAGATAGATAAAGATCGACCAATTGATCGATTGATTGATTGATCTGGGGATATATCTCAGTGGGAGAGCATCCCTGGGTACAATCCCCTGTGGTAAAGTGAGGAAGCAGGGCTATGGCCCTGTGTGGTGGCTCACACCTATAATCCCAACTACTTGGGCTGAGGCTGGAGGATTATAAAATTTGAGACCAAAACAGGACTTTAATTTGACCCTTGACAATATGAAAGCCATATGTCTTTCAAGTTTAATTCATTGTTTCTGCTTTCATTACTATGAACTTAATTGTGGAAATTTTTTGACCTTAATAACAGATAACAACATGGTTACACATGTCATTGTCTCCTTAAAACAAGCTCCCTGTCCTGTTTCTCTTTCGCTGACCTTTATAGCTTTTGAAAAAATTATGTATAAGGAAAGTTTGTTCTGTTTTGTTTTTCCATATGCTGGCAATTAACACCATGATGAAGGGAATCGAGTTGAAGAGGAAAGCTACTTACTTTGACTATTTTATGAGTAAACTCTGGGAGATGATTGTAACCTTTTTTTGTTTGTTAATAAAATGCTTTTGGCAGCGTGCTCATTGTGCCATCTGCACAGACCGAATATGGGGACTTGGACGCCAAGGATATAAGTGCATCAACTGCAAACTCTTGGTTCATAAGAAGTGCCACAAGCTAGTCACAATTGAATGTGGGCGACATTCTTTGCCACCGGTAAGACACAGCTGTCTGTTTTTATTTTTATTTTTTAACATAACATGCTTGATAACACTACTAAAACAAGGTTAAAATAAGGAGATATTAAGGAGCATCTCAAAAAATTGATAGTGTGGGTGGGGACACTTTACAGTCCATGTGCTATATTGTGAAATTTGTGACTTTTGAAACACCTTTGATAGTATTTATTTGTAGGATGTAGTTTTCTTCTTTTTGACCTGTAAAATTCTCTGGTTAAGGTATAAGAACTATATTAGAGACTTTTTTTTCTCTTCTTTAATCTAGATTCTTTACTTTATAGCTCTCATTATTCTGTCATCTATCCTAAGTAGAGACCAGATGGGAAGAGTTAGGAGTATGACGTTTGCTCTTTAAAGTGTGGGATTACTGGGTAGAAAAGCATTTAAAATTTGAATTTTTGTCTTCATATTTTAACCATGTAATTAAGACACACTTAGAAAAAATAAAGAATGCAGATGAATACAAGAAAAATTAGTTAAAAATTCTTATAAATTCTGCCATCTAAATGGAATTGTCTTTTGATCTTTATATTTCCAGAAATTTTCTTATGTAAATTTATTTACATGAGCCACCTTAATTTTTATATATGAAAAATACGTAAACATATGAGCATAGGTGAAACACTTCAGTGAGCTGGGTGGATGGGCCAGTCCCCACAAATCCAGCAGTTAAAAACTTATGATATCTTGGTGGAATGAGACAGACATCATTACCCTAGGTACATGTATGATTGCACAAATGGTGTGGCTACTTCATGTACAACCAGAGAAGTGAAAAATTGTGCTCCATTTATGTACAATGAATTGAAGAGCTTTCTGCTGTCATGTGTAACTGATTAGAACTAATAAAACACACACACATACACACACACACACACACAAACAAACTTATGACCATCTTATTTTCATCTGTTTCCCTCTCCACTAAACTTCCCCTTGCTTAGTGTTATTTTGAAACTTATTTCAGTATATACTTCTAAAAGATAAGGATTCGTTTAAATATTTAACTGAAAAAACAAATTTGTTATATCAAATATCCATCCAGACAATGCTTAGACTTTCACTTGTCCTTTTAGTGTCATAACTTTGTTTTTTATTTTCATTAGGAATCAGGATCCAAATTGTAGTTGATTGATATCTCTTAGATAGTTCTAAATTTACTAGTTCCTCCCCCCTCCTTTTATTTCTTGTAATTTTATTGTAGAAGACTAGTATTTATCCATCAGAAGGCATGTGTATTGAGTATGTCTCTCACTTACATATCTTTTAACAAAAGTGAGGTTGTATGCATCCTATTTTTTAACCCATTTTTCTTACTGAACAACATAATTTAGTTATCTTTTTATGTCTATTTATAGCTAGCCTCATCATTCTTAGCATAGTAATTTATTACATATCTCTACCATAATTTATTTAACCTGTGGTTGATTATAATTTATTTCCTTGTGGTTGAACATTTGGCTTGTTTTCTAAGTTTTCCTATAAAGAAAATCATGATGAACTGCTTTATAAATAAATATTATTTCCTTAAAGATCCAGCAATAGAATTACTAGGTTAAAAGAAATGCGTTTTTAAAATGAGTAGGATTCATCTTTCCAAATCGTCCTCTATAGTGATTGTATCAGGTTTATTCATAGTCCTTCTTTGGACATTTGTGAAAGTAGGATGTTACTGTTGGCTCTTTGTTATTGGAAGTATGTAATGAGTTCATATAAATTTAGGAATGGGTTTAAATTTAAGGGGGAAAAATCCAATTGTAAGGAAAATCAGAAAGCTAAAAATTACAAACATTATTTATCCTGGTTTTTATTGATATTTTTCAGTATTCCTAGGTGATAGAAGGACTTATGTGTTCATACATATAGAAGAAAGAGGATAGAGTTATTGAAACTTTAGGATAGAGGTTGAATTTCTTTAAAAATGCACACACTTCTGAGCCTGTCATTAAGCACCTTAAAATTATAATTGTGTATTTAATGTTCTTCCTCAAGTTTACTTCTTCCTTCATTAAATTTGGATAATATAATAATTTAAGATTAATGAATTGGTAACAACTTTGGTTTGGATTAGCATTGTTCCTGAGATTATTTGCAGATGGTTGGTTAAGTCAGTTTCTAGAAGGTATTTCTTTTCCTTTTTTGGGCCATTGACACCCTTGAGAATGTTCAGAAAAATGGGAAACCTATAAAATAAAACATAATTTTAAAAGGTTTATAAATATACTGAAAACTATTTCTGGACCTCAGCAAAGAACTAATATTCTAGAGGTATTTTACCAAAGACTTAAAGTGGAGTTCAAAGGAAGAATAGGTAGTGTAGAAAAGAAACAAATCAGAATGCATAGGAGTTTAATTTCTTATCAATGATCTGAAATTAATTTTGTTGCTTTTTTTGTAAAATGTGACTAATGTTACCTCATTCATAGGAATGTTCTATGGTTTCGTAAAACACAACTAGATATAATAACATCTCTCTCCTAAGGTTTATTCTTTCAAATTTAAATTTTAATATTCTTCATTGAAAAAAAATGTTGTGTTTGAATTTATAGAGGTATTGGGATTTAAAAAGAATCCACTAAGTGTGTCTTTGGAAATATTTATAGGAACCAATGATGCCAATGGATCAGTCCTCCATGCATTCAGACCATACACAGACAGGTAAGAGGCTGGTGTGGCCCATTTTTCATGAAAAAGGTAGCATTTGAAGACTTCTACCCAAGCTTAAAAACATTAATATTCTTCCTTAGCAATAGGAGATAAGCTTATTTTGTGGTGGTAAGTTTAGTCATAATAGTTTAACATATACATTTGGCATTTTAGAAACACATTAGTGTAAACTCTAATAACTTATTTTTCTAATTCAGATACATTTCTTTTGAAACCCTTTTACATTCAGCAAACCTAGTTTGTTTTTTACAATGAAAAAATTTAAAGCAGATTTTGTAGGCCATATTGATTGTATTCAGGTGACCTATTTTTATTCCAAGCCTTGTTAACAGAGGTAGGAATTATGTAAAAGATGTAGAGATGCAGTTATAGGAAATCTAAAACTATGATGTAAGTAAAATATTAAATAGGAACAAAACCTTAAACACAGATCTGGGAACTTTGGACAGCAATTAAAGGAGCTAGAGCAGCATGATCTGCTCTTCACTCAATTTAAAAAAAAGGGAAAATGTGAGTTTTTCTGGAAAGACAATGCAGTCTCTTGCTGGTGAAGCTTGAAAAGCCTGAAGCTATGAAATGTAGGCCCTTTTTCCCCAGATTGCTTTAAGGAATGGAAGCCTCAGCCTTATAATTTCTTTACTTTAGAAAGTCATTGACATTTTTTTTAATATTTATTTTTTAGTTGTAGGTGGACAGAATGTCTTTATTTTATTTTTATGTGGTGCTGAGAATCGAACCCAGTGGTTCACGCAGGCTAGGCGAGCACTCTACCACTGAGCCATAACCCCTGCCCCTCAATGACATTTGTGAAGTATGAAAAAAATGAGAAGCGAAAACCACAGGCTATCTATCACTGTGCTTCAGTCATACTGAAAGATTTAGATAGGGTTTTAGAGTCAACCTTATAGAAGGAATTGCTTGATTAATTTGTAAAAAAGAATTGTTTTGAAAATAGCAAAAATATTTGTTAGAACAATACTTGGCTACAAAGTTGGTGCTCTCTCTTTACCTAAAGATTAGGATTTGACTCTTAAGTTTATATATAATGTGCTATTAGTAGGACAGGTATTCATATTTAAATGATAAAAACTTACTCAGAAATAAAAACTCAAAATCATCAAAAGAAAAATTTTATGTCAAAGTCCTTTAATGGATTGTTTTTCTTTTTAATTCTTGGGTTTGGATTTTTAGTAATTCCATACAATCCTTCAAGTCATGAGAGTTTGGACCAAGTTGGTGAGGAAAAGGAGGTAAGATAATTTGTCATATTATAAATACACTATTTCAGTAGCTTTTTATAAATATGACATATTGACTTGGCTTAGGTATTAGATCATAATGATAAAGGAAAATGGTTTTTGTTTTTTTTTTTTAATATTTTTTTAGTTAAGATGGACACAATGTCTTTTATTTTATTGCTTTGTATGTGGTGCTGAGGATCGAACCCAGGGCCTCACGCATGCAAGGCAAGCGCTCTACCGCTGAGCTACAATCCCAGCCCCAGGAAAATGGTTTTTAATGATTTGAGAAGTTTATTCTGATTTAGTTTGGTAATTAAACTAATTTAAATTAGGAAATAGTTTTGGGAAACATTTTCATTTTAAGATAATCTAAAAATCATAATGTAGTTCAGAATGGTATTTAGAATACTTGGAAATATTAGAATGGTAGATTCTTCCAGTTTGTGAACTAATTGCTTATTTCAAGTATGATTAAAATATCTTAACTGCCACTATTGTTTTCTATTAATTAACTAAGCATTTTATCAGTTTTTAAAACAGAACAAATTTCTAATTTAAATTTTTGGGTTTTTGTTGTGCTAGGGGCACTCAACTACTGAGCGATATCCTTAGTCCTTTTTTGTCTATTTGATTTTTATTTAGAGACAGGGTCTAAGTTGCTTAGGGCCTTACTAAGTTGCTGAAGCTGGCTTTGAGCTTGCGAGCCTCCCGCCTCACTCTCCTGAGCCATTGGGATTACAGGCATGCATCACCACACCCAGCTAACTTAAAATATTTAAAATAGTAACCATTTATTTTTTTTAAAGCATGTAGTGAAAAACATTGTGGCTTACCCCTTCTACTCCCAGTTTGACTTCTTAGAGTCACCAGTTTTTAACCATTTAATGTTCAGTATTTTTTTCCCATTTTGTTTGTATCTGTTTTTTGATTTTTCAAGTTTATATTTCTTATTTATGTATTTCCATGAAAGATTTAGTTCACACTCCCTCTTCCTTTCCCCTTTTCTTTTTCAGTGTATAGTAGGCATATTATATTTTGCTGTTCTCTTTATTACCTTTTGAAAAACCCAACTTTGCTGAATGAGAGATTCCTTATGCCCATAAGTCAACTACTTGGGGGTCTGAGTCAGAAGGATTTCAAGTTCCTGGCCAAGACCCTGCCTCAAAATAAAATTTTTAAGAAAGGGATGGTAGGGAATGATATTGGCCAAATTATATTGTTATATTGTGTGTATGTACAAATATGTTACAGTAAATCCCACTATCATGTCTAACCATAATGCACCAATAAAAAAATTGGGGGAAGAAAGGGCTGGGGTTTGAACTCAGTGGTAGAGCACTTGCCTAGCATGTGTGAAGCCCTGTGTTCAATCTCTAGTACCACAATTAGTCAATAAAACCTAACTTTTTATTATGGAAAATTTCAAACATAAAATAGACAGAATAGTATAACAAAGCCCTTCTGTGTCCATTACCCAGTTAAAATAATTATTATTACATCGTCATTCTTTTTATTTACCTACATTTTTGGGGGTACATTATAATTATAGTGGGGTTCCTTTATACCATATTCATACATGACATAACAATTTGATGAATCTCATTTCCCTGAACCTTCCTTTTTCTCACCTACTCTCCCCCTCTAATCCTCTTGGTAGACTTTCCATAGATCTTCCTTCTATTATTTTAATTAGTATATTTTATTTATATCTACATATCGTGGTATCTTTATACATGAACATAGTGTAATTTGGTAGATTTCATTCCTCAGTGCTTCCCATATGCCTTCCCCTCCTTCCTTCCTCTTGATCCCTTTCCTCTACTCTATTGGGATTCTATTTTTGTGAGATTCCCCCTACCTTTATATATATATAAAATATATATAAAACATACATACACACACACACACACACACACCCTCCCTGCAGCTTCTGCATGTGAGAGAAAACGTTCAATCCTTGACTTTCTGAGTCTGGCTTATTTCACTTAGCACAATGTTCTCTAATTCCATCCATTTACCCTCAGATGACATAATTTCATTCTGAGTAGAACTCCATTGTGTATATATATACACCACATTTTCTTTATTCATTCATCTGTTGGCAGGCACCTAGGCTGGTTTCATAACTTGGCTATTGTGAATTTGCTCATATAAACGTAGGTATGCATGTATCACCATAGTGTGCTGATTTTAGATCTTTTGGATAAATACCAAGGAGTGGGAGAGCTGGGTCATATGGTGATTCCATTCCTGGTTTTTGAGGAATCTCCATACTGCTTTCCAAGGTGGTTATATTAATTTTCAGTCCTACCAACCTTATGGAAGTGTACCTTTTCCCCCACATCCTCTCCAGCAATTACTGTTATTCATATTCTTGATGATCACCATTTTAACTGGAGCAAGAGAAAATCTTGATATAATTTTGATTTGCATTTCTCTTAATTCCTCAGGATGTCGAACATAATTTCATATATCTTGGCTATTTGTGTTTTTTATTTTAAGAAATGTCTGTATAGTTTATTTGCCTATTCATTAATTAGGTTATGTATGTATATATTTATTTTGGTGTTTTGTTTTTAGTTCTTTATGTATTTTGGATATTAATCACCTGTTGGAAAAGTAACTGGCAAAGATCTTTTTATTTTGATGCCATTTGATATATTGATTCTTGATTTTATTTCTTGAACTTCAGGAATTTTTCAGGCATTCAGTGCTTATACTCATTTGCTGGAATATTGACCCTATGTTTTTTTTCTAGCAATTTTAGTGTTTCCGATCTAATTCCTAGGTCTTTAATTCACTTTGAATTGATTTTTGTGCAAGGTGAGAGATAGGAATCTAGTTTCATTTTTCTATATATGAATATTCTGTTTTCCTAGCACCATTTGTTAAAAAGGCTTTCTTTTCTCCAACATATGCTTTGAGCATCTTTGTCAAGAATCAGATGACTGAATCTATTATCCATTTGTCTCTGTGTCTTCTATTCCAATGGCCCTCATATCTGTTATTAGGCCAATACCATACTGTTTGTGTTACTATAGCTGTGTAGTATAATTTGAGATTAGTCTGCCCACTTTTTCTACTCTTGTATTTTGAAGGAAATCTGCTGGTCAATCTTAGTTTCTTCTTCTATTTTAGCCAATATATTGACTGTTTTAGCTACCTATACTCTCTCCTCCAATTTTTCTTTTATTTACATACTTAACTTTTATATTGCCAAGGTTGTCAATGTTTATACTCTGTCTTACAACTAACAAAATCTACATTTCGTTCACCAGTTAAATGAGTCAGAGAAAGAATTTCCTAAAAATGAGGAATTATTATTTTTAATAATTCGTCATATTATAAATACACTGTTCTGTTCTTCTGGTACTATAAGTTGTTAAGATTTTCTTTTATTTGGTCTTCGATGCTTTTATATAGCTTTTTGTTCCTTTTGGAAATCCTTGCTGCTATTATTATTTCAGTTTGGTTTTTTATCAAAGACTCATCTACCTTTATCTTTACAATTTTTAATATCTTCTGAATTGTAGAAATAAATGTAGCAGAATGCACAGATCATGAGTATTTGGCAGATGTTTTTCATGAAGTGAACACTTATCTATGAAATGATCACTTGGATCAAGAATGAGAGTCCACTAGCATCCCAGAATCCCATCTTATGCCTTCTCCCAGCCACTAACACTCCCTTCTTCCCTAAAAACAACTACTGTATTAACACCACACATTAATTTTGCCTTTCTGTTGTTCGAACTTTATATAAATGGATTCATACAGCTTGTATTCTTTTGTATTTGGTTTCTGTCGCACAGTGTAATGTTTGTGAGAATCCTTCATGTATCATGCAGTATTTTATTTGTTTTCACTTTTGTGTCAGTTTTTCTGTTCTACTGTTGATTTACCCCCCTGGATTTTGATTATTATGATTTGCTGCTATGGACATTCTTGTAAGTGTGGTTTGGCACACATGTATTAGCATTTTGGTTAAGTGTATAACAAATTGTGAAGTTGCTAGTTCATATGCACATTCAATGTTAGTAGATAATGGCAACAGTTTTCTGTTTGTGTCAGTTTATAGATTCACCAACAGGATGTGAGTTCCATTTGCTGTACATCCTAATCAACACTTTGTATAGTCAGTCCTTTTAACTTTAGCTAATCTGCCTTGAATGTGTAGTGTGACATTATGATTTTTTTTTACTTCGTTCTTTTACATGTTTTTCTAGAGATTGCATCTTGCATTGTTATTAAAACTTAGTACAAATTATTAATAATACTTTTATCATTTTCCAGAGAATACAGTGACCTTATCATACTTCTGATTAATTTGTTTTCCTTTCTGCCTTTGGTGCTATTTTTGTCATATTTTAAGATTCTATGTATGTGTATTAGTGTTTTAAACAATTGATCCTTAAATTAGATTTGCCCACATTTTACTTTTTGTTCTTTCCTTCTTGAGTCTCTGTTCTTCCATCTGACATTTTTTCTTCTTGAAGAACTCAATTTAGTATTTTCTCATAAGCCTACTTGTAATGGATTTAGTAGTTTTTGTCTGAAAATGTGTTTTTTAAACTTTTTAATTGATGATCTTTATTTTATTTATTTATTTATATGCAGTGCTGAGGATCGAGCCCAGTGCCTCACACACGCAAGGCAAGCGCTCTACCACTGAGCCACAGTCCCAGCCCCTGAAAATGTTTTTATTTCACTTTGTTTTTGAGGACTGTTTTTGCAGTATATGGAGTTCTAGGTTAGTAGTTACTTTCCTTAGGCCCTTTGAAGGTGACATTCCACTATTACTTGGCTTCTGTTTCACGCAATCTTTCATTATTGTCTCTGAAAGAAACTGTGCTTTTTTTTTTCCCATTTGATTTTTATAGTTTGCAGTTAAGTATATTTAACTGTGCATTGGTTTATATTCTTACCTTTTTGTTTATGTGTGGGGGGAGTGGGGGGTACTGAGGATTGAACATGCAAGGCAAGCACTCTACCAACTGAGCTATATCCCCAGCCCATTCTCTTCTTTCTTAACCTGCCCTAATCTGTTTTCATTCCTCTTTGTTTATTCTTATTACCAAATCACATTATTAGTATTGTTTCTAAATTTTCACATATGACTGTCTTTTTTTTTAAATATTTATTTTTTTAGTTGTAGGTGGACAGAATACTTTTATTTTATTTTTATTTTTTTAAATATTATGTTTAGTTGTAGATGAACACAATATCTTTATTTATTTTATGTGGTGCTGAGGATCGAACCCAGTGCCCCACGCATGCGAGGCAAGCACTCAACTGCTGAGCCATAGCCCCAGCCCCTCTTTATTTTATTTTTATGTGGTGCTGAGGATCGAACCCAGTGCCTCACGCATGCCAGGCGAGCACGCTACCACTGCGCCATAACCCCAACCCCATGACTGTGTCTTTTATTAGCGGAACTGCCTCATGCTTGTTTCCTGTCTGTATCATCTAAAGATGCCTCTAAATGTGCCTTCTGGTTAGCTCAAATCTCATATAACAAGCTTCTAGCATATTCATTCATCTTCACGTCCCCTTGTAACTCCCAAAGTCAGTATGAAGACTCAAACTAGGGCTGGGGTTATGGCGCAGTGGTAGCGTGCTCACCTAGCACGCGTGAGGCACTGGGTTCAATCCTCAGCACCACATAAAAATAAAATAAAGATATTCTGTCCCCCTACAACTAAAAAATAAATATTTTTTAAAAAAAAGACTCAAACTATTATCCCAACCACTCTTTCTGCCTAACCTATCCACATGCTTCATTTTTCCTATCAGTGGTACCTCCAATCCGACAGTTACAAAAGTTAGCGTCATTTGTTATTCATGCATCTCCATTGCCTCCATACCTGAAAGTTAACAGGAACCAGATCTTTTTAAAGACCTCCCTGAACATTTCTCAGGCTTCAACTCCCACTTCTACTACCAATCCTGTTATTTTTTTTTTTAGTGTTCAAGCATTTGTTGTTTTATATAACAAGATCACTTGATCCAAATCAAACAAAAACCTATGAGATTCTAAACAGAATTGCAATGAATTGCTGTATCATAAACTTAGAGAAAATTAAAATTTTGCCAACCCTGTTACTTTAACTCAGATGCATTCAACCTCTTGTATATTATATAGTTTGCAATAACATAAGAAAAGAATTAAGAACTTAACATGTTTATGTTAAGAAAATATTTAAAAATCTTTATAAGTATAACAAGATGTTAGAAATGTAAATTATTGTTGGGCACAATGGTACACACCTCTAATCCCAGCAACTCTGGAGGCTGAGGCAGGAGGATTGCAAGTTCAAGGTCATTCTGAGCAACTTTGCAACACCCTGTCTCAAAATAAAAAGGACTGGCTATGTAATCTCAATGATAAAGCACCCCAGCATCTAAGTAAGTAAGTAAGTAAATAAAATAAATAAGTGTTACTATTCAGTGTACTTTCAGGTGTAACTCTTTGATATGAATGTTCTCAACAGGCAATGAACACCAGGGAAAGTGGCAAAGCTTCATCCAGTTTAGGTCTTCAGGATTTTGATTTGCTCCGGGTAATAGGAAGAGGAAGTTATGCCAAAGTACTGTTGGTTAGATTAAAAAAAACAGATCGTATTTATGCAATGAAGGTTGTGAAAAAAGAGCTTGTCAATGATGATGAGGTAAGCATAGTGGAGTTTTTCTACTTCTAAGCTGTTAAACTCCATAAGAGTACTATACCAGAGGAAACCTCAATGTTCGTGTTTTATTATTTTGCTCTACCTTTCTAAATACATTTCAAATGGATTATGTAAGAGATCTTTAGTCTGTTTACTGCTAGATTTTTTAAAAATAAAAGTCAAACCAAATTATTATCAGAAGTCCTTCAGCTTTATAAAAGTTTTCTAAACCATTGCATAATTCTGGAAGACTTACTATTGGTTTTTCTCTTTGTATATAAATTTTTGCTTCATGATTATCAATGGCTCTGATATTTAGCCTTGTTAGTTTACAGTTGAATTTGTGATACTTGAATTGCTAAAGGACAAATTTATCATTAGTTTTGATTATTTCATTTCAGTTTGACATACATTTCTTTCATATTTTAATATAGGATATTGATTGGGTACAGACAGAGAAGCATGTTTTTGAGCAGGCATCCAATCATCCTTTTCTTGTTGGGCTGCATTCATGCTTTCAGACAGAAAGCAGGTAAGATCGAAAGAGAGTGGAATGAATCCTGGGCTTCATGCATGTTAATGTATTACACAGTACACCCATCTGCTGTAATTCATGAAGTAGAGTCATGGAGAAGGAGAGAAAGTATTATGCTTCCTGCTACTCATAAAATAAGTAGTGATATCAGTTTGACATTGGTTTGGCATTAGGAAATTACCTGCTTTAGGTAAAAAAGTAAATAGCCAGATTAGAATTATGTCAATAGAAATCCCACCTTTTAAATGTCCCCAGGATTCTAATTTTATAATTTAATGTTTCCTAGAGTTTAACTAGGGGGAAAAAATCCTAACTTTTTAACCTTAAGTAATAGTCAGAAGTGACTTATCTAGCAAATGTTGAATTGGGATGGGAGTGGATTGTAAATGTTATAATTTTAGTGTAGAAGTAGCAGGATACAGAGTTATTATCATGCTGATTTACATTCTAATCTTTTGTACTCTTTATCCTTTGTTTCACCAAATCTCTGGCACCTATTTTTAAGGTTAAATCATAGAGAATGCTATTTATATTGTGGCTAGTAAGTGTTTAAAATGTAAAGTTATACTCCCATATTTTGAATTTTGGTTTCATGCTTCTCTTTGTGTTTTAGATTGTTCTTTGTTATAGAATATGTAAATGGAGGAGATCTAATGTTTCATATGCAGCGACAAAGAAAACTTCCTGAGGAACATGCCAGGTAAGTTTTTAAGATACTGTTTGTGTTGGATTTGTTTCAGGATTGCATGACTTTTCATATGTAATAGTTGAAAAAAGTATGCAAATAATTTATTTTGATGCTAATTAGTTCTTTGGTAATCGTGGCTGAGCTTAAAGTTAATTTACATAATTTTAAAGATGTATTATAATTTACTGTTATTTTTGTTTGTTGGCCTTATCAAATGGCCACTTTTCATAGCAAGGTTATATTATATTTTGAATTGTGAACATAGTTTTTGTTCCTTGTTTCTTCAGCTGAACTTGGGGAAAGTACCTCTGGTTTTTACTATATTAAAGTGCCAGTTCTGCTTCTGTACCATCTTTGCTTTTATAGGAACTACCGCATATAAGAGCTCACATTCTCTAATCACAAAATTAAGTAGCTAGAAGGCATGTATTATATTCCTCTAAAAATTATGATAATGTGCCACCAAAGCACCATAAACCAGCTTCAGTGTTTTGTTCTTACTGTTTAGGTCTGAAGTTTTAGTTACCACCAGTGAGTTGGTGACAGTTTTCAAAAGTTTATTCTTTTTTTTTTTTTTTTTTTTTTT
>CM053409.1:35021917-35048039 GCA_028644305.1 Xerus rutilus
TGGTACTGGGGATTGAACTCAGGGGCACTCGACCACCGAGCCACATCCCCAGCCCTATTTTGTGTTTTATGTAGAGACAGGGTCTCACTGAGTTGCTCGCTTAGCGCCTCGCCATTGCTGAGGCTGGCTTTGAACTCGCGATTCTCCTGTCTCAGCCTCCCTAAGTGCTGGGATTACAGGCTTGAGCCACCGCGCCCAGCTAAAAGTTTATTCTTTAATGGTAAATTTTATGGTTATAGAATAGTTTCTTTTCATTTCTTTTCTAAAATCTTAGTATGGATTTTATGGTTTGAGTAGTCAACTTTATATTTTTTTCTATTCTATACCTGGCATTGGTTTTTAGTTTTCTAGGGGAGTCATTGGTCCCTTAGAGAAGTGATAAAAACTATAGGAACTCTGGTAAGTGTATATGTATGCATACAACTTTGCCTCCAGTTGTAGGATTATGGGCTGCACAAAATTCATCCAAAGACCCATAGTAAGAACCCCTGTTTAAGATTTTCAAATTAATAGCATTGTGAAAAATACGAATTTAAGTTAGACAAGAACTTTTATAATTGTATTTTGGGCTCAGATATTTTAAAGTGGGAATCTAATTTTTTGTATTAGTTCTTAAAATACTGGGAGAAAAAAATTGTAGGTGGGAATAGAAGTTAAATACCTTCCTCTAGAAAATTACTACAATTTAAAATTTTGATTCACATAACTTACTTTTTTAATATTTGTGTTGTAGTTGTAGATGGACACAATACTTTTATTGTATTTATTTATTTTTACATGGTGCTGAGGATCTAACCCAGTGCCTCACATGTGTAAGGCAAATGCTCCACCACTGAGCTATAACCCCAGCCCTCACATGACTTATTTTTAAATTTATTTTAGGTTTTATTCTGCGGAAATCAGTCTAGCCTTAAATTATCTTCATGAGCGAGGGATAATTTATAGAGATTTAAAATTGGACAATGTATTACTAGACTCTGAAGGACACATTAAACTCACTGACTATGGCATGTGTAAGGTAAGGAAAATTTTCTAGTGATTAAAAAAGAGAATTTTCTGGAGCTCATAAAGTTGTCTTGGTAAAATAACTGCATAAAGATGGGAGACATGATTGCTGGTTTCTTTTGAGCTACTATTTGGAATTCTAGCACAAAGACAAATATACTTTTTCCCTAATAATCTGCTAAATTCCATATCTTCTGTGTTATATATGCTATAAGAGGAGTTAACTTCTTTTCATTATTTATAACTTTTTTTCTGGAAAATTGTGACATTATTGAAGAAAATTTGGAAATAAAAATTATCTATAATACCATTACTTGAGCATGACATTTACGTATCACCTTTCAATTTTTGCCATGTAGTAAGACTCTTAAATAATGCATGTTCAGGATTTTCCCTGGAAGTGTTAACATTTTTATATTTAAATTTTAACTATCTGACATAGAGCATAGTAAAAATCAAATAAGAATTTTAGTTACTCTCAAAATATATCTTCTTCATTCCTTGTTTTATTTTTGTGACAATGTTTCATTTGAAAGTCTGATCTTTTCCCACAAAACATGCAAGGTGCTATTTTATTTATAAAATAAAGCAGCTGGTACAAAATTACCCGCACAAGAGTGTAAATGTGTGAGTTGCATTCCCCATTCACTTAATGGTGGCAAAACCAGCATCCAGAGATTTCTAAATGCCAACATCACACAAGATAGTCTAATCATATTGAAGATTTAATTTTATTATCTGTTCAGAATAAATTAGAAAATAAGATTTTCACAAACGATTCTTGTAGCCGGGTGTGCTGGTACATACCTTTAATCTTAGCTACTTGAGAAACTGAGGCAGGAGGATATGGAGTGTGAGCCCAGTCTGGGCAATATAGTGAGCAATATAGTGAGCTTTTATTTTGTCTCAAAATAAAAGACAAAATTATTTTTGCTTTTACAGATAATACTAAAAGCCGTTTTTAAAATGATAATCCTTAAGAGTATTTTATGAATGTTCAATGATAAATAATTTATTTATCTAATTATTTATCTAGAAAGTTTAGAGATTGGAACTCCTGTGTGCCTTTCACTAATATTTGTGATACCTTTTTGATTTTTGTGCCATTCCCTGCCCCCCAGGGGATACCCCTGCTATTTTTAAATAAAAGTGGCAATAATAATGAAATCTTAGATTTCTTAAGAAAAATCAAAACTGAACAAAAAATATGAAGAATGTTAACTTTGTTACAAAGTCTGGAAATTAAAACTATGACACCTATTTTTGCCTGTCAGATATTGGCCTATATTTATAAGAATTTAATGAAATTCTCACGTTAGTGATGGATATATAAATTATGGTAAGGCCCTGGGTTCAGTCCCCAACACTAGGGAGGAAAAGTTATTACAACTTTTTGAAAAGCAGTTTGATGGGCTGTATCAGGAATCTTAAAGATGTCTGTATCTTTCCAGTAATTGTACATCTTGGGTATTTTGAGTAAATATTATAGCATATAAGAAGTTCATGACCAAAATTTTTACCATAACTTATGATAGTTATTTGACTTTGTAAGTCAAATATTTATGACTTTTTTTTTTTTTGTTTTGGTGCCAGGGATTGAACTCTGGGGTACTCGACCACTGAGCCACATCCCCAGCCCTATTTTTTGTGTTTTTATGTAGAGACAGGGTCTCACTGAGTTGCTTAGTGCCTCACTGTTGCTGAGGCTGGCTTTGAACTCGTGATTCTCCTCTTTTAGCCTCCCAGAGTGCTGGGATTGCAGGTGTGCACCACCGCACCTGGCTTATTTATGACTTTATAAGTCATTATAAAGTCAAAAAATTTTAACAATATAAAATGTTTATAACATTAAGCCTTAATGTACAGAGTTGTCATTTTATTATATAGCATCAAACACTAATTGTTTACTTCTTTATATTTTTTAAGTAATTTTAATGGTTTTTCATTACATAAACAATAAGAATATAATGTATTAAAGCAGGCTGACTTCCTTCCTACTTTATTCTTCCCTCCTTCTTTTCCTTCCTTTCCACTGTCCCTCCCCTCCCTTTTTCCTTTCTTCCCTTTGTCTTTTGTTACTTTCATTGAAAAATAATATTTGTTGATCATACATTCTCAGTCTTTACAAGGATCTTCAATAAAGTTAGGATCTTTGGTAAATCTCAGAGATATTTATTTAGTACATCTTTAAGTTGGTTGGCTGCCTACCTCTCTCTGCCTTTCCCACCTTCTGCAAGGGCTGCTTAGTTTTATTAGTAGGAAAAAAATGAGGATAGAGATTTGTGTTTAATGACTTACTAACAATATTTTGTCTCTTCTCTTACTAGCACATTTACTCCCTTTTGATGTTAAAGTTCATGGGAAATGAACTCTCTTAAAATGTGGATGCTCCTATCTTGTGACTTACTGTCAGTATTTAAACTTACCTAAAGTCTAACCTCCTGCAAATACTGAATGAATTTCTTTTGCTGGTAACAATTTCTAGATAAACTATAAATGCTAAATTTTTTTTCCAGTTTCTTCAGAAATATTTTCTTTAGATTTAATTAACTTAATTTCTTCAGGTTCACACTAGGTACTTTGGAGCACAGAGGATAGTGATTTAAACTTTAGATTTAATATTTGAAATATTTTTATGAATATTAATTTTATTGAGTGAAAAATAGCCATTTATGAATTGACCTGCCTTTAACTATTTTTTTGTCATAAGGGAAATTCTAATAACATCTATCTTGTGCTGTAGATAATTTAGCTAATAGGTCTTCATTCAGATATTCAGTCAATAAGTGCATGATTTTAGCATAGCTCTGTTATAAGTTAACAGACTATTTCTTGCCTCTACTTGTTACCCTGAAAGTGTGTGTCATTTATCATGATAATGTGTGACAAGCCATGTCAATAATATAAAACAGTTTAAATTATATTCATAGTTGTTAGTACATAAAACTAACATGGCCAGTCCAGTGCTGCATACCTGTAATCCCAGCAGCTAGGGAGACTGAGGCAGGAGGACCATGAGTACAAAGCCAGCCTCAGCAAATTAGTGAGGCCCTGAGCTACTCAGCAAGACCCTATCTCTAAATAAAATATGAAAAAAAGGGTTGGGGATGTGGCTCAATGCTTAAGCGCCCCTGGTTTCAATCCCCAGTACCAAATAAATAAATAAATAACATGTATATCTCTATTAGAAATCATTATTTTAAAAATCCTTGGGACTACAACCTATTACTAAGTATTTCTTGTAGATGTTTATAGTAGTGTTATATATAGTAGGATAAAATTTGAAGAAAAATATGTACATCATGCCCAGAATATTTATGGAGGGACACATAAGAAGCTCATAATAGTGGTTTTATCTGGGATACATCAAGAACAGTAATGAGGGCTGGGGTTGTGGCTCAGTGGTAGAGCGCTTGCCTCTCATGTGTGAGGCACTGGGTTCGATCCTCAGCACCACATAAAAATAAACAAAACAAAATAAAGACACTGTGTCCATGTATAACTAAAAAATATTTAAAAAAAAAAAAGAACAGTAATGAGAGGACGATTAGATTATCAGTGTACTTCCCCCATCCCATGGTCAGTTTGGAATTTTGTTACATGTGATCTAATAATAGGGAAAGGGTTAAATTCCAGTTACATATGTTTAGTTGAAGTTCATAATTATTAATAATAGAAAGTCTGTAATTACATAGGGAATGCTTATAAAGTTTAAAAAAAAACCACCACCACCAACAGCAAGTCAAGTGCAGTGGCACATGCCTGTTATCCCAGTGATTCTGGAGGCTAAGGCAGGAGGACCACAAGTTCAAGGCTATCATCACATCAGCAATTTAGTAAGACCCTGTTTAAAAACAAACAAACAAATAAAAAAACTGGGTATGTAGCTCAGTGTTGAGGTGCCTTTGGGTTCAATCCTCATTACCAATTTTTTTAAAAGATGCTTAAATATACATATAATCATATTCTACTTGTATTTTTAATATATATTTTTTCTTTCTTTTTTATAGTGATAGGGATCAAACCTGGGGCCTTTGGGGTGTTAGGCAATCACTGTACCACTGAATTATATCCCTAGTCTACTGTTGATTCCTTATTTAGTTGCCTTGTGTGAATGACAAGGCATTGGTTCTTTGAAATACATTGAAATTTCTTTTATGACTTAGTATCTGGTCAGTATCCCATGTGTACTTTAAAAAGAT
Organism: Xerus rutilus; assembly: GCA_028644305.1. Taxonomy (NCBI): domain Eukaryota; kingdom Metazoa; phylum Chordata; class Mammalia; order Rodentia; family Sciuridae; genus Xerus; species Xerus rutilus. The sequence continues at coordinate 35,027,125 of CM053409.1, forward strand.
ATATGATGTTTATGTTACATACAAGCCGAGTCTCTCTTTTAATGTCCCTCTCGCCTTCTTCCCCCACACACATATGGACACATATGTTCTATATGTATGTGTTTATATATATACACATATATATAGTTACATCTATATGTTATGTACATATATGTATCTACATATATCTAGTTTTCACATTTTTCTCTGCTTAGTAATTACTGATCTGTGCAATCATTTCTGATATAGATGTTAAAATCTCATTATGATTAAAGATTATGAATTTCTAATAATTTTGTCTGTTTTTACTCTGAATTTTGAGGCAGTTACAAGTTTATTTGTTATAACTTCTTGGTGATTATGCCATTCATTATTGTGTATTATCTCTACTTGGGTTTATTAATGTATTTTGCACTAATTTTCACCATCCTATAGCTATTAAAATAAGAACCAAAAATCTTATACCGTTGGAAAAAATCAACAACATTATGTCAACAGTTGTTGTTTCAGGAGGTGGGATTTAAAGTGCTACGTTTCTTCATGAAATATTATTCATTTTATTTATATAATTTAAATTTTTGTGTTAAATTTTAACCTGAATATAAACCATTTTAAATGCATTTTTAAAATCTTAGTTGAACTTACTTTTTAGCAACATCTAATAACAAGCTTTCTTTAAGCTATATAGTGACAATCCATAATTTTAATAATAAATGCATCTGTTCTAGTGCTATGTTATTTAAGGTTAATATATTACCTAGTGATGCTGAAGTTATGTAGTGGATAAAATAGAGGACATGAATTTAAAACAATTTTATGCTATTTAAAGAAGATGTTATTCTTCTTTCTTATATTTGTTTTGTTTGTTTCATAAAAGGAAGGATTACGGCCAGGAGATACAACCAGCACTTTCTGTGGTACTCCTAATTATATTGCACCTGAAATTCTAAGAGGAGAAGACTATGGTAATGAATAAAGAGGTGGTATTTCAGCTATTGCTAAATGGGTGGTAAAATGTGGTAATAATTGCACAATAGTAAACTACAGCATTTTAATACTGATCTTACTAATGTAAATTTTCTTGATTCTGTTAAAATGTATATGAAGACCCCCAGACTCTGAAATCAGAGAGAGTAGGACTCAGTGGTCTTTAGGGGTACAAATTTAAATAATATTTTATTAACAACAAACACTGAAGAGTGATAGGAACTGTTCACTATTCTGAGCAGTTTGTATTAACTAATTTAATTTTGCAACAACCCTCTGAGGTAAGCATTGTTGATTCCCATTTTACAGATGAAGAAACTGACATACAAAAAGCTTAAATAACATGTCCATTTTCCTAATGGCTAGAATGTGACAGAGCAGGAATTCAGACCAGCAGCCTTGTGACTTCAGAATGAATCATGAACTATAAGGTTGTTCAGGTTTCTTGGGATATTTCCCTCAGAAATCTGAAGAACTGTAGAAAGATTGGCTGGTAGTCAAGCACCAGAAAAAAAAAAATTCTTAAAAAGGGATTTGACTTTTTGAGTTCTGGTCCTATAATTTCAGTAGATATAAAGGAGAATGTGGGGGTGGGGGTGGGCTCCATGGTAGAACGCTTGCCCTAGCATGTGTGAGGGAAATTCTGGGTTCGATTCTCAGCACCACATATAAATAAATGAATAAAATAAAGGTCCATCAACATGTTAAAAATTGTTTAAGAAAATAAAAAAGGAGGATGTGGTACATTTAACAGTTGCTCAGAATATGAATGTGGGAGTCTTTAATCAGCTAGCAAAATATCAAGTTTTAGACCAAAGGAGCTTATTCTCCAATACTATATAATTATATCCTCAAAACAAAATATTAGCTACTGGGCATGAGTCTGAAATTACAGCTATATTTGGAAAAGAAATTTATGTTTCGCTGTCCATAATTTTATATTCTAATGTTCTTTTGGTCACCTATCTTTGTTGGTAAATGACATATTTCTGTAACTCTCAGAGCTTACTAAGATAGTTATAATAATTTAGAGTTGACTGTCTCATTGTGTTTATTTTTTTATTATGTGACAACATGAACCTCCAATTACTGACTTAAAAGCATGTGAGGTGGATAATTTATTGCTTTAAACTTACTTTCTGAAGGTTTCAGCGTTGATTGGTGGGCCCTTGGAGTACTAATGTTTGAGATGATGGCAGGAAGGTCTCCATTTGATATTGTTGGAAGCTCTGATAACCCTGATCAAAACACAGAGGATTATCTCTTCCAAGGTAATTTGTAATATTTTATAGAGATTATCTGTAAGTAACCTACTCTAGAGTACACAGTGTGCTTATGTTATTACTTTGAATAAGAAAAATGATAATAATCTGAACAGTATACTCCTAACTTAATGAGATTTTGATTTTTTTTGATACATCCTTCCTATCTCTGTCATCTCTAGTCGCATCTGCAGTTACCTTCTTGTGTTCAAAATTGTAGCAAATGATTCCATTAGCTTACATATCACAAACATATATGGAGGAGAGAATCCTGTGGATAGAGAGCACAGTCTTTACACATGAAACATGAGGCTGAGGATGTAAGTTCACAAACATGGGGCGGGTAGAGTATCAAGAAGATAGGAGGGGCCAGAAGGTAGAGGAGGTGAGGCTTATGATGGTAAGTACTAAGAACTGAATGGAACAGATAGGCAAAGAGGCCTCCTAACACACAGTCCAAAAAGTGTGGCCATGAAATCCTGCATTTAATAATTAGCAATCACAGAATATGAATAGGCATTTATTATCCTAGGAAACTCAAGCTGGGTATGGCAGCACACGCCTGTCATCCAAGCTACTCAGGAGACAGAGGCAGAAGGATCCCAAGTTCAAGGCCAGCCTAGACAACTTAACAAGACCCTATCTCAAAATAAAAAATTAAAAGCCTAGCATGGGGCCAAGGTCGTGGCTCAGTGGCAGAGCACTTGCCTTGCACGTGTGAGGCACTGAGTTCCATCCTTAGCACCACATAAGAATACATAAACAAAATAAAGGCACTGTGTCCATGTATAACTAAAAAAAAAAAAAAAAAAAAGCCTAGCATGTGCAAAGCCCTGGATTCAATCTCTAGTACAGAAGAAAGAAAGGAAAAAAAACAAAAACAAATGGCCATAGAATATGTGAAAAGACCTTCAACCTCACTAGTAATTAGGGGAATGATGTATATTAAAATATTAATGATCTACCATTTTATACATTTGGCAACAATGTTAAATTTTGATAACTGGAATGCTCGTAGGCTGCTAATGGGAGTAAAAATTAACACAATAGCTTTGGGGAATGCTTTGGCATTGTTTAATAAAAGTGATACATGTTAAAAATTGTTTAAGAAAATAAAAAAGGAGGAACTTTATAACAGTCCTTCAAAGTAGGTATTTTCCTGGTGAGGAAATCAAGGCACAATAAAGTAGTCAAAGAATAAAACATTCTCGTAAATGATAAGTACAGTACTCAGATTAGAGGCCATCTCCAAGAAGGAGAAGGAGGTAATAGAAGTACACAGTGATTCAGTTTGGTATGTAACATCTTATTTTTTCTGTTGCAGTGCCTTAATATTTCATAACAAAAACTTAAAAATCAAAGCTATGTAAAAGTTAAACACAATGCTACGATTTTTATCTTTCTAGTTATTTTGGAAAAACAAATTCGCATTCCACGTTCTCTCTCTGTAAAAGCTGCAAGTGTCCTGAAGAGTTTTCTCAACAAGGTAAAAATTGTGTGTAAATATCTTTTGTGGTTTGTTTCTATATAAATCAAACCAGTGAGTAGAAGCCTAGACAACTTAAAATTCTAAACTAGCCAAAGTATGCAACTTTCTCAGTTATATCTGGAATTCATCTCTTAATGAAAGAATAAATGACAGCATTAGCTCCTGGGATGATTTATCCATTCTACTTTGCCATTATAATTTACCTCCAGCTACACATGGTGTTTTTAATGTAAATTGCATATATATGCATATATACCATATTCTCATTGAAGGAAGAATTTAGTATTTGGGGTTAGCCACAGCTATGCTTTAAACTTTTATTTTCCCATTTTTCTGTATCATTATCCACAGAATTCATTCTTCACCATGTACTTTTGAGCACTTGGGCACTAATGTTCCCTACAAACTGTTATATCAAAAACCCTGGAATTAGGTAAAATTTAGAAGAAAAATGCTGTGTTAAAAATGTGAACATGATTTAATTGTTGCAGTTTCTAGGCTAGAGAAGTTTTAGGATCTAAGGTTACAATTTTTGGTAATGATAAATTCTACTTTAAATGAATATAAGTTGGTATGTGTTTACCTTCTAAGATAAACAGGTAAGATAATGGTGGATTTTAATAAAATCAGAAATTGAAACTTGCTTTAAATAAATATTTTATGTGAGGAAAGATTTAACTTGAAACCTAATCTTTCACAGAGTGAAAATTTAAGGTGAGAGGGTTACTCTGTAAAATAAAATGGTTTTTGTCAGAAAGAAAAACAGAAACATGTTCTCATTCACAGTAAGTAAGCCAAGACTTTATAAGTTGTAGACTACTCACTTCGGTGATTCAGGTAATGGTTGTATTGTTGTCTTACTCAAATTGTGCTTTGTTACTATAATTACAGCATAGAACTTTAAGATTAAGCTAAGAATAAACCTATGAAGTTTGGTGGTCTCTATATTTTGACTGACACTAGCCCATGTCAGAGAAACAACTGGTTGCTGCTCAAATGATGCTGCCGTTCACTTTTCCTTCCATTTTTTTCCTTAAGCAAGGAGTGGTGACAGTTCTCCACTTCAATGACTTAAGAGTCCTGAGGAAATCTTACATGTCATAAAGTCCACATAATTCAACTTGAGTCTAGTATTGTACTTTCTAGAAATAAAAGGTAGATAGTTTCAGCTCAGAAATAGGGTATTACTGGATAATACCCTATTTATCAGTAATAGGCAGGAAACTCTAGTCACAAAGGTGAATTATCTTAAAGCATGACATTTACCTAATCCTTAGAACATTTTTTTCTACCATAGGACCCAAAGGAACGATTGGGTTGTCATCCTCAAACAGGATTTGCTGATATACAGGGGCATCCATTCTTCCGAAATGTTGATTGGGATATGGTATGTAAATATTTATTGTTTTCTGTGTTAGGTTTTATTGATACCTTGGACCAAATTTTACTGTCTTAAAAGAGTGTTGAAAAACTTATATTTCACAGTTTTTTAATGTTATTGTATTTTTTTATACCTTTATTTTATTCATTTTTTTGTGTGTGGTGCTGGGATTGAACCCAGTGCCTCACACGTTAGGCAAGCACTCTACCTCTGAGGTACTACCACAGCCCCCATATATCACAATTTAAGCAACTGAAAACAACTCTCTCAAATGCTTTTTTAAAAACTTTGAAAATAAAACAATTATGATATTAATGTAATAAGAGCAGGTCATAATATTGAGGCCCATATTAATGTTCAAATTTGTAAATTATGTCCATTGTTGTTATTATCATATAGAGCCAGGGATAGTGGCCTATGCTGGTAATCCCAAGGACTTGAGAAGCTGAGACAAGAGAATTGCAAGTTTGAGATCAGCCTCAACAACTTAATGAGACCCTGTCTCAAACATTTTTTAAACATTTTTTAAAGGGCTAAGATTGTAGCTCAATGACATAGTATCCCTGAGTTCAATTCCCAGTACCATAAAATATATATATATGTATATATATGCATGTGTGTATATACATGTACATACATACATATGTACATATATTACAGACTGTGTTTATGTGTGTGTATTTAGAACCATGCCTAGGGAAACATCTGAGAGCTGTCATCTAATGTGTCTTTTTAGATGGAACAAAAGCAGGTGGTACCTCCCTTTAAACCAAATATTTCTGGAGAATTTGGTTTGGACAACTTTGATTCTCAGTTTACTAATGAACCTGTCCAGCTCACTCCAGATGATGAGTAAGTAATTCTGTATACTGAAATATTTTTAAAGTTCTTTGAAGATCCATTTTTAATGGTTACACTATGTTTTATTATCAGATTATACTATAATTCATGTAGCCATTAGATTACTGGGTATTTGAACCCGTTATATATTATCAATTATAATAGTTAACTGTCATTATTCTTTCTTTGCTTTACATGCATTTTCCTAATTCTCACAACAACCTTGTAAACTAGGTATTGTCATCTTCATTTTACAGATGAGGAAACCGAGACTCAGAGAGGTTAAGCAAAGTTACACAGCTGTCAGGTGGCAGAGTCAGGATTCAGACCCAGATCTGACTGACTGAGGCCTCTGCTCTTTCCACTGTGCTGCACTGTTACCATTTTGATGATGAACATCTTTGTCCGAGTTTCTGTTACCTTAAAAAAATTATATCAAGTTATCAAATTTAGCCAACAGTAATCCAAAGTATTTTGTGTATATGTTGCATCTTTTAAAAATATAATTCAGAATAATTTGTGGATACTTTGATCATTTAGCTGTCATTACAGATTCATTCTTTCTAAACTCAAGGAGGCGCTTTCGGTTGGTAGTCACTTCACTTATATCTTCATTTTTATCATGTTCTTCACAGGAGCTGTTCCAAGTGGTCTGTATTTTTTAGAAGGCTTCATTCGTACGCCTGCCTCCATCACTTTTAATGGATTAACTTTGTCTTAAGTTGACTCTAAGAATTGAGACCTCTCTGGTTTGAGTTTGCTCCCTGTTTCAGCTGTCTCCAGACCACCTTGTCTCAGGATTGCTCTCTGCTTTTCTCAGCCTTTTTCTTATTCCCTACTGTTGAAAGGCCCTTTTTTGCAAGGGGTGCCCATTCTGTTTTTCTAGACTTGTTTTCTTAGCTGCTTCCAGGATTCCATTTTGTCAGTTACCTAATTGCTCCACTTTTGATTTGTATTTTTCTAGCTTATTTCCCTCTACCTACAGACTTGTTCAGGTATCTTGATTTTACCCCTAAATCTTAGCCCCTCTTTGAACCAACACACTTTTTTTCACATTTTATTTTCAAGCATTTAAAAAAATACTTAGTGAATGTTCATGGTAAAAGGAAAATAAACAAGCAGCATCTCTGTCTCTTTAGAGTAGTCAGCAGAAATTGTCTTTGTACTTTCTTGCTGCCAACATTTTAACCCCTTACAATTTTACCTGCTCCATCAGCTTTAGAAAGTCAAATTGACTTCTTAATTTCTAAATTACAAAGCACTTTTTGGTTAGTCTTCATCTACCCTGATATCATCAGGTATTTGGCGCTCAGGGCCTTGCCTTATGTAGTGCTGCCCACCCTGGTTCTGCTTTATCTCTGCAATGATTTACTTGTCATGTTTTTCCTTTCCCTTTAAGACCAGGCTGCTCCATGGTTCTGTCTATGGTATCTTTTGCTCTATGCAGTTTGTACCTTGAAGATTTCAGCCAGCCCTTATAGCATGGATACTTTTTAAATGGCTCCTAGCTAAATTAACAAATGACTATTAAGCAAGAGGCACTATGCTAACTAAGTTCTGTACATCTAGAGATAACCAAAACAGTCCAATCTCACAAAAAAGCTTCCTATCTACTAGAAGAGAGAGATATGTACCAAATCATTCTGTGGCAGCATTGTGTATTGGAAAGAACACTGGATTTAATCAAAGGATAGGAGTTTGAATCCCGATGCCACCTCTTACTAACTGGGTAACCTTGGATATGAATTGCATAACTTCTCTGAGCCTGCTTTTTCTCAAATTGTCTACCTCACAAGGTTACTGTGAAGAAATTAATGAGTGATGGTCTCTGAAGCATCTAGCCCCTGCCCTGATCTCTCTCCTGAATTGCATTTCCATCTACATCTCCCCAGTTTGTCACATGTCAAATATATCAAAGTTATGGCCTCTTTTTCTGTTATTATCAGTAAATTCTGTGTTATTTACTGATTTCTACTCCCTCTACCTCCCATGTTTTCCTGTCATTCCAATTCAAAATGTCAGTGATTGTTGCCTCCTCTTTTTCCTTAACAGATTATGTAATACTGCATTGCTAAATCTGTGTCTGTTTTTCCTTGGCTTCATCACTTGCCTCAGAGCTGCCTTTTCTCATTCCATTGCCACAACCCTAGTTCCAATCTTACTCAAGTCATACCAAGAGTTGTACCAACTTCCTAATTGATCTCTTTCACACCTTTACTATGCAGCCTATTCTGTATGCCCCATGAAGTACCATTCGATTCTCAACCTCTTTAATCAGCAGCCTTCATTATTTCCTGCTTTGCCAGTCAGATAACATCTATTCTCTTGGCTAGCATTGAAAGCTTTCCCCATCTGCTCCAGCCTGACTCTAGCCATATCTCTCACTTAACAAATGGCATTCTGATCAATCTCAGTTACTTACCATTCCCTGATAGTGAACATCTCTCTCTCCTTCTTTGCCTTTCCCTGCTCATGCTTATATATCCCTTCATTGTTTTTACTTACGGAACTCTTCCTCTTTCAGAGCCCCCTCAAATGCAACCAGATCTTTGATGGATCAAGACAAAACTCCAAATGTAAACATCACTGGCTTTTCAATCTTGCCATCATCTTCCTTCCAGCATCATCTGCCATTTAACACCCTTCTATTCCTATGCACCAGCTCTAATAAATTACTTGCCTTTTTCCAGACTGACCATAATCTTGCATAATTCCATTCATTAGTGTCTGTAGGATGAATGCTGCCTTCCTTGATTTCTGTGTTAGAAGTCACCTCTCTCTTAGAACTATAGTTAGAATAGGACTTTGCTTATCATGCATGAAATTTAACAGATACTACTTTTTCTTATGGCTTTCCAGTGTATGAGTTACACCTGCTTCTTTAAAGGAGGAGGTTGTACCTTCTATAACTTTGTGCTCTGTGATGCATTGTGTACATTTAGGTATTAAAATGTTTGATAGTATTACTCTTAAGGTATATGAAACTAGAAATCCAGTGTAACCGAATGCCAACCGCTGCCCTCTGTGACCCAATTTCTCCCTGTGGTGTTCTCTCCTTATTCCAGGTCTCTCAGTGTACTTGTTCCTATTGCCTTTTCCTTTTGGCTAACTTCTTCTGGGCCTTCTCTTCACCATCTTCCATCTGGCTGTTGAGGTGACTACTAAACTGGATGCTAATTCAGACCTGGACGTTTACCTTAATTAAGAATGTTGTTCAGGTCAAAAGTTTAAGATTAACTGGAGTTGTGATAACTTGTACCTTTTTTATTCCCAGTCCAGTTTTGAACTACTTTTTGGCTCTAAGTGTGCTTGTGGGATTATTACCCTTTTTAAATTTTTAGTACTCTTCTTGATTCTTCTAGAAAATGATTTGGGATTAATCTAAGAACTTATAGGATTTTCCCCACAATGTATCTAAAGAAGCAGTTGATGTACAGTAGCCTTATGTTTTGTTTTTAAATTTTATCATTTAAATTAAAAGTTGAAACTCTTATGATGAAAATAAATTTATTTTTCTTTTAACAGTGACATTGTGAGGAAGATTGATCAGTCTGAATTTGAAGGTTTTGAGTATATCAATCCTCTTTTGATGTCTGCAGAAGAATGTGTCTGATCCTCATTTTTCAACTGTGCATTCTGCTTATGTTGCCATTTAATGCATGGATAAGCTTGTTACCAGCCTGGATACAAATAACCATTTCATATTTGCCACAAAAAAATCTTATATACTATAAGAATAAATTATTACATCTAAATGTAACTGAAAAAACTTAAAACTAGCTTTCAGACAATCATGTCAAAATTTAGTTATACTGGATCTTCAGAGGCCTGATGAGTAATGAAGTTACCTTTTTGGTTTAAAGTAAATACCACTGCTTTTAAAAGAAATTATCTGTTGCGTTAAGGCACATAGTGGGATTACATCATAAGCCTCTCATAATTTTTGTCATTCTCTGTTAAGTCATTTGAGGCTTTAATTTTGGAATAAAAGGTTAATTCAAAATGGAACAAATTGGGATGGGGTTGTGGCTCAGTGGTAGAGCACTTGCTTAACATGTGTGAGGTACTGGGTTCAATTTTCAGCACCACATAAAAAAATAAATAAGTAAAAATAAAGGTTCATCCACAACTAAAAAATATATTTTAAAAAATGCAACAAATTTTATATTACCTATTAGTTTCAAAGTTCTTTATGTTTAACATCCAGCTGTAAGATTTCTCATTGCCTTGGATAATTATTAATTTTTAAGACAACAGTTATTAAATTGGTAATAAAAGATGTTTCCTTCGAATTGGGCATTACAGATTCCTCTAGCTTAAAAAGTAGACATATTAAGAATCAGATTCCAAATCATTTGGTATTTTTGAAACACTGGCACAAGTGATTTTTATTTTTTATTTTTTTAACAAGAAGAGATAGTTTTTGAGCTTATCCTTTCAATGAAAACTTTAACTTTGGTGTTAATATATGTGTTCAAAAGACACAGAATGCAGTCAAATGGAAAACTGCTAGGTATATAGAAAGGAAAATAATAGACATTTAAAGTAGATACAGAAAAGTGCAATGGTAATATTTATTTCTTACTGGAGAGTGAATCCTGCAATTTTCTTTATGATTTGATTTAAATAATGAGGAAGCACTCACTTGTTACCAAACTTGTAAAAGCATTCCATTTATTCAGTGGAGGCAGAATGTATAATATTTTTTCCTTATTTAGTATACAAGAAAATAATTTATCTTCTAGGTAGAATGTCTTAACTTCACTAGTTTCTTTCCCCAAAACCACATTTTTGGTACTTTTGGGTCATGTTTATGGAATCCTCAGTGAAATCCAGAAAAAAAGAAAACATGAATAAATGTTTAGAGCACACAGATATTTACACATATCACAATTCTATACCCTTAATTGAGTTTATTTAGTAACTAACACATGTAATATATAGTAGACTACATTTCAGGAGCAGAATTTTTCACTTTTTTTTTATTAATATTGGTGTTTAGCAACTTAGTATTTAAAGAAGTGCTAGATACAGCATCTTTCTGTTTATTTTAAATATTATTTTTATGAAAAAGGGCTTTAAGAAGTAACCATAATCATTTAAATAAATAACTGTCCAATCTTAGTAAAATGTAATTTTAGGGAAGCTATCTAATTTTAATTTTTCAAATTTAGAATGATGTAAAATTTATAGACATTTAATAAATTTGTCTCTTTCTGGATACTACATTTCATTAGAAATGTAATATTTCCAGTTTGTGATCATATATTCTCCTTTCTTCAAATAAGTGTGAAAGCAGTGAAAACCTCAAAGGAAAATGTTTATATACGTTTGCATGTTCATTTGAGAGGTATTTATGTTTCTCCTAATACCTAAAACTTGTTTTAAAACAAAAAGCAGTATTCACTTTACGTCATAAACTTAGAATTCTGACATCTTGTACCAGAAATGTTCATGGTCTTGCTTTTAAGTGGTGCTGTTTCCCGTGGGGCAGCTTAGAATGTGGCATTATCACCCAGGGAGTTTGTTTAACATACACACTACAGGGCACAACTTTGAATTTTGTTAGGCCTTTGGATCTCATTTGGAAAAACACTTTCTTCAAATTATTTTTTGTCCTGTGGTTAAATATTAGAAAGAGCATTCCTTGTGAAGAAGGGGAAAATGGTTAAGGTAGAACATTATCTACATTTTTAATAAAAACGAATTTTAAATGAATGGTTTCAAGTTAGGTACCTTCCCCACCTTGCCCTGCAACAATAGCTGTCAGTTTTCTACCAATAATGTACAAATGATGAGCATTTTTCTATGATAAGGTTTTAACCATTATTCAGGGTGATCTTTTATTTTAAAATCCTTTTTTAACTAATAAGATTTACTGTGTATATTTTATACAGAATTGCATTACAAATGTCTTTGTGTTATTTTTTGCTGTCTCTAAGTGCCATGCCAGCTCTTTTTGTGTTATGTAGAAGTTCTCTCAAAATACTCACCAGGGGAATAAGGCAGTGGACAGTCAGAATGGTTGGTGTATTTGTGTTCTAGGAAATAATTTATTTTGCATAAGCATGTGGTCAGATCATTTTATGCTAATATGCAGCCTGGATTGCATATCAGGTATTATACTTGTTCTGTGCCGGTACAATTACTTCATCAATTTATTTGTTTTGACTTTTTTCATGTAGAGTACTGCCTTGGTCATCATAATGTAATCTGTATTTGTTTACCTTTTTTTTTTTTTACATTAAAAACTTTAAATAAAACATAATACCCACCAGAAGTGGATTGTTTCTTTATTACGCACCATGTCAAAAACTTGTGTAAGAACAAGATGTATCAAAATGTGCTCAAGAAAAAAAAATGAAAATTTTAGAGTTTGGAAGTTTTGCTGCACTTAAAATAGCAGTCCATAGTATTGATGCTATAGTATAGACATTCACTCATCAATTAAAGTATTCCCTAGTGTATTTTTTTGTTTTTAATATTGTTTATTAGCACAGTAACAAATGCAGACATAAGAAGTCTACAACATATAACCAATCCACTGAGTGACTCCTATTCCACACTTTAACAGCTTAAGGTATTTCACTACAGGTTTTCACAAGTCCTGATTTCAACCTTTAAAGTAGATTTGCATACAAAATAAAATACATTAATTACTGATTTCCTACATAGTCTTATATATATGAGACGACAGTGTCTAAAAACTGTTAAATAGCAATGTTCCCTTTCAGGAAGGGGAAAAAATTCCCTTTTTTTTTTTTAACGAAAAGTATGTAGTCTTAGGACTTTAACATAAATGGCCACATGTGTAACCTGTACAAAATTAAGCTGTTTTAAAATTAGACTATAAGCAATTGAACCCAAATGTCTAAATGTACATTCTCTTCTGTACTACATTTCAGCTAATATTGCAGAACTAATTACAGTTTTAAAAGTTGCTATTACCAATTTTGTCTACTGTAGCAAGATACCTTAAGTTACAACAAAATCTTAGGAAACAAGACTGAATAATATCTGTTATAGAAATACCCTACTCTTTACCAGCTCCCACCCTCCCCCACCCTTTCAAATCATAAGCAGCTTTTTTTGTGTGACAAATAATGTAAGAATTGTGAAAACCCAATTTATGTAGCGTATCTCTTGGTCCACTGTCTGGCCATTCTGTCATGTTCTGCTCTGTTGGTCATATACTGAGTGGTAATACTTCCCACTGAAGTGTCGGCAGGATTCCAGTCTGTAAGAAGTGAGCAGACAGAAAGGAGAACTTTTAGCTGGGCGCGATGGCGCAAGCCTATAATCCCAGCACTTAGGGAGGCTGAGACAGGAGAATCGCAAGTTCAAAGCCAGCCTCATCAAGGGCAAGGCACTAAGCAACTCAGTGAGATCCTGTCTCTACATAAAACACAAAATAGGGCTGAGGATGTGGCTCAGTGGTCAAGTGTCCCTGGGTTCAATCTCCAGTACCAAAAAAAAAAAGAGAACTTTAGAAATGGTTAATGCTGGACTCCAATTATCTTTCAATATGTCCAAGCAAATAACTCCTTGACAATTAATATTACAGTGATAGATTCTTGTTCAAAATGTAACCTTTGGAGGCTTGAAGGGATATTCTGGTGTAGAAGTGATATCGAGGAAAAATACACCACCTTCGTACACAGATCCTGGAGGCCCTAGAATGGTTGATCTCCATGCATAGACGTTATCACCTTTGGGACCAGCACTGCAGTTAGGTGGAGGGTCTAAAGTGATGTCTGCCAGTTCCTTCTGAATCCTCTTGGTGCTGGTGGAGAGGAGCTTGGAGTTTTTGCTCATGCTGACTTTACTCTCCTTCTTCTTGGGGGTGTTTGTTTCTTTCTTGGTTGCTCTGGGGGTGGCGTGAGGAGGACACTGGGGATCCCAGGAAACCCTGTCCACCCTAGTGTATTTTTAACTTACCCTTCCTTTTTTCTCTTCTGTTGGAAAATAAATTAAGAAACTAGCTGGGGCTGGGGCTATAGTTCAGTGTCAGAGCATTTGCCCAGCATGTATGAGGCACTGGTTTTAATCATTAGCACTGCATAAAAATAAATGAATGGATAAATAATTATTAAAAAAAGAAAAAAACAACTGAACATAGACCATTTTAATTGGCTTGCTCTATTTATTTATTTATTTTACTGAGGATGGAACCCAGAGGCTCTTTACCACAGAGCTACATCCCCAATATTTATTTACTTTGAGACAGAGTCACATTAAGTTGCTTAGTATGGCCTCTTGGCTCAGCCTTCCAAATTGCTGGGATTCTAGGCATGCACCACTGTACCTGGCTTAACAGGCTTTAAAACTGAAGCAAATTGTTATGTGCATGTACAAATATGTAACAACAAATTCCAGTTACATACAACCCTCATGTGCCAATAAAAAAGTGTAGGAAAAAAACAAACATCATAGTCTAGAAAAAACCAACAACAAAATATTGAAGCCAATTTAAACAGATTTAGAACAGATTTTTCCCATAGTATGTTCTATTCTGCTCTACAAGCCTGGAACTTTCTCAATAAAACCTGTGTCCACATACAAACAAGTATAAGTGTAGTATCCCATACTTTAACCTAGTGGTGTCTTCTCTTCATAAGGAGAATGATATCTTAAGTGCCTTTACTTTTTTATTGTCGAAGAGCTGGGGCCATATGTTAAAACCACTCCTGTCTTCTCTATTATTTTACCCTAATTTCAACTCTTGCTTAAAATGGAGTTAGAGGCAGTATTAATGAGGTATTGTCGAGGCTATTCCCTGTATCACATCATAAATTTAATTGTTTTCTGTGAGTTAGTAACACCCCAAAACGGAGCCCAAAGAGCAACTTGAACTTTAGGCAAATTTTGGACTGAAGCCTTTAGTCACCGGGGCAACCTATTTCTCCCTGAAAGGTAAAACCAGTCTCCAGTCCTGGAAATTGAACAGCTTACTTTCTGGACAACACCCAGCAATGAGTCATTTGACCTTCTGGTGATCTTTCATAGATTTACTCTCTGCTGTGGTACTTAAGGGATTGGTTGAGAACCAGATAGTCTGCGTAGTTTGTATCCAGAGTTTATTGTTCCAGAATATACTATAACTTATTACCCACCATGCTAAATAACACTAATAAAAAAAACTGAACCTCTGCCCTTGACATTCAAGATGGAACAGACATACAGAGAAACATTCATTTCCACAGTAAATCCAATGATAAAAGCCAAATAAATGTAGTAAAATACACATTAAGTACTCATGACAGGTTATCAGCTTTACTAATGAAACTTCGATGAGTTTTACTTAACATTCTCTTCTCATTGACCCGTGGTAGACATTTTTCAGATTTACAGTAGATTCCATGAAGCTTTCTGAGTTCATAAAAACACCCTAAGAAGAAATCTTGGTGCCTGTGTTCTCCCCCCATACACACCCACACTATAAGATTGTTTTGGTGTATGTGCTGAAAAATATGAACTGGGTTTTATATAAGAATGGGAGTGCAGGAGTTGGGGTTGTAGCTCAGTGGTAGAGCGCTTGCCTAACATGAGTAAGACACGGGGTTCGAGTCTCAGCACCGCATACAAATAAAACAATAACCAAAAAAATTTAAAAAAAAAAGAATGGGAGTGAAAACTGGTGCTTCTGGTTAGAGTATTCATAATCCATGGCTGAAATTATTAAGGTGAATCTAGCTCAGGATGTGAAATGTAGCAATGCAATTCATCTTCATGTTGCAATTTGTTGTGCCTTACTGGCTTTAGCATTGTATTTTTACTCCGATTGCTATTTTTAATATTTTTGTTGGAGAAGCAAATTACAAATATCTTAAGAATTAAGAAGCCATTTAGTGTGATCTTTTACAGAATATCTGAAAGCCAAAACCTATGCCAGATGGATTCACTAGACTTGAGTTTGTTAGCTCAAATTTAGGTGGTCAGCCAGGTGCAGTGGAGCATGCCTGTAATCCTAGTGGCTTGGGAAGCAGAGGCAGGAGGATCGAGAATTCAAAGTCAGCCTCAGCAACTGCAAGGTAGTCAGCAACTCAGTGAGACCCTGACTCTAAATAAAAAGCAAACTAGGGCTGGGGATGTGGCTCAGTGGTTGGGTGCGCCTGATTTTAATCTGTGGTACCCGCCCCCAGAAAAGTTAGCTGGTCAGATGCAAATTCTAAATGTAAGAAAGCTTGTTGAAAGGCTCTAGCAAAATCTTTGACACATTACATGCTTTGTTTTTTCCCATAAAAGGGAAGTACTGGGTATTTTCTAGAGATAGTGTCTCACAGCCTCATTTAAAATTTAAATGATATAAACTATCTGCAATGTGGGTGATTTGGTGACTTTTTATATTATTCATAATATTTTTAGGAGTAAAATTATGTAATTAGGTAGTTAAGTGCTACAGAAATCTAACTCACATTTTATGCCCTACGGAATTTTTTTTCCTTAAAAAGTGTCTTGCTACATTGTCTAGGTCTGAACTTCTGGGTTCAAGGTATCTTCCTGCCTCAAACTCCTAACTAGCTGGCACCACTGCACCTGGCTTACAGAAAAATTTTTAAGTAAATTTTTTCTAGTTGCTAAATTGTTATTTAAAACATTTAAAAATTTGTGGATCACTGAATGATGTGCATTTGTAAACAGTTTGACTCAACTTTACCCAGTTTAAAGCTGTTAATAGAGAAATCTGAATCAGTGTGCCAAAGGCTTGACATTTTTCTAAATTAAAAAAAAGTTTTTATTGGCATATTATAGTTATACG
Organism: Xerus rutilus; assembly: GCA_028644305.1. Taxonomy (NCBI): domain Eukaryota; kingdom Metazoa; phylum Chordata; class Mammalia; order Rodentia; family Sciuridae; genus Xerus; species Xerus rutilus. Next base: position 35,043,822 of record CM053409.1, read on the forward strand.
TAATGATGGTATTTTTCATACATGCACACAAATAAAACCTAAATTCTTACTTTTTTTAAATTTTAAAATTTATGCATTTATAGAGGGCTTTTCAATGTGTCTAGCACTGTGATGATTCTGTAGGATTTGGAGAAGTGCTGTCTTAAGGAATTTTTAAATGTATATAAAAGGAATAAATGTATTCCAGAAAAGTTGGCTTAAAGTTGAAAAAAAAAAAAGCCTCTGTGTATATAATCCCTTTATGTAGGAGACATTTCCTGTGATTTAAAATAAAAATGTTCTCTCTCCAGTAGTGTTGTCTGGGGTGAGCGAGCAGTAGGTGGGTTTTTTCATAAGGGTGATTCTCTTCTTCACCACCACCAGGGGCCAGTCTTACTGTAATGAAGGTCACAGTTACCAGCGTCTTAGCCCTCTGGAGGAGCCACATATTCACTGTAGGCCAGATACCAAGAAGTTCCTGGATTTTATCAGTGCTGATCATGTATATTTTGATTTTACAGAACTACTACCGGTCAATGTGCCAGTCGAATTGCTCTTCAGAAGGAAATCACTGTTATCTGGGAGTCAGCAAGTCTTTTGATAGAATTATGTTGCCCTCTAGCCATTTTGAATTTTATAACTTCCAGATTAATTCAACACAATGAGAGCCTACTATGTGCCAGACATTGGGGATATAGGAAGTGAGAGTCTAACCATGTCCTGTTCCATCTTTGAAGAATACTTTTAGTTGAATGTAGAGCTGATTTTGGTCATTTAAACATGCAGAAATTCGGTTAAAACAAAATTCAATAAATTATCCACATTTAATTGTGAACTTTCCATATGTTGCATGGCATTAAATTAGTGTCATTTGCAGGTTTAACCCACGACTGTTTGCAGACTCTCAGATTATTCATTAAAAAACACGATTTCTGAAGAATTTTGACTATATTACTATTTCATAAACATTAAACACTGTTGTCCTGTAGGTAAATAGTTGAAATCATCCGTTTGCTAAGAAAAGACATCTTTCCTTATAATCCTGTTGAAACTTCTGCCATTCCTTAATTTCAGGTAGTTATTTACTTCATTGCCCAAAATAACTGACTGTACAATGTGCCGTAAATTGCATTAAACAACCTCACACCTTCTCCTTCACAAGTTTTTCATCAACAAGTTTTTTAGGTTTGTTGTGTTGTTGACACCACTTTATAATTCATGCATTGTCACTTTGTAGTAAGAGTAACTGGTAAATATGAAATCTGTTCACTTACAAATTTTATTCTTGAAAGTATAAGAATTTTTCTCTTGGATTTTAATATAGTCGTACCTGCAGTGAGTCCTGATGTTTTTAACTTCTGTTTGATATTAGAAATGCTAAAGTCATTTAATTTTCTCAAAGGAAATTGCTTCTCATGTTAGGTCCACCCAAATAGAATTATTATTCGTGGGTTGTCATAGGTTGCCTGGGCCAGCATGTGCTAAACATTTTGTACATATTTCATTTAATCCCAATGATCCTGACAATGTTTTCTATGCCAGAATTATTGAAGAATTTAAGAGGTAGGACTGGGCTTAGTATCTCAGGTTAGTCTCAAGTTAAATTTCAACAGCCACAGATCTGCATTAACATGTACTATTATCCCCATTCAACAGATGTAGGAGCAGGGGGAAGATGTCAGGAAGTTAGGTAACTTAAAGTCCGTTATGGTCCCCGGGGCCCATTACCTCTTAAGACAGCATATAACATTTCCAAAATTTCAGTCTCCCTCTGAGAAAGTACATACACAAAACTGATGCACTGGGTTTTTTTTTTTTTTTAATTGGAGCTTTATAGTTATACATAGTATAACAAACTCGTCCAACAAACTCCTACATGCATGGAATTTAATTTCAGTTCATGACCGCCCCCTTTTCCCCTATCATTCTCTCTCCCCTCCCCCTGCTACCTGTTTTTTAAACTTCATCTTGCTTACTCCTTGATGGCCATCTCATGAGTCTTTTTGAGGTCTTTCTCCATAATTGTCTACATTGGCTCAACCCTGCTAGCCATTTCAACCCTGCTATATCTTTCAGTGGTTCAAGCCTCCTGTGTCAGATATATATGAAATACACCTTCTTGGAGAGCTCAGGGCCCCTTTCTCTTAAGCACTTAGAACTGTGCTAGTCCATCAGAAACTGTTCCTATGTCCAACATATGGTATGAACCCACACAAAACAAAATAGTCCCATGGCTGGCCTCCACACCTGACTGCCCCCCTGAGCTAGAGAAGTCCAGGAGGCTGCTGATTTCTGGGAAGCTAGGGTGTCCCCTAAAATATATGTATCTCTGATCCACTAACATTAGCTCCCTTAGAGACCTTGGAGAGGTCATACCCTCATGTGGGTTGCTGTGGTGACCACCTAACCTCCCTGGGGCCCTACTTCCTGGATCAATGTTCTCAGCTTGTTGCTTGTGCTTTCCTTCCCCTCTGACTGTCCCCTGAGAGCACTGCCCTGGAGGAGAAGCTGCTACTTCTCCTGATGCTCCCCAGGGTGCAGTCTTCTTGTTCCTTCGTGCTCTTCACCTATGCTGACTCCTCCACCTTTGTGTAAAAGCCCCATTTCTGTGGGGTTCATGCTATGTGGCTCTGCTTCTGTCATCTGCCACACTCCTGTTTGTTCCATCTCACTTGAAGATTCAGCACCTGATATATTGACTGCTCTACCCTAAGCTGTGCCATCTTGACAATGTCAGTGTCTACACAGGCTGGGCATCTAACATCCAGTCAAACACCTATTCCCTTTCCTTCTTCTCAGTCTTTTTCGTGCCACACTCATTTCTACCTAAGGACCTTACTATCTGCAGCCCCTATGCCTGCAATTCTCTCCTCTCTTCTCCCTTTCTCAGGGGTTGCTGTGTAGCCTCAGGTGTGTGTGCCACCTCCCCAGAAAAACCTACGTAAGACTACCTTACCTAGTAGGTCCCTCCTCTGTATCACTGCATCTTCACAGCATCTCTCACAATGTGTAACTATGTATTTGCTTGTCATCTGTCACCTTCGCCACAAGGTCAGGAGCCATGCCAATTTTGTTACTCCTCCAGTCAAATTCCTGGAATCATACAATCATGAATAACACCTAGAACCTCCAGAAATTTTTTTTTCAGTACTGGGATTGAACCCAGGGGTGCTCTACCACTTAGCTACATTTCCAGCCCTTTTGTTTTCTTTTTATTTTGAGACAGGATCTCACTAAGTTCTCAAACTTGCAATCCTCTTCCTCAGCCTCTCCAGTAGCTAGGATTATAGGTGTGTGCCACCATGCCCAGCTTCCAGAAATATTTATAAATGCATAAATAAATAAATTAGTGAATGGGTAAACATTAGTACTGTACTTTGGAAGGAGGGTTTCCATTGTCTCCTGGTTCTACCCTGAGTAAAGGTTGGCAAGGAAACGTTCCTTGCTTCAGCTAGGTTGGGGCTAAGGAACCAACAATTTTAATAGACCACCGAGATGGTTTTGATGCTTTGATAATGTTTGGAAAAAACTGCAGTAGGGAAAAGCCTTCAGCCACACACTAAATGCTGACCTAGGCTAGAGAAACTGTTTGCTGCAGCCAGGAAGGTGATTCATTCTGGGGTTTTGTGGGATTCCCCAGCACTGATGTAAATGGAAGCTTTAGCAAAGGTCCCAGTTTCGCTGGTAATAAACAGAATCAAGAGAAAGGAGATCCTGAAATACTGTAGAAACTGGAAAGCATAGACTAATGTAGTTCATTATTAGTTTTCTGTTTTGCTTTGTAATAAGAACTTAGGAGAGGCACATTTCAATGTATTGATGGCCCCAGATACTTTAACCAGGCAATATTACTAAGAATCCTCAACGGCAGCACATTTCGTACTTCAAAGATGGATGTGGTTCTTAGAAATACTCAAAAGCCACTTAGACTCAAGTTTAATGGCAAATCTGGGGAATGTTGTTCTAGAAATCGGAACCTCAATCCCCCTCTTCCTCCAGGAGCTCCTGGCAGGATGACTTCTCAAGATGACTTCTTTTTTTTTTTTTTTTTTTTTGGTACTGGGGATTGAACTCAGGGGCACTCGACCACTGAGCCACATCCCCAGCCCTATTTTGTGTTTTATGTAGAGACAGGGTCTCACTGAGTTGCTTAGTGCCTTGCCGTTGCTGAGGCTGGCTTTGAACTCGCGATTCTCCTGTCTCAGCCTCCCTAAGTGCTGGGATTACAAGCGTGAGCCA
>CM053409.1:35048539-35065834 GCA_028644305.1 Xerus rutilus
TTTGGTACTGGGGATTGAACTCAGGGGCACTCGACCACTGAGCCACATCCCCAGCCCTATTTTGTGTTTTATGTAGAGACAGGGTCTCACTGAGTTGCTTAGTGCCTTGCCGTTGCTGAGGCTGGCTTTGAACTCGCGATTCTCCTGTCTCAGCCTCCCTAAGTGCTGGGATTACAAGCGTGAGCCACCGCGCCCGGCTTCAAGATGACTTCTAACGGGAAACAGGACATTTTGCTCTTTCTCTTTAGCCCACAGAGGAGGACTTCAGTTCTACTCAGGGAAGTAGAAATGGTGACCCAGAAAACATATTGTTTTATCCAACACAGTGATTCTCAGAAGCTATGCCTTTTGTCTCTGCATTGAGCCACTAGACATACCTCAGGTGCTTGCTGTGGCAAGGGGTGGGGAGGGGTCTAGTTCTGAAGTTCTTCTGGTTAATGTGTACAGAGCCCAGAAAAATATTCGATTGATTCTGCACTTCAAAGTCCTTGAGATACAATGTCAGGGTCATGTGCAGGGGAAGAAATGGGAAATGTGGCACCTGGGTTTAGAATCTTTGTCTCTAGAGCTTATTGAACTGCAGGGTCCCTTCTGCAGGCCTTTGGGTATTCTTATGGGAGTACTTTCTAAGATCACGGAGAATGTCCCACACAGAAGCCACTTCCTCCCTTTAGACCTTACTTTTCCTGCTCATTGCTCACCATCACTATTCTTTCCTTATCTCTATCTCTGCTACCAGGATAGGTAGAGGGAACAGAGTGAAGATTAGAGGGAGGAAGAAAGAAATGGAATTGTCTAGCTTTTGTTTAGTTTGTGAATTTTCTTTCAATTTGGTCTCTCTCAAAAAATATTTGTTAATAAAATATGCTGAGGGTGTAGCACAGTGATGATGTGCTTGCCTGACCCATGCAAGGTCGTGGGTTTGACTCTCAGCACAGCAAATAATACTACTAGTGATAATAAATAAATAAATAAATAGCAGGCATCTTGTGTTGTGAGGAACAATATCCTATGCTAGCTATCTCTGGATTTACATTTAAAATTCATGTCTCCTACTAGTACAATTATTGGTCCTATGGTCCTTTGGGACTTAAAAGAGTATCTGACTCCTTTTAAACCTGGAATAGCTTTACAAAGTCCCCTTCTATTAATTTTGACTTGACAGAAGCCATGTCTGATTATTTTTCCTTCCCAATTTCCTTCACCTCTGATAGCAGAGATTTGATAAATGATGGTAGACTACTGAACTGCTGCATTTGGTATTGTAGGTTAATAAGGTGTAGGAGTGAGGACATCACTGTCATTTCTAACACCATCTGTATGGAAAAGGATGTGCTGTTTTCCAAACAAAGGACAGACAAGTAAACTAGTGGACCTAGTGTTACCATGGAAACATTCTCTATGTGTGTCCATAAGTGGTTATACACCTATGACACATGAAGGTGATGACTTGGGACATTTTTCTCTATGAAAACCCTATGGAGACTTGAAAAATCTCTGGTCACTCTGAGTATGACTTTGGAGAGTGTGTTGGTCAACTTTCCATTTCTATGACAAAATACCTGAGACACACAATTTAAAAGGAGGAAAAGTTTATTTTGGCTCATCATTTCAGAGTTTCAGCCCACGGTCACTTGGCTTTGTTGTTTCCAAGCCTAAGTATCATGGCCAGGAGAATGTGGTAGAACAAAGTTGCTTATCTCATAGCAACCAGGAAATGAAAAGAGAGAGAGAGAAAAAAAGGTGCAGACACGAGATATACCCTTCCAAGGCACACCCCCAGCGACCTACTCCCTCCAACTAGGCCCCATCTCCTGACGTTTCCACCACCTCTCAATTGTCCGTTATTTTATGAATCCATCAATGGACTAACCCATGAGTGAGGTTAAAGCCTTCATGATCTCACTACCTTCCAAAGTCCCCACCACGGAGCAGTGCTGCCTTGGTGACAAAGCTTTCAACACACAAGTTTTTCAGGGACATTTTAGATCTAAACCACAAAGGAAGGCTACACTGCTCTAACACATACACCTGTCAGGTGGTGGCAGTTTATTTCTTCTTCTCCTAACCATCCAGGGCACAGGCTTTGATTCCAGAACTGGGAGAATGGGGCTTTGGTTCTTCACTGACAATCACGATGGCTCCACCATCTTCGACCCATGGTTTCTGGGAAGTGGAGGGGCAGGAAAGCATCCCTGTGTGTGCGTGTGTGTGTGTGTGGGGGGGGGGTGTTTACAGTCCAGGTCTAGAAGTAACTTGTCTCATTTAGGCTCACATTTTGGCTAGAGCTTTTGTTTTATTTGTTTTGTGATCTGGGGATAGAACCCAGGGCCTTGCACATGCTTGACCCCTGTAGCCTTTCCTGAGCAAGAGAGGCTGAGGAATGTCAGCTTGCTCTGTGCTCAGGAATAAGAGGCAAACAGATTTGGTCCTACCAGCAGCCTCACGCTGGGGCAGTTTCTTTCAGACTGAGTGGGATCAGATCAGAAGACCTGCAGTGACCCTTCAAAGGTCATTGTAGTTACTATGTCCCTCTTCAGTCCCTGACTCAGGTGAACTTCCAGCTTCCTCCTTTGCTCTCCTGCGCCCTGACCCATTCAGCATGGCCATGCCTCCAGGCTCACAGTCTCCAGACTCACAGTCTCTCCTTGCTACCCAGGATTCACCAACCAAGTTCCAGTCCCCTTACTAAGCTGCCCACTGGTCTTCTTGACTTTTGGCTCACAGGTCTTATGGAACACATGAACTCACATGTGTCCTGTGTATTCATGTATGTTTCATGAATTCACGCAGCTCCTATGGCTTCAGTTCTTCCTAGTGTGGACAGTGCTCGGGGAAGTAAGCCCTGTCATGACGCCCCATGCCCGGGCTGTTGCCCCTTATGACCTTCCTTGGCTTTAGTACTTTTTTCTCTTTCATTTATCTGACCTCCATCTGACCTCACTGCTGGCTGACTGCTGGTTTGGATTTCTTTAATTTAATTAAGTTAATCAATTTTGTTTCAGTGCTGAGGATCAAACCCAAGGCCTTGTGCATGGTAGACCTTCATCCTTGGTTTGGCTTTCTTGAGGCTATCCCCTTTACACTCACTCTCCACCTCACCAGTTAAGTTGAACACTCTGATAACCCTCCTGGCCTTTAGGGTACATTGAAGACCCAAATTATAATACATGCTAATGAGATGACTAGTGATTGGAGCCCATAAATAGCTTCAAGATGAAGACTGGTTGCCAGAAAGACGAAGGCATGTGCTATGGTTTGAATATGTCCCCTCAAAAGGCAAGTGTTGGAAACTTAATCTCCAATGCAACAGCGTTGAAAGAAGGGATCCAATAAGAATTCCTAAGACCCTAAGGGCAAAGAGATCAAACTCATGCCATTATCAAGGAAGTGATTTCATTTATCACGGCAGTGGCTTCCTTATAGCAAGACAAGTTCAGCATTCTCTTGATCTCGCTCTCTTTTTTTTTTTTTAATATTTTTTTAGTTGTTGATGGATCTTTATTTTATTCAATTATTATTTATATGTGGTGCTGAGGATGGAACCCAGTGCTTCACACATGCTAGGCAAGCGCTCTACCACTGAGCCACAGCCCCAGCCCTCTTGATCTCTCTTTTCAACCTTTCCATGCACTTCCACCATGGATGATGCAGCAAGACGTTCCTTGCCAGATGCCAACACCCTGACCTTGAACTTTCTAGCCTATGAGATGGGGAGAAATAAGTTTCTGTTGATTATGAATTATTCAGTCTGTGGCATTCTATTACAGCAGCACAAAACAGATGAAGACAACTTGATCAGAGGGTTGGAACTTCCAGCTCCACCCTTTAACCTTGAAAGAAGGAAGCAGGGTTGAAAGTTGAGTTGGTCACCTAGTGGCTTGTGATGTAATCAGTAGTGACTTGAGAATGAAGTCTCCACAAAAACCCAAAGGGCAGAGTTCCAAGAGCTTCCAGGTTGCTAAATGTGGAGATGTCTGGAGGGTGGCACACTCAAACAGGGCATGGAGTTTCCCAGTCTTTCCATGTCTCACAAGAGTCACCCTATGCAGCTCTTCCCTCTGAGAATTCTTTTGTATCCTTTGTAATACCCTTTATAATTCATGGGGAAATTTGAGTGTTTCCCTGAGTTTTGAATGAAACTTTGTAGGCCATCCTAGCAAATCAATCAAACTCAAGGAGGTATTGGTAACCTCTAACTGATAGCCAGTCAGTCAGAATCATAGGTCACAACCTGGATTTTGCAACTGGCATCTTAAATGGAGCAGTTTTATGGGTCTGGGTCCTAAACCTGTAGGCCCAGACACTAGCCTAGGTAGACAGTGTCAGACTGAGTAGGGCACCTAGTTGGCGTTTGATGGAATATTTATTGGTGGTTGGTGAGGAGAAATCCTGTACACATTTCAGTGACCAGAGGTGGAGTATTCTGTGTTGAGTATTGATTATACTGACTGTGTGAGAGAGTAGGAAAAACATTTTGTTTTTTCCACTTTCAAAGATTATATCAAATACTTAAGAGAAAGACAAATTAAAGATTATATGTAGAAGAAAAAGAGAAAGCATGATATTTACTATACTATTCTGAAGCTTGCTTTGTCAATATTTTTTGATATCTTTTAGTTGTAGATGGACACAATACTTTTATTTTATTTATTTATTTTTATGGTGCTGAGAATCAAATCCAGTGCCTCATATGTGCTAGGCAAGCACTCTACCACTGAGCCATAACCCCTGCCCCTCAATTTTATATTTAAATTTTATTTTAGCAATCCTGGGGATTGAACCCAGAGCTTCATTCATGCTAGAAGAGTTTTATACTGTTGAGTGACATCCCCAGCCCTTGCCACTGAATTTATTCATATTTTTAACAACATTTTTAGCTACATTTTGAAATGAGGTTCTGTCTTAATAAAAGTATGGAAAATATAAAGAGAAATGCCATGTATGCCATCTAAAAGTTGGCCTGATCAAAAAATTCTCTAGAGATTTATTTATATCTTCTGACCAAGTGAACTTAGAGAATGAATCCTAAGTTACAAAATGATAGTTACAATTTGAAAAGAGGAATCTGCTAAGTAAGAAACAAATTCTTCTTTACAGAACCCAACTCATTTAAAATGAAAGGCAAAACTGATACATGGTTTAAAAGGAAATGTTTGACTGAAACTTGCCTCCTGTACCCATAGCTACCTGCCCACAAGAATGTGGCTCCCTGGTGACAGCTACACTAATTATAGAAAAATGAGTGGAAGATGAATTATGTAAATTTACATTGACTGAGGATCCTGCTGAAGCATTTAGGAATTTTGATTATTAAAATAAACTGACGATTTTCTTGCATTGAAAAGCAATTAAAACATGAAGAATAATTTGCTATGGGCTTAGAATGAAATTTGAATTGGCCAAAATAACATTTACTAACATTACTGTAAATCATATGCAGGTAACAGCCATTTTGTGGATTTGAGAAAAACCATGTGACTTTCAGGCTGAAAATTTATAATTTTTTGTTCATAAAACAAAGACACTGAAAAAAAAAATCACAGTTTTCATAAACCCTCACTGTTAAGTAAACTAAGAACCTACAATGTCTCTATGCTTCAAGTAGTTTTGTTTTCTTTCTTTTTAGTTGTTGATGGACTTTTATTTTATTCATTTATTTATATGTGGTGCTGAGGATTGAACCTAGTGAAACACACACGCAAGCAAGGTAAGCCCTCTACCACTGAGCCACAATCCCAGCCCCTCAGGTAGTTTTCTTATTTTAAAATATTATCCTAGCTTAAAAATTTTGGATTAGAAAACAGGAAATGGGAACGAATGGAAAGTCATTCAATCTTTTACAAGAAAATTTTTGTGTGTGTAAAGAGGAGCTATTGAAATAAGATAACTTAATGAGGATGCTTAAACTGATTTTTTGTTACTCATTTAGAAATCTGATAGGCTCAAGTCTGGTGAACATATTAGTAAAAGAAAATGAAACCTTAAGATTTTCCTTAGTGAAACGTTATTCAACACTTAATTTAACAGGCTGTAATTTTAAATGAATCTTTTTTCATACTCAGACATATTGGAAATGCAGCTAAATTGTTTCAGTCACCCACTCACTGAAGAACAAACAAAACAAAACAAAAACCCCAATAATGTGTTACTTTCCTCATGTCAAGAAGACTAAGGATCTACTCCAAGAGCAGTACCATTCACGAGCGATGTTCTTTTCCCTGCCTGAGTGAAGAGAGCACTGTTACATTAGTCAGAAAATCATGTTAATACATGATTTTATTGCCATTCTCAGTCTCCAAATATGTAGACTTAGGTAATGTACAGTCCAGAGGAGAGTTCCCAAGCCTTTTTCCGAAGGCAACTCTCTCAGAATTGGTTTGTATTGTACCAATGCAGACAGGCAAAGGACAGCTTGAGGATCCCCAAGTGTTCACATTTAGCACTGACAGCACTTTCATCGGTAACGTGCCTTACAAACAGTAACTAATTAAGAGGAGCAACACCCCTGCAAGGCACTTAGCAGGATGTAAAAATGAAAATCCACAAGCAAGACAGCCAGGATGATGCATAAATGATGAAGTGTTAAATCATCATGACCCAAAAACCAGCAGGACTCCCTCCCTCTTTTCTTGCCATGGTGTCTTTGGGGAAAAGTAGGCAGTTAGGTTTTATGCTAAGTGGGGGAGGGGCTGATGTCTGGTTAGGGGTAGGTGAGAGGATGGTGATAATTCCAGGTATCACATTTGCAAAGGGGGAAGCGTTCTACTAACACAGAGAAGGGGCTTCAAGGCTATAATAGCTCTTTTAGAAGTACCCCCCAGAGAATACAAAATCAATACAGAGTTTAATTAATCTACTACAGATTGACTTCACATATCGAAGCCCCAGGTAGGAAGTGCCATGCTGAGAAACCAGACAGTGCACAGTTGTAGAATGTGAGAGGGAAATAGAGTGGACTGTATAACCTGCATTTTTTTGTTCTCTCAGAGTGAAGGTCACTGTGACTGCCCGGGGTCTGACTGCACAGACTTTGCTGGCTTTTTCTTCTTTTCCTTTTCTTTTGGTTTGTTTTCTTCCTCTTTTCTTTCTTCCTTCAATTTCTCTCTTTCTTTCTTTCTTTCATCTTTTTTTCTTTATTTTTTTCCTGTACTGAGGATTTAAAAAAAATTTTTTTTAGTTGTAGATGGACACGATATCTTTATTTTATTGCTTTGTATGTGGTGCTAAGGATCGAACCCAGGGCCTCACGCATGCGAGGCACACGCTCTACCACTGAGCTACAATCCCAGCCCTGTACTGAGGATTTAATCTAGGGCTTTCAGCTCTTTATCACAGCACTACATCCCCATCCCTTTTTATTTTATTTTGAGGGAGGATTTCACTAAGTTGCTGAGGCTGACCTCAAACTCATCATCCTCCTGCCTCAGCCTTCCAAGTAGCTAGGATTACAGGTGTGTACCACCACAACCAGCTTTGCTGGCTTTTTCTATGAAAGGGTTCTGAACAGGTTAACACCATTGCACAACCTTGAGTGAAACGAGTTCAGTAGCTTTTAGAGGAGGCAATGGAGTATCACTCAGAAGAATCTGCAGTTCAGGGTTTTGAATGAAGAATTTAAATTCTAACTAGTTCTATTACTTGAGCCTCCATTTCTTCATCTTTGATAGGTTCTAATAATTTCTCTCTCAATGAGGGTGCTTGAAAGTTAAATGAGATGGATGTGAAAGTGCATATGTAAAAGTATATGCTTGATGAGTTATAGTTCTCTTTGTTTGATTTGCCTTGGATGTGCTGCAGAGATGAGGCAGGGATATTTCTGTCTCAGTCCCAGGAAGGCTGCCATTGTTAGAAGCAATGCCAGAGTCAGGACTTGCCGATGATGCTCTCTAATGCCAAGAGATATGTTGCCCTTAACGGTGGCCACAAGCAACATGTGCTATTGAACAATTTCAGTGTACTGTCCAAACTGAGATGTGTTGCCATTGTAGATGATGTATTCAATTTTGAAGTCTTAGCTTAAAAAAAAGTAAAATATTTTACAAAGAATTTTATATCAGTTATACATGGAAACTAGAATATTTGGACATATTGAGTTAAATAAAATATATTTTTTAATCTTTTTTTTTGGTGGGTTTTTTTTTTTGTCTTTTTTGGAACTGGGGGTCGAATCCAGGGCTTTGCAAATGCAAGGCAGACACTTTGCCACTGAGCTACTTTCCCAGCTCAATAAAATATATTATTAAAGTCGATTTTGCCTTTCTTCTGGTGTGTATGGCTATAGAACACTTAAAGTTGCATATGAAGTTGACATTGTGACTCAATGTTTTTGTTGAATAGCATTGCCCCAGAACATATCCCTCAAATGTCTAAGATAATATATTTTATCAGTTAAAAAAACAGTTTGGGGTTTAGGTATGGAGCCAGCAAGGAAACCAAGAGGCAGCTAGGACAGGGGTCAGGATTTTGCTTGTTGCTGAATGACACCCAGGGCCTAGTGGGCTATGGGGCTGCCTGCTTCCTTGATCACTGAAGGCCACGCCAGTGGTCAGAGCTGGTTTATGCAGTGGATAGGGATGAATGCCAAGTGGCTGCTACTGGAGGAAGACACAGGCTGACTATAGGACAAGGATTTGGTGTTATATACCAACTGGTATCAAAAATTTTCCCTCTAGCGGGGCGCAGTGGCGCATGCCTGCAATCCCAGCACTTAGGGAGGCTGAGACAGGAGAATCGCGAGTTCAAAGCCAGCCTCAGCAATGGCCAGGCACTAAGCAACTCAGTGAGACTCTGTCTCTACATAAAACACAAGATAGGGCTGGGGATGTGGCTCAGTGGTCGAGTACCCCTGAGTTCAATCTCCAGTACAAAAAAAAAAAAAATTTCCCTCTAATGATTTCTCACAACCACTGGGTTTTAAAGCAGAATCCTGAGGGTCAGTGGACAATTACAGACAGCAAGGCAAGGCTACAGATAGGAAGAGATTTGGAAAGTAAATTACAGTTTTGTGATTGCTCCTTCCACCATGACTGCACATATATGAGTGTCAGCCAATGAGAGTCTCACACTCTTGGTAGCATTTGTTTAAGCTGCAACACTGAGAAAGCAAGCCACACAGAAGACAAGGCAAACAAGTCAATCCAGTCTAGAGAACAGCATTCAGGGAAACAGTACCAACACTTTCTTAGAACATGGAAATAAAAAATAACTCCATCAGAGCTACCTCGCCAAGTAGCCAAAGAACTCTAGTTATCAGTGTCTAGGGGCCTGTGGGAGCATCTCCATCACTTACTACAAGGAAACAATGAATTTAAAACTACTTCTATACATCAAAAGAGAACATGGATGAAATATAGAGATCTACAGACAATTATCAGCATAAGCAATGGGGCTTGTTACATCTATATGAAGAAAAAGGGTGGTGGTGGGACTCTCAGCCTCTGCAAGAAGCAGCTGGGAGCTGTGTGAGTGGAAAGGCGGGAGTGGGCCAGTTGTGTGAGCCAGTGAGAGTTTGAGTTGTAAAAGACACTTGTAGTGAACCAGGCCTGAAGGCCAACCTGTAGGGGTTGTAAACGTGGATTCACAATGTGCAATTCTGAGCATTTTCACTGCAGTCAGAATGATTAAAAGCTGGTTTGAAGATACCTATGTGTGCATTGTAAATTCTCTAACGCAAGGCCCAGAGTCCCATAATTTCTTCATATACTTGATGATTTACACAGAAAATAAAAAAATCCCATATGTGATACCATGACGTCATCAGTACCCACATGCCACATGTAATGCCAATGGAGGTGTTGCCATTCAAACAAGCGGAGGTAATTGAAACTTGAAGAGTGGAGTTCATTGCTGGCCAGTGGAGTCAGGGAGGCAGCATTGGTCTCATTGATCTTCTTGGGATTCACTTCCTTTGGGATAGGAAGTCTTCTCTTAGGAAGGCTTCCTTCCATTTCCTTGCCTGCAAATGGTTCTTTTTTTTTTTTTTTTTTTGGAACCCGGGCTTGAACTCAGGGGCACTCGACCACTGAGCCACATCCCCAGCCCTATTTTGTGTTTTATGTAGAGACAGGGTCTCACTGAGTTGCTTAGCGCCTCGCCCTTGCTGAGGCTGGCTTTGAACTCGCGAATTCTCCTGTCTCAGCCTCCCTAAGTGCTGGGATTACAGGCTTGAGCCACCGCGCCCGGCTTGCAAATGGTTCTTGACTGACCCAAACAAAGAGTTCTGGGCAGTAAATGACTTTGGAGGCTGGAAGTCCAAACAGCATGGCGCCAACTCTAATGAGGGTCTCCTGAAGAACACTGTTTTAGTCAGCTTTCTTATTGCTGTTACCAAAACACTTTAAACATGAATTAGAGTTCCCATCAGTTTGAAGCTGGGTGAGGTCCCACATGTTCTGTTGGTCTTGACATAGAGACAAAGTCTAATGTGCCCTCTCAAGTCAAGGTGATAGGCATGAAGGGTCTCTGGATGCTTATAACTTTTTTTTTTTTTTTTTGATGCGAGGGATTGAACCCAGGGGTGCTTAACTATGCAGCCACATGCCCAGCCCTTTTTATTTATTTATGTTTTATTTTGAGATAGGGTTTTGCTAAATTGCTTAGGGCCTTACTAAATTGCTGAGACTGGTCTTCAACTTGCGATCCTCTGGCCTCAGCTTCCCGAGTCACTGGTATTACAGGTGTGCACCATTATGCCCTGCTAACATTTTTTTTAAATCTTATGACGTTTACAGTGAAATATGTACTTTGTGATTATTAGTTGTACATTTATGATCTGTGCATTTTTACACTTAATCTTAAGCCAAAAGGTGGAGAAGTGATTGATTTGTGCATTTTTATGTGTGTATGTTGTACTTTCATGAAAGATTTATTTATCTTAAAAAGGGTTGAAAATGCACTCTCAGATATGTAAATTTTTTGTTTATATATTCCATATGCTTTAGAAAACCTACAAAATGAAAAACAAGAAAGAATGGCAGAAAACATGACTATAAGCCCTAATCTCTTCCTCCCACACCCAGTGATCATGTGTACCCCTGGGATGTGCACACACCTCTTCTTTGAAGATTGCTACTTTAGAAGTGGCTCTTGTCACACTCCTGAGGAAGTACACTGAGAGGAACTCAGTGATTATAATTGAAGAGAAACAAAATTACAACAAAAATTGTAACAACACACAGATTAGGCATATGTGACCAAAATGAAATATTACAAATGAAAGAAGATAAGTAAGAAGAAAAAGCTGACCATTGCTGCCCCCAGGTGCAGCTGTGGCATTCTGTTATGAGGGCAAGTGTTTTTCCATTCTGTGAGCAGGAGGATGGGAGTCCCATTCCATGTAGGGGTTCCCAGACGTGACAAGACCAGCCCTTCCACCCTCCTTTCCTCCTTCCTGCCTTCCTTCTGTGCCCAGCTATGTTGCCCAGGCTGATCTTGAACTCAAGATCCTCCTGCCTGAGCCTCCCAAGCAGCTGGGATTACAGGCATGTGCCATCACGCCTGGCTAAACATACACCATCTTTCTGATGAGAGGTGTTGGGAGATTCCTGTTGCCAAGCTTGGTCCAAGAACTGAAGAGACTATGGATTTGAGCAATGTGTACAGACTATGTGCCCTGGAGACTAGAAGATCTGCCCTGTATATTCCAGACTAAATGAGACCAACCAGGACTCTTGCATGACTTTAGAGGGGGTGAAAACCCCAGATCATTACAAAGATTAATTTCATGGCAGCAGAATTATTTGAATTAGAAGCACATAGAAATGTGACAAGTTTTTAATTAAAAATGTCTTAATTAATAAATATATATAGTTATATAATTAAAAAATGTCAACTAGAAATAAAAAGCACCCTGCTCCACCTCTGCACTCCAGATTCCCACCTCTCCAGAATGATTACCTTCAAAGTTTTTAGTTACTGCTTCTGAATTTGCCTCCATATTTCTAAATAATGTATTTGAATGGCCTTTTCTGAAGTTTTTGTGCTTTTACAATTTATCAAAGGACTCCTTACCATGGAAGATGAAAATTCAACTCTCTCTCCCTTTCCCTCTCCTCCCTCTCTGTCCCTTCCTCCCTCCCCCCACCTCTCTCTCTCTCTCTCTCTCTCTCACACACACACACACACACACACACATACACACATATACCAGTATGGTTATATCACAATTTTTCATTATCAATTGAGTGTTTGCATTAGTATGATTATATAATATCCACAGCAGAGCTAGGTAATGTATTATGATTTTCCTTTCTTCAATAACTTTTCATTTTTTAGAGTTAGTAAGTACCTTTTAAAAACTTTGTTTTCCATTTGCCCAGTTATCACTCATTCATCTTCACAGTTTCTCATCAGACAATATTTCCTTATCAATATGTCCAAACACTAGGAAATCTGTCATTTTTCTGTCATTCTGTATACTCCTATACTAATCTGCACTGATATGGTTGTCATTCTGGGGTTTCTCTTATCTATCAGTCTTAAATTTCCATTTGTCCTTATCTCTTTCCTTCCTTCCTTTCTATGTGGGTTTATGCTTATTTTATTAATTTACTCCCTTTTGATGAGGATTCAGGATTATGTGCAGGTGCTACATTTTTATTATTTTAAGGGAAGGCTTATCAAGTACTGGAAATGTGACAGTTGCTAGCCTGAGATAATTCCAACCATCTGCATGATAGTGGGACTTCATAGTGGAAGTACAGTCCTCATAGTCTTTTTCTTTTTTTTAACTGGGGAATGAACCCAGGGCACTTAACCACTGAGCCACATCCCCTGACCTTTTTTGTATTTTATTTACAGACAGGGTCTTTCTGAGTTGCTGAGGGCCTTGCTAAGTTGTGAGGCTGGTTTTGAACTCAAAATCCTCCTGCATCAGCCTCCCCAGCTGCTGGGATTACAGGCATACGCCAGTATGCCCAGCCTTCATAGTCTTTAGTAACACATTAATTTCAGTCTACAAACACCAATTTAAATTACTCATTTTTGTAAGTTCTGGGAAGTAGCTCTTAATCATATAGGAAAGTGCTTATGTGATTATGGGTCATTTATCTTTAAGAACCGAAGAACAGAAAGGACATTTCAAACTATAATGAACTGAGACACATAAAATATGCTAAAAAAAAATCCATGAAGCCATAAAGACACAAAAAACCCAACCCCAAAAACTTCTTGGTCATCGTTGGAGGATATTCACTATTGTGAAAACTGGTAAATAAAAAGAAAAAATAAAACACTCTCCCATGCCCCAATAAAATAAAAGAAAAGAAAGAAAGAAAAAGGAAAAAGATACCTGAATATAACCAACAGGATGTGAAGGTGATCTGGCTATGACATGTCACCCCACTGATCACCAGGGCTAGTCTGGCTGGCTAGGTGGGTGTGTCCCCTTCCTCCCTCACTGCTCCATGTGGGTCCCTCCTGAAGCTGGGCACTCAGTCCAAGAGGACAACCTTCCAGATAGGGGAGGGTTGTTCTTCGATCAAGGGTAAATGAGAACCTGTGCTCACCTGTCTGAACCTTCAAACAAGCTCTCAAGATAACCAAGAGATGATAAGGGAGTGTTTCCTTTAAAGAACATTTTCAGTGAGGGGCTGGGATTGTAGCTCAGCGGTAGAGTGCTTGCCTCGCATGTGTGAGGCCCTGGGTTCGATCCTCAGCACCACATACAAAGCAATAAAATAAAGACATTGTGTCCATCTACAACTAATAAAATATTTAAAAAAAAAAAAAAAAAAAAAAAAAAGAACATTTTCAGTGAATAATGAGGAAGGAAGAAATGATATTTACCATTCCTAAAGAAATAGTGGATCCAGGCAATGATTAGGCACAGCTCTAGGCCATATCTTCCCATCAAACTCTTAGAACTAACTTTGTGCTTGAGCTAGATCCATACTTGGAAGCACAACTTTTGAACACATTTGTCCCTTCGATCGTCAGTGGAAAACTCTAGTGTCTAGCTAGGGTAAAATGAAAAATATTATGCTTATCAGACTCACAAAATAAGAATGAGTAGGAATGCTCTACCAGGAAAATGGCAGTCCCTTGGGGAGCCTAACTGTGTTGATTTAATGATAAGAATCTGTACACTAAGGGTGTCAGCCAGCACAGGAAGTTCGTCCTGGTGTAGATTCACAAGTGCCCCAGTCAGGACAGCCTGGGGCCACATCGACCAAAAACTCCAAAGGGCATTCCTTAAACACAGGCAAAAGATAGCATGTCTAGACTTCTCAGTCTCAGGAGACTTTTCTGGGCACTGAATGAGAGTGAAGGGCAGGGATTAAGGGCCTGAGAAAGAGGCCAAAACCCCGCTTCTTCTTTCATCCCTGTGATTGGTTGATTTTTATTCAATTTAAAAATAATTCTTAGATTCTTCCTAAAACACCAGAGAAACATCAGAAGGTGAGAGAAAATAGTTATTGAAAAAATAAGATTTTTTTCCCAGTGTTTCAATGTTTTGCTCATTGGAGAGGATTATTTTTATTTGGTAGGTTAGTGGAAAAGCTCACTGTATCAACTTTTGCTTTGTCAAGACAAATACTGATAGTACCATAGAAAGGAACCACACCAAGCTCTGGGGACAGGGGTGGGGGTGCACAAACATGAAAAAGATGAAGATGTAGTTTCTGCCCTGCAAGATCATACACTGTAGAAGATCTAAGAATTATATAAAATAAACATCGATGACATTGTAAGACATTATGTGGTAGTTTTTGGTTTTGTTTTTGTTTTTTTTCCCTCCCAGTGCTAGAGTTTGAACCCAGGGCCTCACAAACACTAACTAGGTAAGGGCTCTACCACTGACCCACATCCGCAGCCCTGGGCAATCATGTTTTTAATGTCCATGACCTCTTGTTCCAATAGGTTAAGCAAGAGGTGAGCCACAGACTGTCAACCTCTGGCATGGTCTGACCAGTGTGGTCTGGCATAGAAAGACATTCTGAGCCAATGGAAGTCTCCTTGACAATTAAATGCAGGAACATGGGAATAACTCAAGTCAAAGGATTTCATACAAAAGTCAGTTATGAAGAAAAGAAGGTGATGCTGGGCTACCTAGGATCCTAAGGACTTTCTGGTTCCAGTTATAAGTCTCTTCCATCCCCCAGTGATTTGAAGTAAATGGAATGGATTTCTGTTTCTTTGTCAAAATGATCTGATTAAATTTTATGGATAGGTTGGTTGTGGTGGCTTACTATGGTAATCCCAACAACTTGGGAGGCTGAAGCAAGAAGATCAAAAATTTGAGGCCAGCCTCAGCAACTTAGTGAAACCATCTCAAAATAAAAAATAAAAAGGGCTGGGGATGTAGCTCAGTGGTAAAGTGCTGTGAGTCCAATCCCTAGTAGCACCCCCTCCCCCGGCCCCAAAAATGAACAGGATAAGTGGAAATAATAGCAAGGTTTTAGGTTTTTTTTTTTTCTGTCTTCCTCAGTTCTGAGACCCTCTTGGTACAGGACTTCTCTTGAAGATCTTGAAAGACCCCTCCTGAAAGCCACCTTTGTATTTATAAGGTGGGTGTTGTCCCTATATTTATATGCAAGAGAAACAAACAAATCATATATTAACTAGAACGACTAGTTTTTCTTTCTCTTACTCTGGGCTTTTCCCTCCTTCTGTCCTTCCTTGTCTCCTATATGAAATGAGAGTAATGAGAAATTGAAGGTGGGAAATCAAATCAAACCAGGGGTAGTATCAGCACATAAGTGTGGCTGGCAGGTAGTCTACAAATGTGATTCTGAGATTCTAAGGAGCTAGAGCAACACATGGCTAATAACAACCATTTGAATATTTGAAAGACAGAAGCAAAACAGTTGACCCTCAAGAGAAATTTATCCCAAGGTTCTCATAAAAGGAACACTGAGTCATCCTCAACTAACAAATTATATAGGCAGTTTTTTCTCAGAAAATCTCTTCTACAGAGAGATGAAGAATATAATGCCAGAAGTCCTCCTCAGGAAGGGAACTCTCTATGTTTTGAGTATGAACATCTGATGGCCTGATTTGATTCAAGGAAAAAAATTCAACAAGGAAAGCTGTAACACACTTAGAAAAGTGGATGGCCTTACAGTCTTTCAGGCTACCTTTGATGAACAGCATTTTTCACAAACATGCTTTGATATGTCTAAAAAGAGAGCCTACAACCTGAAGGGCAGACATTTAATACAGCTAACAGCAGTTGCATATTTCTGATATTTGGACAATCAGTGGAGCAAATGTTATGGTCAGAATCATTTTCTGGAAGCAAAGAGCCAAAGCTTACAGAGGCAGCATCAGAGTATCTTCTAGTTTAGGTAGAAGTCTCAACTGAATATCCAAGCAGGTGTGGTCCTGCCCTCTGGGTCAGAGAGGCCTGCGGGAGACTGGGACTCTTATTTCCTATTTGTTTTGGCAGATGGTGAGCACCACCTTACACTTTGATGAACGGCTTAGGCTCCCAACTCAGTATCAATGATAGTTTACAACTAAATCATTTTTAACATTTATTAGCAAGTTGTTCTCCACTTTCCTAAAATTATAGTAGTGCAATATTTGTCTTAACTATTTTTGAATGTGTAAGATGTTTAAATATTGAATACTGAATGCCTAGTCCTTATTCATCCAGGAGAAGGTGACTAAAGCACTTAAGAAAAATATTATATAGAGCTTTATTTGACAAGCTATTTATTTAAAAATCAACAAAGTGGCTGATAGAACTTCAGGTATTAATTTCATATTTATCCTACCTAATTAGAATAAGTTATACCACATGTGTGTATATGTCAAATTACACTCTACAGTCATGAACAAAAAAAGTTGATCACGCAGTCATCAACTTAGGTCATCATTATAAAGTCACAGTAAAGTCTTTAATAAATGAGTCCAATTACACAAATTAATTAATAAATAATTTCATAAAATTGTTCAATGTAGGCCACTGTAATATAAATGAAGAAACCAAAAGCTTTATTTGACAAGGTTTATTAGTTCAAATGACTAATAAACTAAATTAACATGCAAAAAGACTTCATATTTATCCTAACCTTAGTGAGCCCATGAGGCTTTTTAAAGATCCATTTTACCTATGTAAAGAAACTCACTCATTAGAAATGCAGTGTCTGAAGCAATAGTAACAAAAACGGCATGGTACTGGCACCAAAACAGACATGTAGACCAATGGTACAGAATAGAAGACACAGAGAGTAATGCACAGAAATACAGCTATCTCATACTAGACAAAGGTGCCAAAAACATACATTGGAGAAAAGATAGCCTTTTCAACAAATGGTGCTGGGAAAACTGGAAATCCATATGCAGTAA